>CM060599.1:23208128-24408128 GCA_030578255.1 Tiaroga cobitis
AATATAAGTTAGTCTTCTACAAATCTGTATCCAGTAGGCTTTAATATGTATACATATCCAAGTACAGTGAACAGAGTCTCCCTCTTCTAGTTTGCACTTTAGATAATGCGGATAATAATTTGAATTAAACTTAAACTCATTGTCTGCGTAATGAGGTAATTTGGAGACAATGTAAAAGTTTTGAACTGTGACTCTTTAGTTATATTACAAATGGATATATTGCCACCATACTGCCAAATTGGTCTCCAAATATCTGCATCAATTGATAGTGCAATGAGGTTTTATTTATTTAAATTGTTACATTTGTTCTCTTCAGTCCTGAATTGGTGGTTACTATTATGCTCCAATCTTCTAAAACATCCAACTCTACCATTGATGTGTATTACAGACATTCAGCATCGAGTATAATAGATAAGCAAAATGAACTATAGGGTTGCATTTCCTGAAGGAAGGCTGATTTTTGTTGTTTGCATGCATCTGTATGTTAAGAAATTCAGGATGAATTATTTGTATAAGACAAGTATGATATATATGGTTATTATTATATGGTTTATAACAAACCCTTAGCAAAATGATTGAGGAATATCAATACAGTGCTGCATCTGTTAAATGATTATACATGTAAGTGGTGAAAGAATGTAAGAGAGATGCACTCATTTTAAAATAGCACAGCAGACTGCAGATAGATTGTGTGATTTCACAGAATCAAGTTTGAAAATTAGATTGTGGCTTTAATAAGGGTCCCTAATTGTCTGTGACTCCGATGTCATGAGGACAGGACATCTTTTCACCAAAGGCCTCTGTAATGAAAGCATATCTCCTTCATTTACAGAGAGCAAGGGTCCTAAATATCCTATGTATTGCATAATCAATGATTTAAATTTCAACAACTACATCCATGTATCCACTAACCATTCAGAAATGTCCAGGTGCAGTCTAGAAGTTACAATCTCTTCCTGAGTCTCTCTGTAAGGCTTCTCTCCGCTACGGGTTATTTCGGAGATTTGACTGAAATTCGCGTTTGTTATTGCTGGAGTATCCGAAGCTCCTGTAAAAGGATTTGCCGTCTTCTGAATGGGGGCGGGAGCAGCAGCTCATTTGCATTTAAAGGGACACACACGAAAACGGAAAACACCCCCCCCCCCCCCCCCCCCCCCCCCCCCTCTTCGGAGGACAACTTTATTTATTTTATTAAACTGTAATATCTGAATGAGTTTGAAATCAGAATGAGTTTGAGTCTTGAAGTGGTATTTTAGTGAGGTGCACCAAACGTTCGGAACCAAGACGGGAAAGAGACCTGTACCTTGACTGCTCTGGCTTAGAAATGACCTAGAATCGGGATTGCCTAGACATAGACTGGTAACAGGCTTGTGCTAACTGTAGACCACATAGATAGTCCACCGACTGATAACGGGATTGTGCTGATTGCAGACTGCTGGGCCGGAACACAGACTGGTAGCTGACTTATGCTGACTGCAGACTGCTAGACTGGTCCACAGGCTGGTTACGGACTTGTATTAGTTGCAGATTGATAGGCCGGGACACAGACTGGTAACGAGTTTGTGTTGACTGCAGGCAGCTGGGCTGGTCCACAGACTGGTAACGGGAATGTGCAGACTGCTGGGCTGGGACACAGACTGAGAGCTGGTTTATGCTGACTGCAGGCCACTAGGCTGGCCCACAGACTAGTAACAGGCTTATACTAAATGCAAACCACTAAGGTCTGATCCACAAACTGTGAGCTGGCTTAAACTGGTTGTTAAATGCCAAACTGGTCCCCAGCTTGTAAGCTGGCTTGGGCTATTTGTTGGGTGCTAGACTGGACCACAGATTATGAGCTGACTTGAGCTGGTTGTTGGATACTAGACTGGTCTACCAATTGTGAGCTAGCATGGGCTGGTTGTTAAATGCCAGACTGGTCCACCGACCGTGAACTGACTTGGGCTGGTTGTTGGATGCCAGACTAGTCCACAGCTTGTGAACTGACTTGGGCTGGTTGTTGAATGCCAGACTGGTCCACTGACCGTGAACTGACTTGGGCTGGTTGTTGAATGCCAGACTGGTCCACAGATCGTGAGCTGACTTGGACTGGTTGTTAGATCCCAGACTGGTCCACAGATTATGAGCTCGCTTGGGTTGGTTATTGAATGCCAGACTGGTCCACAGATCGTAAGCTGACTTGGGCTGGTTGTTAGATGCCAGACTGGTCCACAGATTGTGAGCTCGCTGGGGTTGGTTGTTGGATGCCGGATTGGTCCACAGATTGTAAACTGACTTGGGCTAATTGTTGGATGCCAAACTAGTCCACAGATTGTGAGCTGGCTTAGGCTGGTTGTTGGATGCCAGACTGATCCACATACTGTGAGCTGGCTTGAGCTGGTTGTTGAATGCCAGACTGGTCCACAGGTTGCAAGCTGGCTTCGGCTGATTGTTGGGTGCCCGACTGGTCCACAAGCTGTGAGCTGACTTTGGCTGGCTGTTGGATGTCAGGCTGGTCCACAGATTGTGAGCTGATTTGGGCTGGTTGTTGGATGCCAGACTGGTCCACAGACTGTGAGCTGACTTGGGCTGGTTATTGGATACCAGACTGGTCTACAGGTTATAAGCTGACTTAGGCTGGTTGTTGGATGCCAGACTAGTCCACAGACTATGAGCTGGCTTGAAATGGTTGTCTGATGCTAGACTGGTCCACAGGCTATGAGCTGACTTGGGCTGGTTATTAGATGCCAGACTGGTATACCGATTGTGAGCTGTCATAGGCTGGTTGTTGAATGCCAGACTGGTCCACAGACGGTGAGCTGACTTAGGTTGGTTGTTGAATGCCAGACTGGTCCACAGATTGTAAGCCGACTTGGGCTGGTTGTTGGATGTCGGATTGTTCCACAGATTATAAACTAACTTATGCTAGTTGTTGGCTGCCAGACTAATCCACAGATTGTGAGCTGGCTTAGCCTGGTTGTTGGATGCCCGACTGGTCCACAGACTGTGAGCTGATTTGGGCCGGTTGTTGGATGCCAGACAGGTCCACAGGTTGTGTGCCGACTTGGGCTGGTTGTTGGATGCCAGGCTGGTCCACAGATTGTGAGCTGATTTGAGCTATTTTTTGGATGCCAAACTAGTCCACAGACTGTGAACTGACTTGGGCTGGTTGTTGGATGCCAGACTGGTCTACAGATGATTTCTGGATGCCAGACTGGCCCACAGATTGTGAGCTGGCTTAGGCTGGATGTTGAATGTCGGACTGGTCCACAGACTGTGAGCTAGCTTAGGCTAGTTGTTGAATGCCAGACTGGCCCACAGATTGTGAGCTGGCTTGGGCTGGTTGTTGGATACCAGACTGGTCCACAGATTATGAGCTGGCTTAGGCTGGTTGTTGGATGCCAGACTGGTCCACAGACTGTGAACCGGCTTAGGTGGGTTGTTGAATGCCAGACTGTAAGCTGGCTTAGGCTAGTTGTTGGATGCCAGACTTTTCCACAAACTGTGGGCTGGCAAGAGGATAGTTTTCTTTGCCACAAATAATGTGGTGATGGTCATGTGTGCTTTGCAGACTGGCAACTAGATTGGGCTGGCTGCATGCCGCTAAGCTGGGACACCGACTGGTAACGGGATTATGCTGACTGCAGGCGGCTGAACTGGGACCCAGACTGAGAGCTAGCTTGTCTTGAGTGTAGGCCACTGGACTGGTCCACAGCCTGGTAACGGACTTGTGCTAACTGCAGACTGCTGGGCAGAGGCACAGACTGGTCGTGAGCTTATGCTAACTGCAGACTGCTAGGCAGGAGCACAGACTGGATACGGGCTTGCACTGATCGTACCGCAGATCCCCATATCCCCCAGTAAGGCAGAACACATATCCCTTCCCTCCCACTAAGTGACGTAATTAATCAGCGGGGCCCAGAGAGAATCGAACTCAGCCGATCGAAGTTTGTTAAAAGCAAGCATGGACTCCAGATTGATATGATCCGACAGGAGGTTTCTATACTGGTTAATACTAAGATTATTTTTAGTTTTCCAATTCAAAAGGATAGTTTTCTTTGCAACAGATAGTGTGGTGAGGACCATGTGTGCTTTATCGATCTCCATATTAATATCATTTAAATCCCCTAATATACATAGTTTTGGGCAAATAGGTATATTACACTTAAGCCATATTGATAAGTCCTCACAGACCTTAGTCCAGAATCTTTGCACTGGTGTACAAAGCCACAAGGCATGCATGTAATCGTCTGCTGTATTACTTGTGCACTGTGTGCAAATATTTGATTGATTAAAGCCCATCTTGAACATCCTTTGTCCTGTATAATAAGTTCTATGGAGAATTTTGTATTGTATGAGTTGTAGATTTAAGCTGTCAGTCATATTAAAGTTGTTTAATATTATTTCTGACCAGAACCGATTGGTGGGATTCAGTGATAGATCCGACTCCCATTTTGCAATTGGTAATGAGATTGTATCATCTATTTTGGAAATGACTCTATATATTTTCGATAGTAGCCTTGGAGTACCAAGGCTCTTGAATTCTGTAACACTTGGTGGGAGTTCCAGGTTTGTTTGCTTAAGAGGGAATTTTTTACTTATTACTGATTTGAGTTGTTGATATTCTAGATATCTGTTATTACTTATCCCATACTGTGAAGTGATTGTTTGAAATGGTAAAAAGTTACAGTTATCGATTAAATGCTCTAAGTGTTTAATTCCTTTGTTTTTCCATTGGATAAAATTAATCATATTTTTGTTTAGTGTAATATCAGGATTATTCCATATAGGGGTGAGCCTACATGGGATCATTGAAGAGTCTGTTTTTTTAAGAAATTCACACCAGGCTGTCAAACAAGTGCTGATGTTAATGCTCTTAAAGCACTTATGAGACTTAATATTTGAACTAAAATACAGTAAATTAGAGATTTCCAGGTTGTCGCATAGTGCTTGGTCTATATCCATCCATGTTTCATCTAATGCACTAGGTTTGAGCCATTTAGAAATATACTGTAACTTATTTGCTAAGAAATAATGATGGAAGTTAGGTAAGTCTAGTCCACCCGTCTTTAGTTTTCTGTGGAGTTTTCAAGCTAATTCGAGAAGATTTATTTTTCCAGAGAAATTGAGAAATATGTGATTCTAGTGATCTAAACCACGTATAGGGAGGTTTCATAGGAACCATAGAAAACAAGTAATTAATTTTAGGCAAGATCATCATTTTTATGGTGGTAACTCTACCCATGAGTGAGATGGGTAAAGATTTCCACCGAGCAAGATCGTCTTCTATGGTCTTCAGTAATTGAGTGTGATTTAACTTAAATAAATCTGACAATCTGGAAGAGATGTTTATGCCAAGATATCTTATATTACCTGATTGTAATGTTATACCTATGTAATGTTATTGAGCTGAAATTTCACAGACACATTCTGGGGACATCATAGATTTATAATACATGATTTATAATACATCTTGTGAAAAGGGGCATAATATGTCACCTTTAAGTCTTATTGAATTTTTTATTCAATTACGCAATGTTTCATAGGATTAGATAAATGGGGTACCTAAACAAAACCAAAACCATCTATTGTGTGTGTAAAAAATGTGCGTTTTGCTGTATTAGAGGTAACATTAAGTCTTCAGTGTGGATGGAGTCACAGCAAAACATTTACATTTACTTGATATCAAGCATTGTTACTTCATCATCTTTAGTTTGTACAGTTCACTGATGATCAGCATCTTTGTCTGTACATCTGAGGCATTTTGCAAGTTCTTGCGTTAACCCTCATGTGACTCTCAGCTCTCTCCCTCACCCGGAGACAGAGGAAGCAGATCAGAGGCCTCTGCAGTGAAAACACTAATTAATATTAATTGTAATGAACTTTAGGGCTTTTTATATGCCATGTAATATGCATGCCTTATAATGTGCTTATACTGTACCAGAGAGAGACAGCTTCTGAATTGAGGGAAATCTACTCCTTGACAGCATGCCCCTATAGCCTCAACCGAGGATAATATGCCTTTGGAGAGCAGAGAGTTTTGCGGAATGTGAGAAAATACATCAGAGATGTGATGAAAGTAGGACATTGTCAAGGTCTTCTGATGGACAAAAAAGCCCCAAATCTAGCTGTACATTAGTGCTGGTCTTGGTGTAGTGTAGTGTAGAAGAGGTAGTGTCTGAGAATGGTGAACACATTAAGATAGAGGCTGTGAGAAATTAAGTTCTCTTTCATGTACTCGCCCTTATGTTTTTTGAAACCTCGTATTTTTTCCTATTGGTTAAAAATGTATCCTACTCAAACTCAGTTTTTGATGCTAATTTTTAGAATGCATGTGTATCTTGCCGTTTCCATCCAGCAGTTTTTTATGTGATATCCCAAAATGCATATAAAATAGGTGGATGGAAACACAGCTATGACTGACTTTTTTATGTGAAAAAAATATTGGAACCATTGACTTCCATTGTATGGTCAACATATTTACACTCAAAATATGTTCCACTCATACAGGTTTGGAATGACATGAGGGAAATGATGACATAATTTTCATTTTTGGGGTTGAACTATCCCTTTAAAGGGTTAGTTCACCCAAAAATGAAAAATAAGTAATTAATTACTCACCCCCATGCTGTACCAACCCCGTAAGGCCTTCGTTCGTCTTCGGAACACAAATGAAGATATTTATGATTAAATCTGAGAGGTTTATGACTGCTACATAGGCTTCCTAAGGGAATGACACCGGACGGCCCAGAAAGTCATTAAAGAAAATGTTTAAATATTCCATGTCACAACAGTGGCTCAACTATAAGTTTATCAAGCGACGAGAATACTTTTTGTGCGAAAAAACAAACAAAAATAACGACTTTATTCGACTATTCCTTTTCTTCCTTGTAGGCCTGAAACGAGACTTCAAGAGATTTCCACGACGCATGCGCGAGAATTGCGGTCTCCTTCAACTACTTAAGTTAAGTTCTCGCGCGCGCGCGTCGTGGAAATCTCTTGAAGTCTCGTTTCAGGCCTACAAGGAAGAAAAGGAATAGTCGTTGAGTCATCGTTGAGTTGAGGGGTGAGTAATTAATGACTTAATTTTCATTTTTGGGTGAACTAACCCTTTAAGGCTCAAGGCTGGTAAATGGAAGCTTGCTGGTTTGATTCACTAATGTGGAAGTTGCTGAAGTCAAAGCTCAAACCATTGGCAATAGTCTTGTGACACTAAATAAAGATTCTGACTTTTGATTCTGTCTTTTTTGCTTAGGATGGGCGTCTACATATCAATGACCAACTGATTGCTGTCAATGGTGAACCGCTCTTGGGAAAGTCCAACCATGAAGCCATGGAGACCCTGCGGAGATCCATGTCCATGGAGGGTAACCTGAGAGGAATGATCCAGTTGGTGGTGCTCCGTGCTTTAGTACAACCTAACCAGGTATGTGCGTACTTCTAGAACACATTTAGCTTTGATCGTAGCACTCTTCTTTCTTCTCATGCCTAAAACCTGCTTTGGTGTTTGGGTCAGTGCCAAATAAGGTTTGTCAAGATGAGAAATTCGAAAATCTTGTAAAAACTTGTTTTAAAAGCATTCATCAGGTATGTTCAAATGTACATAATGTATATATGTTGATTTTATGTAATTAAAAATGACATTTGCACCATTTTTTACGAAAGTTAAGACTGAATGTACTTGAATGTGTCAAATGGTGTAACTGCCAAAGTTAATGAAATGTTATCCACCTAGATGGCATGTACAGTAAGTGTACATATAGAAATAAATACTTAATTGTAATATATCACACGGAAATAGTTATCTCTAAATGTAATTTTTAATGTGTTTTTGCAATATTTGGCAGGACATATACTGAAAACACCTCTCTTTTCTAAATAACCTTTGACACATTATGTAAAAAAAAAAAAAACATGTTATTACACTAAACTAGATTATTACATTTTATTCCACATTAATTTTCCTGCATATAATTATATTTTTATGATAAATACTGGTTACGCCAATTGACAAAAACGTACTCTGTTACTAACGTAACCTCGGTTCTCTCTAGAGAGGGAACGAGTACTGCGTAATATCTTACGCTATGGGGAAAACCTCTTTTCCACGAGATATTGAAGCCAAAAAATTATCCTTAATTTTGTATTAATGTAAAACGCTGTGCAGCAGCATGCAGACATAGGCAAGGCGGCTTGCGCGCCTATTGGCTGCCCTGCGGCAACAGCAAGAGGCTATCGAGAGAGGCGCTGCGTGACACCACATCCAATGGGGGCAATTCGCGGCCATTTCGTCACGTCCCGCCAGAAAGGGCCTGGTCTCGTCCTATAAATATAGCTCGATTAGGCTGGTACAACTGGTTTTCATCGCCGAAGCGAACCAGACCTGTGTATGCACGGCAAGATACGCAGTACTCGTTCCCTCTCTAGAGAGAACCGAGGTTACGTTAGTAACCGAGTACGTTCTCTTACGAGAGTATCTCTCGTACTGCGTAATATCTTACGCTATGGGGAACGCTGTGCGTACTGGGATCCAACACCAAAGTCCCAAGGGCAGTAGCCCGGGGCTCATGTAGTGCATAATCACAATGGACTCACAGAGAGTCGGAGAAGATAGGCTGCAAGCATCATTCCCCCTGAAATAGCATCCCACTGGAGCTAGTCATGTAACAGTGTTTCACGCAGACAGGATGAACGTGTTCAGCCTGAACTGGGCAATAGAAAGGGTTATTCAACACCCATGGGGCTGTTCTATCGCTCAGTGAGCGATGCACAGGCAAAACTCAGCATCTGGGCCGGCACCGCGGGGCAGATAGCACTGAATTCTATACCAACAGAAGCTTGGCTTGTAAGGCGGGAACCTCTAGGTTATAAAACCTTATAAATGTAGACGGCGAGGCCCAGCCCGCGGCCGTACAGATATCTTGCAAGGTAACCCCACTATACCACGCCCACGATGAGGCCACGCCTCTCGTGGAGTGCGCTCTGACACCCAAAGGACACTGCAGGCCCTTAGAAGTGTAAGCCAGTGCTATGACGTCAACTATCCATCTGGATAAGCTCTGTTTTGATGCGGCCAGTCCCTTGGAGCGTCTGCCAAACAAAACGAAGAGCTGCTCGGTCTGTCTAAAGACAGACGAACGGGACACATAAGCTCTCAGTGCCCTGACAGGGCAAAGGAGACTCGCATCCTCCTCCTCAGCATGAACCGGGAGGGCGCACAGGGAAATAACCTGGGCCCTGAACGGTGTTGAGGGATTTGGGCACGTACCCATGCCTTGGTTTGAGTATGACTTTTGAGTCATTAGGCCCAAACTCCATGCATGACGCGCTTACTGAAAGCGCTTGTAAGTCCCCTATCCGCTTCATTGAAGCGGGAGCCAAAAGAAACACCGTTTTGAAAGAGAGATGCTTCATGTCTGACAAATGGATTGGCTCGAACGGGGCACCTTTCATGGCTTCCAAAACCGTAGAAAGGTCCCACACCGGGACTGAAGGAGGTCTGGGAGGGTTCAGCCTCCGAGCTCCCTTGAGGAATCGCACGGCCAGGTCGTTTTTCCCCAGTGACTGGCCAGACACAGGTTTTGCAAACGCTGCTATGGCCGCCACGTACACTTTGAGCGTGGATGGGGTCCTGCCCTTATCCAGCAGCTCTTGAAGGAAGGAGAGTGTTTCCGTGACCCCGCAGTCTACGGGTGAAAAGCCCTGAGCTTGACACCAGGTAGAGAACACAGACCATTTCGAGGAATAAAGCCGTCTAGTAGACAGGGCCCTCGCCTGCGTGATCGTGTTTAACACTCCCTCCGGGAGGTTAGCGGGTACCCGTTGATGGCCCATGCATGTAGGGACCATAGTTGCGGGCGAGGATGCCAAATCGAGCCCTTTGCCTGAGAGAGGAGGTGTTTCCTCAATGGTATTGGCCACGGGGCAGTGCTGGTCAGCCGCATCAGGACTGGGAACCAAGTCTGGTTCGGCCAGAGCGGAGCAGCAAGCAGCACTGGGCATCTGTTTTCCCTGATTCGTTCCAGTACTTGAGGCAGGAGCGAGACGGGGGGGGGGGGGGGGGACGGGGGGGGGGGAGCATAGAGGGGACAGCGGGGCCAGACGTGGGCCAGCGCGTCCTCGCTCTTGGAGAAATATTTCGGACAGTGAGCATTCTCGTGGGACGCGGACAGGTCCACCTGCGCTTTGCCGAATGTCTCCCACAGCAGTTGGATCGTCTGCGGGTGCAGCGACCATTCCCCTGCTGGGACATTGTTTCTGGACAGTCTGTCTGGTCCCAGGTTCAGGTGACCACGCACATGCGTTGCTCTCAGTGAAAGCAGGTTGTGCTGAGCCCAGACCAGGAGGCGTTCCGTTAGCCTGTAAAGGTTTCGGGACTTGATGCCGCCCTGGCGATTTATGTATGCCACCACTGACATGTTGTCCGAACGGACCAAGACATGGTGGCTTTTTATCTGGGGACAGAAGCGCCGTAGCGCGTTGTCGACTGCCATTATTTCCAGACAGTTTATATGTAGGAGCTTTTCCCGTTTTGACCACTGGCCAAAGAACGGTCTGCCCTCGAGCAGCACTCCCCATCCCGAGGTGGAGGCATCCGTGGACACCACCTTCACACTCGAGGGAGTCCCCAGACTCACACCTGACTGATACCAGTCGGTTACTTTCCAAGGTTCCAGAGCTGAAACGCATTCTAGATCGACCCGGAGGCGAAACCGGCCAGCGGTCCATGCCCGGGGCGGAACTCGCGCTTTCAGCCACAGCTGCAGTGGGCGCATGCGAAGCAGACAGCTGGAGTACTGAAGCTGCTGAGGCCATGAGGCCCAGCATTTTCTGAAACCTTTTGAGCTGGACTATCGAGCCGCGGCGGAAGGATTTCACGGCGCGCTGAATGTCCAGCTCGCGCTCTGGCGACAGACGCACTGTCATGGATAGCAAGTCCAGCACTGTTCCCAGGAAATAAATTTTCTGGCTGGGAGACAGCGAATTCGCATTCAAAATTCGCATGCCCTGGAGTCTCAGGGGTGCGAGAGCCGCGCATCTGCGTGAATAGCTAGAGGTAGAATGAAATGTGGGCGCGGGATAGCGGGCACACTCACTGCACTGGGAACACTGTCGGCTCGCACCGACTGAGAATATGTTGGTTTTGTTTTTACAGAAACCGTGGGACATGCTTCGTGTAGTGTTTGTGGGCACTGTGTTGTGGGCACGTACACTACATTCATTGCACAATCGACATGAGTCGATTTTATTTGTGCTAGCCCTGTATTGTGGTGGGCTGTGTCTGTGTGTGGGAATGGGCACTGAGACGTGGACATTCTTACAACACTCATAACACCATCGGCCGTGGCCGGAACACCAGAAAATACACTCTTTATTGGATTTATCTGGGTAGCCGTAAAAACGGCTTTTGTGTGCAGGCAAGCGGGCAAGTGAACCGGCTTGTTGTCTGCTAAATACATTGGAACAGTCACATCGCATGGAACTGGACGAGCGAAACGTTTCGGTGAAAATCCGGCCGCACCGGGATTTGAACACCGTCGCTTTCCTAGGAAGGCTAGGAAGGCTTTGGGACCTCGGGCTTAATCTCGATCCTCGGCCGGGGCCTGTGCTGAGGGGGGCGGCGTCCGGCAGAGCGAGAGCGCGGTCTCTGTTCTCGGGCCTGGCAGCGCTGAGAAGTGGCGGTGGGTGGTGCAGGCTGTGGCTGGGAGCTCCGGGCAGACGGCTGTTTCGAGCGACCTGCTGCGGAGCTAGAGCGCTTCGGGAGGAAGTGCTTCATCGCCTTTTGAACCTCTTGGAATCTGTCCGCGAAGTCTTTGACGGCAGATCCGAACAGGCCAGCTGATGAAATGGGCGCGTCGAGAAACACCGCGCGCTCCGAATCCGTCATCTCAGACAACGTTAGCCACAAGTGTCTCTCAGCCACGGTGAGAGAGGCCATATTCCGCCCAATAGCCTGTGCAGCAGATTTTGAATCGCGTAGAGCCAGGTCCGTAGCACTCCTTAAATCCGCGATGCTGATCGATTCCGCGCCTTCCTCGTCCCATCTACGGAGAAGGTCGGCCTGGAAGATCTGCAGGATGGCCATTGTGTGCAGTGCTGACACAGCTTGCCCGGCGGCGGTGTCTCTGTGATCATAATTTCCTGTCACATGGTCTTCTTACACAATATTAACACAATTACTTGAATGGTGGTTACACCACTTTGACACTTCAGGAATTTGACTTGGCTCACATGATCCCCCAAATTAGTTATAATATTCAGAACAATGGTGTTCCATTTACTTCAATTTACTGTTAAATAGTTCTAATGTAAGATTATGCCAAACTAGCTGATAGGGTGTTTTATTGAGAATTGCACCTTCTTTAAACAAGGTACTAAGTTTTGACGGTTACACCACATAAACATTTGGTGATGCAATCAATTTGCAATCATCCCCCAGATATTCTCTCAAAATGAATTAAAACCAGAAATTTTAGACTTGGTCCTCAAAAAAAGAGAATGTATGCAAGTAATTTGCTATTTCATGTTGAAATTTTAACCCTATTAAATTTAATTAAACCATATGGACACAAAAAAATGAATTTGTATGTTCCTATTTGGTCCAAGCTGGTTTAGGCAGTTGATCAGGTGGACTCCCAGTTGGTGGGGCCAAGACTGACCTTGTAAAGCTCCTTAGCCAAACTGGTGGGGAACTGGTTGAACTGTCTAACCATAACACAGTATGAGAAATAATTATTATTTTATCTCACAGGTGTTCAGCAAATGCACATATGTATTTTTTTGATGACTGATATTCTCCTTGAATTTACACAGCAGCAGAATGCATTTTACAGTCTAGTTTTTATAGTTCTAAATACAAAGTTTGGTTATGAACCAGAGTGACAACTACATTATTTAACCAAACAACTTTTTCAAATCTTATAACCACATTTTGAGAGTGAATTTGGATAATCTGTAATGTGTAAATGCAACAACAGTGAACGACTAGTCTGTCACACCAAGCAGTGTTGCGATAGTGTTCACTGTGCATGTTTGTGTTGTGATTTTTCATATTGGTTATTTTAAGTCAAGCCAATGTGGATTAAGTGTGTCAGTTGTGTTCAGACATCTCATAATAAATAAATAAATAAAGTTTCCCCATGTTTTTATGTAGTACACCAGCGGTTCTCAAACTTTTTTGGTCACATCCCTCTTTAAACCATTAATACATCTAGGCTTTTATTTTGGTTATGTATTCATACAGATAGTATTCAAACTGCCACCATAAGCTTTTGTTTGGACAGGACAGTTTGAGAACCCAATCACTGACTTTGTGAACGAAGCCTCTTTGGAATTGTATAGTACTGCATTCCAACACAATGGTGTTTCTATTTTTTATTGCCATGTGGTGCATTTATCTTTGAATTGAGAGTTAAGTGATGGATAGGGTTAGGATGTGCTCCTTTTTTCAGACTTGTAAATGCTTACTAGCATCAGATGATCTCCCAGGGCCACATTTTAACACATTCACAATAAAGTTTAAATCTCCATGTCATTCCACCTCGCTGGCACATTGATACTCCAATGCTAATATTACCATAAAGCAGCTTCTAGTCATTTAAACCATTTTGATACGTCAGTCTAGAAAAAAATAGTGCGTGATTGTGTTTTAATGACTTTTACTTGACAAGCGTTTGTCGGTTTAAGACCGAGTGCAGACAGATGCTCGCCACGTCATAAAAGCTAGTCAGAATGGCTGGTAATTGCCATTAGTTCTCCACATCCTTTAACTTTCTCCATCATTTCCTCTGTGCTGGTGGAATTCGCCTCCAGCGGGATGTTTTAGCCTTTTCTCCTCCCCTGCACCTGGGTTCGAGAGCGGCCATATGCTCACCCCAGGATTCCCTCTAAATCTCACACATGCACACACGTGCTGACACACTCCACCCCAAGGCCTCCAACTGCTCTAAAGTGGTGTGTAATTAGGATACACAAAGGAGCTGCCCCTCTGGCCGCATGGATTGATGGTTACTGGGGGCTCTTTGTTCAGACTGACAGGCTGGGAGGAATGGGCATGGCCAGGGTGTTATTGTTCTCATAAAATAAAGATTCATCTTTATTATGGTTTATGGGCTGTGGACGCCCTCGTCATGGCTGCCAATGGGACGCAGAATCGAGCCAGGGCCGATGGGATGCCATTGACCCTAGTGTGTAGAGGTGGGATGAGATGCTAGTTGGTGGATGGAAGAAAGAAAAGAAACATGAATGGATGGGGGACAGATTGTGACTTTGTATAGGAGCAGAGACCTTGTCGCTGGGTTCAGATCGATAGATCATGCAAGCCAGATGCAGGAGAATGGAAGTTTGGTCCTGAGGTGAAACTAACATTGGACTGACGGTGAAATATTGCTCAGCATGCTTTTTGTACCACAAATAAGAGCTTTATCCTGTAATAAATGGGAGATTAGTTTCTACACCCACAAGGCACTAAGAGAATGTATTGTTGAAGATTTTATTTCTTTATATAATGTGGTTTTTACTATTTAATAAATTCCGGCCTGTTGTAGCATTTTGATTCTTTCTAGCTCTAATAAATAAAGTCCAAAAAGTTATCTTCAAGCCTGGAGCCAGTTTTAATTCTTTACAGACTTACTTTTTTGTGAGTCATTTCTCCAGAGTCTCTGTGAGCTTCTGGGAATAAACATGCTGATGTGTTCTAGCTTGAATCTGCTGTGTCCATGTCTCCTGACCTAACTTGGCTAATTATGGGCACTTTTTTAGAGACATCAAAGACAGGCTTCACACGCATACTCACAATCCCAGTCCAGGTTTGGCTAATTCTCTGAAAATTCATGAAAAAGCAGGCTAACTGTTAAAGAGGAAGAGAGGAGGAGGAAAGCAACAGAGATAAAAAACAGATATTGCCTTGTTTGAAAGCTCCTGGAACAGCTCTTGAGTCTTTCTTCAAAAAAAAAAAAGTACCTAAAAGCTTTTTTGGATATGGTACCAGGTAGAGTTGGGCAATGTTTTGAATCATCAGGCTATTTTTGAGACTATTCTGTTGGTAATTTAAAAATAAGTGACATGGTGAAAATAGCGATGATTTTAATGACTATTTTATTTGGCCATTAAATAGTTTTGTGATCCCTCAGGAGTATTTTAAGAGCTTTAACACAACGTTTTAATAGCATCTCTCATTTAAACCTCATTTTTTTGTAGGGTTAAAATGGTAAGTGCATTTTCATGTCTGTGAATCTGTTCAATTAAAAGATTCAAAATACTGATTCAAATAAACAAACATTTGCATGTTAATACTGTTACATAAAAAATGCAACATTTAGTATATATTATTTATTTAAAATTGTGGTAATATTTTACTATATTACTGTTTTAACTATATATTTTTTTCTGAAATAAATGTATGTATATATATATATATATATATATATATATATATATATATATATATATATGTATATGTGTGTATGTGTGTGTGTGTGTTTATTTATTTATACACACACACACACACACACACACAGACATACTGTGTATATATATATATATATATATATATATATATATATATATATATATATATATGTTTTAATATAATTTGTAATTTTTTGTAATATTTCACTCCACCTTTACATTAATGAATATACACTCACCTAAAGGATTATTAGGAACACCTGTTCAATTTCTCATTAATGCAATTATCTAATCAACCAATCACATGGTAGTTGCTTCAATGCATTTAGGGGTGTGGTCCTGGTCAAGACAATCTCCTGAACTCCAAACTGAATGTCAGAATGGGAAAGAAAGGTGATTTAAGCAATTTTGAGCGTGGCATGGTTGTTGGTGCCAGACGGGCCGGTCTGAGTATTTCACAATCTACTCAGTTACTGGGATTTTCACGCACAACCATTTCTAGGGTTTACAAAGAATGGTGTGAAAAGGGAAAAAACATCCAGTATGCGGCAGTCCTGTGGGCGAAAATGCCTTGTTGATGCTAGAGGTCAGAGGAGAATGGGCCGACTGATTCAAGCTGATAGAAGAGCAACTTTGACTGAAATAACCACTCGTTACAACCGAGGTATGCAGCAAAGCATTTGTGAAGCCACAACACGCACAACCTTGAGGCGGATGGGCTACAACAGCAGAAGACCCCACCGGGTACCACTCATCTCCACTACAAATAGGAAAAAGAGGCTACAATTTGCAAGAGCTCACCAAAGTTGAAGACTGGAAAAATGTTGCCTGCTCTGATGAGTCTCGATTTGTGTTGAGACATTCAGATGGTAGAGTCAGAATTTGGAGTAAACAGAATGAGAACATGGATCCATCATGCCTTGTTACCACTGTGCAGGCTGGTGGTGGTGGTGTAATGGTGTGGGGGATGTTTTCTTGGCACACTTTAGGCCCCTTAGTGCCAATTGGGCATCGTTTAAATGCCACGGCCTACCTGAGCATTGTTTCTGACCATGTCCATCCCTTTATGGCCACCATGTACCCATCCTCTGATAGCTACTTCCAGCAGGATAATGCGCCATGTTGCAAAGCTCGAATCATTTCAAATTGGTTTCTTGAACATGACAATGAGTTCACTGTACTAAAATGGCCCCCACAGTCACCAGATCTCAACCCAATAGAGCATCTTTGGGATGTGGTGGAACGGGAGCTTCGTGCCCTGGATGTGCATCCCACAATTCTCCATCAACTGCAAGATGCTATCCTATCAATAAGGGCCAACATTTCTAAAGAATGCTTTCAGCACCTTGTTGAATCAATGCCACGTAGAATTAAGGCAGTTCTGAAGGCGAAAGGGGGTCAAACACAGTATAAGTATGGCGTTCCTAATAATCCTTTAGGTGAGTGTATATATATATACACTCACGAGAGATGAGAGAAGAGAGATGACACTGCCATGGCACAATTCCATAAAACCATTATTACCAGTATTATTATTTTTTCAGGTTTAAAATATCTGAAATAAGTAAATATATATAAAAAAAAAAAAAATAAAATAAAATATTATATATATATATATATATATATATATATATATATATATATATATATATATATATATATATATATATATATATATATATATATATAATATTTTTTTTTTTTTATATATTTTTTTTTTTTATATATTTACTTATTTCAGATATTTTAAACCTGAAAAAATAATAATACTGGTAATAATGGTTTTATGGAATTGTGCCATGGCAGTGTCATCTCTCTTCTCTCTGGAGACTAAACACTATTATACCACAGTCTGATCTAATCAATCCTTCTCACTGTTTCTCTCAGAGAGCCATCTAAACAACCCTGTCATAATCTCATTACAGCGTGGGCATTAATAATGAAAAGTAGCCCAGGGAGAGCCCACATGATCTGTGCCCTAGAGACTGTGCCAGAGGATCGCTGTGAAGTTTGCTGGTGGTGCAGGCGGTCGCTCAGACCTGCCAAGCCACTTTTGTCTTTCACAGCATGTTGAACTGTACGCTTTGTGATGCTGAATAAGACGTAAGTGGAGTCTGAGGAGTTTTTGTGGATGGGACCTTGAGCAGAGAGGTGTAGATGAGGCTAACAGACAGAGAGAGCAGTGTCTGAGGATGGTGAACACTTTAAGATAGAGGCTGTGGGAAATGACATACCTTTCATCCCTCTGACCAGTGTCGTCTTGCGTCGTTCTCAGCCTGTCCATAAATTAAATACTGGTTGACCTCTCGTCACAAAAGGCTTACAGCTGGACCACAAACACAGACAGAATGTTACCCATATTGTGCTGGTTCATTCAGTTTAACCAGAGTTTACCGGTCCTAACCAGTAGGGTTGTGCAGAATTATAAATATAAAGCGACGTTGATAGGAAATACTATAATGATATAATTTTAATAATGGTTCTAATTCTAGGAGAATATGGAAGTCCACACCACAGCTTTAATAATAACGAGATAGAGGAATGATATTGTTGGAATCACTTTCAGATTATTTTTTTCAGATGATGAACGAGAAATACAGCCAATCAGAATTCACCCGACGTCAAGCAGTGAAACCGTTGCTGTGTATACTAATATAGTTATTGTTTTAGGTATCATTCTATTTATTGTTCTTGGTGTGTTCTATGAGTGTGAATATGAATTGAACTGGCCACACCTAATAGGAAGTTTAATTGGAATGACAAATTTAGGAAAATTATTAACTAAGAAACAACAAAGGAATTTCATTATTCAGTAACACTAAGGTTTGCTCAAAAATGTTAACAAATTATGCTTTTTTATTATTATCGTTAAATGGAATACAGCCACAAATAATTTGGTTACACAGCATCACACAATTGTCAGTTTTATAAGATAGATATTGACACAATTTTATTACATAATATACAAATTGTAAAAGTATATCAGAAAATTCCATAGTTCTACATTTACAGTGGTTTTATTCATTTGAAATTTAAATTCAAATTTTGGTTCCTTAATTTAGTTTACAAGGCGTTCTCAATTCAATTCTGAATTCAGCTGCGAACTTCAAGACGTTGTTTGCTTTGCTTTGTTTTTGTTTCATCACAGTGAAATTTCATTGGTCCAATATCCCACTCCAAATAGCTGTATGTTAAGCAATACATATGTTATTTTGGGCTGTGATTGTCACACCACACATTGACAGTTGTCCCAACTAGGTGCATTCTGGCCTTAACTAAAGGACTGTGATCTTGTCCGGATGAGGTAGGAAATAAATGGCTAATCCATACCTCTGAGCTCCTGGTTAACCTGCAGTGCAACAACATTCCCATCCCAGGATTCCTTCATCCATAGCATGAACCTCCTAAAACACTCTACGCTACATTTTTTACACTCCCTCTTCTTAACCCCAAAAGTTCCTGTTAATTTTTATTGATTCAGCAGCGTTTTCAGAATCTCATCCTCTCAAAATTGCAATCTCTGTGTCCTCCTTTTTTTATCCTGATAAATATTATAAGGGAAATGGAAAAGTTGGCTGGGGAATCCTCATTGATCCCCTCATGTAATTTCATTTAGTCCCCATCACTGTTTCCTCTCCTGGCAAGCCTGCGTTCTGTTCCCCACAGGCCACCTCCTCCACAGACCTGCTCTTACTGCCGTTGCCATTAAAAGGGCCACATTATACACTTCTCTACCATTTGATTTCCCCCCATAGTCCACTTAAGATGTTAGTTAAGCTTTCTTGCACCAAAAACACTCATTTAGTTCTACACAACGTATCTCTCTACAGTATTACAGCCGTTTGGTTTCCGCAACGGTCTGCACACTGACCGTGTGATGTCATTTTTGTCACCGGGAGGGTCAGCGCACACCGTCTATGTGCAGACCAATTTTTGTGACTGTATGCGGTGAATGTTGAGACAGAAAAGTCCACTTGGTGGCAATACGCACACTGTGCAGTAGTCGAAGAAGAGTTTGTCAAAGAATTTGTCAAAACAACATGCTTTTCCAAGAACAGTAAACAAAGCAGCATATTTGTCATCCTTTTTTCAAGCTTCCATTGTTTTTGTTTTGGTTCTTGTTTTAAACTTTGCATGCAATGGTGGATCTGTTTCTTTTCTTCTTCTATCTTTCCGAGCGAATGTCCTGTAAATGATACGACTCAGTGCTGCACTCTGACGATTGGTAGAATATGAAAAAGCAATTGTACTGCACTTGTCGAACGCGTCCATCTGCGCTCATCTGCGGTTGAGCGAACTTTGAAAGGTGTGCAGACACGACTGTGGAACGTGGAAAATGAAAGATACCCTGGCTTTTAGCGTTCAATTTAAACAGACTGTTTTTGCTACTGTATCTTTTAAGGCTGGAATATAATACACAACTTTTACACAGATTTTTGCCCTGATTTGCAGTCTGGATGTATTGGTGCTAGTTTCCAAAAGTCTGAGCCAGTCTGCAGATTTTGGGCAGTCGCAGTTGACGGATTTCACAGAAAATCACGTAGTGTATGATTCTGATTTTTTTTTTTTTGCTTCACAGACTGATTCCATTCAGTCAGACATGTTTGAACCATTAAATTTATCATGCATTTCATAGCAGCGAAGTGGTCTGTTCCACACTTGTTTTGTGTATGATGGCCATTTTTTCCTCTGTAGCCATTTTAAAAGTTGGCAAGTGTATGATGCCTAGTGTTTTAAAAACTGTTCAGATTTCGAAAGTCATGAAGTATATTCCAGCCTTTAGTCTTCTACATATTGCCCGGTCACCTCAGCCAATTCTTAACATTAAACCATGAATGTTTAAACATAAGAGTGCTGAACAGGTGCCCTCTATTCCAGTGGAGACATGACTTCTTGGCCTTCTCCATAATTGCTGTTTTCAGACCTTCATACCCTCAGGTCCTAAAAAAAAAAAAAAAAATAGTACACACACACACCTTTATTTACAATATTTAATGCGAGCGGTTTGCTTTCCTAATGATCCACAGTATCGGAACAGGCCATTAGAAGACCCATCTGATGCGCTCTACCCTGCCTCTATCCAGCATTCCAAATCTGCCAATCGAATTAACATATTTCAAAGTGGCGCTTCAGGCCTGGGGGCAAGATAATGAAATTAATTACCATTCTGGGTATTTTTTTCTTTCTTGGGGAAAGAGACAGAAAATCTGTAACATCTGTGCGAGTGGCTTAAATCCTTCATGCCACTGACATCTAGACTAATCAGATGAATTAAGAGCTCTTCCAGGAGCAGATTCTTGCGCCGTTTTCATCTCTTTGTTCTCTTCCTTCCTTCAAAACCTGAGTCTCAATGTGGTATTTGTTTTGTGATGAATGCCGAAGCCGGCGTAACGATCGGCCTGCTATTTGAAAGTCTTTACCTATCCCTGCGCTCAGATTTGCCTCTTCTGTTTCCATAATTCACAAGCAAAATCGATACGGTGACACTGCTTCTCTCATTTTCTCTCGCAGGAGTTCCAGGAAGCACGGCGAATTCTCAATCGATCCTTTGATAGCTGCGTGGGACAGGCAGGGCACCTCGGCCAATCAGACGGCAGCGCTCAGCCCCCCATGGTGATGAACAGCATCTATGAGCGATGTGCGGGTGAGTGATGGGCTCGCTGTGTCTTTATCTCACAGTCGGTCCGTGCGGGAATGAGACTTTCAAGGAGAAGGCCACCCAGATATCTAGTGCTAATATATTTCTGTCGTCTGCAGCGCATTTGCTTGCAGATTGCCTTTTCATCAGCTAGACTGATAAAGTTTGACTTTTCATTTTGACTCAAATGTGGTCAAAACAAATAGTACTTTTGATATCTGAACACAAAAGAGCATGTACTGAATGAAAAGCAAACAATGGTCGTGCTAATGTGTGACTTGACAAAATCATTACATTGATCAAAAGTTAGAGTAAAGATGTGCATTGTTACAAAAGATTTCTATTTGTAAATACCGTTTTTGTAACAGAGCAATTGTCTGAGTCTGCCCATGTGCCATACTGGAAATATGTTTGTACATGAATGTCTGTCACTAACGATACAGTGTGCTTGTCATACATGTGCTATCTTTCTTTGTCTTTCTTTCGCTCTCTTTCATGCCTGGAAAGACTCTTTTATCACGGCTGTATTAAGAACTGGAAGTTTAACTCGTCTGAGAATTGGGGCACATTTGCAATTCTTTTCATGTGAAATGCCTATGTGCATAGCCTGTCGTTTGGACCATCCCTTTAACCGAACATGAAAGAGTAACACTCCTCCTGCAGGATTTCAACACAACTAAAGAGAGAGAGAGAGAGAGAGAGAGAGAGAGAGAGAGAGAGAGAGAGGGGGCTTAAAATGGAGCTGCCTGCTTTACTCTTCTGCCGCTTTTTCCAGAGGAACGCATTTCGCGCACACTGTACTCATTGGGATTCCCAGTGAGCACAATGCTAGGAAATAAAACAAATAGTCCAATATCAGCTGCATCAGCTTCATATCTCCCCCTCCCTGACACCTCACGCTTCTGCCCTTTGTTTATTTACTTGATAGACCGATGCTCTCACGTTCATAAATATATGCAGTTCAAAAAATATTCCTTTCTGACAGGAAGTGGTTCTTGGTACGGTTGTCTCCTAAGCAAAGAAAATATGACAGCAAGGAGAGCGGGGGGAAAAAAAGGAAAACCAAGCCCTCGGCTCGTGCTGTGATTGTGTGTTTGCGTTGGTTTCTCTCGCCCCTGACCTTGAAATCATTAAGTTGATGCGAGCTTTATCTGGGCCATGTTTCCACAGGCGCAACAGTAATGCGGTCCACTCGCATCATAGCGTAACAAACAATTTAAAATGCATAATGCCCTCATCAAGAGAGTGCTGAATTATTATTTTTTTTTTGGCATATCCATTTGGGCTGAGGGAAGTAATTGACTGGTAGTTGTTTGAGCTGTAAATGAAAGCTAATGATTTCGTACATATGTATGTGTATTGTGTTTGCTTTTGAAGTGGTGCTTCTCGAGAGAATCGCTCTAATTATAACCCTGGATAACAGTGGGCCGGGAGCTGAGGAGAGGGCGGAAGTGTGGGATGATATGAATATTACTGTTTCTGAACTCTGTCCATCTCTGGTGTGGGACGAGTTTTTCTCTGCCCTCTAACGCCTTCATGAGAAGATGAACTTTGAGTTTATGGGAGTTTGAATTAGGAATATTTTTGTTTATTTGCTTTATCTCTGCCCTTTTTTGTTATCCTTAGCAAAAAGCACTGTGCCGCTACTTGCAGTAATGTATCAGATGATAATACTATATTTTATGCATGGTACCGAATGATTGCTATATCCATATATATATTCAGAGGAAAACAGAGAGAAAACAAGTAAGAGGTAGAAAGACGATATGTTGCGTGTCTGATTGGAATGTATGGGCACTTAAATGTGTTCGCGCATATGCACAGCTCCAAATATAACTCAAATAATTGTTTGAAAGGTTCACTTATCTCTAGTTCCTTGCATGCCTTCTGTTGAAAACTAGCTATTTGTGGTGACATCTGTCAAAGTCTTGGATCTCACTCGGCGGCCATCTTGACTACTCCCCTCATCGGTTATTTCTACCCATGCTAGTCCAGTTCCTATCTTCTTGAATAGGAAAAGACTGAAATCTACATTTTTGGTAACATCCATAACAGCACGTGTACATCGTGGAGACATCTCTTTTTTTTATTTTTATATAAATTTAGAAAATGTCTTTTAAGATGTTTCTGATTTAGAATGCATGCAAAACTGGTTTTTAGAGATACGGATCTGACGTTTGGACACAATTGATGTTTTGTAAAGCGATCTTTAAAAGTATGTGTGCTATCTGGGATATGTCTAATCCCCAACAAAATTGAGGTTTTTGCTGTAGCTGAAATCAATCATGCAAAAAAACAGTATCTTTCATTAGTATTAGGTTTAGTTAATGCACATGTTTTGTAGAGTAATTTAAGACTACAGAAATTTGATGACTTTGCAAAGGCAATTGTCTTTTAACTAAAAACTAATCTAAAAGATGTGACTTCATTTACCACATCTGCTGTACTGAGAATTAAACATTTTTCAACACAAACAATTTTTATAACAGTAAATGCCTCATGTTCTCATAGTAATACTCATGCAGCAAAGCGTCCTCTGTTCCGCTTACTGTCATTATGAATATTGTACGCAGATGTGAAATATTAAATCTGTCCAGTGTCTGTGGTAATAGATTCATACCCAGCCTTCTCAGAGAGAAACATGGCTTTTATTTCAGTTAATGTTTTACATAAGAAGGTGTCTTGCTATTGCAGGCTAGAGGTCTGGTAGCCCACACCGTTCAGGATTAATAACCCTGTTTTAGCTGGAAGAGCCATTGATCCATCATCTTCTGAAGGAACAACTTATTTCATTTTGGCTACGCCACACTTTAGTAGATAAATAATCGTGAGTGTGTATGGCTGCAAATGTGTGTACGTGTGTTCGTGTGCAATACGCATCCATTTTTTTCCATTCACTCCAACATCAGTTCATCTCTCAAGTGTGTGCATGTTCATGTGTGTGCAAGCGTGCACGCATGCATCTGTGCAGATGATGTATTATGGCAGTTGTGCAGCACACAAACAGATGAGATATATAATACTAATAAGCAGTCATCCCAGTGCAGTCTGATGAGTAATGATGAAGTTCTGCTGGGTGGGGCGCTCTGATCTATGTGATTGTCAGGACCGATATCCAGCTCCACTTCGCCAAAACACAGACACTCCATCAAGAAGACAGAGAACAACGTGTTATCCATATCCCAGCAACCTACTGGAAGAAGTTAAAAATCTTACATTTTTGTGTTATTGAACTATTGAATATGTTTTATTCCCCCCCCCCCCCCCAAAAAAAATTAACAATTGGCATTTTTTTTTTTAAATGTTTTCTAAATCAAATTGTTTAAATACTTCATATACAGTATGTGTTTTTTTTTTGTTTGTTTTTTTTCACAGCCAGCATACACTCTGTATAGCTGACATATGCAGTTGGCTGGGAAATTATGTAGGAAATGATTAGAAGAGGTCAGTCTATCTCTGGAACTGTTCGTGACTGTGTTCGCACTGTAGATTGTCTATAAAATGCGTTTGCTAAGTGTCTGGGAATCTGAGGCATTTGTTTTGAATTCTACATCATTGGCTCTCAGACAAAGACCTCCAGCCTTTGTTTTGGTTCTGCACTATTTGGCCTAACAGACATTAATAAGGTCTTTGTGTCTTTGTCATGTGGGGCTTTAGATACTGTAGTTGAAAACAACATCGACTAGATAATGAGAATTCTGGGTAATTCTCATAAACTGTCCTTGATTAATACACATACACACTCAGAAACAGCTCATTGTGTCTTTTTCTGCAGCAGGTGGTTTTAGAGAGCCAGGCAACAGTAGTGTGTCGTCTGTTTAGGCAAATGAGACATGATCCGAGTGCACAATCACTGCATCATCCTGCTAACTGCACTTCCTGTTTCATTCATCTCCTCTACACATTCTGTTGTGCTGTTTGTTTCATCATTTTTAAGCTGCTAACACAGTATATATCACACAAACAAATATATAGACTCATTAACAATCACTATGTAACTCGCTTCTTTCATTAGTGGATTTCATTTTCCGTTTAGTAGGTTTTATTAGCATTAAATAAATGTACTTGCATATAGTGAAAATAGGGGTATAAGCATTTAGCACTTTTTTATTTACAATACCGTTCAAAGTTTTGGGAAATTTTTTTGAAAGAAAATTAATTAACAATTGAAAGAAATTAATACTTTTATTTAGCAAGGATACAAGAAATTGAACCAAGGGGACAAAGGGAATGTATAATGTTTCAAAGGGTTTCTTTTCCAAATAAATGCTGTTCTTTTCGATTTTTTTTTATTCATCAAAGAATCATGATAACAAATAATTGTATTTAATTATAATAATAATATCATTCATTTCTGTGATGCAAAGCTGATTTTTTTTTTAAGGATCTTGTGACCCTGAAGACTAATAATAGCTGATGAAAATTCAGCTTTGCGCTACAGAAATAAATGATATAATTTAAAGTGTATTAAATTGGAAAAACATTATTTTGAATTATAATAATATTTCATAGTATTACTGTTTTTCTTTCTGTATTTTTGATCAAATAAATGCAGGCTTGATGAGCATAAGAGACTTCTTTCAAAAACAGTAAAAATAGTAATGTTTCCGAACTTTTGACTGGAACTGTATACAGTGCATCCGGAAAGTAATCACAGCGCTTCACTTTTTACACATTTTGTTATGTTACAGCCTTATTCCAAAATGGATTAAATTCATTATTTTCCTCAAAATTCTATAAACAATTCCCCATAATGACAACATGAAAGAAGTTTGTTTGAAATCTTTACAAATTTTTAAAAAACGCACATGTACGTAAGTATTCACAGCCTTTGCTCAATACATTGTTGAAGCACCTTTGGTCTTTTTGAGTACGATGCTACAAGCTTGGCACACCTATTTTGGGGCAGTTTCTCCCATTCTTCTTTGCTGAACCTCTCAAGCTCCATCAGGTTTGGATGGGTGCACAGCCATTTTCAGATCTCTCCAGTGATGTTCAATCGGGTTCAAGTCTGGGCTCTGGCTGGGCCACTAAAGGACATTCACAGAGTTGTTACTTAGCCGCTCCTTTTGTTATCATGGCTTTGTGCTTAGGGTCGTTTTCCTGTTGGAAGATGAACCGTCGCCCCAGTCTGAAGTCCGGAGCGCTCTGGAGCAGGTTTTCACCATGGATATCTCTGTACATTGCTGCATTCATCTTCCCCTCGATCTTGACTAGTCTCCTACCAGTTCCTGCCGCTGATAAACATCCCCACAGCATGATGCTGCCACTACCATGCTTCACCGTAGGGATGGTATTGGCCAGGTGATGAGTGGTGCCTGGTTTCCTCCAGACATGACGCTTGCCATTCAGGCCAAAGAGTTCAATCTTTTGTTTCTTCAGTCCTTCAGGTGCCTTTTGACAAACTCCAGGCGGGCTGTCATGTGCCTTTTACTGAGGAGTGGCTTCCGTCTGGCCACTCTACCATACAGGCCTGATTCTGCAGAGATGGTTGTTCTTCTGGAAGGTTTTCCTCTCTCCACAGAGAAACGCTGGAGCTCTGTCAAAGTGACCATCGGGTTCTTGGTCACCTCCCTAAGACCCTTCTCCCCCGATCGCTGAGTTTGGCCGGGCGTCCAGCTCTAGGAAGAGTCCTGGACTCACCTGGAAAAGTGAAGCGATGTGAATACTTTCCGGATGCACTGTATATACTGTAAAATGGATCATTGTAGAATAAATCACAAAAAAAAAATACTTTTTGAAATAAACTAGTAAATAACAGTAAAAGTAGCATTAAACAAGACTAATTAAGATGGATAAAGATGAAAAAATAGGAATAAATGTGCCAATAATAGTAATTATATACATATGTATAGTTATAGAGCCACAGTCTCTGTCAGGCACACACACATTCTTACAAGCTTAACCAAGCTTAGAGAAAAATCAAGTCAATCCGAAGCCCCAGTCCCATTATCATAGGAGTGTAAGATCATTAAAGGTGAGTGGAGATTGCAGTGTGTTGGAGCTGATAATGGTCTCCATCTCTGTCTGTCTGTGTCAGCGCTGGAGCCAGGCTGTCACCTCTCTCCACCGCTGGCCTGACCCCAGCAGACCCCTCTTAAATGAGCCTGCATAATATTTCCACAGAGCTCTAATGATTGCTTTTCTCTCTCTGGTTTGCTCATTCTCTCACAGTTTCAAATGGGGGATACAGTCACATGGAGGAGGGGGATGATGAAGGCGTCGCCGCTAATCCTCGTAGACAGGACAGCCTGAAGCTCCAGCAGAGGTAACATGGATTTGCCTTGGACCGAATTTGACAAACACGTCTCTTTTTTTCTTGTAGGGATTGTCGATTAGTCGATTCATTTTGACACCACTTGGTCACGTGGCTTGAGTTTTTGTCAATACATGGCAAAAGCAGGAGGATACTTTCTCTGTCAACAAACTGTATCCCAGTATAGCTATGCAAACATTCGTTTTGAATTATACGCCAAATACTGTTTGTGGCGTGAGATGGTCTGAGTTAATTTTTAGTGTTCACAATCCATAATTCTTTCAAACCATCCTGAAACTAATCAAGTGTCAACTTTATGAGTGAGGCATGACAATTTTTTTTTAAGTTTATGACAGTGCAAGAATAATAAATTGAATGGTGATTGGTTTACATATGGTAAACACTGACCCACTACCTACTTTTCTGTCTGATTAGTAAAAATGAGTAGTCGCGCAATCACTATTCCTTATTATAAGCAGTGACTCCATACTGTTGAACAGAGATACTGAAGAAATGCGTGTGTGTGTTCCAGTCTGAGTTCAGGTATTCATTCAGCTGACACTTCTTTGACTGATGGAGTTCAGCAGAATCATGTGAAGTCTTCTAAGAGCATGGATCTGGGTAAGACATTCAAGTTATTATGCAATTTCTCCATATTATTTTTTCTGTCTGTATTCTCTCTCCATCATTTCCTGCCATTTCTATACTGCCCTATCAATATAAATGACAAAAAGTATTTTTTTTTTTTTTTTGAAAAACTCTGAATACACTCACCAAAAAACTCTTAAGGCGAGACACTACAGGTGAATAGGGTAAATTTGTTTAACTAACAGATATCAACATGAAACTTTCCCAGTTGATTACCTACATTAAGATGAGAAAAAAATGTATTACAAGTTTTCTGTAATTTAATGTTTAAATATGCAAATTAGGCATTTTTCTAATTAAATATGCGCTAATTTGAATATATTTAAAAAAAAAATCTGAGTATTGGATAAAGCCAGGTTCAAAATTATTTTTTTATTGTGTTCACATATTAGATGGGAAAAAATTACAGAGGGATTTACGGATATCTACTTTTGTTATCCTGTAAATCAGAATATACTGTCAAAAGCCTTAAAAAAAAGATTTTTGCCATATTTTTTGGAATAAAATGTTATATAAATCAGGCTAGGAATAATATATTTACAAATCCCTCTGCAAATGTCTTCATAATATATTTTGGTGTTACATATTTTGGTGTATATAGGTGCTACTGAAGTGGAGGTTTCGGACTTGGAGTATGAGAGAAAGGTCATTTTGAGAAAACGGGCTTTAAAGATTTAGCATCAGCCAATGAGATTGCGCATTTGCGCCCTTTTACTTTCACAATTGGTTGCTGATAAAAAGGAAATGACCATATTTGGATCCGACAACATTGTACAGGAGAGAGAGAGCTTTCTAGCGGTGTGTGTGATGACAGGGTGCAGACAGCGATCGCGGAGCAGCGGGAGGATTTACAACGCCAACTTTTGACGAATTTATGAGAAATCTACAGACGCAAACATACAAAGTGTCGTAAAATAAAGACCTAAATGTGTATTTCTGACTTTTTTTTCACCACAAGTCTGAAAGAAGACATGTTATTGAAGACAAATATCCCAAAATCTCAAAATTGACCAGTGAAAAAAAAACTATGTTTTTTGCCTGCCGTGTCTCGTCTTAAACAAAAATCCTTAAAATTAAGGTAAGCAATATGTTAACAAATAAGTTAACACGTTTATTTCGTGTGTACACTACCATTAAAAATGTTTAGGTCAGTAATTCAGGAATAAGATAGATTTTAAAATGTATTCAAATAGAAAATAGTTATTGTTATATTTCACAAAAAAATTTTACTGTTTTTTTTTTTATATTAAATAAATGCAGTTACCCCAAACTTTTGAACTGTTTTGTTCATGTCAAAGAGATCTTTTAGCTTTTCTGTTTTTGCTGATAATTAATTGTTCCACTTAAACCTGTTTCTTATAAAGGTACCAGCCCCTGCCGAATGTAATTTACTCTAAAGCTAATCTCGACTTCCATTGACGCTTGGCGAGTGCAAATTTTGAACCCCGTGTGATGAGTGTGTTTTATGGGTGGTGTGTGTGTTTGATGTCTTACGGTCCATTCACACCAAGAACGAAAATTATAAAGATAACTACAACGATAACTTTATTAGGATCCACACCAGCAGACAATACAGTTCTGTTTATTCTATGCAGTGTTGCCAAGTCCTCAGTTTTTTTCAGGGAATTGTGCTACTTTTACACTGTTGCCGTGGGTTGTTTCTTTAGTCCACGGGTTGAAGCGATTGGGATAGTTTTGGCCGTGACGGTACTGGTTTTGTCACGCAAGCCTGATTCTAAGCACGCACTGAAGTTTTGTCGTCTGCCACTTTAAATGCTTGAGCTCTTAAAGCAGCATGGATTGTGATCGGCTGTCAGTGTTTTTATGGTTAATCGTTCTGAAAGTGTTTCCAACAATATCGTTGCACTGTGCCGTCATTGTTATAGTTGTGGTGTGGACTCTGCTATTCTTTTATATTTAGAAAGATGTTTAGAGCTATATATTGTTATCATTATAGTTATCATCCTTGGTGTGAACGGGCCTTTACTCTGAATGGGCCGTCTTCTGGTCCTCTCCGTCGGGCCTCCAGTTCTTCATAGACCGGAGCTGCTCCCTCTCTGCAAGCCTGAATAAATTACATTTTAAAACATATTCAAATAGATAGCAGCTATTTTAAATTTTAACAGTATTTCACAATATTACTTGTTTTTACAGATTTTTTATATCAAATCAATGATGCCTTGGAGAGCATATGAGACGTCTTTGAAAGAAATGAAAAGGTCTTACTAACCCCAAATTTTCGAATGGTATATATTCTATATTTTTGACACAAATTTAATTCCATAATGTACATTTTAGTGGATTCCATATATATATAAAACAGTATATATTCAAAATGTATCGTATTAAGGGGAGGGGAAACCATCCATGTGCTACCAATCTCTTCAATGTGAAATGTGGACTGACTTGTCTAAGTGCATGCTGGGGGATGAATCAATGTTCCTCCTCACTGTAACACAATTAATCTCTCGTTTTCCAACATTACCTTGAAAATCTAATCAGCGGCGCTCTATATCTGATACATCAGCCACAGCTACAGACCACATGTATCACATGATGGCTTTAAAAAAAAAACAATAGTGAAAGTATTGAAGAGCTCAATATGATGAGGGCAGACGGGGGCTGCTCTCAGGTGACCGTGGCAACTGTAGCTATGGTGGGCAGCACAATGGCCAGCCCGAGCGAGACCCGCGGTCCAATTCAACTATGAATAAAAAGCCCACTGTAATTTGGTTCCAAGTGCTGGATATGAAATTGGATCGTCTTTGATACGAGCGCTAGGGTATTAATAATACATAACCAATAAAGAGAGCCCCCTTTAGTTCATGAATAATATAAAGTTTGAATAGTTTTTTTAATTGAAATTTTTTGGTGTACGCTCATATTCACCTGAGCGTAGGCACATTAAAAGGAAAAAAAATTGAGTGAATTATGCCACCGGCTTTCTCTCTGGATTCCTTGGTAAGCAGGAATAGCCGTGAGGATATAAACCTGTAGGCTAGATTTAGGTTTACAGCTGCGGTAATGGCTTTGTTTTGATTACGGTGCTTGCGCAGATATGACTGCTTTAGTGGCGATTTGTTTTCCTGACCGGTTGGCAGACCTGTAACTTCATTAATGAAGAGTGTAGAAAGTACACCTGTGTTCTTTTGTAAGTGTTGATGGGGGCTATAAAGTAAATTGTCCCGGTTTACATCGTCCATTGAAGATTCAATAACTGTTTTGGAGTGGCTAAGCGGTTGGATGATTTTTTCGAAACTTACCAAGAGCAAATCAATGTAGAAAAAAAAAGAATCTTTTGTGTTTGTGTGTGTACATACATTTTTCCATGAAAATGATCAATTTAATTTTGAATAAGAACATTTTTATTACTCTATTTCCTTAATTATAATACTAAAATATGTGTACTAAAACAATGTGAATGTAATAAGATTATTTTTTTTTTCTGGAAAATTATGACCCAGGCATGATTTTGGGAAACGTGTGTGCATCACACATGCATTTTTTGCGATGTGTGACCATAACTTGTGGGTGACCATAACTTTGATTCAAACACCAGTGTGTAAAATTTCTCAACCCTTATTCTTCTCTCTAGCCTGCCTAGAATAATGTTGGCTAAAAAGATGAGACACTAGCTTTATGACACCTATACCTGTAGCAGATATTCAGACGGGGCTCTGCGGTGCTCCGCAAAGCAGTTTAATGGAGTCCATTTTTTTGTGTCTTTGCAAGGGGATTTTTTTTTGCAAAGAGCCGCAGGGGAGAACAATGACAGACTTCTCCCACCTTTCCTCCCTCAGGATGGTGGCAGGAAAGAAAAGGAATAATGAGAGCGAGAGAGGAGATTATAGAGGTGCTGGAGGTGCAGATGAGAAGAGAGAGAGACGTTGTGAGAGAGGAAAGAGGGTCCACTGGATGACTACCTCTGAGGAATGGAGGATCACTAAAACAGAAATGAGACGGCCACTTTTGCAAGTCATTTTCTGTACTGGCTTGATGGGTGCGACGGCTCTAAAAATTGAACGCTCACCATGAGAATTGAACAGTGCAGCACATTTCCACACATTAGCTAAGGATGACCCTATTAGCTCGGCTTTTTCCCATAACACACTGAATGAGAAATATTTCACACTCGTAAAATGCCGGATGCAGCAGAATTTCAATTACACTTCATTAGTTTTCCATATTTGGTTCTCGCAAAGTAATGTTTCGATGCCGGCAGTCGACTATGCCAACAATTGATTGGCTTTCATTATCAGGATGGTGTTAGTATGTGCGTTTCGTCTTTTCTCCAATAGATACACGGCAAAACACATTTCTCATTCAAAACAACCCTTTTAGCTGGTGTGACTTCATGGAGGAACAATGGATGTAGAGCCATTTGTTATCTCTCTGACTTAATCTCGACTCTCATCTGGAACTACAGTATAGGTGTCCATTACTGTGGTCATTGGCCATGGCTGACTTTGTCACCACCACCTTATAAAATTAAGCATTTCTAAATAGGGCTGGGTAAATAATTTTTGGTTTGTTTATGTATACTGCTTTGGTGGATGTTTGAGCTTTTTTGTTAAAAACGATTTGCATAGTTCCCGCCTTGCAGTAAATCTTCATCGAAACAAATTGAATCAAGAACTTATGAGTCTGAATCAAATCAGGAACCCACTGCTGATTACCAACCCTATTACATAAATGCTTATATATTTGATCATTCAATAGACAAAAACACAAAGAAATAGCTCAGTCTGAATAACCGCTGCAGTGAGTAAATTAGGTACTAGCATAACAGCGTTTCTCGCATAAACCTAATACCAGCCTCTCCAGAGAAAATGCTTCATCCCCATGTTCGCGTACAATTGCACTTCAAGATGAATACTTCCACTCAGAGTCCTTTATTCCCGGCTTCTTTTGATCAGAAACTGTCCTAAATGCTTGTCTTTCATCTTCATGTGGAGGTCCAAGGCCATAGTGTGTTATTCTCCTGAGCTTTTGTTCGCACCAGCAGAGTAGGAATACATTTTGCTCGATCAGTGAATGTCTATCCTGAGAAGCATTGTTCATTGACCTATTTTGTATTGTTTTACCCCTCATCCCTGGAATCAGAATTCGATTTGTAAAGCTGGAAAACACTATTATCCTCATTCTGTTTTAGGAATGAGCTGAACAGAAAACAGGAAATAATTGTTAATAAGGGATGGACATTGTACAATGCACTTCAGACGGGACCGTTCTCAATCATAATTCAGGTGTTTCGCTTGTTTTATACACTTTGGTTAGACAACAGGCAGTCTATATTTTCACCTTCATACTTTATCAGTGGCATTTGCTGCATTTTGTTGATGGCTCAGGTTTCTTTTTCTGCTGTTGTGCTCGGTAGCTCCACCCACTGAAATCCTATTGGTCTAAAATCACACTTAACATATGTCGTCCCACACCATTCGTGCTACGAACATGAATGATAGTTCACCCAAAATTGAAAATTATGTCATCATTTACTCACCCTCATGACAATTTTCAAATTATTTTGTTAAGTTCTGCAGAAGAAACAGTCATACAGGTTTGGAACAACATGAAGGTGAGTATAGGAAGACAGTATTTATATTTTTTGGTGAACTATACATTTAATTTGACTTATTAATTTTCTAAGGGTTCAGACTTACTATTGTGACCTGGTTGATGACATATTGGTATAACCAATCCTTTGACCCTAGTGACTTATCATATGGTGTATAAAGACCAGAATATCAGGATTTTTTGACTTGGGTAAGTGAGTTTTTTTTTTTTTTTTTTTTTCACTAGACATTTATTGTAAATGTATCCGAATGCTTCTGAAACAATATCCTTTCCAAACAATATCTCTCTCGGAGAGAGAGACACATTTCAGTCAAAAATTGTATTTGTGTGAAAACTTTTGTGGGACGTGACATTGGTTTCTATAAGCTGATTGGCTAAAGCTCCCTGCACAACATTTTTTGTCAGGACAAAAGATAAGCCAATTTTTCCACACAATAGCACATTGTTTCAAACCCAGAATCGCTGGTGCCAGCAAACACACACAACATCTTCAAGTTATAGTTGCCGCTGAGTCAATAAGCTTTCACACAATTTGAAACAGAAAATTAAGAAATAATTATCCCTCCACCCTTTTTCTGATTGATTTGCCACAATTTGCTTTTGTTCTTCTTAAATGTCTAAATCCTTTCCTTTCACTGAGACCCCGATGCATCCAAATCTCTGAGCGCATCTAGTATGTGAAGTTTGTGTTTGTTTGTCTGTTTGTTTGTGTATCTACACAAGCAGTTTTTAAGCTAGCTTTTTTAAGCTTGTGCAATCTGTCATCACATGACGGATCACAGCCCTCTGAGAGCCGTATTTGGCCTTCTATCTCTCGTCTGCTGGGAAAAATTGACCTCATGAAAAATGAATAGGATTATTTAAAAGAGATTGCAATGTAATGAAAACCTATTACTGTGTGCTAGGCCTCTGCTAGCTCGTCGGCGTTTGCCTCTCTCCCTTCAAATCCTTTTTCTGTGGATTACCCGTGCCTCTGCCGCTATCGCTTGCCTCAATTTAACATCATATCATATTTGTCACTGGGCCCAAACCCCTATAGCCCAGCTCTCAATAATTACTGTAAATCTCTGCCAATTTCCTGCCCCAGTATTTGTATTTGGACGCGTACACAAGTCACTTCTGGGGTGGCAGGGTTGGAACAGAAACTAGTCGGCTAATGTAAACCATACATGCTCTCCAAAGCCATCATTTCTCTTTCTCTCCCTCTTTTAGTGATTTTGGATTTTTAGGGTGTTGGAGTTTATTTATGATTTTCAATATAATGTTAGTTTGAATGTGTGCTGAATGTGTGAAGTTTTATGTTAGCTCTAAAGTTGGCCGCATGCAGTGGCTATGCAAACAGTGCTGATGCTAGATTGACTGCACCGATATCTGTCTTGGCTTTAAATGGGGATTGTGGTTAGAACTTGAGAGCAAAAGTTATTAGCGACAGGACAGTCTCTCTCTCTCTCTCTCTCTCTCTCTCTCTCTCTCTCTCTCTCTCTCTCTCTCTCTCTCTCTCTCTCTCTCTCTCTCTCTCTCTCTCTCCTCTCTCTCTCTCTCTCTCTCTCTCCTCTCTCTCTCTCTCTCTCTCTCTCTCTCTCTCTCTCTCTCCTCTCTCTCTCTCTCTCTCTCTCTCTCTCTCGCCTGTGGTAATACTTGAAATGAATAGCATGCCCTGTGGTTGTGTGGTTTTACTTTGTTTACAAGTGTATGGAAATAAAGAGGGTGCAATGCTTTTTTTCTCCTGATGTAAGCAATCTTCACTCCCGCCAGGTGTGTGGAAAGAGCATATGCTGCCCACACGCATGTACACGTATGCATGAACCCCACATACACATATTCAACCCTTGTATCTGAGACATACCCCAGCTGTAGCAGTAGAAGCAGACATATCAGTAGAGCATATTTTATTTATAATTGTTTTGTTTTGCCCACAGTGGAATCACGAAGACATTTTAAAAACATCATCTTGTCTTAAATGTTATAAATCATGTTCCATAAAAAAGGAACTGCTCTTAATAAGATCTGTTCCTAACCCTAATTGCCAGTACCGATTAAAATGTAACCTGAGTGAGGATGCCTACTTAATCCCAGAGTGCATCTGTCTCCTCAAATGGTAGATGAAAACATCATGTATGCTTTGGCAGAAGTCAGGTAATGAATGCACTCTCACTTGCTTTGAATCAGAGTGGACTTACAGACTCATGCCCACAGCTGTGTCCGGTCTGACACCAGTGCCCTGCTGATAGACTTGTTCCCTTTGTGCTTGTGTCTGATGGATTGGCCCCTGAGGGCCACATGTAGACCCCCGTAGAGAGCAGGCAGGCCATGTGGGTCTGGAGAGTAGAGAGAGTCATGTGCATAGGGGGAGACCGAAGGGTTTCATACATAACATCTTGATTCTTTCACTCCACCATGTGTACTGCCTGAAGCTCCGTTTGAATGGTGGTAAAACATCACAAACACTGCCTCTCCTTTAAAGAAAATCCATTACAATCTTTGTCCAGGAGGTCTCGCTGACATAGTGAAACTTATTGTAAACCAGTGAACATTTAGTTTATTATAGTGTGTTTTTTAATGAGACTACGAAGGTCTCAAAACCTAGTGAACCTTTCTAGACTGCATTTCATGGTCTCATAGTGCTATTTAGGAGTGAGTGGTATGCCCAACATGCTTTCTAGGTTGGCAGCTCACTAGATGGAGACAGTCCAGTAAGTGGACCATACATGTGTGTGTTTGGCCCATGAGACGATGGAACATGTTTCCACCAGATGCTCATACCTCCTGATGTCTACTCCCTTCATCCCTCACTGCTCCTTTCCACACCCTCCCACTCTTCCTCCATTGTGTGACCTTCACCTCTGGGCTGAGCACTGTTACAGTGAAATGAGTGAGATGATATATTGAACCTAGGGACTTTCCGCTCTCATCTTTCTTTCTCACTCTATCCTCATTCAGACTGTATTTTGGGAGAGCATCATTCTCATATGAGTCTCCCACAGAGAACACATGTGACGTCTGACCTGTTAAGAGGCTATAAGCTGTGTTTCATTCAAAGTCGGATGTGGGGCATTCCTATTTGATATCTTCAGCTTCCGACTGTAAAATGTTCCACCGTCTGAAGTGTGCAGGATGGTATAAAAAAAGGAGAGCAATGCTAGCAGTTGTTTTTCAGGTGTGTACAAGTTTCCATGAAGAAGGCTATTTATTGTGTTTTTGCACCCATTTTTACTGTTTTTACTGTGTTTTTACTCCCATTGCTGATGTTCATGAATTTATATTCCTCTCGAAATCTGTGTACTGTTTGAATGATCAGTTTTCAATTGGATTTGCTTATTGACTTTTGGATTATTGCAGAAAATATGTTGTGGCCAACAAAAGTTTATTATTCTTACAAGTTTTGATCATCATGATACCGGTGATCTTCACAAATGAATACAACTTTTTAAGAATTCTGAAGCCTAAATACAATCGCCAGAAGTAAATAATAACAAAAAAAAAACAAAAAAAAAAACTGCACAACGATCGCAGAACTTCAACATCACTACCACTACACTTCAGACAAGTCTTTCGGTCTCTATTTAAAAGTTGGAAAGTTTGAGTTAGAGTAATTTGATAACTAGATAAATAGATAACTAACTTGTAAGACTTTATTAAGCAGTTTATGTAAAACAGTCACTGGCTATAAAAGCTGACTAGTGAGTAGATGAGTTTACCTGTTTGCTGTGATAATGTTTAATGTCCCAGACAACCTCTGTAGTCTCATTTAGCCACTTGACTTAGTTAGAACTTTTTCAAGACACATAAAAATATTAAAGAAAGATTAAAGAAAATCAAGAGTGGGGTATTACTGATGTATTTTATATTGTAGAATAAAACATAAAAAAATATATATTTGTGTGGTTTACATTATGATTATGGGAAACGTTTTAAATAGTATTAAATAGAGTACATGTACAATACAGCACATGCTCTTTTTGGGTGTTCACTCTTGGCATGTTTGGTTTCGATTAAAACAAACCCTGGTGTGATTGCTATGTTAGTGTGGTTCATTTGAATAAGCGTGAACGCTGCCATCTGAACCCTGGTGCGCACACAAACAAGCTGACCGAGACCGCAAAAAAGATGGGTCTCGGTTCACTTCCAAACGAACTCTGGTGCGGTTCAAATGATGTATGAATGCAAATCGGACCAAAGAAAGATAAACAAACCAAATACAGAAAGATGAGACCCTAAAAAAAGACAGAATACTCATGCATACCTGTTTTTTCTATCATATTCACAATATTGCCCATCACAGTTCGAACCAGGCATCAGAACCGCGTCTCCTCGCAGCAGATCTTCATTTGTGTATGTGACGGAAGGATATCTGCGGCTGTTTTAAGTCCTTCACGCATTTTATAAGCACTTCACTAGTTATAAGCTGGTCAAAGTACCATCATATGTAGGCTACTCACATCCAACGAACGCATTTATTTTAAAAGCCGACAAGTCAGGTTGTGAATGTGCCCCTATTCCTTTAGGTTCTGTATCTTTAGATTCGCTGTTAACAATGGCAATCTGAACGCTAAGCGGACCAGGACTAAAAGTTGTTTTTTTTTTCTTTGGTACGAGTTTGAACACACCCTTTAAATCAGTCTTTTATATCAAGTCAGATTCCGACCTGAGCTTCCAAGCTGGAATTGGGACATCAAGTGATGATCTGTTACTTTCCAAGTAGTGTTCAGACTTTCCAAGTTGAATTCAATACAGCTTACATACTTGCCTGTTGAATATGTCACCACAGTCTACAGTGGCCTCTTGTTTTGCGGATTTCTCTAGGTTCCTTGCCTTATCTATGTGTGTCTGTGCTGTTGTCTTGCGGTGTGAGTTTCCCCAGTAGTGTTGAGTATAGGCTCTCTTTTGGCATGTCCATTTTTTCTCTAGAGAGACTGTAGTAAAAAAGGGATTGGTAATACGTTTAATAAACCAATCCATTTTGTGGATTTTTACTGATGCCCAGACTAATGTTTATTGACAAGATGTGAAGGCTTTGCTGACTAGGTGGGTTTGGTAAAGCTTGGCTCTGGGAAAAGGCCCCAATGCGTCTTTATGAGCTTTGACATATTTAATTAGCAGGATGGTCTTAAGAGCCCCTCGCTCTGGGCTTTTAATCTCCCTAAAACCTTCTCGGCACTGGGTTCCCATTCTCCTTCCTGCTTTCTCTCACATTGTGCTCTCTCCCCATCACTCCTCATATCCCCTCCCTCTTTTTGTGCCCCAGCCTCTCTTGGCAGCCGTGGTCCCACCCACACGTGATTCCTAGCCTCAGAATCCAATTCCCATCAAAATTGTGTTACACCTCCTGCTCCGAGAGCTCCCATAATTCTCTCTGGCCAAGCAGCTCAAGGCAATAATCTGCATCCAGCCACCAGATGCGGGACACAGTCCAACACAATAAGGAGAACGTTTTCTCTTCACAAGTTTTGATTCCCTGTGCTTATTCAGTGCCAAAATTCTATAATAACATATAGGATGGTAGCCAATATGATCCCGTATCCATTACGGTGGTCCAGCAATAACCAAACTTGAACTGGTTACGTTCCAGTGAATCTAGAACGTACTGCTACAGAATGTAATTTTGGCCAAATTCTAAAGGTGCAGTCATAGCTATTTACCATTTTTCAACTTTTTTTTTTTTTTGCGGGCGAAATCCAGTTGTTTTAATAGCAATCCACCCAATCGGGAATATCTTGTTAGGGCGAAAGATTTCCCCACTCAGATTGCGCATTGGGTTCAAGTTCAAATTCTTAATTGGGTCAATCAAATTTGCTGCATTGACCAACATAAAGCTGCTTATTTATAAAATAACTTTTTTGTGAGCAGTGCCTCAGACATTGTTGCATAATTTACAACAGACCTTTTTGCCTGCAAAATCTTGCCATTTGTGTAATGATAAATGCATTGTGTTGCTGTGTGTCTGTTTTTGTTTATTACCGAATCTGACTATTAGCGTAGCAAATCGAGTTGAGTCTCTTGTGCGATTTTTGTATGCTATGTGGAGTTTATGCCTATGAAGAGAGTCCCGAATCAGTCACTTTTGAGGTAAATTTTCACATATTCAAAGTCCATATCATCAGAGATAAGTCCATATATACAAGACTGGCAGGTTTTTGTATATTTCCCTAGACACCAGCTCTCCTTTTCTCCCTCCTTCCTCTCCCCATCTCTCTCTCTCTGTGTCTGAGTGTATGAGGCTAGTTGAATCCACTTCCTCTGAGTAGCCTCTTCATTCCTCCTTCTCCTTCCTCCTTAATTGCACTGAAGTGCAGATGAAAGAGTGAGGAGAAGGAGCATGAGATTTCTTTCTCTTTAAAGCCTCAGCTCTTGAGCGCCGTAGCAGAGTCTTACTTTCTATTAGCAGACTATGTATTCGTATATGTGTGTGTGTGTGTGTGTGTGTGTGTGTGTGTGTGAGATGATGATGATGATGATGAAGTCTTTTGCCAGAAGTACAGGGAGAACATGTAAGCGCAAAGCACCCTTGGAAACCTATTCTCCTTCTACTTTGGCCTGAATGCAGAAACCACAGGTCCCTCCACACCCCAATACCACAGCAGCCTTTGGCCCAGAACAAACACTCCAACTTTCCTTTCCAGTCATGGAAAACTCCTCCTTTGCCAAAACCAGGGAACACTTTGTTTAGAAAATTTGAATGTCAGATATTGTGTTCTCTTTCTTATGATTTTTTATATGCTGGAGAAATGAAGCCAAGGCATGATGTGTCTCACGCAGAGTTGGCTAAATGTATGCCATCTGAAGCAGTTGTGATGAAAGACAAGTTTCTACTTCTGCAAACCAAGAAATTGTTGTTATTCAGCATGAAATAAATCTTGAAATAATCCGTAAGAATATCTTGAAACTACTCAGTGTGTTTCTAAATGTATGGAATTAGACTTTAACTGTATAATTTCCAAATTGTTGCAACTTTTCATAAATATTTTAAGAAAAAATTAATATAAACGGATGGCATGACGGATAGAATACAGTAAATGAGGGGTTTTCATTTTTGGATAAACTTCTCCTTTAAAGAAGATATGTGGCTCATTAGGGCCCAAGCCTTGAAAAGGCGAAGGCCCTATTGTTTTCCTAAGGATTATTAAAAATTGAAATATAATTCAATCTCTCTCTCTGTCTCTCTGAGAAATAAAAATAAAAAAAGTGTAAATGTTCAGGACCAGGCCTGGGACCAGGAGTTTTTATTGCACAGCGGTGTGTATCAAAGTAATATCCAGCACCTGCTCAAGGCAACACTAAACAGAATATTTGCGCCTGTGAATTTGACTTCTCATCCATCTCTGTCTGAAGAGCTTAGGGCTAAAGCACTCAAAACTCCCCTCTCATCCAGACCCTCGCTGAGAGATGGAAGGTCACACAACGCACCAGTCAGAAACCAGTGAAAATATGATTCCACTCTCTCTAAACAAATTATATCGAGTTTTAACATCTTATATCTTATATCTTCGTTTTGTGTCCCTGTATTGTAGATGGAGTCTTAACGAACAGTTACCCTTGTTTTCTGATCATCTTCAGATGTGTAAAATGCCTCTGGTGTCAAGCAATAGTGTGCAGTAAGGCCCAAATGAGACTGTCAGACAGACAATAGAAATTAAAACAAGACGTCCTGTGTTCTCGCTTACTGAATCTGCTTTCTCTTTCTGCTAATGATTTACATACTGTACGAAGAAAGTGCTGTCATGCTCAAATAACACAGGCCGTTGTGCCAAACCTCCTGCCTTTAGGAGTAAATGTTGATTCTAATTTAATCAATTCTAGGCATCCAACATCAAACAAAGTAAATATTGGTTGCAATTTGATAAGTTTGTGTGTCGTTTTGGGAAAACCCAACATTGAGGAGAGCGATGTGATTGGACAAATCGTTTTTCTTAACCGTGATTGGTCAGTCATCAGCGTCTTTGAACCTTTAGCACTAAGTGTGTTTGAGAGGTTTGCCGTAAATCATTTAGCATTAAACAGCTTGTTTTATTCATTCATTCATCTCACAGCAAACTGAAAATCGCTGACAAGACCCGAGCGGGGAGCTCGCAGATGCGTTTCCTTGCTTTTGTTTTTCTTTGCAGATCCACTGGAAAAGCACTGGATATCTGTCTGAGGTTTTAACCGTTATGCCAAGAACATAAGCAGAAACAGACCAGGAAATTTTGTGGAATTAAACTGGCAAAAATGAAAGCTTGATGCAGGCTGTGTGCACAAGTGTGTTATCATTTGTATTGCAGATGGAGGAGATAGTTTCAGATGTTGTCTCTGCTGATGTATCTCTACGTGTGGAAGATTGCATTCGTTTTTCATATTTGTTGTTTTGATTTTTGAGAGCAGTGGTTCTCAAGTTGGCCATGACCCAAAATAATTTATCAAGAAGGTCTGTGGACAGCAGGGAGATTTAAAGAATGCTGAATATACATACTATAATGCAATTATTTAAATGTATAACATTTATACCAGGGTAAACATGATTTGTCCTGCATTCTTAGGAATTATCTACATTTTACAGCACACATAGATCCTAAAAATATGTGTGAGTCAGAAGATATTTATAAAATACATAATAAGTTTCAATGGTTGTTTTGTTTTTAGTTTTTCTTGCTGCTAAATGCCCAATAATGTCCGAAAATCCGGTTGAGAACCACTGCATACAATTACACAGTATTGTAAATGTATTTAAGGCGTGTGTGCTGAAAAAGCGCTTTCAAACAGTGTGTTTGTGTCGTCTCACCTCCAAATGCTTAAAGACTGAGTCAGGAGTTTTCTCTCACACACACACACACACACACAGAGAGAGAGAGAGAGAGAGAGAGAGAGACAGACAGGCATGTGTGTTGTTTGAGAGACAGATAAATGCTTACTGTTGTAAGGGGGTGTACAGTTAAAGACCCAGAACCAGATATGAAGAATGAAGACCCGGAGTCAGAATTATAAACAACTAAAGAAAAGTTTTACTGAAGATAGTTTGCAGTTTCATCAGCAGAAGTCAGCTTCAAGACTCACACAGGAGTTCGTAGGCCGCCTCCCTTACAGTTACAAAGATCACAGCAGTTATACCATTTCCAAGGTCTAAGCTACGTCATTGCTTACAGGTTGAATGATTCTCATTGGCTAAGAAACATTAAGAGCCTAAACAATTTAACACATGTGAGGAGATAGGAGTGCCTATCGCCATTAGTAAAGATAGTTGTCGTCCACTCAATAGATTTAGGTCTGTGGTGGCCTCGCAGGTTCGAGAAGGGCGCCGGGTTGTCTGGTCCGAACGTCCAGAACCTACATAGAATGTCATACGCACACACACAAATAACAGACACTAGCAAATAACAGCTCCCATCAAGGCTGAAGAGAGTCTGAGCTCCTTACTATCAGTTAAGTATACCAAAACATAATGCTAAAACATTCACTCGTTTGGGAGAAAAACAGATAACTGGCATTTACTCCCAAGGAAGGAAATATACTGGAAAGAATACACTTTAATACAACAATTAAAGTTCAATAGTAACGCTCAATATAGCTTGACCATCTGTCCAGCGAAGGATCATATGTGTCCACGCTGCCTTTAGGACCCTCTAACCTTTCTTCTGATACCAGAGAAAGAGACAAACGGCCTTGTGGGTTACATGGCCTTCGTGTCCTGCGTGTACTACGTGCAATCTCAAAGTAAGATTGGAATGCACCTAAAAGAAACTGGTTACTTCCATCACATGCATTTAAGAAAATATAATTTTACAAGCACAAAGAATATAAAAATTAGTATGTGATAATGAATATATTTGATTATTGATTTTTTATAAGGAAGTATATAAGCATCCAAAAGGATTTATGATTATAGATGTATTTGAAGAGGCAAGGGATTTTGACCAACCCTTCAGTCCCCCGTTTTAGACCAATGTGGGGTCCAATACCGCCACGTCTGGTCTAACCAGTGAGGTCACTACGGAAGGGAGGAGTGGTGACGCATGCTCCCCTGACGGGTCACACTTGTCTCTTCACCTCGTCACGGACATGCTGGTTACTAAAAATTCCAGTCCCCATTAAGAGGTTCTCCCACCTTCCACTCACAACAGGACATCAATGTAATTCTTCCTCAGTTTATCAGTCAGGTTAAAATTTTTATAAAACACATAACTGATTACGAAACAAGTACATATTTATTCTCTGGAAGCCAGGCTACATAAGCAAGCACTGTTGCTGTATTCCTAGCATGGCCTAGATCCACAGTCACTACTCAGATCCTAAATGAAGACATTGTCTATAATCATGAATACCAGAATATATGCACTAGGTTTTTATTTTTATTTTTATAAAACTATGATTTCCAAATCCTTTTATTATAAACAAAGTTGGATGGTGAATCCATTATTTTCACTACCCCTTTTATAGACCCTTTAGGTTCAAAACACAATGGTTATCTAACTAAAAATAAACAACAACAAAAATAAAATATTAATAATTAAGACCCATAATAATCGATGTAAGAACTTTAAGTCTTTACTGAAATCATCTTTCAGTTTACGGTCACATAGCATGTACCCTTTTAATTGTATAACATCTTATACCCTTTTTTGTTTGTTTCAAAAATAGAAATAAAATAAAACAAATTCACATCATCATTTCAGTCTAAAATATAGAATTGTTCCCCATTCTGCTTAATAAAGCTTTTGTTCATTCCTTATCTTTATATCACATTAATCCCTGTTAATCATACAATGCCTTATTATTTTTATTTTGAAACTCACTTTTCATACCATTTAAACTTAATTTGACTTCCATACAGTATTTGTCTATCAAATAGTTAGTCTAAAGATTATTAGAACATTGTAAGTATATTACAAACATAAAAAAATAATAATATTAGCAGTATTGTCTCAGTCCCACTTATCTTTACAGTTTCACAGAAACCAAAATATTATGTTACTCAGATCCCAACCCCTAAGACAGCCATATAGCTGTTTTCTTAGACATCTAATGTCATACATCCATTTAATGGATTGAGAAATAAAACCTTTTCTTTTTAGAAGTTATATTCACTCCTCCTTTGTTCGCCCTCCGGGCTTTCAATAAAAATGAGGGAGCTCACTCTGGATAATTTGGATAGTGACTTAGCCAATGTGTCACTTTGTCTCTCTGCCGTCAAGTCTATATATGTATATATTTTTTTTCCTACGTTTATCCTTATGATCCCACCTAGTTGTCTATTTAAATTTAGACCCTCAGTTGAATTTAGACAAGAGTTTTACCCCATAATGGACGGCAATCTTCTTTACAATTCCAATTTATATAAAATACTAATCCAGAGAGTAATTCAGTTCAACATCATAAATGACAAAAGCATTCATAATTACCAATAGCAGACAGAGCTGGAAAACCACTCCAATTAAAGCTCGTCCCATGTTATGCATTGTCTTTTCATCAGATTGACTCAGAATTATCAACTTTTTCTAAAGTTTGTCATTTCACTTAACCCATCTGTAATGATAAAACACTAATTCCAGAGGTTAATGACACAATACCCTCAAAATCAGGAAATAATAGTACCCCAAACTAACACATACAAGACATGACGCACAGTCACCAACACATTCATACCTGACTATGAACTGCTCATATTCTCATATTCATATATTTTATATTGTTGCTAAAAGATTTAAATTTTAAATAAGATTTTAATCTTTCCATTTTCCTGTAGCTTCTATCTAATTTTACATGGTCCCTAAACCAGTTTCAAAGCATGCCTGTTCATTATTCATTTGATTTTAACAAGGTCAGCTGGGTTGTTTTGGTTCATTAACATTATTTTGTTTAAGCTTGCTCTAGCAGGCCGATAACAGAAAGACAGACACAGTTACCATCCTTTCCTTCACTCAAGCAGTCTCTCTCACTATGAACCTTTCTTATACAAAATGTAATATTAAATTCATTACAATAACCTTTGACCATCCACCTTTGTTATCCAGACTTAAATCTACAAAAGCTGTCTTCATCTTTAGTCACCACCATGTCTAACGACCTTCAGGAGTTAAAAACCATGTTATAGACATACTAGTTCTAAATCAACTTCTATACATTTTCCTTGCCCATAAGGCAACCGACATCAAAAAGTTTTATTACTGTCTCCACAACAACTAATGGGAATCACTTCATGGCCCCGACTGAACCCCGAAAGCCCATTCCTGTTAGCTCTTTATCTATAACCTCCTTCAGGGTGTTTCCTTTTTCCCCTGGCATATTTGCAGACGCTTGTCACAATGAAAAACAAGCCATACAACTAATGCGGTTTCTTCTGGTGAGTGGTATAGAGGAGCTTTGCTTTATTGGGGAGACATGCCGTAACTCGTCACCGCGTCATCTCCCCTTAACGGCATAAGGACGCTGCTGGCCTCACAGCTCCTGCTCAACTCTCATACCTGTCTCACATAAAACATCTCCATTCAGGAAATGCCCAGTGACTTTACGTGAATCCACTCTGGCTTAGGTTGCCCCCTGTCTGGCCAAAGAAGGTCTTACCCGTCATAGAGATGGTCACTCGTGCCCACTGGTGACCGCTTTTTTTCCATCACAGAATCTTTGACCGTTTTCTTCAACAAAATCTGTTGTTCTCTGGAGCTTAGGAAAGACACAATCAAGAGTCACCAGGGCCATTCGGACTGCCTAATAGTTGTAACACAGGGAGACAGGTTAATAACAACAGTATTTAATCACTTAAATCCATTAACCATCTTAAAAGCAGCAACCTAGCTACTCAGTGGATTTAGATCACAACCGTACATTCAGTGTAGAGTTTCTGTAGCCGAAGGCGTCGGCCCACCCCCGTTTCATGGTGGGGACTAAGATCAGACAAAGAAGTTACTGGTCCTAAAATAACCTAATCAAAGATGTCACTTCTATAGTTTAAGGTCTGTATTATTATTTTAAAGACTTCTTTAAAGTCATTCAGTTTTACATTTAAAACATTTACAAATACAAATTGCCCTTTATGGCAATTGTTTCTTTAAACATCTCTGTGTCTATGATTCTTCAACTGAAACACTGTGTTTTAATTCAAATAGCTTATTATCACTAATGACAGGCTCAGATAACAGCTTTTAGCTGACATTGAATGAGAGAGACTCTGAGACATTCAGGATTGGCACACTGCACTCTCATAAACTTCTAACATCAAACTTTTATCTACCATCCTATAGCTCTATCCCAGCTTAAGGCATATTTGCCAGAAATTACATGTGTTTCCAAATAAACATAATTTTTATAGTTGTCTTTATTTAGACATTACAAATTTCCACTCAGATTGAGTCTCTGTTGCACTGGCAGTTTCAGCCACAGTACACATCAGATCCAGATAAGCAAACTGTTTCATTACAGCCAATAATAAACTTATCTTTTGAAAGCAAAACATCAGCTTCTAGTTCTTTCATGGTCAACTTTTCAAGCTGTTTGTTTAATCAGCATTCAGCAACTGTTAATCCAGTCCTGCTTATGCTTATTTGATCTTCAATAAAAATAATTATTTTAGTTCTCAATAACGTTTCACATTTCTGAATCTCAATTTAAATGTCAAGTTCTCAACCATAGTTTAATATTTGACTTAAGTTTTCTCTTGGAGTTTATGCATCTCCAATTAGGATTCACACTAACTTTGACGAGGCTAGACCTATCTGCTTGTGATACTTTTGCAGTTATTGTAAATCATCTGTGAGATAAGTCTCTCTATATCATCTAAAACCTTTTTAAAATGTTTAATTATAACACAATCATCCTTTTAGTTACTTTGATATATTTTGCAACTCACATTTGTTGGAGTCATTAATTTTACATCAACTAGTGTTCATCAATTCACTTGTAAAAATTACTATTATAGATCTTTTCTTCAACAAGATTCACTTTAAGACTTCAATCTTTTGACCTTGTTTTTTATCTCTTATTTTTCAGACGAAAAATGTTAATGTCTTCATTTAAACACTGATCAACTTTCAAACCCACATTAATACCAGGAATTTGTCACTATCACATTTTTAAACACCTTCTGTCGGCTCCACTTACTGCACACTCTTGAAGCAGCGTGTGTCCCATTCAGGAATGCAAACAGAGCCCCTGATAAGCAGTTCTCTGTATTCTTTTACAGTCCACCAGTGACGGATTTAATCATAATAGCCAAATCATAATCTTCATCATTATCATTGGCAGAACATTAATTTTCATAAGCTGCATGGAAATGCTCAAAATATTGTAAGTTGTTTTCACAAAGTTTCCTTTTAACTTTAGTCGCTTGTCGAGGGAAATTATCCCCGACCCAGAATTTACTTCACTTGCTTTTTGTAATCATCGTAAGCAATACGAGGCTAAACATTTAAATATTTCAGTTTCTTTGTTTGTTGGTAGCCAGTCAAGTTGTTGTTTAAATTTCCAATCAGAATCAAAATACTGACTACCATTTACTTAAAAATTTCTGCAAATTTCTTTGAAGTGAGGGCTTCAGAGCACAGCTGCTAACAGCGTTTGCTTTCCTGTCTCACTATTTGTTTCAGGACTGCCATATCTTAATCATGGTTCATACTCACCTGATGTTATTGCAGAAATGGAGGCGGCGATCTTTTAACAACACAGCTTGGCTTCTGCGTGATGAAACTGCAAAGTATACTCCAAAATCACAGTTACATATACTGGTCCACGCCAATTTGGGTCACAACTTCTTTTTCTTTTTTTTTTTTTTCTCTCTCGGAATCGTTCCTGATGCATCCCTGGCAAACAACCCTATTATTGTTAGTATCCCTAACTGCCTGATTCACTTCACTAAGTTCGGGGATCCCCTATCTGAGATGGAAGAGATTGAGCAGGTTTTCGGTGCCACTGGACCTACAATCCAGGGACGTACTCTGCTGGGGTGTTGCTATACCAACAATGCCCAATGGGGCCCCCACAGAGCACGCTTCGCTTGCGCTGTCTGCTCTTGTTAAAACTTTAAACAATGCTATCAGCGACTTCCTTTTATACTTTAACCTTCAGTATAATTAATCTTCACTCTCCTCATCGGAGTGAAGCTCTCCCGCTCCCCTTCAAAATCTCTCCCAATCAGATAGCCCTAACCAAATAATAAAATTACTACCTTGTTTGTTGATTAGCCAGGGATGTCACCAATGAATAGTTGCCCGCATTCTCCACCATAACTGTAAGGGGGTGTACAGTTAAAGACCCAGAACCAGATATGAAGAATGAAGACCCGGAGTCAGAATTATAAACAACTAAAGAAAAGTTTTACTGAAGATAGTTTGCAGTTTCATCAGCAGAAGTCAGCTTCAAGACTCACACAGGAGTTCGTAGGCCGCCTCCCTTACAGTTACAAAGATCACAGCAGTTATACCATTTCCAAGGTCTAAGCTACGTCATTGCTTACAGGTTGAATGATTCTCATTGGCTAAGAAACATTAAGAGCCTAAACAATTTAACACATGTGAGGAGATAGGAGTGCCTATCGCCATTAGTAAAGATAGTTGTCGTCCACTCAATAGATTTAGGTCTGTGGTGGCCTCGCAGGTTCGAGAAGGGCGCCGGGTTGTCTGGTCCGAACGTCCAGAACCTACATAGAATGTCATACGCACACACACAAATAACAGACACTAGCAAATAACAGCTCCCATCAAGGCTGAAGAGAGTCTGAGCTCCTTACTATCAGTTAAGTATACCAAAACATAATGCTAAAACATTCACTCGTTTGGGAGAAAAACAGATAACTGGCATTTACTCCCAAGGAAGGAAATATACTGGAAAGAATACACTTTAATACAACAATTAAAGTTCAATAGTAACGCTCAATATAGCTTGACCATCTGTCCAGCGAAGGATCATATGTGTCCACGCTGCCTTTAGGACCCTCTAACCTTTCTTCTGATACCAGAGAAAGAGACAAACGGCCTTGTGGGTTACATGGCCTTCGTGTCCTGCGTGTACTACGTGCAATCTCAAAGTAAGATTGGAATGCACCTAAAAGAAACTGGTTACTTCCATCACATGCATTTAAGAAAATATAATTTTACAAGCACAAAGAATATAAAAATTAGTATGTGATAATGAATATATTTGATTATTGATTTTTTATAAGGAAGTATATAAGCATCCAAAAGGATTTATGATTATAGATGTATTTGAAGAGGCAAGGGATTTTGACCAACCCTTCACTGTCTATAACAAAGATCTCTCTCTCTCTCTCTCTCTCTCTCTCTCTCTCTCTCTCTCTCTCTCTCTCTCTCTCTCTTTCTCTTTTTGGCTCTCATCGAGTGGTTTCCCTCTCTCCATATATCACTCAGTCAGGAGCTGGGATGGTTCCAGAACCCCCTCTTTAACAAACATCAGGCTTTTACATCTCTCGGTTTCTTTCCAACAGGTATATTCTTCCAGAGCAGATCTTCTGTGCGTGCGTGCGTGTGCGTGTGTTTGTGCGTGTCAACTGGAGAGATGAATTTTAGTGTATTTCAGAACCCTATGTAAGCGATTCAAGTCAAAGCATTACAAACTGTAAAACACTATTCTATCTTCTAACAGCCCTTTGCTCGATCGAATAAATACAAAAACTGACAAATTTCCATGTTTTTGAGAGAGAGAGAGAGAGAGAGAGAGAGAGAGAGAGACGGTCTCATCTCATATACACTATTGTTCAAAAGTGTAGGGTTGGTATGAATTTTTGAAAGTTTTTACAAGAAGCCCCTTATGCTCACCAAGTCTTTATGCTCGCATTTGATAAAAAAAAAAAACAGTAAAAACACAGTAAAAAATAGATATATTGTGACATTTTCTATTCAAAAATATATTAAAATGTCATTTTTTCCTGTAATGGCAAATCTGAATTTTCAGCATCATTGCTCCAGTCTTCAGTGTCACATGATCCTTCAGAAATCATTCTAATATGCTGATTTGCTGCTTAATAGTTTTGTGAAAACCATGATACTTTTTCAGGATTCCTTGATTAATAGAAAGTTCAAAAGAACAGAATTTATTTGAAATGGAAAACTTTTGTATCATCAAAAAAAAAACATCTTAGTCACCAAACTTTTAAACGGTCGTGTACGATGATGCGAGGGACATATTGACCTACACTGTCAAAAATAAGCAATAAAAAGGACAGACGTACATTTTCCTAAAAATAGTTCTTTCCAAAAAATGTTTGCTGGAAGCCTTGAGGAAAATGTGGCTAAATGTTGAGCGTTGTACCCTGTTTGTGCATAAATCCTCTGAAGTTTGGCTGTGGTGAGTGCAGACTGTGCTGCTCATTGTCTCTTGTGTAATTTTGTCTTTGAAAACATACACGTCCCTGCCAAGCGCTGGCCTGTTGAGAGCCCTGATGCCACACTGTTCTCTCTCTCTGTCTCATTTGAGTGTGCCCGCACGCTAATCTCTGTACACGATTGAGAGGGAGTTTGTTGTTGATTCAAGTTGAAAGCTGCCATATTTCACTGAATTGGAATTGATAGATTAATTTATGCTGTAGAAAGCCATCTGTTTGTTTCTCTGTGTGTGTTAGTGTATTTCCCCAGGTGTACTTGGATGAATTTAGATGCATCCAGATAAACGATGAAGTCACCTCTTCTGGTGTGTAACTTTTATTCATTCGCCTCTGTTAGTCAGTGGATTGTAAAGGTGCTGCAGTGTTGTGTGTACATGTGATTGTTCAGTTAGCTTTGATCCATACTTTGACTGAAAAGATCGCAAATAGACCAGCAACAATTAGTCAGTCACTAAAAGTAAAACTGAATCTGGATGTGTCTGCTGGTCAATCATTAATTAATGGCATATTTAGAGTTTCAAGCTAAGAATTTGTATTTAATAAACTGAAATGTGTATCTCATTTTAATTAATATTTTACTTTAAAACGTTAAAAGGCCCCATGGCTTCTCCACTTGATTTATGAAAATATTTGTTACTCACAATTTCTACCCACTAAAGTATTTTAGAGCTTGGCATAACTAGAACTAGTATACACCACCTTTCAATTTTTTTTTATGTTTTTGAAAGAAGCTTATGTTCACCAAGGCTGCATTTATTTTATCCAAAATAATGTAGAAAAACAGTAATATTGTGAAATATCATCGCAATTTAAAATGACCGTTTTCTGTTTTAATCAAATTTAAAATGTAATTTTTTTCTGTGATGGCTAAGCTGAATTTTACTCCAGTCTTCAGTGTCACATGATCCTTCAGAAATCATTCTAAAATGCGGATTAATAGCAGCTTTTTCTAATAGCAGCAAGCTCAAGAAACATTTGAAACACCAATTTTGATAACAGTTGTGCTGTTTAATATTTTTGTGGCAACTGTGGCACATCTTTTTTTTTTTTAGGATTCTATGTTATACAGAAAGTTCAAAAGAACAATTTATTTAGAATGTTGTAACCAGTGGTGGACGAAGTACAAATACCATGTACTTGAGTAAAAGTAAAGATACACAAGGTAAAATATTACTCAAGTAAAAGTAGAAGTGCTGCCTTTAAACATTCACTTGAGTAAAGTACAGATACGCAAAACATATTCATGGTCCGGTCCGCGTATACTAAACAGCATATTCATGGATCTGTGTGTATACTAAATGAAGCAAGGGTGTAGAGTTACATTCAAGCTATTTTAAGGCATTAAGAATTTTTTTTGTCATTTTGGTGATCAAAGATGAGTTTTAAGGGATACAATTATTGACTACAGTGGGGCTTTAAATCCTTTTAAGTCATCTTGAGGCCCCCTTAAATTTTTTTTAGGCCCCCTATTGGATCCCGCCCCCTGGTTGAGTCCTGTTCATGAAACATTGTCAGCTCAGCTCACACTCTTAGATCTGTGGGGCCCGACACTCACACTCACACATTCAAAACCAGCCCTGCCTACAGTGATCGAGCTCATAATGAGTTTCTGATTGATCGATACAATCTTTATTACATCAAAATAAGATGAAAGCTCTGGCTGGGAGGGTTTCTCTGTCTCGTGCTGGTATGAGGACGAGGTTTAATGGTGGGTGCTGGTTACCAGTGCAAGTGACCATCCATCACCCTGCACTCAAAAAGTGACAGACCCCTCCGCCCACAACCATCAGTCTCCGAGAGCCAGTGACCCCTGCTACACCCCCTTACACACGCTAACCCAATAAAGGTGATCCGTAATTATGAGATGCCTTTAAAGGTCTGCTGCAGGCAATTATCAAAGCCATACATCTCTCGCTGCGAAAATATCATAACAGTCCAGGAGTACAGGTTTTTAATACCTGCGGTGTGGTGATGAATGCCATCCGGTGGGGTGGAGAACGGGGTTTACAGTCTGTGTAGGATGTCAGAGTGTGTCTGAACTGTAACTGGCATATGTGTCTCTATCCTCTCTTCCTGCCTAAATATACCATTGAGTTTGATTGACAGACTCGGGTACATGAGATATGTAGGAGTATAACTTGCAAAAAGCTGCTTCCTGAACCCTGCACTTATGAACCGAGAGTAAGTGTTTCTGAGTGTGACAGGAGAACACGCATGACACTAAGACGGCTGACCTATCAAATGATTCGCTCAACATATCTCTCTTTATAGTGTCTGTTAAATATGTTTTGAAACATAGGTTGTGTCCGAAAGCTGAAAAATGCTGCATACGGAGGTAGGAAGGCGACAAGGCACGCCCTAATCCAATGATTGTCACATCCTGTCTACTGGCACACGTTCATCGGATCGTTTTTTTTATAGCAGCTTTTAGCCGCTTTTCCACCGTCGGGCCAAACAGTTCTTAGAATGTCAAGGGACGGTTCCAGTTGTGTTTCCATTTGAGCCTGGTACGGCACGGTTACAAACCGTTCTCGGCCCAGAATTATCTGCACGGTTGTCTAACCGCGCTAAACATGTTCTGGTAGAATCCGTGAAGTGACGTCGCAACTCAGAATTGTTCACTTGTCTGTTGCTATCAAATTCTCCGTAGCTGGCTAAGCACTCTATTTAAACGACATAAACCCCAAATTATTAATACAATTAAAATAAATATCTGATCATCCTCCATAACGTGGTCGCTATACATCTCATTTCATCTGTAAACGCTTGCGTTACCAAGGCAACGACTGAAGCTTTTGTATTGCATTCCAAAGAGCGAGCGTTATTAGGCCCAGAGTGGAAAATGTAACCGTAACTGTACCAGGTTGCCTGGATCGGCACAGAATGGAACGGTTGCGTAATGAGAACCTTTCAGCCCGACGGTGGAAAAGACATATCCTTCGCTGCCTGTGATATCCCATAATCCTGTGCTTTTGATTCTGTGACAGATGGGCTAAAATATATAAAGCTTTCGGAAGCTGCCAAAGTTAGTTCCCTTGGCGGCCATCTTATCAATGCCTCAGGGCAGTTATTTGCTGCAGGAATGAGTCTCAAAACTCTAAATTAAATTAGCAATTTTGCACATCTGCTTTCATTGTCCCAAAGTCAATGTGTTTTTTGAAGGGTTTTTTGGTTAAATGCCTAAAATAAGGTCTATGGTTAACACAAGCTCAAAATATGTTCACTTTTGAGGTTGTCGTAAAAAGAACATCTTTATTATGTATTCTAATGATTTTTTCTCAGCGTGTACGTGGGTCTGATTAAAGCACGCTAGTGTCCCGAGACACATATTTAAACTCTTCTCCTCCAAGCAAAAAGTTTTTGAGTCCTCCAAAGAGAAGACCTCTCAAAAGCTGCTTAATTCCATCAGCAGGCCGTGGGACAGAAGTAATTACGTCTGTGACACTAACTGTGCTCGTACAGAGAACATTTCAGTCACGCTGGCTGGTACATCAGCGACCTGCTATTTATAAACCTCCTCTCGCACAAATCCAGAGTCTGGACTGGAGCTCAGCTGCAGCGAACTATCCCTGTCCCTGACGCTCCGTACTGCTACTAATGAACATTTCCCTATGATCCACCACTGCCGTGTGCTCGAAAGTCCAATTTAAGAGTGGTTTGCTTTGGTCTTTTCTGGTTAAACTTCAGGATTAGCCCTCGATAAGTGAAACTTGTTCTTTCAAAGTAATTCAAGTTGTCAGGGCTGTGGCCCGTTCTTAGTCCTCATTCCACAATTGAAGGTATACTCTATCCTGTACATTTATGATGTACCAGCCAGCGGGACTGAAATGTTCTCTGTACGAGCACAGTTAGTGTCACAAACGTAATTACTTCTGTCCCACGGCCTGCTGATGGAATTAGGCAGCTTTTGAGAGGTCAGCGTGCTTTACTAGCGTGCTTTAATCAGACCCACGTACACGCTGAGAAAAAATCATTAGAATACATAATGATGTTTTTCACGACAACCTCTGTAATCCACTTTTTTTTTTAAGTGAAGTATTAGTGATAAAATGTGAACATATCTTTAGCTTGTGTTAACCATAGACCTTATTTTAGTCATTTAACCAAAAAAAAAATTTAAAAAACACATTGACTTTGGGACAATGAAAGCGGATGTGCATAATAGCTAATTTATTTTAGTTTCCAAAAAAAATTACAAAATATTAATTAATAATACACACATTAATTGAACACATACACTACCTTTCAAAAGTTTGGGGGGTAGCTTTTTATTTATTTATTTTAATTAGTAGTCTGGAGTAATGACTGCTGAAAATTCAGCTTAACCATCACAACATATAAAATGTATTAAAATAGAAACCAGTTATTTTAAATTACTATAATATTGTATAGTATACTATTCTATCAAATGTGGTGAGCAGAAACGACTTCTTTCAAAAGCGGTAACAAATCCCATCCATACATACATCCATACATACATACATACATACATTCATGCATCCATACATACACCCATACATACACTCATACATACATACATACATACATACATACATTCATGCATCCATACATACACCCATACATACACTCATACATACATACATACATACATACATTCATGCATCCATACATACACCCATACATACACTCATACATACATACATACATACACACATCCATACATGCATCCATCCATACATAGATCCATACATCCATCCATACATACATACATACGTACATATGTACATACATACATACATCCATACATCCATACATCCATACATCCATCCATACATACATACATACATACGTACATATGTACATACATACATACATACATACGTACATATGTACATACATCCATACATACATCCATACACACATCCATACATACATCCATACATACACATACATACATACATACATACATACATACATACATACATACATACATACATACATACACACATCCAGACATGCATCCATCCATCCATCCATACATACATCCATACATACGTACATACGTACATACATACATACATACATACATACATCCATACATACATACATGCATACATGCATAAATGCATACAGACATACATACATACATACAATCCTTTGTCATCCTTTCATGGACTTTAATTTCTTGTCAAACTTCAAAGTTTGTCATCTGTTGCAATGTTACATGGATACTTTCTGATCCAGCTGTGTCCTCATCTCTGTCCGCCCTCCCTGTGTCTAAGCATGCCATTCCTCATCTCTCTCTCTCTCTCTCTCTCTCTCTCTCTCTCTCTCTCTCTCTCTCTCTCTCTCTACCACATCTCAAATTATATGTGCATACATTTCTCCTGTGTCACAATCCTGAGAGCCGAAAGCATGCAGCTGGGCCGGGCTGGGCTCATCTCGTCTGGCCTACCCTGGCAGTTTGGAGGCCACACAGATTAAACGACTGATCCCACTTCCACTTTCATTTAAACGACCATTAGCCAAACTAAAAGGGGGCCGGTGCCGGCAGCAGGCCAGGCTGATTGGAATTCCAGTGAGGCGCACCACCTGTCGATACGATGATTTCCTGATTCATGAATGCATTCTAGGAGCTGCAGCGCTTTAGCTAATGATTCTGGGTGTAGGAGATGTATCGAGAAGGGTGGGGTCGACGAAAGGAAGGATGGAGGTATGCAGAGTTGTAAAGCAGGGAGATAGAAGAGAGAGAGAGAGAGAGAGAGAGAGAGAGAAGGTGCTTCTGATTGATGGAGAAACGAGTCCCAGGGTTGAGCCTTCATCCATCATTCCCTGTGGAGACGCATGTTTAAAAAGTCATTTTCATTAGAGGAGAGAGAGTGTTTACAATAACACACACTCACAAACACACATACACTCACATATATGCTCGGTCTTATAAAGATCCACCTTTGGCACTTCAAACATTATTAACGTTTTGCTTTGTCTTCTTCCCAGAATGCCTTTGGGAAACGCTCCAGTAGTCTCTATTGACCCACCATCTTTGATTAGCAATCAAATCACAGAAACAAATGAGCTAGCATTTCACAAAGAACTATTAGCGTTTCCTAATGCCAGTGATTGCTAGGCAGCAAAATGTAGTTGTAAAGCTTTAGTTAAGTTTAGGTTTGGTTTTGCAAAAATGTAAAGGTGCTTTGCTGTTCACATGTCATGGCTTTGCAGAAATAAGAAAGAGAAGTATGCAAGTAGTATGTAAAGAAATGCAAAAAAAGTAAACCAGTTGCAATGGTCTATGCAAATAGTACAATGGTTTCATCACAGACACTTCTATTTTTAATGTCATACTTTCAGTGGAAGTTAAAGGAATATTTCAGGTTTAGTACAAGTTAAGCTCAATTGACAACATGTGTGGCAAAATGTTGATTACCGCAACAATTTTAAATAGTACAGCAACAAGATGTAAAATATATATCACATATGTTATGTCTGTGAAGTTATATCTAGTTTTACAACACCATAAAACCTAAAACCCTTTAACGTCTGTAAATAAAAATAATTAAATAAAAATAACCAGCTTTACAGCATTTTATTTTTTATTTTATATTATTTTATATTTTACAACACAAGTATTTATTTTTTAGAAATGAGGGTTGATTTTATTTTATTTTTTTTGTGGTAATAGCATTATGCCACAAAAGCTGTCAGTTTCGCTTAACTACTATTATTTTTGCCAGGAATATCGATTCAATGAGAGATTTTCAACTTTAAACTTACATTTCTTTATTATCACATTTACATGACTGCATTGATTGCAGAAATTTGTGGAGAAGATGTTAAGAATGAAAAGAAAAGGTATTTTTGGCAGGCTGTTGAATTGTCATAATATGCGTTTTTATTTTTCCTCTTTGTTTTGTCTTAGTGAGCGGTGCCGTGGAGTTGGGACCCACGCTAGGCCTAAAGAAGTCCAGCTCCCTAGAGAGTCTGCAGACTGCCATGACAGAGGCCAAGAGGAACGAGCTACTGCCCTTCCACAGGCCCCGCCCACACATGGTCAGAGGGCGTGGCTGCAACGAGAGCTTCCGCGCAGCAATCGACAAATCATACGACGGTCCGCCAGAGGATGATGATGGTGAGCACCCACAATGCAGCAGCAACACTGTCAACCACAGAAGATTTAAAGGTGCAGTGTGTAGTATCACCAGCTTTTGTGCCGCTTTTTAATACCGATTATTTAGAAAATGGTTTAAAAAAAAAAAAAAAATATGACTGTTTTTAGAACAAAAAAACCTGTACGGGCTACAAATAAAAAGATTAGGGTCTTTAAGATTTTTTTAATGTTATTGAAAGAAGTATTTTATTCTAACCAAGTCTCATTTTTTTTGTAATATATTATTACAATTTAAAACAACAGTTTTTTTTATTTTTTATATATATTTTAAAATCAATTATTTCCGTAATTTTCATCATCATTTCTCCAGTCTTCAGTGTCACGTGATCCTTCAGAAAGCATTCTAATATGATGATTTGCCGTTGTGCTGCTTAATATTGTTGTGGAAACTAATACTTTTTAAAAGAATATAACGTTCAAAAGAACATCATTTATTTGAAATAGAAATATTTTGTAAAATTATAAATGTATTTACTGTCACTATTGATCAATTTTATGCATCCTTGCTAAATAAAATTATTAATTTATCTCTGACAACAAAATCTTACTCTGACCCTAAACTATTGAATGATAGTGTAAATTGAAAAAATAAAAAATAGTAATAAGCGAGAATATAAAAAAAAGTAAGAATTATAAATAAAAGTTAAAGTATAAGTAAGTTAAAAGTAAGACTTTTAAAGACATTTGGAGTTGGTACAGGTATATTCAACATGTTACTTTGATTCTCCTAGACTCACAGAAGTCTGTAGTTGAACATGTTTATGCACAGGTGCTACATCAGTATGTTTAGTGATTGAGGATGTGTGTGAGTGAAGTCAGTGTGTGCCTGTTGAGGGAGAGTAATTGAGAGTAAAGTGTTTGGCTTTGTCCCTGTCATGTGCTTCCTCTTCCCACACACCAGCCTAATTGGCCCTTCCGTGAGACGACAGACTACAGACATGTGGCGAAAGAAGGAGAGAGTGTGAGAGAGGAGAAGGGTTGTTCATTAGGGTCAGTGCGAACAGATACGCCACAGCTGAAGATCCTGTCCTATCCACACACACACACACACACACACACACACATCCTGATGCAGTATCGAAATTCCCTATTCATGGAGATCAAGATAAAACCGGATCTCTTTGTTGTAAGACTTTCTCTGAAATTTCAACTTGATATGTGGTTCAATTGTGCCACTCAGGATGACCTAGTTATGAGTTCATAGCTTAAAAACAAATTCATTAGCACAAATTAGCAGGTCATTTTCTCATTTGCTCAAGGACGTGTGAATACATCTGCTGTTTTCCATGGTGTGGAGATACCACACATACACTTACGTGTGCACACCCAGTTCTTCTGGTCAAGAAAACATCGGCAGCTTATTGCTAATTACTGAGTACAGTAATTAGGCACACAGCATTCCACTCACTTCTCATTATTGCCCCTGTTGTGGGAGGATAATCTGCGTGTGTGTGTGTGTGTATGTGTGTGTATGCGCGTGTGTGTGTGTGTGTGTGTGTGTGTGTGGTCCAGGTAAACCGTACATAATGAGGACAAAATGTCCCAACAAAGACATCCGATATTCTTGTCCGTGTGGGGATATTTTTTCAAGCAGTTTGAATGGTGTTTGAATGGTGTTTTGACGATTCAGAGCCACCGAATCACGAATACGAAAAAACGTATATGAAAATTTCGCACTCAGTGTGCAAGGACCTTAAACCGTGTGTGTGTGCGTGTTTAAATGCTGTGTGATTATTTACATTCATATGTTTATCAATCTATTCATACATACCCTTGTGGAAAAGAAGTAGCATATTTTTTAAATGTGTACTTATTATGAAAAAGTATACTAAAGAATATACTCAAGTGTTACCTGAATGTAATGTTTTCAGACACTTAATTGCATGTTTATTGATATTAAATTAAAATGTCTTAGTTTATATTAAATTCAGTTAGCTGACCTTTTAGTGTTTTGACCCACTTAAATGGTACTTAAGAACAGGGACGTGCACAGGAATTTTGTGGGGCAGTTGCTCTGACCTGAAAAAGGGGCAGCCCCCCCCAAAAAAACTCACGGGCTATATGAAGGAATATATTCAGTTGAATTTTGCCCATACAAATTGCCTTATCTGATCGTGTTTATGTCCAAACGCAATGCCACATATTATGGTGTTATTATTATTTATAAAATACGATTGCAAAACGTCAGAGATGACAGGTTTATGATATACAACTTTGTAAACAGTATACAAAATGTATTAACAATATGTTAAATGTCACCAAAATACACATGAGAGTTCCTCATATTATTATTTTTTATTATTATTATTATTATTATTATTATTATTTTTATTTTTTTTTGAAAATAAATAATCTGGATTGAATTGACAGATGGGGAAAAACTCGCTTCTAATATTTTTTTTTTAAAAACGCTTAGATTTCGGGAAAAAATACAATCCTTTTTTAACCTTTTGGCTTCCCGTGCATTCAATTGTGCTTTTTGCTCGTATTCAGTTCTGATGGAACGTATGGTAACTGGGCAACTACGCATGATTTGTAGTATGATTGCGTAAAGGGAGCAGGAATTCCGGTAGGGAACAGAATCGACTGCTAAACCCAGTGCCGATCCTGACCTCCCCCTGGGGCCCTAAGCAAAATTCTGCTAAGGGGCCCTCTACCTGACCCGTGATGTCGTGAGCTATGTAAACCATTTGCCATTGCCACAGTCACACCTGACACTTCAGTGCTCCCATACAATCCTCCCTCCTTTAAACAAAACAGTCAAAGAATAAGTACAACAATATAGAACAGAATGAGGTTCAAACAAACAATATTTATTGAATAGAGTGTTTTCTATAGAATGTTAAGTTTAAGATAACAAGTGAATATTATTAAGTAAGTGAATATTAACGTAAACATAAATAAGAAGAAAATAATAAATTATTATTATAGCTTTGGCTTTTGGGATTAACTTTGGTTCTCTCTACAGCCTGGGTATTTTCGGCATCAGTATGATTATTATTTTTTTTTTTATTATTATGCATGTTGAAGCAATTCTTGATTTATGGTTATTATTTACTGAGGGATGTGCATCCATATTGACCAGTATGTCCAGCTAATCAACATTTTAAATTCAATATAGCCTATAAATCAATAGTCAATCAATGTCAAATTGTCAATACATTGCTTTCTATCTTGCATAATTAGTGCAGTTGTTTAGAGTTTTTAACTACACTGAGACTAGATAATCAGTGTCTTGTTTTATAATGTGTACTTTGATGGGAGTGCCATCATTCACGTGCATGTATTGTACAGTATTGGCGCTTTTCCATTACCAGTACCAGCTCGACTCGACTCGACTCGCCTTGGCTCGCCTCGACTCGGCTCGCTTATCGCTCCGTTTTCCATTGCAGAAAGTACGGCCACAAATAGTACCCGGTCGTCATAGCGACGCCTTTCGTTCCTCGTTGCCCCATCAAGCTCTCGCTGGATCCTCTCTTCGGCAACCAAACAAAGGAATGTCTGCACCTCCTCGTTTGACCACGGCGTATTCTTCCGAGTTGCCATAATAATAGTAGTAAGTTTAGTAACTATCTCTGGCCAAACTATTTAAAAATGGCGGGGTTATTTATTCTGGATACTCCATCTGGCGCGTGCAATGATGACGCAGATTCTCTGTGACCAATCAGCAGTCGGCATTGTTTTCACGTCACATTTTAGTATCGCCTTAGCTCGCTTAGAACCTCGCCGGAGGTGGTACGAAAAAAAGTACCCGAAAGCAGGTACAGGTACAACTTTTACACAGTGGAAAAGCAAACAAAGCCGAGTCGAGCCGAGCCGAGGCGAGCTGGTACTGTGTAGTGGAAAAGCGCCAAAAGTCACGTCTCCACATATTTCTGCTTGAAAAATGCGCGTTTCATTTCGTGCACGCGCATATGAACACATGATAACACACGGGACGCGGTTATGTTTTCCGGGCTGCAGTAAACAAACACCGTTGCACTTTGTCGTTTATCAAAAACAAACTTCCTCTTTTCGTGACCAGAAGGATAGTTTCGCTTCATTTTGTCATGGATGTTGTACACATTAATTGACACGCTATGACACGAGATGGAGGCGGGGCCTTAAGTAATTTGCGGGGTCTTACGCACCGGTCGCGTGCAGTCTATGGTCGCGTGCAGCGCTGCAGCCACGTAAACAGTTTGCCCTTCCCTTAGCGACTTTCACTTTCGGTGCCCGAATGGAAGTGAATGAGGCTTTGCGATATTTTTTTTTATTTTATTTTTTTTATTATAAATCTAGGCCTACGTGAAATTCTGCATCCATTGTACGATTTATTTATTTATTTTTTCTTGGAAGGGCAACCTGAGTCGAGAAGGGCATATGGGCTGTTGCCCGGGCAACCTGAGCAACCCCCATGTGCACGTCCCTGCTTAAGAACATCTTTACATATTATTTCATAATTACTTTTAATGTCTTTGAAATGTGGTTAAAGTGTACTGTTGAATGTACTGACATAATTTGTTGTAATCTAAAGTATACTATAATGTAATTTCTGTTGAAACACATATGTCGTGTATTTAAACATATATCTAATTAAACATTTGCAATATTTAAACAACTTGCAATTTAGTATATTTAAGATATATATATGACTAAAAACGTAATATTATAATCAAGTACTTAACATGTGCTTTGGTATGTTACTTCAATAAAGCATGACTAAATATTAAAACAGGATTGAAAATATACTGTTAATTTGACATTAATGTCTACTTTAAAAATGTGCTCAAGCTATGTCTCACTTCTATAGTTTCTAATAAATATTTCCATCCTTTTCAGTTTTCTGAATACTAATCTGAATTGGTTGTCCTTCTGCCCTTATATGATAATGTTGGATCTGGTTTAAACAGCTTAGATTAGAATTGTTGTGGCGGAGTTTGTTTATGTGACATCCACAGAGTGTAGCCATTGAATGACATCAACTTATTACAGTGACAAATCCCCCTGGAGCAACCTAGGGTTAAGTGCCCAGCTCAAGGGCACAATGGTGATGTTCTCAGCCTCAGACAGCACATCCATCGACAGCCCACGATATGTTACGATGTATATTGCATATAAAGTAGCAAGAATCGACTGAAAAATGTCAGTTCCAGTCTGATTGGCTGCTACACAACTTCAGGAGTCTGGCTGCAGGTTTTGATTAGTCTACCAAGAAACAGACATACTTACAAGGTTTTGGGCTGGAATAAAGAATGCTTTTAAGGAAGAACTAATCACCAAGGTTTGCAAGGTTTATGGGATCAGGTATTTAGAATTTTTTCAAGTAGATATTAAACCAGATATTCACTGGCAGATCTGAACATTCTGATTTGCTTTATATCTTTGTGAAATAGTTGGTACTTATTATCAGGCACACAGTGGTTAAGGAAGGAAATCTTTAGGAATTTAATCATTCTGGTTCCAAATTCTCTTGACAATTCCAGTTCCTGAACGCTCTATTCAATGATTCTTTTAATACTTTTCAGGAAGAAATATTTGAAAAAAATAAATGCAATTCAATGGCAAATGATGCGATCTTTTATATATGCATTGTTTGAACCTGAAACTTCCAGTTGAGAGCCTTGAGCCTTAACCACTACACCACCAGCCCAAGGAAAAAAAACAAGGTGATGCAGTCTACTAAGAGGCCTTCTCACATGGAGAAGAAACCATATAAATATCAAAGGCCATACATCAGTGAAGATGATAAACATAGAGGCATTTAAGGAAGGGATTTATTTCCGTTTGAAATGGTTTCTATTATCTCACTTTGAGCTCACTGCGGTGTCATTATAGCTTTATTATGTAAGGCTTTCAGAGCATAGGTACTGCTCTCTTAAGTCCTCAAGCCCTGCTCTTTTTAAGTGTTTTCATATTGAGACGTGAGCATGATGGGAAATATCTCCCCTTTTTTCTTTATCCTTTCTCACCATTTTTTCCCCCCGGCGTTTAGCATTGTATTCCGCGGATTGATATTTACAATAAGCCTTTGCACTGGTCCGAACAAAAGAGTTTTCTGATGCATATTAGAGAAGTGGGAGCTGGAGCAGGCCTTTGAGGTTCCTCTGTGTCTCCGAATAAGAGGGCGGCTGTACAGTCATTACCGAGCCGCCCGCTTCAATGCTGGTTTAAACAGCGAATCGGTGTTTGTTTGTGTAGAAATCAGGCCATGGGGAAACGGATGCTGCTGTTGGCCTTGGGCTAATTCTCGGAAGAACCGACTTGTCCTCGAACTCGTTTGTGAAGGCGAGGCTCGGAGAGTTTTGCATGCTTTTTTTTATTTTGTTTATCCCTGTCTTTCAAGATTGAACCGGTTCAGAGTCATATTGAATGCAATATATTCTTTATCACCAAGAAAGAGAAGTGTATTTTTCATGACTTTCCTGTTTTCCTTTTCCACGTAAAAAGAAATACAGGGGTAACTTACATAACGTAAAAGTTACTTTAAATATTTATTAAATCACTCCAAGGCCCCACGCTGATATGTATCTCTGGTTCTGTTGTAGTAGAAATAAATAAACCCCAAATATGATGTCATTTTAATCTTTATTTTTAGTGTTTGTGTTAACATTTTCATTGTTTTTAAATAATTCAATTAAAATCATTTTAAGACTTATTGGGCCCCCCTGGAAGTTTGCTGAGGCCTCCTGGTTGAGAACCACCATATTAAATAATACTAAAACAAAAAAATGGTCGTAACATATTTCATTATTTTATTAAAAAAAACAATAATGCTTTTGATTTTAATATTTAATGAGAAGTTTTCATGTGAACTGCAGCAATCTTTCGGTTTCCAGCCCTGATCTCACTTGTCTCTTCACGGTCTAATTGTATTTTCCCTTGTCATATGTTGGCCTGTAAGATACAACTAGCCATCAATAAATCACAGCGTACAGGGCTATCTGGACCCTCCCCTGAGCTACAAGTGGAGAGTTAGTAAGATGGCCGCTGTGAGGCTTATGAAAGACTGATGCTTTTCCGCACGTCTCCTCATCTCTCTTTTATCACACTCTCTGAGGCGGCCTGGTAAACGTACATCTGCTCCCAGCACCACCGCCACCATCTGACAAACCTCAGAGCGCAGACACATAATGCAGCCACAATTGATCGCCACACACACATACAGTGCCCCACAGTGGATAGCCAGTAACAGATGGTTATGTCAGCAGGTTCCTCAGTTACCCAAGCCTCTTTTTTTGCACTTTTTCCAATGCTAATCTTTCTCTTCCTCTTCCTCCGCCTCTTTCTATCCAGATATCTGCATCGCTTATTTCTTTTTTCTCCAGATTATGATAATTTATGATGCTCCAGGGCAGATTAGCTGGAAAAATATCTATGAAGAGATCTTTTATATTTCCTCGACTCCAACTGAGATATAGGCCACACTAGGACTAGGCCATTTGAAGGTAAATACTGAGTGAAAATAGAAATATGTCAGCCAGTTGAGATTTTGCTATGCCGTTTATACCGTGGTAGAGATATTTATGCAGTTTGTTAAATAAACGCAAGAAGAAATGTGCAATAAATATGAATATTTTGGTTATGCTGCCCAATTGTATAGGGAACTATATGTTCATATTTTATGTTTACTTGTTGTATTGAAACAGATGAGGGGTCCGACCAGAGCTCTGGACGAGACACTCCGGTCAGTGGCTCCTCCAGACAAGGTGCGGGAGACAATGAGGAGAACAAGAAAGACAAAAAGAAGAAAGCCAAAAGCAAAAAGAAAGATAAGTTGAAAAGCAAAGGAAAGGAGAGAGAGAAGAAGAAACCAGAGGAGGTCGGTGATGAGTTGGATAAGAAGACCAAGAAGAAAGGATTCGGGTTGCTGAGGTAAGACCCTAGTTCTTTGTGTTTGTATATCCTTTCGTCTGTCCCTCTCCTCTTCTGTCTTTGTTGTTTTGTGCCTCTCTTAAGAGTTTCCCCAAAAATGAAAATACTGTCATCATTTACTCACCCACATGTTTTTTTGTTTTGTTTTGTTTTGTTTTTCCAAACAAGTATGACTTACTTTCTTCCGTCCGTGGAACACAAAAGGAGATGCTTTGAAATATATTTTTGGTCACTTTTTTCCATTCAAATACAATGAATGCGGACTGAAGCTTTCAAGTTTCAATAACACAGAAAAGCATAATAAAAATAACATGAAGATGGACCATTTGACTTGTGTACTTTCACAAATTTCATCACTAATTCACTAATTTCAAGTCTTCATCATCTGAATTAATTTTTCTTGTGAGAAATAGTCCAAAATGTTAAGTTGTTATTCACCGATTATCTTTCCAGTGAGCCTGTTAATTGTTGTGAATGGACTGCGTTAGTGAGTTGAACTCGAGAATCAGGTGAGCCACTTCGGAGAACAAACAATTCCTTGAATTCACTGATTCATTGAAGAGATCCGATTCAAAAGAGCTGTTCATTTAAGAATCTGATGTCGCTCCCTCACTTATGACTTCTAAGGAGAGCTAGGACAAGTGTCCTGTAAATAATGACTTTTAAAATTTTGCGGCCTTTTTTGAAGCTTAAAAACTCAAAAGAGAGACCAGCACAATTCTTAAACATACTTTTGTGTTCTGCAGAATTAACAAAGTCATACAGGTTTGGAGCGAACATAAAGTTGAGTAAATAATTGCATATGATTTTCATTTTCATATGAAGTATTCTTTTAAGCTTGAGGGTGGTTTGATTAAAAGATTCTCCTACACATGTAAAGGTCAGTATAGATGTTAATTTGACACGCGCTAGGCTGTGGCGTTGGGTCGCTGGGCGGTCACGTGTCGTGTGGCGGAATTTTGGCTCGAGTTGCTGTTGGGACGCTCTGCTGGCTCATGCTCGCGGTTGAAAGTGTCTCGACCCGCTTGCGTGTGTGTAACTGACTTTGACCGCTGGTAAACAGAGTAGTCATCTCCAGCTCCATATGGCACGCCGTCTCTGCGTCACAGTGCTCAATCTCCCCTTTCTTCATGCTGCACCAGTGCCAGGCCTAATTTGCATCACGGTGGGCACCTGTGCCAACCCCTGCCCATCTGCCCGTCGATCGACTGTCCGGCCTGCACTGGCTCCAGCACCAGCAAGACCAGGCGGCTCCATCACAGTGGAGGACGACCCGCATGAGTGATTCTACAAATCAGAGCATGGACGCCCCGGCAGGCTCCACCTAACGGGCAATTACCTCTATAATTGTTTTAATTTGGATGGCTGCCGGGAAAACTGAACAGCAACACGGCGAATATTCCAACAGAGAGAGGGAAATAGAAACAGCAGAGAGAGGCAAAACAGCCGGAGAACATGATTCAGCTGGTGTCTTTCTCAAGGTGAACCGTCTCGACTTGTCAGGAAGTGGGGGCTACGACGCGGCTTTCGCTTCCGTTAATCTGACTCGGCCTGATCCCACTGTTTTTCCTCTTTCGTGTGTCTGTCGAGAGTCTGCCAGAGCGCCCACTGCGGCCAGCTCTCCTCCCGCACCCATGCAATCATTCTAATGCGCACCGTTGTTCTGAGGAGATAAGCGTTTATGTGTTGGCTTGTCAGTGGTTGATGGGGTGAGGAATGTAAAGGTTATTGAAAACCACCGTAGTTTTATTTATTTTTATTTGGATGGCAGCGGGGATTAGAGATGTGGGTTCAAGAGGCGTTTGGTGGCACAGCTTGCCATGGAATTTGACACAGCCTTCGGTTAAAGCTGACGTAACCCAGAATATTTTGCTGCAAGATTGCCCTGTCACCCTGCATGGGCCAAATATACATGGATTAAATGGACTGAAAATGTGTTGATAGAAAAGTGTAATTCTCCATAAGTTTGTGAGCATTCCTGCATAGCTTTTTTTTTACAATGCTGTCTAAAGTAACTGATGAGTCTTTGCTTAACATGACTTTCATTGTGAGGTTGTGTGTCTGCATAAACCTTTATTCTTTGTAACTGTCAGATTGTCAAGGTTACCACAAACTCACACACTTTGCAAACAGTGATCATGCAGTGATGTCTTTCTATGCTCTCTCTCTCTCTCTCTCTCTCTCTCTCTCTCTCTCTCTCTCTCTCTCTCTCTCTCTCTCTCTCTCTCTCTCTCTCTCTCTCTCTCTCTCTCTCTCTCTCTCTCTCTCTCTCTCGTTCCTTTGCTAGCCACTGTTATCAATTACTCTTCAGAAGTGGAGTTCCAGTGCTCACATAACTTGTGTGTGTGTGGGTCTTTTTTGCACTGCTCATATTATTATTTATTTATCTTTATTTTTGGCTTATTTTATTTTTTGTGTCATAAGCTTATTTATTTTGCAACTCTGACAGTCAGCATTTAATAATGTTTTTTTTTTTTTGGGAAGTTGAATTGGAAAGCACCTTGTGGTAGAGAACACTGTCTCATGTAGTCTCGTATAAACATTATCCTGAATCAGTTATGAATGAATCACTTTCCAAAGAGAATAATCTCTACCAAATGCACATTTGTGTTGTATCTCTTTTTTGTGTAATTTTACTTGGTTCAATTATAGGCTACATACCGTAGTTCATTTTGCCGTTGTACCTTAAAGGAATAGTTCAACCAAAAGGGAAAATTACCCCATAATTTTGGAGAAAAAAAGAATAAAGTCATATAAACCTAGGATGGCTTAAGGGTGAGTTAATTATGGGATAGTTTTCATTTTTGGGTGAACTATTCCTTTAAATGACCTGCTCGTAATGAATGTCAAGGGCTGACGCAACAAACTTTTTTAACACATTTTTTATTCCATTTTTATCCCCCTTGTATTTGTCCTTATATTTTTTACATGCAACCAGGGACTAAAACAGCTCAAGCGTGTGTAGATCGATGCACAATTATTGACTGCTCTTTTCAATTAGCATTATGTGTATTTGTGATGTCTGACCTCAAAGGTTAAGAGCAGGTGAAGTACACCCCTTGAGAACCATGACCTCTAGGCCCACCAACTGTAAATCAGAGAGTGTTTCCAAGTGCCTGAAGTGTCTCTCAATGAAGAGATAGTCTTCATTTGCAGTGTTTAAAGAGATAGGTAAATCACTAAATATTGCTGTCATCATCATTTGCTCATCCTTATGTTGTTACCAACATGTATGCTGTTAATTTACATGTTCCAAAAAGAACAGAAGACAGTTTGAACATTAATTATTATGCAATTGTCATTTTTGGGTTAATTATTCCTTTAATTCATGAGATGCTGAGAGAGGTATTTCAGTATGTGTTTACCAGATTTGTACAATTGTATGTCAGCCATCTTGTCGTCCAGTGTGCCAATGCTATAGATACCGTTTGGGTTATCTAATACTAAATATGAATGTCTTATTTGAGGTCAGAATCCCTATAGACATTGTCACTGTCTAGTTGAAATATTTATTTATTGGCTTAGTTTCTTATTCTGTTTTCTATCTCTGTTTTATATGTGCCTGTTAAATCTTTTGCTGGCCAGTGTCGATGGTATTTTGTTCTCTGGCTGGCTCAGATACAATATTATTGGCCACTACTTAGTGCCCAGTGGGAGTCACTGGCTAGTGTCCATTCTGAAGATTGTGGCCATGTTGATCTGGTGGTAGCTGTGTCTGTGGGTCAGAGCAGTCCTGCAAATCTGGGACATTAAAGCCAGGATAGTGCCCTGTAGCTCGGTAATAAACATATGGCAAAAGAGGAAAATCAACCTTTCATGTCACGCTGTATCTCAGTCCCTAGCATTCAAAGGCCCATGCTGAAGTAGAGTTCATCAAAAATAGCTCCTCATGTTCAGGTCCACATGTTTAATACTAAGATAAAAAAGTTGTTATACACACAAATACAAAACACCATTATGTAACTCACCTAACACTAATAATGCAATAAACATGAACATAAGATGCAACATAAAACCCTAAAGTACTGATAGAAAATTCTAACAAGAAACAAACAAGCAAAATACCATCAAATTTAAAGTTCAAAATGTTTTTTTTTGTTTTTTTTTTGTTTTGTTTTTTACTATAAATTGTAAGATGACTGATTGTTAATCTGTTGTTTACTTCCAAAATCTGTAAATTTACCAGTATCTTACTATAAAATTACCTAAAATGTCAAAATATATAGTTTTCACTATAGTGGTAAGTAATTAAAAGGTGTTGTTTGTTTTTTATTTTTAGCGTTTTACTTAAAATTACAAAACAAATGTTTACTGTGTGGGTATAGCATCATATATGTAGCAGTTGCATGGCTGTTTAAGCTAACACCGTTGCTCTATGTGAGCTGCCTACCTAGACAGCATCATATAGGCTCTTTACTGATATTAATTTTTTCATCAAATGCTGAAAAGTACAGTATTGATAAAGTCAAATCATTGATTTTACCCAGTGCTTGTGTCTCCTATGTATGTTTATCCTCACTGTCTGTATCACAATTTTAGCTTAGCAACATGCTAACATCAGATTCCATTTGGAATCAGTGAGTTGAGTTCCCTTTGTGTTTCCTACCTTTGTGTGTACAGTACATTGTTTAGTGTTAGAACGTTTAAATGCATGTGTTTGTGTGTTAAGTGTTAAATTAGTGGTGTGACAAACAAAACTACAAAATATTGTTGTCATTATTTAGCACTACAATAGAACTGTATAGTGGGTGAGTATGTGACAAAGATGGAGTAGCTCTATGGGAGGGTAAGGTATAGCCTCAGGTGGAGGATGGGACCCATTAGGATGTTTTACATCTTGCAGACAGATGGAGGCCCGTGTGGACTACCAAATGCCTCTCATTTTACTGCTGTGACACACAAACACACACAGACATTACACTGGCTAACACACACAATTATTTGAGACCTACAGCAAATGTAACCGCACACACAGTGCTTACAGTGCTTTGCACCTCATAGCCACAAGTGTTTACCAGCATTTTTTTTTTACTTTACTTTACTAATTTTGCAGTAATTCCCTATTCATCTTTCCTGAAGTCAGATCTCAGCCATTTATTTTCAGACACTTTTAACGTCTCTCAGTGAAACTACATGGCGTTAAACACTTCCAGACTTTACTTTTATCTCATCAACCCTGCTACTTTTTATCAGAAATGAAATATTACATAATTAACCTTAATGTGAAGCAATTCAGCAAAATTGCTGTTCCTCAAAGCCTCTCGGCTCGCATGTAAAGCTGTGACCGAGCATATGACTGTCTCCCATTAGAGGCGAGGGAGGAATGTGGCTTGCAGCTTTACCTTTTAAGGCGAAAGATTAAAAGGGTGTCTTTTCGAACAGCCATGTTTGATAAACAGTTTTGAAGGCAGTGCTGTACCATTTTGGGAAATAAAAAATTAAACCAGACTAAGATGTTTAGCTGGTTTCCAAGTCAGCTTTTTTAACCATGAGATACTGATGGAGTGCAAGGTGGAATGGGAGAGAATGAAAGCGAACGTTCCTGTGTGTGTGTAATGATAGTGCTTTTCTCCCAGCGGATGTTTATGTAGAGGAGAGAGAGAGAGTGAGAACAAGTGTTCACTACTCATGCTACTGCCATTAACAGAGACTGCAGCAGGCCTGCTCCCTCCGTTCTGTCACCAGCTGTCCTCTTTTCTTTTTCAGTCTTCTGCCTCTCTCCTTTCATTTTTCCTCACATCTCTTGGCCATTTTGCCTTCCAGCCAATTCCACCACAGCTGCCGTGATAGCGGATCTTTTCTTTGTGAAGAATTTCAGAAGAATTTCAAAATAATAAGAGTTATACATTTGCTGTTTGAGACTGATTTGTCAATCTGATTTATTAAAACCCACTGGTTCATATACACTGTAAGAAAAAGTTGCTGCCTTAAATTTAGTACAATCCACTTGGGTGTTTAAGTCATTTCAACTTAAATTACATGAAACTGACTTAAAAAATGAGTTGAATCTTGTACAACTTATAAAAAAGTTGAAAATTGCTTAACTTATTTTGACTTTTTGAGACTGATCATTAATCTAGTAGACTGATTAATTAAATAAATGAGCTTAAAAGATGATGCATTTGTGAATGTGGCATCACTATTGTGTGCAGCATGAACGATTCAGTTGAAAGATGCCAAATAGTGCAAAAGTAGTTAAGCAAAAGTCTTGAGTTGAACTTTTAATTTGATAGTGTCTTGAAAATGCAACACTCTTTGCGCAAGATAGTGAGAAAACTGAGGTGCGTTGCAAAGTTCAAAGACGCCAAGAACATATTAACATTGACCAATATGACGTTTAAATACACCGTTTAAAGCTGGTGGTTCAGTTTGGTTCTGAACACTACTGCGTAGAATTTCGGTAAATCCTGTTATCCCTACCTGCGTAGTTAATTTGGTTGTAGTATGCGGTTGTCACTCCTGTAAATTACTATAGTGTGTTTGTTCAGAAAAGGATTGAACACCAGAAGGGGAAGTGGCAACAAAATGTAGCTGCAGTGTGTATGCCTATGTGTGTTAACCCTCTGGGCTTCTTCGTAAATGGGTTACACTTAGCTTCCTCCCGGTCAAAAACGGACGAAGCCTTAAAATTGAACTTTACTTCTTCCCAGGATAACCATTCAAATATATTTTTGTTCTATAATATTTTCTGATTATTATTTAGAATTTTTATAATTTTTTATGATACTTTGCATTAATTATATAATTTTTATGAGCTATTTTTTCCATTAGAATTAATATACATATTTTTATTTTATATATATATATTTTTTTTTCAATAAATACAACATTTCACATCAAAATAGAGTGTCAGCTTAATAAAAAAAAATAATTCAAGTAGAAGAGCGCCACCTAGTGGCTTTAAAAATAGTTACATGTGTGCAATGTCCTGTACCAGCCTGTAGGCTGCCTATAGCTTCCTATAAAAATACATAGAAAGGCTTTTTGATTCTTTTTGTTGATTTAGACATGATTTCTCAATCTTATTCGTTTTTTTCTTTTAATATACATTTAGATATTCTAAAAGACTAATTATTTATTTTTTTTAACAAATTTTTTAAGATAAGTATTAGGTTTTGCGTTATGATTACAATCAAACTATAGCATTTGGTTAGAAAGGGAACACAATGCAAACATTTTTGTTACTCAGTATTTGATCATTCAAATAATTTAACAAAAAAAGGGATGGTTAGTGATAATTCAAAACACTTCATACAGACATTTTGCAATAAATTGGTATTTTTTATTAATTTTAATTCAATAAGTAGTAATAACTTCAGAAGGGAACAGCAATTGTGATGAACGTAAATAAACAAAATAAATAACAGCAAACAATCATTTACTAGGTTAAAAAATAAAATGTTAATAATAATAATAACAATAATAAACATTATTTTAACTATATACATACAAACTGTAATTATTTTATTTATTGTTGAATATGGAATAGATATCAGGAACTCATTCTAAAATAAAAACAAACAATAATCATCAAACAGTAAATTGATTTTTTTTTAAAGTACGGTAATAATAATAATAATACAGATTATTTGAACTATAAACATACAAACTGTCTGCTAATTGTTTCACTTATGACTGCAGATGCAACAGATAGTGACAGTGTGTTTCTTGCAGACTGGAAGTGTGCCAGTTAATCTCTCTCTATCTCTCTCTCTCTCTCTCTCTCTCTCTCTCTCTCTCTGTGTGTGTGTGTGTGTGTGTGTGTGTGCGTGCATGCGTGTGTGGGTGTGAGTGCGCATTTGAGCAAGATTTTTTTCTCATTTATTGATTTTATTTTTCATATTCTACAAATTTGCTGTTGCAGTCTTGCCAGTTTATCTGTGTATGTGTTTGTGTGCGTGTGTGTGTGTGTGTGTGTGTGTGTGTGGGGTGATCTTATTTGCACTCTTGATGTTCTAGAGTGTCACCCCTTCATTGCTGTACACTTTTTTTCGGCACAGTTGCTGATCTGTAGCTTGTACCAGCAAAAGTTTCTCTGAGTTTTCCTATTTTTTCGTATTTCCCATTCATTTCCTATGTCGGTCATTTTTGACCGGGAGGAAGCTAAGTGTGACTTTTTTTTTTACGACCCTTTAACAAATCAGAATCATCTCCTTGATTTTTTTGTGTGTTCATATAGGTAATACATGAAAAGTCACCAAGTTTCAGCCCGATCCGATCAAGCAAAAAAATTAAACATTTCAAAACGGAACAGTTTTCGGTCATTTTTGACCGAAGAAGCCCAGAGGGTTAAAAGTAGTGCAGGAAGAACATTTCAATTATTTATCAATTAGTTAATCTAGTTACACTAATTTTACAATTAATTCAAATAAAGATTTCCTACCTAAATTTTAAATGGCCACTTTTTAATTAATTAATTAATTTATTGTTTGTCACATTTGTGAGCATTTTAGTCACTGTCTGGAGTAATGTTGAGTCATTTTACTTTTGTCTTTCAAAGGCACCGTTCCACCAGGATGATGCTCAGTGAGGTTGACAGGTACATGCTGGTGGCATCTTCAACTCATCTGTTGTCAAATTCATATTTAGCTCGACTGAGATTGATTTATTGTGTGTATGTGCGTGTTTGTACATCTGTGATTATTTATATGTGAATATGCCTGTATGCATGTCCTTGACCTGTTTGTGTGTGTGTGTGTGTGTGTGTGTGTGTGAGGGCACTGGTGTGTGACCTTTAGTGAGTGTGCTAATGGCCTTTAAAAGCTTCTGAAACAAGTGTCGGAGTCACAGATGGTGCAACTTACCTCATCCCTCCCTCACAGACCTGCTGACGGAGTGACAGCCCCCCCTTGTCCCTCGTCTCTCTCTCTCAATTAACACATTTCCTAATGTCTTTCCTGCTGTATGTTTGTATGTTAGATCAAGTCAACAACAAAGTCTGATACTCATCAGCAAAAACCTGACACCATTGCACATCAAGAGCTCTAAAGAGACACATGATTGCCTATTCAGATTGCCTTAGTCACGCTTAAAAATGTATGAATGTCATTGAATTATATAACAACATATAAAAACAGCTGGCATTTATTTTTTTTAATAAATGTTTTTTCCAAGCATAACATTTCACAAAAAGTATTGTGACACATTGTGTTTGTCAAACGTTAGTGAATGTTCATAGTTAATGTGGTTACACCTGGTTTCAGATGCCACTTTGATATTTTTTAATCAATGCAATGACATTTTCAAGCATCACTTAAGTGTCCAAATATCTCTTGGGACAATTTTAAATGTGAGAAACGTTGCTGGTCTTTCTTTATCAGATGATAGGGCGTCTAGAATTTAGATCAAGGACCGCCCTCCCTCTCTTAAAATCCCTACTAGGGAGTATAAAACCATGCTCATGTAAGTCATCAATGGCGACAGCTGCCCACGCCGGCGCCCACCTCACCTTTACGAGCGCTGTGATCTGGAGATAGGTTTATTTCTGTGAAAGGGTATGGTCGTCTCAGTCTTCAGTTCACCATGGTAACAGTATCACCGGGAGGTTCATGTGTGCGGTTCGAGTGGAGGAATACAGTAGCTAACAGGCCGCCGCTGTTCTCTCCTCCATCTACATATGAATCACTAAAAGGCCTCTTTAATGGAAGTTCAATCATCTCCCCTATGATTCCCAAGATGCAATGTCCTGATTAAGATGATTGGATGAATGGAAAATGGCATGAATATGTGATTGGGTCTGTGTGTCCCACTGCTGAATGGGTCTTGTCTTTTTATTATAATTTTTTTTCCATCTGTAGCACCTACAGTATGTGCTAAGCCTCTTGTTCCGACTTATCCTTTTTTTCCAGTATGGGCCTGTTTCTGCCTTTGATTACATTAAAGAGTGAAGATGTGGTAGGCTTGCTTAGACCACTCCCTGAAAGGTAACAATCAGCAGAAGAATATGGCAGATTAAGTGGGAATGAATGGGAAGAGCTAATAGAAGCTGCAAGAACGTGGCTTTTATTCTTTCTGAAAATCGTTTAATAATCATATGCATAACGTGCCGAGGGTTGTATAGAATTTACTGTGTTTCTTATGCTTACAGGCTGCCGATGAGATTCTGCATCAGACAAATGTAGTTCTGAAAATTTCTACCCATTTTGTCATCTCTTTTTTTTCTTTTTTTTAATCATGTCATCACTCACTGTAATCTCAGGCTAATTTGCACCTTTCCAAGTGAGAAATTCTCTAAGGTCCATCTTCTCAACTCATATTCCTCATTTTATACAGGAAGTTGAAAGCTCTTTGAGGTTGAATATTCCCATAATGTTCCTCAAGTAATCAAAAACATGTCGAGCACCTGTCATGTCCTGTTATGTTGTGTGTATATGAGGTCAGTTGTCTTCGCCATGTAGCTCAGAGAGTCTGTACTTGAAGCCTGAATGGTGCCAGTCTAACCCAGACTTGTCTAGCACCACAAACGTCTGAAGTATTTCCATTATTTGTACTGTATAAACAAAGAGATTTTACTGTACTGAGCACATGACCTCACACTATCCTGATGGCCGAGTTGAATCCATATAGAACAAGTACCTGAGCTCAAAATGAAACTCATTTTCGATTATTAAAGTGGTTAATCACTGAAAATGCTGTGTATTTTAATTCAGAACAAGCATTAATCTGTTTTTTTTTTATTAAACAAACCCTAATTTTTCATGTTCGAAGGACAGGCAGGCAGAAGCTTTATGGTCACAGATGGTTTTGCATCTGCATGGGGTCAACGGTTCTTTAGGGACTGATGATTAGTTGGTCTCGATTGTAAATTTGTTAGGTTTAGCTGTGACACTGTAACTATTCAACAAGACATAATGAAAGAACCATTAGATCAGTGGAGGTCAGGTACCTCATATGGTTTTGGCTAATAGGGTTCTTAAATCAAAAAGTTTGAGAGCAACAAGGTCTTGCGAAACCATCAGAATCTATTAGCCTAATTTAATTTCATCATATTGTTGTGCTTCATTTCTGTAATGCATTTTTGGTGATTTATGAAGCAGATCACCATTTAGACAATATAGAGACGGTTTTAGATATTTCACAAATCCCAAATGTAGCGAACCCACTTTTAGTGTGTATCGTTGCCTTTTTTGGGCTGTATTTCCTGTCTCTGTGGACTCTCAGGCTTTCTTTGCTCAGTTTAATGGCTGTGGAAAGTGGGGTGATTATAGCTGAGGATGACGGTGTAATTTGTGCCATTATGGTGCTCTGTGGATACTACTAATGATGTACAGCGCGAGTGCTAATGAACATGGCAGATTAGTGTTGCGCCGCTTGTATGATTAGACCTCACGGGTTTTACCTCCACCTTCAGTCTGGATTCAGGTTATGACATTTCCCAAATTCAGAGTCCATGGAGGGCCTCTGGAACATTATGAAGCATTATGGCCAATATATAGCATTTTCACCTTCACTGACTTTTTTGTTGTTGGTTTTTGTACCATGTTGTAGCAATTTTCTCACTATTAAAGCTTTAAGTCTCAGACACAGTCAGATGAATTAAATCTAAATTTGGACAGCTTATAGAAATAATTACTTCAGTTGATATGATATGCCAATCAATGGTAACTCTTTGTGATGGTCCTCCAACAGACTTTCTTCTGACTAAAAAGAACTTTGCCAGTTCATGTAAACTTATTCTACTTACACAAACCCTAACCTAACAGTCTACTACAGTCTACTAATACTCTAATGAGAGTTAGTTGACATGTAGTTGTAAAGTTACTTATAGTTAGCAGAAAGTGGGCCATCAAAATAAAGTGTAAACCAATCAATTGGTAAGGATCAATACAATTCACAGGAAATGGAAGCAATCATATTAATATTTATAGATATGGATGCACTGACATACCGATGAGCCGATTTTTTTTTTATATCCGATAACTTGTCAATATTACAATGTATTATTTTGTCTAAATAAACTTAACAAATCAATAAATTAAAAACAAAACACAAAAAACTGCAATAATTTAGGTATTGTAGTATTATAATGTATAATATGAAAAGTGATCTTTTTTTGCTAAAGATTACTTTAAATAGTGTTATTAAATTATTATTATCTTTTAGTGAGTGGTAGATGACTTCAAAGGTAATATAAATGTAAAATTATGGGAAATGTACATGCACAATTAAATATCCTATATAGGCCAATACTGATAAATAAGACATTTATAATCAGCTAATAACTAATAGGATATGTTGTCCACAAATTTGTCCATGCTTGTTCCAGACCTTTGTGTCTTTCTTTCATTTTCCGTTGTTTATGTCATCAATAATGCACAACAGACTTGAGGGATGTGTTGCAGCTCAGAATTTGGTTTGAGGAAAATGTCTTTAGGTGGAGCCTTCACAGCCCGATAAGAAATGAGGACAAATTTCTTCACCTCAGTCTTGTCTGTGTTTTAGAAGTACACTGAAGAACAGTTTGAAAAGAGCGAGGCTGCTAGTCACTGGAGAAAGTATCCTCAGTCTCAAATGAAGAACGCTGGGAGAAGTTCTACCGAAGTTCTGAAGATTTGTGGTGACCAAGAGCAGAAGCCAGAGATCTTAGCCGGGGGGAGCCGTTCTGCTCGCCAGTCTGTTCCATTGTTCATCCAGCCCTGCTTCCTTCTGCTTCCTGCCGCCCCCCGTACGGATCCAGACAAGTGTTTCCGCCACCTCCCTTCTGCCCTCCCTCTGTCTCTCTTCCATACCATGAGCAGATTGTCTCCGATCAACTCTACAGTTCAAGTCTGATGGCCAGAGCTGAACAGCAGTGCCTTGTTAATGTGCGCTAACATTGCCAGCCTCTGACATACATTTTAATGTGCAGTTGTCCTCCACGACGTTCAGGAGAGACACCATAGAGTCTCTGTACATAATTAGCAGGATTCTTGGTTGACGAGGTGCGATGAAGCGACGTTGACGTGGTGAAAACCGATAATGTATTCATGCGATACGGCTGGTGCTATTGCAGTGGGAGGTTTGGCGTCAAAGGGACAGGCAGTCATGGCGAAGACAGCTGGTGCAGATGTATCGGGGATGTCACCACATGACCGCATTCACACCTCAGAGAAACAAACCGGCCTTTGGGGTTTTGGCCGACAATCCTCGGCTCCCACGGCTCCTGTAATTCAACCCGTCAGTAGCCTCAGACCTTAGGTCGTCTAGAAGCTCTTGCTGGAGTTGCACATGCATGTCCTTAGTTTAATACCTCCGTCATCCATAGCGCTCAAGCACCTGTCAGAAAACAAAACAGGTCTTAGAGCCATTAGGGGTTAGACAAAGCCAAAAATGGTCGAGTCTACTAAAAGGTGAATAGATGAAAGGGGCAGTTATGTTCCATTGGAGGAAAAGGCACCCGACGCAATTACACCCTGAATGGCCATCATCAGGCAAAGAGGTATTGATTGGCTTCCTCCACCATTACTCACCCCAGACGCTTAAAGCAAATCTCACCCTAGATCTCTCGCGCAAACAAAAAAGGTTAAGCACTTCTTTTGCAAAGGAAGATGGAAAAAAAATAATGACTGGGAGAATAGAGTGAAAGAAAGGGAACGAGAAAGGTGGTAAGCATATAGACCTTCAACTTCCATGTGTTTCTAATCATGTCAAGAGAGGTGTTCCCTGCGATCAATCTTCGGGAAGAGTGATCTCTCACACTTCCTCCTGTTGAAGTGGAGAGTTTAGAAAGCTGTGGATCAGATCTGGCTTTGAGGGTCCTCTGCACCATGTCTGGCGTGATTTAAGACTGACTGCCCCTGCCTTTGATCTGGCCAGATGAGGGTGCTCTTTCTTGTCCCGCCTCTGATCAACACAGGAACTTAACATTAATAATTCTGTTTCATCCCCTGGAAGGATACGGGACAATAAAGCAGACCATACCTTTGTGCCTGACCAACGGAAAGATTGCTGAGTGGAAGAATGCTCTTAAAAAAGATTTTATAGTCAGAGCTGTGGCTTAGAGGTGCTCCAGACACATTGGAACTTATGAAACAATTCTTACAAATTCTTACGTAAAATCTTGCATAGTTTTAAATCGATGATTTGTCTAAGAATTGTTTTTGAATGATTTACACACAAATTCGCTCTTGCCTGTTTTTTTTTAGGCCGATCAAATGGTTGTGCTCAAATGAGAAATGTGGGTTTGAACCTGGCCTGCTTCTTTCTGTCATCTCTCCTTTAGCTAAAACAAATATCCCATAAATTAAAGTCACACTATAATGGAAGTCACAACTTCACAACTTTTCCACCACATTGTGACATACTGTACATCCGAGAAACACATGGTTCTATCCGTCGTTTGGTTATTGAATGGATGCAGATTTGAAAGTGAGCCTGAAAATTTAACCTCAACATTTTGATTCAAAATTACAAGATCAAAAAATTTAAAATACTATCAAATTACAATACGATCAATAACATTAAGAAAATGGATAGCGTGACATTAAAAGATATTACAAAGCAAACAAGTGTTGTTTCACGGACGTACATCAGAGAGACACACTTTGAATAAGCGGTATGTGGTTTGTGTATTGTTGCTGCCAAAAAGCCCTTTGGTCTGATTGGCGTGTTAATATTCAGATGACTGGAATGGTGACTGATTAAGACACCATGCTGTACTAACAATCAAAAAAACGACAGGAATTAATGAATGGTGGCATGCTGCGTGTGAGTGTATGTAATCCAGGTCAAGTCCCAGACTCTCCAGTCTTTTTGTTGTTGTTTTTTTTTTTCTTTTCTTTTTTCTTGCTCAGTGACCTGGGGGTCTTTCTGGATGTGTGAACACAAGTGGCCCACGTTATTGTGTTCGCTGTCAAAAACAGGCGTGGAATCTGCTATTGAAGTGTAAAATTACTGGAAATTACAGAATCTGCGGATGAGGATATTTAAAAGCATAATAAAACCTTAACAGACATCCTAATTCATACTTTTTTTCTGTAGTGTTGCACTGATTGTTAGAGCATTGTCAGAGAACTGGCTTTAATGAAGGCTTCTCGTATAGAGTAATTGATTGTGATTTAATTATAGAGCCATTGATGGAGATGATTGGAGGAGTATGAAGAGAGCAGAATGAGGCTTTTTTTGGTCTCACTGACGCACACACATGACATCAGTCAAAAGTGGCCCCTGGCATCTGTAACCTCCCCTCTGGGGCCCCAGTGCCAAATGCACAGATACCCCACGGGCTATGTTTGTGAGGATGTGAGGACAACAGATTTTTTCCTCTTTTTTTTTTCTTACTCTTTTTCTTTTCTATTGACGAGCACATGTGTGCAACTTTCTATAGAGTGAGGGGTGTCCACCTGTCCCTCATCTGATCATTGTCCCATCTTTCTCTTTCGTGCACTCATTATCTGATCTCTTTCATTCTCTGCCCTTTCATTATTTGTTCCTTTCTTGTTCTTTATCTTCATTCGGGTCTTTTTATGTTTTTGTTTTAGAATTTTGCCTTTTATTGGACTGATATAGTAAGGAGGAAATCATTGAGAAAATAAGGGTGTTATAATACTGTTGCTGTTCTGATTCAAACCTGTATTACTCACATGTGGACCAGGGCTCAGCATGTAGAAACAACGTTTTGGGGTTGGCAATCACATTTAAATATGATAGGAATACCCACTCATATTTACATACAGTAGTCATTCTTGAATTTTAGCGATGGACATATTACTAACCAGAGTGTTTTGGCAAATCGCGAGTATAAACAAAACACAAAGCGCAACATTTGAGGCCATTTTCCAAGTCATGTTAGACGCAAGTAAGCAAAAAGGTACGAGAGTCTGTGCTGTATCGTGAACAAGTCACTGCTGGAGGGTGTTGTTTAGCACGAAGTGAAACGGACAAGATATCGCATCCAACATTCAAACATATTTTTTATAACGAATGACTGACTGAAGGAAATTGCTATATATACTTTAAATGCAGGTACACTCACTTACTCGATCTCTCACAATACTCTAAGCTTCAATGAATAATATCAATAAGAACATATTTTTATGTTGCTAGGAGTGTTGTGTAGTGATACATAGAACCGTTGGGTGAAGTGGTCATAGTCGGGTTTTATTGTGAATAAAACACAGCTATTGACCAATCAGAATCAAGGACTGAAACTAACCGTTTTATAAGACATGTTAAAGAGATAGTCCACCCCAAAAAATTAAAATGTTGTAATTTACTCACCCTCGTCATGCCATTCCAAACTTGCATGCAAACCTTTCTGCTGAACACAAAAGATGATGTTTTGCAGAATGTTGAAAACCAAATAGTTTGCCTTTCATTGTATTTTTTGTCTAAACAATGGAAGTCTTTGGAAACCAAAACATTCTTCAAATTGTTTTTTATGCTCCACAGAAGAACGAAAGTCATACAGGTTTGGAACAACATGAAAATAATGACATTTTTCATTTTTGGGTGGACTATCCATTCAATGCCCAGGATTGGTCCTCCAAAGCTGGATTTACTCAAATGAGTTACATCCATATTTAGCTTCAGCATGTGACTTGCGCATTAGCTCCCAACTTTTTTTCATTCTGTACTTCTCCATTGTCTATTCATCCACATCCTTCACTCTTTCATGCTGCATTTGTTTTTCCATCACTCCATGTCGTCTCATGTCTCACAGTGTCTCTGCTCTTTGATGAAGATCCTGGCATGGTGGCAGTAGTGATAGCAGAAATGTCACGCTGTTTTCCCTGTTTCTCCGCCTGTGTGTTGGCTGAACAGATGGGCTGGCAGTCTTGGATCCCACCTCTCCTCCCTCTGCCCTTTCAACCCCCGCCATCCGCACACTCGTACCCTGTACCAGGGGTGCCATTAACCCAGAACCTGCCCTGCTCCCCTTACTTTTAAACACTGTTATCCTGCTGGCCTGGAGAGCATGGACACCAGGAGGCCTTTTCTTTGGCCATTTTTATGCTTGGCACTGAAAGAGAGAATTTGCTTAGATCTATATATTCTCTCCTACACTGGCTGTCAGACAAGCTTGACTTCTTCTAAAATCTTACTCTAGGGCTTGACAAACTATTGAAATATTTATTAAACATGAACATTGAGGTTTTTACTCACCAGTCACCTCTGGCTCTAATATAGGACCTGTGCAAAATAGACCATTATCAATTTATTTTCATCACCTAGTTTCCTCCGTCATTTTAACACAGAAACCTATTTACCGGTAATATTTTGAGAAGAATGCACACTCTTGTTATTTTTGATGTTGTAGGTTTTAATCTTTCTTTTTCCTTAAAGTTTTTTAACATCAAATCTCATTCTCCAATGGAAATGACATTTTGAAAAAGTTTGGAATATAATGATGATTCGTTTGTCTTTCCAGGCTAATTTCACAGCTAGCATTTTATGTTTTTCTATTTTCTATTTAACTCTTTTACCACCAGCGTTTTTTTTTTTTTTTTTTACTTGCCAGCCACCATGAGCATTTTTGATAATTTTCACAAAAAGGTCATGGCCCCCAGAATATTTTGTTGTATGAATATCTGAACATGCAATATATTAAAAGAAAGAACACTTTTTTTATTCTAGCTTAATGCATTTTTTTTTTTAAGATTCATAAAAAAGCAACATTTTGAAAAAAGCTGTGAAAAATGCATTTTTGAATGCATCATATTCAGAATCATGATCAAAAGACAGATGGAGTAGATTGAGTCCATCAACACCCCCAAAGATTCACAGTCCTATACCTCGTCCTGGGTCAACATTTCGTTCTGGAACATCAGGCAGTTTTGATTTATATGCTGTTTAAAGGTGCTCTAAGCAATGTCGGGTGACGTCACTTGTTGATGTTTAAAGTATTGTCAAACAAAACGGAGGCTAGCTAGACCCTCCCTCCTCCTCATCCGCGCACTAACCCCCCAAACCCCACCCCCAAGTCCTTCTTGTCGGTTATTGGCTGGAACAGTTTATGTTTCGTGGAGCGGGTTGCAGGAGTTTGTTTTTGTTGCTGTTTGTGGAGCCTGGGGTGTCTGCAGAGACCGTGTTTTTTCACAGTGTGTTCAGGGGACAGGCAGCTAGTGGATAGTGAGGAGATGGTTGCTGTATGTGACAAAAAATGTTGGCCTAAAAAATGCTTGACATCGCTTAGAGCACCTTTAAGGTTGATGTTCGTGATATTTGACATATGTATCTGATTACATATGCTATCGCTTGTTTCTGCTTCTTTAGAAACAGAGATTCACTACTCTATCAGAAAACGTGTCATAGCGTCCCCTAACGCATAACAATGAAAACACAGAAATCTGGAAATTCTGTCAATGGCGGGGAAACATTGTCTCAAAAATAATGGAAATTTACACTATTGTCGGGGGAAAGAGTTAACAAGTGTAATAACTCTAAAAACGTTATTGCTGCTAAAATTGTTTGGCGTGGCGTGGCATGGTTGTTGGTGCCAGATGTGCCGGTCTGACTATTTCACAATCTGCTCAGTTACTGTTACTCAGATTTTCACGCACAACCATTTCTAGGGTTTACAAAGAATGGTGTGTAAAGGGAAAAACATCCAGTATGCGGCAGTCCTGTGGGTGAAAATGCATTGTTGATGCTAGACGTCAGAGGAGAATGTATGAAGGTATATTTGGTGGAATACTTCTGAACGCCTGTGACAGTGGAATTTGTAGTTGTAGAGAATAGCCACACATGTGTATCATAGAATGGGCCGACTGATTCAGGCTGATAGAAAAGCAACTTTGACTGAAATAACCACTCATTACAACCGAGGTATGCAGCAAAGCATTTGTGAAGCCACAACACGCACAACCTTGAGGCGGATGGGCTACAACAGCAGAAGACCCCACCGGGTACCACTCATCTCCACTACAAATAGGAAAAATAGGCTACAGTTTGCAAGAGCTCACCAAAAATGGACAGTTGAAGACTGGGAAAATGTTGCCTGGTCTGATGAGTCTCAATTTCTGTTGAGACATTCAGATGGTAGAGTCAGAATTTGCCGTAAACAGAATGAGAACATGGATCCATCATGCCTTGTTACCACTGTGCAGGCTGGTGGTGGTGGTGTAATGGTGTGGGGGATGTTTTCTTGGCACACTTTAGACCCCTTAGTGGGCATTGTTTAAATGCCACGGCCTACCTGAGCATTGTTTCTGACCATGTCCATCCCTTTATGGCCACCATGTAATGCACCATGTCACAAAGCTCGAATCATTTCAAATTGGTTTCTTGAACATGACAATGAGTTCACTGTACTAAAATGGCCCCCACAGTCACCAGATCTAAACCCAATAGAGCATCTTTGGGATGTGGTGGAACGGGAGCTTCGTGCCCTGGATGTGCATTCCACAAATCTCCATCAACTGCAAGATGCTATCCTATCAATATGGACCAACATTTCTAAAGAATGCTTTCAGCACCTTGTTGAATCAATGCCACGTAGAATTAAGGCAGTTCTAAAGGCGAAAGGGGGTCAAACACAGTATTAGTATGGCGTTCCTAATAATCCTTTAGGCTAGTGTATATATATATATATATATATATATATATGTACAGAAGACTTGGATTTTCATATTTTAACATTGAAAGTCTGGATCTCTGACAATGTTAAACCAATAAAAACAATATTCATAAACAGTATTTGTAGAGTAGAAAATATAAATGGTCAAGGCATAGTAAAAGGTTTCCAAGACCATTTAATGTGACCTTCACATAATAAATATGAAGTTGTTGCTCTTCCAGTGTAATTCTCTCCAGAATAAGAATGACCCCTCCAATAAATTATACCACCCGACTCCAGGTGGTATAATAACTAGCAATTTCAGGTCACAAGTTAAGGTTTGTCCGTATGTCTTTTGGTTGTGCTAACGCTTTTAATTTACTTCCTGTCCCAACAATCAATTGGTTGCAGATGAAGTGATTGGAAATGATCGTCATTGCTTTTGTTCATGAATCATACTGTTGAGACTTTACTGTATTAGTTATATAGAAAAGAAACTAGAAAACGGCATTCATTAAACTGGCTCATGGGGTCTTTAAAGACGTTATCTATCAATGAGGAATGCATTTCTCACTGAGAATATGTTATGCGTGTTAATAGAAGACTTTTTGTTTACCTATCTCTCAGTTTCTTCCTGTAATGGAAAGGCTATTTTGGAGGTGTGAATTTTTTATATATGTGTGTTAAACAGTCTCTCAGTAGTGCAGATGGGTACTTGAGTGTGTGTGTGTGTGTGTTTATGCTAATGAGATCCTTCAGATGAACACGGCGAGCTGTGTGGCACAGTGTCTGTTCTCCTGTTGAATATTTAGTATTCACTCAGCCGCTTCCTCTAATTACCTGAGAACATGCTAATGAATTCATCAGAATCAGCTGCTAATTGGCCATTTTGAACAACCCAGTCTTCTTCAGAAACATGCTTCGCTGCCAATCAGAACGCTTGGCCCATTCAACGTCTCCTTATCATTTATACATTGTATTGATATGTATGAAGTGTTTTTTTTTTTTTTTTTTCGTTTTTTTTTTTTTTTTCAAGCCGCCTTTTGTTAAAGGCCAGGTTCTTAATAGCCTAACACCCATTTGCACTTTTCGGGCATTAACAGCTTGACGTGTCAGGAATGTTCGTTGGCTAAAGTGGATATTTTTCAGGCCAGCTAGAAGGTACTTAGCATTGCTCTGTTCTGATTGGCTCATTCAGTTTCTACAACTGGCACCTATTAAGCTGCTATGGTAACGAAGTCTCATTATTTCAGCGGTGCCCTGTTGGGAACGGCAGACAGTCGGAAAGGTCAAAGTGGTGACATCACTTCAGCCAGAGCTTATTTGATTTGGGTGCTGAATCCCGCTGTAATATGACTCCACTGCCAAAGAAATGAACAGGAAAACAAAAGGAGGAGAGAAATTAATAGAAATGTGTGTGTCCTTCTTAAAAAAAGAATAGCTTGCTCTTTCATCGGTTTCATAGTTTCCTTTTGCTTATGTGTGTGTGTTTGTTTTCTGTGTGTGAGTGTGTGCAAGTGTTCCTGAAAGTGTGAGTGTGTGTAGGTTTGTGTGTCTCGGTGGAATAGCACATAATGAATATGGAAAGGCAGTTGGGAGAGATAATTAAAGTGGAGATGGCTTTGCTCTGGTCTGCAGGTGTCCTTAAAACAGCTCCTTTTCACCATCACTCACAAGAATTGAAAACAATCAATGCTTAAAGGGACAGTTTAGCCAAAAAATGAAAATTATCTTTATTTACCTTGTCGTTCCAAACCTGTATGACTTTGTTACAATTTGATTACAATAAAAGCATACTCCAAAAATTGAGAAAAGCACCTTGAAAGGTGTGGCGTTCATATTTACCAATGCCAAGACTCTGTCACAGTGTGGTTACTAGGGAGGCACCAATACCACTTTTTCCAGAATGAGTCCGATACCAATACGTTCATTTGTGGTACTCGCCGATACTGATTTTCGATACCTGTATTTTCATTGCGTTTATAATTCTCAAAAAGAACATGACTCATATTAGTCGGCTTAATTTATTTGGCAAATAGATATTTACTTCAGGGTTTTTTTTTTGCGCTTAATTATGCCTGTTAAAATGTATTGTACAAGCTTGTTACTTTCACTGTTAATTCTACTGCTCTGTTGTATTTTATCTTTCATTTAATAGTGCAGCACATATTAAGAGCTGCTCCAGTAGGGCTCAACGATTTTTCTACTGGCCCAGTTGGGTCCTAGTGAAAAATCACAATTCTCTATTCCAGTCGTGTAAATTATTTGAGTAAATGTAATTAGTTGCTGTACTTAAGTATCTTTTTGGCTGAGTATTAGCAACTGTTACTCTATACTCGACTATGTATTTGAATAAGTATGGACTCTTTACTGCAATACATCTGTGATCTTTAATGCAATTACTTGTTACATTTTGCATGGCACCTAACTTTTTCTGCAGCAGTTTATTTTTGCTACAAAAGTAGTAGTATCACTATCTACAGGGCATTGAAGATATCTTCACAAATCGCAACAAACCTCACAAATCAACTGTTTCTTGTTTTTCACTGGCATGTCTCTTAGGTGTTGAGGTCCATCTTTGAGCCTACATAGAGTATGAGCAAACTGCTTAAAATCAGATACTTTAAGACTTCAACTCCCTTAGTATTGAAATTGGTGACTTGTAACTTGGAGTCATTATCTGTATTTTTACTCAAGTATGGTTTTCAGGTACTCTTTACACCTCTGCTCTATTCCAATTCCGATACTACAGCAAAACTACTAACCTAACACATTTAAAACATTATTAATGATAAGTAAACAATCAGTTGCAAATTGATGCATCGATTTTGAATATGTGGATGAGATTTAAGATGGTGAAAGGCAAGAATTTTGGTAAATAACGACCTAAACTTCTGTCTTTTCTTCAGAAGTTTGATATCAGAAGAATTGGAAAATAGTCGTATATACTCGTTTTTGTTGTATGGAAAAGAACTGCGTAAAAATTCTACCAAACCTCTCCTTTTGTTTTCCATGTACTGTATTTACTGTATTAAAAAAATCAAATGTGTTTACAACAACACAAAGATGGGTAAATAATGACTGGGTGATTTTTGGGTGAACCGTTCCATTAACTGTTAGTCCTCGCTAAAATCCTACACTTAAAAAATATTTTCTAAGTTATACACAAAACAAAGATTATTGTTTTACAAGAAAATACTGTTTCAGTATTTCTACTTCAAAATTGTGTTTAATTCAATGTTTGAATGCTTGATGTTTCTTTGTAATTGTTTGTGAAATATACTAGCAATTTCTTGAGTGAAAACTGTTTCTATGCACCATTTTTTATTTTCAGTGGCTACCCTTACGCTGTACCCCGTTAGCAGTGCTTCCTTGGCCATAGATCACTCTGAAACATTTCCAACAGTGATTACCCCTTTCACTGTAGTTCTGGGCTTAATCAGTGTCTGGGAAAGTGGCCTTTAGAGTTTTACCCTGCAGCATTTTGAGCTTTTTCATGTTTCTCTTGCTGTCTTTGTCTTTCCTTTTTGGATTGATGTGAACTGCCTCTCACCCCACATACCATCATATTCAGATCACACACAGACATGCCCCGTGGGTCCCCTTTTATCAGCACATTGAAGCATTGCGAGTGTGTGTTTGAGGTCATTGTGTTTATCTGCATGTGTGTTTATTTTCAGTTTTGTGTACTGCAGATGTTTAAATCTCAACCCCTTCCTCTTTACGCTTCATTTGAAGCGCCTTCCATTCATCTGGGTTATCTTTAAATAAACCTTGCTGTATATTTGTGGTGTCAGTGTGTGTGTGTGTGTGTTGCTGTTTATAAGTGTTAAAGACGGTCAGAGTGAGAAACTGTTAAAGCACCTTTTTCACTCACCCCATCTCTTCTGAAGAAAATATTAAATCCCAGACTTTTCTTTTCCCTTAGCCCTCAGGGAAACATTATCCAGAGAGGATACAGATTTGCCTACAGCGCTTTGAGAGAGAGAGAGAGAGAGAGAGAGAGAGAGATAGCAAAGAGTACCAGAAGGGGAGTGAATTAACAGGCAAACGTGAGAAAAAGACGCTGTATTTTTTACTCTACGAGCAGGTAGTTTAATTAGACATGGAGGAAATGAATGTTTGGCACAGGGAGAGAGAGAGCCGTGATGTATTTCTTGGTAATGATCAGCACAGTTTGGCTTCTCCGCAGGCCTTCACCCCCTGTAGAGTTTACTGCCGCGTGATGAATTTAACACTGTGGAACAATCAGCAGCTCTTGACTTCTCTGTTAGGCAATTTTACACTCAATTTTGATAAACTATCAGTGTACTAAATCACTTTAACGATGCTCCAATTGGCGTAGATTGTTAGGATAATATTTAGCACCACGCTTTAATAAAAACATCTCTGTCTGCCATTTCAAGTACTTTTCCAGAGCCCTGAAACATGTACTACCTAGGTATTCCCAGAATGCACTGGGTCTTTAAAATTCCATTTCCTTTTATATTTCAGTTAAGATTAATATAATTCATTTTGATTTTTTTTTTATTATTTTATTCATGTTCTGTAATGTTTGATGTTCTTTCTTATATTTGTGCTCATTATGATCAAGGACGTTTTAAACTGATTGTAATGGGATTTTTTCTAGCTCCAAATCAGCATATTAGAATGATTTCCGCAGGATCACGTGACACTGAAGACTGGAGCAATGATGCTAAAAATGCAGCTTAGCTATAACAGGAATACATTATATTTTCAAATATACTCGAACAGAAAACCGTAATTGTAAAAATATTTCTCAATAGTAAAATTTTTACTGTATTTCTGATCAAATAAACCCAGTCTTGTTGAGCTTTAAAGGGGTGGTTCAGAATTTTGGACATCGGGCCTCATTTCCAAGTTAGCCTTATTTGTTATTTATCAGTTTCAAACATTTTCATCCCGCCGTTCCAGTTGCATAGTTCGCCGGTGCTAGGCTAGCGCGAGTTAACAGTAGCTGCTAGCCTGCCATTAAAAACAGTTTACCCACTCAACAGTACACCAAAAGAAAATAGATTGTAACGCCAGACTATAATGTAAATGTCTGTTGAGAGAATAATGTTAGAAATCAAACTACCCTTTCATCGCATTGCAATAGTTATACTTTGTTCCCTGTATTTATTAGCGCAGTCTACAGCAGCGGCGGAGTAATATTAAGTTACCTAGGCAACCGAGAGAGGTAGTGAGAGAGAGAGAGGTAGAGAGAAGTAGTACAGGTAGTCGCCACTGTAGTGCTCTTCTGTTCTGTTTACTTTTCGGCGCAGTACTACTAACCGGAGCAAAGTAAAATCCCGCTGCTTTCCTGTAAATGTATTGCGATCATTAAGATGCAAGAGCAGTTTGATTTTTAACATTATTCTCTTAACAGACATTTACATCAATAGTCTGGCGTTATAATTTATTTGCTTTTGGTGTACTGTGGATTGTGTAAAACTGTTTTTAATGGCAGGCTAGCAGTTACCTTTGACTCGCGCTAGCCTAACACCGGCGAACTATGCAACTGGAACGACTGGATGAAAATTTTTGAAAACTGTCTCCACTGATAAATAACACTAAGGCTAACTTGGAAATGAGGCCCGATGTCCAAAATTCTGAACCACCTCTTGAAAGACTTTTTTCAAAGACATTAAAAAAAACTCACTGTCAGTAGTGTATTTACATAATCACATTTCGCTATATATAAATGCAGAACGAGTGCATATATCATACTGGTGCTGTACTTTTTAGCGAGAGTGGATGGAGCAATTATTGGCAATTGTTTTGTTGTATTTGAATTGTTTCAAATATGCTGACATATTTGTTCCTCATTTATGTAATGGGCACTTCTACAAACGGCATTCATTAAAATTTTAAGATTTAAAAAAAAACACTGAAATAAAAGAAGAAATTTGCAGTTTTTTTCCCCATTGTGACTTCATAATCGTTAGTAGTAATTTGGCATGCCACATCTGTCTTTCTCTTGTGCTGTGACCACTCCCCCTCTAAGAACTGTGCCTGGTTAACTGACAGGCTGTGTTTGAAGCATCTCTGAACAGCTGAAGATAGTGGCAGGGTCTCTTATGACAGCGTAATTATTGCCTTTATTTATCCATGTGCTGGTTTGGGCTCAGCTGGGCTCCTTATTTGATAGCAGCCGCTGTGCCCTTTAGCTTAGAGTCAGAGATCCTGTTAAAAGACATGTCTGTCTCTGATTCATCCACTTATACAGTAGTTGAAGAAAATCAGCATGAAGGCTTCAGGTCGTTCATATTCTCCAAATGACAAGCTCAATTCTGATTGTCTGGGTTTAAGGTGGCCCCTTTCTAAAAAAACTAATGGGAATTAATTTGGGGAATGTGAATTGAAGAATCAAGGTGGAAGTAAATTGATGTTAGTAGTATTTTTCATTGTGAATGTTGACTGTACAGTAGGCTATATGTTTGTGTAAACACTTTGTCCTGGTTTCACAGACAGGGCTTATATTAAGTCAGGATTAGGCCTTAGGTCGATTAGGACATTTAAGTAGCTTTTAAACGTGCCTTAGACGAAAAAAAACATTACTGGTTTGCCTCTTAAGACAAAACAATGGCACTGACACATTTTAAGATATGTCAATTGCTTTCAGTCAAAACTCAAACATGCATTTTAGTCTGGAACTTGGCTTAAGTCTTGTCTCTGTTTGTTTGTGTTTTTGAAAAATAGCTACTGTAGAAAGCTTGCCAGAATGTCCTGCTTGTTTATACGGTTTGAGGCTACCGGCATTAGAATTTCCCGCAATTGTCTGTGGCAGCACAAAAATGATAATACATTATAATATAATGATACTGTTCAAAAAGTTTGGGGTCAGTACAATTTTTTTTAATATTTTTGAAAGAAGTCTCTTATGCTCATCATATTTAATAAAACAAAAACACAAAAACATTGTACAGCAACTCTTTAATACAGTTTAAAATTTTGTCCTTTGTGTTCATCACCTGCCAATCCACATTAAGGCACATTTTGACAGGATGCAAGGTCGGTTTACTTGGCGCCATGACCAAGTGTTGCGATGTTTGGCTTTAGCATTATAGCAAGCGTAGTATGACCAATAAGTTGTCGCCTGTTCTAGCAAAACATTACACGCAGAAGACAATATTCCTCCGCCCAGACGAGCAACCACCAAGAAAAGCTGCTAACACCAATTCTCGCCCAGGACAACTGGAAGCTGCTAGGGACTGGAAGATGCTGGCTGATCTTGATCAACGGCTTATTTTTCCACCTGAGATTGCCACCACTAACCTACGACCAGATATTGTTTTGTGGTCTGGATCAGCACGCATTGTTCAACTGATTAGAGTTAACAGTGCCATGGGAGGATGCGGTAGATGAGGCATATGAGAGGAAGAAACTGTGGTATGCTCATCTGGCCACTGAGGCAGAACAGCGAGGATGGAGAGTCCAGGTTTATCCAGTTGAAGTGGGTTGTCAAGGTTTTGTGGCACACTCTACAACCCGGTTCCTCAGAGACGTTGGATTCAGTGGCCAAGAGTTGCGTCGCACAGTAAAGAACTTATCTGAAGCAGCAGAAAGGAGCAGCAACTGGCTGTGGTTGAGACAGAAAGATTCTAGCTGGCTGTGTACAGGCCGCCATGCTACGGTTTCGTAGAATTCTTGAAAAATTGAAGAGTCTGTTGGTTTATTTGTATAGGTTGTATAGTATTTACAGTCATTGCGTTCCTGTGTATGTTGCATGAATGACGGGTGGTTGGGCAGATATTGTGTTTTGCAGTAGGTGGTATGCCATACGGAACCGTTGCCACTGAAACTGCATTAACGCACCAGTGGGGCTCGACAGCCTTAGTCAAACGGGTTGGCGCGTATGGTTGGGTTGCGGACAGATAGTGAGATTGTGGTTAGGTCTCAGCAGCAGGAGGGATGTAGAGGTCAGTAAGCTGGGCTGAGTTGAGTGGGGGACGGAGGGGGGTGACTCTGGGACACCAGAGTCACTGTCGAGCCCTCGAGGTGTCGTGGGCTAGTCGACGAAACACTGAGGACGGAAGGTGCCCACTTGAAGACCCTAGAGATTTACATTTACATTTATTCATTTAGCTGACGCTTTTATCCAAAGCGACTTACAATTGCTATATATGTCAGAGGTCGCACGCCTCTGGAGCAACTAGGGAATAAGTGTCTTGCTCAGGGACACAATGGTGTCTCGCAGTGGATTCGAACCCGGGTCTCTCACACCACAGGCATGTCCCGAGATGTCCCGTATTTGACGGTTGTCGTGCCGGTCCACTAGGGAGACCACACTGTAGTTGCAGCCGGCGTGTGTGCTGACGCGCCAAGTACACTGCAGTCGTTAACGCCGGACAGAAGGGGAGTCACACCACCATATGGAAAGAAGCGTAAATGGGTGAAGCATAGTTTACTGTAAAGCTACGTCTTAGTGTTGCTTATCTTGGCGAAAGCCGAGTACAAATCAGCATGAAGTTTTAACATCTACTCTCGTGTAATGGAAAAACAAAATGTATGTATTTTAATATTGTTAAATGTCAATTATTCCAGAGATGGCAAAGTTGAATTTTCAGCATCATTACTCCAGTCTTCAGTGTCACATGATCCTTCAGAAATCATTCTAATGTGCTGATTTGGTTCACAAAAAAAAAAAAAAAATGCAGGATTCTTTGCTGAATAGAAAGTTCAAAATAACAACATTTATTTGAAATAAAAAAATGTGTATTATTATAAATGTATTTTCTGTCACTTTTGATCGATATAATGCATAATTGCTGAATAAAAGTATTAATTTCTTTAAAAAAAAAAAATCTTACTGACCCCAAAATTTTGTGTAAATACCTAATGCATACCCTCTATATTTAAAGCTGCAGTCCGTAGCTTTTTTGGGGTTAAAAATAATCCAAAATACATATTTGATTTGCTTGACTTTGCAAAACGTTCTGCTTGCCTTAGCTCGATTCAAAGCGGTAAGCTTGTAATTATGTTTTTAATTTCAGCGGTACTGGTGGATTTCCCCAGGAGATTCGAGCATGTCTTTGCGTCATTACGTCACATCTGTACACATAAAGGAGGAGTCTCGGCTAGTAAGGCTATATTGCGTGTGAGGATGTTGGTGGAGATTTATAGCTTTTTCTCACAGCACTTGATATAATTAAACTTATCAATTTGATGGCGGATCCAGAAAGGTTCAAACGACAATCACCAGTGACAACTAGAGATTTACCCGCTGTAAAATGCAAAAGACTTCGTTCAGACTTCGGAGTGGCTACAGAGAGAAAGAGACTGCAACCGGACCCATGCGAAAACAAGGATACATATCGGAAGGACATTACATGTAGTCAAGCAATGCTGACGTTGTTAACATTAACAATTTGAGAACAAAGTATAATTTGCACGGTTTTGCGTGATATGATAACGTATAAGCGATTGTTAGATTTAATCAGCGTGATTTACTGCAATGTCAGAACCAGAACAAAAGTGGATGTTTCTTACTTGTTCAGATTACATTTTCCGGTGAAAATTATTATATTGGTCACACTTCCAAAAAGAATAACCTGTGATTCTGAATGACAGTATCCACACCGGCGCAGTGACTGACAGCTGCACACTCTCCTCAAAACATTGTGTTCTTCCGCGCTGTGCCGTGTCGAGGGTGTTGATACAACTCCCGTAAAGTTGATAATTCCGCGATAGACTGCAATTGCAGATTTCGAACAGAGATGGCGACGAAGAGGAAAAACGCCGGACTGCAGCTTTAATAGCACTAATGCTAAAAAGCTTTGTCTTTGTTGACAATATTTAATTTATTTATGTATTTTACATCCGAACACGTCGCATTGTAATTTATAAGAATTATAAGTAGGAGCAGAACAGGCTGCGATGTGGACCAGGTTTAAGGCAGATAGTCAAAATTCTGGGTAAGTCTGTAGTATTATAAATAAATATGCAAACATCTTTACTTCATAATATAAATGTCTGGATATCAAACAAATTGTCTTTTACGATTTTAATCAAGTCTTTGATTTGTTCATTCGTGATTAGAATTTCATGGCCTCATCCAACAATTGTCAATTTCTGCAGTGTCCATGGTCAATGCTCTCAAGATTTTTTTTTTTTTTATTGCCATGAATTATTCACATGCGTTGTATTGATAAATGTTTTGTCAGAATGCATTAGCAGCAAGTTACGTGTTAATGTGAGTGAGTTTTACCATTTAGGTCTCATAGGGCCTGATCTTAATGAGGCAGCAGAATGGATGTGCAGGAAGCGCATGCCAAAGCACTAACATTAAATAGCTGCAGTCTAATAAGATAAATACAGTAATTAAGTTATGAGAGTGCTGCATCCACACACAAATACACAGCCAGAGGACATACAGGAAGGGTGCGTGATAGAGAGAGAGAAACAGTGGGATGGCTTGTCCTTTCTCATCTGTTCATTCAGATTTAGCATAATGCACTCCTGTATTTACAAGGCTTCTTTACTGGAAGACACTCGAATACCTCAGGCATGTAATACAGTTGGTTTCTTCCTGTTTTGACTGAATTATTAACTGCAGTATTAACTGTAAACTTTAAAGCATGGACTGGATATCGGAGTGGAGATGTTTTGAAACTGCAAACTTCTCAATTAAAATAGTTCAACTATAGTCTATCTATTCTTTTTAAATGTGCTTACATTACATGCTAACAGTGATTTTTTTTTAAACGAATATGTATCCAGTTATATAGTAATGCTAATTTAATCACAACGTAAAAATGTATAAAGCTAGAAATGTATATAATGTAAAGTGAATAAAAAATAATGAACTGTAGCATTCAGCTAAACATTTCACTAAATAGATAATAGACAAGTTCTGAAAAGTATCACAGGGACTCAAATTGGTGAATCTTTTTTCTCTTGAATCAATCTGACTTTTTAAATCCGTTCACTGGAATTAATCTGACTTTGATTTGGTTCACTAAAATAAATGTGCCTTATTATATTAGTTTAATGGAATGAATATGACTTTTTGAATCAGTTCACTAGAATAATTCTGACTATTTAAATTGGTTCACTACAATAAATTTGCTATTTTAAAAAAGTTTTAAAGGGGTCATGAACTGCATTGGTTTGTTTTATAATGTTTCCTGTGGTGCACTTATAATGTTGATATGCATTTTACATAAAAATTGGTCATAATTTAGAAATAAAAGGCATTTTTTTGCAACCCTGATTTTAGCCCTCTGATTTCAGCGCTGTTTGAAGGGGTGTGTCTGCTGTGAGACAACAGTGTAAACACCCACTGGTGTGATTGGCTAACAGCGTAAACACCCACTGCTGTGATTGGCTAACAGCTTTGTATATGAAATGGCAAAGTATCATGTTTAACGCTCTCAAAAACTTGTATAACCTTTTAACTATTACAGCTCTCAAGGTTAACTAATCGTGAAAAGTGTTGATTATAGCATAATATTTAGATCTAGAGTATTATATTTAAATTGAGGCATGAAAGGTTGCAGTGATAAACATGTAGACGATCACAGACATGTTGAGCGCATGAATGCAGTGATCTCGATTTGCAACTCGATTTCTGCACACTAACGAACGCTTTCATCATAACTAACAGTGCAAACATGATGTAAATAAGAAATTTGTTGATTAGGACCGAAGAAGACAAAGGGGACTTTGCCCACTGTGCAATGTGTCGTCTTTTCTATGTAATTTTTGGACGTCCAATTTCGGTCCACTGAAGGGGTTGTTTTGTAACGCCAGGCGACGTCTTTACTCGACGTCTTTTGCATGTCTAATGTTGACGTCGGAGGGACCAAATGTGGTCGTTTGTGGACGTCTTTTCAACATCAAATTTAGTATCTTCTATAACTGTAGTCCCATGTTTCAAAAGAGTACAGGGCATGTTTTCTGTACCATGTATTTACATTTATGCATTTGGCAGACGCTTTTATCCACAGTGACTTACATTGCATTACACATTTACATTCCTATTCCATTGCTTTCCCTGGGAATCTGCTCTACTGTTTGAGCTACAGTATCACACCTTTGTATGCGTCAATTACCACCTGCTTCTGAGACAATCAAATGGAGTTTTTGGAAAATTATCTTAAATGTTATAAATAATCTGTATTCATATGTATTAATCATGTTGATAACAACAATGTTGATATTTGTAAATAAAAAAAAGATTGCATATTAATCATGTAAATTTCAGTGGTGGACGAAGTACACATACCATGTACTTGAGTAAAAGTAAAGATACTCAAGGTAAAATATTACTTAAGTAAAAGTAGAAGTGCTGCCTTTAAACATTCACTTGAGTAAAAGTACAAAAGTATTTGCCTTCAAATGTACTTAAGTATCAAAGTAGGCTACTTAGATTTTTTTCATGGCTATAATTTCCTATTATAATTTGTCACAAAACTCTTGCTTAACTCAGTCTAAGTGAAGACTAATGTCACTCTTGGCACACCAATCTATTAATGAAATGACATTAATTAGTCTATATATATATATATATTTGAATTGAATACATTTTTTGTGCGTTTAATTTTGGAGGGAAGGGGACTGTTCCCATAAGGTATAAAACATTTACAGTATTTATATACACATTATTTATACTGTATTTATATACATTTATATACACGCACACACACACACACATATATATATATATATATATATATATATATATATATATATATATATATATATATATATATATATATATATATATATATATATATATATATTCTATGTTATGGGAGCAGCCAATTTCCCTCCAAAATTAAACACAAAAACGTATTAATGTGTTTCTGCTAGGCTACTCCACAGAAAAAAAAAGCTATTATATGCAAGTCATTTTAGTGGCAACGTAAGCAATGTACATTATGCGTCAATACTTACCGATAATTGCTGCAATAACAGCTGCTGCTCTCTGTCCCACTTAAAATCATTGTCAACGCGATTTGTTTGGAACTATTGAGAGCTACATGAATAACGTGACCGCGCGGCGGCGAGATCACTGTCACAACCATCTATGTTCGCAACTCTTATATTTAACGGCTCTGGTTCGCGCTTAGATACCGCCACGCCAAGTTCAAAACAAAGCGCGCGCTGTACTGTGATTGGTGGCTCGTTTGACCAGTTACGTTTTTATCCACTCATAAATAAAAAGGAACGACTGATTTTGAAAATGTAGTAAATTAAAAAGTAAGATATTTGGCTTTGAAATGTAGTGGAGTTAAAGTAAAAGTCTCCCAAAATTGAAATACTTGAGTAAAGTACAGATACGCAAAAAAGCTACTTAAGTACAGTAACGAATTACATTTACTTCGTTACTGTCCACCACTGGTAAATTTCCTGCACCTGTAATAGACAACCAAATGAGGTCCAAAAAATGACCCAGTTCAACGGTCAAATGTTAAACGTCAACATGACGTCCAAGCTGGGTCATGGTTGGACGTCCAAATAGTTGACCTAGTTTGGACGTCGAATAGATGTCCAGAATTGGTCATGGACCCAAAATAGACATGATCTGCACGTCTATCCGACGTCTAGTGTTTAGTGGGTGTTATAATGGGAGTTTTGGCGTGAGTCCAGAACTCAGTCACTGATAAACTTGCGATAAACAGCGATTGTAAAGGGAGCATTATTTGTTCACTTTCTATATATAATTTAATCACAGTTTAAATAAGATTATTTTCATCCTAGATAAAGAATGTGAAGTTGACCGTTTAGTCACTGGTTTGATTTACTGAGACAGACAAAGAACATCTGACTGCACATGAAACATTACATATCAGAAATCACTGGTGACAGATCAGGCATTAGAATGAACACAGTTATGTATATATTGTGGCATTACTGTCGAGTTCATATAGTAAAAGTCTCTTTGTAAAGCATGCGCCGAAATTGCGAATGATTTACCAAAGAATCCACTGTGAAATGAAAAAACAATTGCTCAACTGAGACATTCACATTGTTGAAAATAAATATCCACATTCCTAGCATTAGGATCCTTTGGAGGGTAATGTTATTTTTAGTCTAGTGATCCTGTATCGCTCTTCTCTCCTTATCTCACTAATATGTCAGTGGGCGGGGCCAAAGTTGCAATGATGAAGGCGGAGTTGATCATCTTCTGTAGAGGCGGTCTTTCACATGACGTCATGGCATATTCTACAACGAGAATTAACAAGGAAGTTTATGGTTCTGAAACTTACAGGATAGTGTTATAGTATGATGACCTCTTATGTCAAAAGCTCACGGAAAATTTGATTTCTCAGTTCAAAATGAATCTGACTTTTTTAATCGTTTCACTCGAATGAATCTATTTGAATTGGTTCACTAAAATATATATATTTACTGTTTAAATCAGGTTTAATTGAATAAATGTAACTTTTTGAATCTTTTTGATACAATATATCTGACTTTTTTTATATTTTTTTTACTAGAATGAATGTTTCCAACACAACACATGAGAAAGAAGGTAGTTTAGAAGGCTCTGTAACAATGCTAAACATGAAGTGTGTATTGTGACGTAATTCATGCGTTATGTTTTTATTTTATTTTTATTTAAGACGTTGTTGTGTGTGCGTGTGTTTGTGTGTGTGTGTAAGTGCACGCATCTGTATGAAAATGAGTGCTGTAAGAAGAGGTATAAGGGACGCGTGTGTGTAAATGTATGTCTGAATAGACAATGGAAAATCTAGTCTGCACTTAAGCTGCATTAGTCAGCACTGATTACACTGAAGAACTGTATGTCTCTGTGTGAGGCTGTCTCCTGTTGTCTCACATGTCTAAGAGTTGTGTGTCTTACTCTCCACTGAGAGATTTGCGTGTGTGTTAGTGTGGCCTGGTGAACCCTACGTTATGGTACATATATACCTGGTGCCTATACATATGTGTGCCATGTTATGGCAATATTTAAAATCCTTGTCCTTGTGGGGACATTTTTTGGTCCCCATGAGGAAAAAAAGCTTATAAATCATACTAAGTGATGTTTTTTGAAAATGTAAAAATGCAGAATGTTTTCTGTGATGGGTAGGGTTAGTGTAAGGGGATATAATATTTGTACAGTGTAAAAAAATGTCTATGGAAAGTCCCCATGAAACATGCAAGCACAATATGCGTGGGTGCGTTTATTTTTGTCTCTCAAAACATGGTCTCTTATCTGTTGTAGGTGATGTAACCTAATCAAGTTAAAGCAATATGAATGGCCAACTAAATTATCATTGGCCCTCATTTATGAAACATAAGCAGAGTGAATTTCTGTTCATAAATATTTCCTAATATTTGTACAGTCCAATATACAGTTTCATGGCCAATAAGAAATATTTATGCCCAGTAAATGTTCTCAATTCCCGAATTTCTGGTTAGGATGGGAGAAAGTTCATCGTTATTCCTCTCTTAACATTTCCCTAGTTTGTCTGGGAAAATCGTCTTCTCCTGGCAGTGTCAATCAGCAACTTGGCTACATAGCGTTTGTTGTTTGGAATTTGTTTGAAAACAAGAGGAAAGGTTGGAGCGCTGAAGGGCAGTGAATCATCCACCCTGCTTCAGCGCTGAGTAATGCGTGTAGACGGAGTGAAAAAGGGAAATGTTCTGGACAGACCTGTTGACTTAGATGAGGCCTGGATGACTGAGCTGCAGGCTAGTGTGCATCACCTATGTATTTTGCTACTCCTTTCGTTTTATTCACTCTGTGCCCTCTGGAAATTACCACAACATCTGAACACAGTCCTGCTGTGTTAGTGTTAAACTCTAGTTTTTGAGGGCACTGCTTTAAATGACTCAAAGGTTCTGTAGAGTGAGAGATACACACACCTAAGACGATTGAAATAGGCTTTACGCATTTTAGTTTCTCCATTTGTTCTTTTTCCCCCATCAATTATTTTATTATTTTCTTTATTCATTAGTTGATTTGTTCATTCATTGTTCCCCTAATTGATTTGCTTTGTTCTTTGGTTTCATGGGCTCATTGTTATCTTCTTTGGTTCATTACTTCATTCCTTTGTTCATTCATCCGTTTGTTCATTCATTCATTGATACTTCATTTGTTTGTTCGCTCATTTATGATGTATACATTTGTTCAGTCCTTCCTTCATTAGTTTGTTCTGTCATTCATTTGTTTGATAGTTTGATTATTTGGTTTCTTGATTAATTTAGTGTTTCCTTAATTGGTTTGTTATTTAGACAATTAGTTCATTCATTTGCTTGTTCATTCACTCCCTAATTGAACTGTTTAGTTCATTTGTTCAGTGATTCCTCCATTTTAGTTTGTTGTTTCGTTCGTTTCAACTTTTTTGTTTGTTCGTTCATTCATTCATCATTCATGGGTGCCTTCATGTCTTATTTATTAATTTGTGTCTCTTTTTAGATAGCCTGCTGTATCATATTTGATTCACAAATTTCTAAAGCCTCTACATGATCAACATGATCAAAAGCTTGGCTGAAAAACCTGTTACATGTCTTTTGTCATCTGATGTATAGTTTATACTTTTAGAGAGTGAAATGCCATTTAGGATCATTGTAGGTTATACAGGTCATGGTATACGTGTCTTTTTGCTGCAAAATCTTTACTGTTTTTATAAAGTAAACTCAAGAATACATTGTATGCTGTTATTAATATTTCAAGAAGAACACTTACTGGACTGAAGCAACTTATGTTTATTCATAGATTTTTTTTTATGAAAAAGCATGTTAAAATGTATCAAATGATACTTCAGGCTTTTAGAGGAATATTTATTTACTGAGAAAAATAAAGATAAAAACACATACCGTAATATATATATATATATATATATATATATATATATATATATATATATATATATATATATATATATATATATATTTATATATAATTACAGTATGTGTTTTTATCTTTATTTTTCTCAGTAGCTCAGAGTCTGTGTTTATGTTTAAGTGATATCATGGCGTGTATAATTGCCACCTGCAGTGCTTAGTAGGACTCTGTCAAGCTCATATGCTCCTTCACCATTGCTGAATGTATTGCAAAGATTTTCACATTATGATCATTGTGTGCAGATGTGTGAGATTCAAGATAATTTAGATCAGATCACATCATTGTGTTTGAGTGCAGCGCCGGATCTGAGTTGCTAAAGGACACTGGTGTGATTTCCTCTGACATTGTGTGTATGTGCTTTGACGTGTCCCGGTGTGTGTAGCTGGAGGCTGCGGCCTCTGCTCGCTGTGACATTGATACACTGCGCTGATGCTGCTCGGCTGGGCGGCAGTGGGTTTGAGAGACAGGCACACATGAGAAATGACCTTCTATGAGCAAAGAAAATGGAGACGGGTGCAGGACTCACTCACTGGTGCAGAAATGATGCATGTTAACAGAACATCTCTACTGACACGCTCTGGCCCCTACAGCAGTTTAGGAACTCCCCAGAGTACACACACACACACACACACACACACACACACACACACACACACTGTATATAAGATAGTAGCTGTTTTCCTAGATAAATGTAATTTGCAAACAGTGATCATGCAGTGATGTCTTTCTATGCTCTCTCTCTCTCTCTCTCTCTCTCTCTCTCTCTCTCTTTCTCTTTCTCTGTCTCAGATTTGGAAAGAAAAAAGAAGAAAAGAACAAGACGGAGACAAAAATGAATGCACAGAAGCAGACGTCAGAAATTCTGAGTGAAGAAGAGTTGGAGAGGATGAAGGAAGAGAGAGAAAGGTAGGACTGATGTCATTACACCCTCACACCACATGAATCACTACTAAAAACCTTGTCTTGTATCCTAACTGAGATGGAACCTCATACTGTAAGTGAATGATTTGAAACACTCTACATTCGTAGCAACTCATACAAATAGATCTCCTCACGCAAACACATAAGAGATTTTTTGTTTCTCTAAAACCAGCCTTCTCAGCAAACATTACATGATTCTTTTTTTAGTATTTGACTTAAATAATCAAAATTTTAAGGCATTGGTAATTATGCTACCTACCTTTAGGAACAGCCTTTGTGATTTGACCACGTTTATGATGCCTAAATTGCTACCTACGTAGGCGTCTTTAACTGTGCAGATTGTCCTAATGCAGTTTTATAGGGAGTCAGGCCTAAATCCCTTGAGCTACCTTACAAAAACAGTGGCAAGTAATGTCCTCTGGGAGTAAAAGAAATTCAGGAAGAGTCAAGGCTCAAAGGAGGACGACTTCTCATAAGAGACACAAGAGCACATCATCTGAAACACATTGCACAATTGAAAAAAAATATTGATATAACATCTGAAACAAAAGAGCTGAATGACTTATATTCTTAACCAAAAACATCTGTGGAAAGTCATTCTCATATTATGTCATTTTTTAGTGATGAATTACTGTGACAATGACTTTGTGATGCTTCTCAGCTTGCAGTTTATACAAGTATTAATACACTCAATAAATAGTACATTTGTTAATAATCACAATTAACAATTTGTTGAATAATATGGTTCATTAGCCTAACTGAAGACTGTTTGCAGTTGCCAAGAAATGTAATACATTAATGTACATCCTGATAAAATGTATAGCTTAAGTGCACTATCTGGATTGAAGCTGTTGGCAAATGCATGAATATGAGTAAATTAAATTGATCAGTGTCCCAGGCTATCAATTCCCTACATAGTTTCTTAATAATATAATAATTTCTCAAACCAATCTGGTCATTATCACAAAACAAATCCCTTCAGAGTGATTTAAGACACTTAAAATGTCTTGTTCATCCTGTCAGAGTTTATTTTGTGATAACGACCGGATGACTGTACATTATATAAAAATCTCACTGATATAGCAGTTATTAATGCTGTTAGCAGAATAGAGTTTGGTTTCAGTTTATGGCATGAGTTGATCAGTTAGTTACTGGCTGAAGAAGATTCATATGTAATCTGGGAAGAAAGTTTCATGCCACATGCAAAGAAAGGTATGGTTTGTTATTGTCATATGAGTCACTGTATGACGCACAGGTTTAGATCTCTTTATTTTTCGTCCCTTTCCATCTCATTCACTCTGACAGCTTTTTGTGGTCCATCATTGAGATGACACACAGCAATAGATTCCTCGTCCTCTCTCTATGTCTGTCTCTCGGTGTGTCATGTATATTCTACCAAAAGACAGGAGAAAAGGATAAATTTAGCTGAGATGCAGGGATGTTTTTGCAGTCATTATTTTGCGGGGTGTTTGCCGAGGCTTATTTGGACTTAGAAACGTGTGAAGTGTGAGCTGGAGCCGTGCTGTTCTCCTCCATATGCTCCAGAGTGGCATTTGTTCAGAGAGAGACTTTATTGACTGAGCCTGTTGAAGCTCCTGAGAGAGACAGAAAAGGAAAAGAGGGAGAGGGAAAATCAGCTGGATGTGTCCGAAAGGTCTTTCTTGACCTTTCCAGTTGATTGTATTTTTGGAGCGGTACTTGAAAGTGTAAATACGATTCAAGTTCGAGTGCTTTCAGTTGCGCTCTCATTGCCTGTGTGGTTTGCTCATTTGCGGAATTTAAATTTTAGGTCACATTCCCCCTCTCAGACTAAAAAGATAGACAAAAAAAACTCAAAATGATAATTGATGCAGGATAGGTTAACATCAGCTTTTCTATGTTAAAGAATTGAGGCTAAGCACCAGGAGTTGAGGGAACGGCAGGTTCGGGACCGGTTCTCCCCACCTGACGTGGAGGATGATGACCTGGACCCGAACTACGCCCGCATCAACAACTTCAGGGAGCGCGTATCACCTTCCCAGCCGCTATATGGGAACCGCAGCCCCTCCCCGCAGAGACCCCCGCCCCCAGTGTCCCACAGCAGAGAGCCGTCCACAGAAGACCCTCTGGACGGCCTGTATGCCAAAGTCAACAAACAACGAAGCCCTCCACCTACTACTGCAGACAGGTAAATATGCATATATACATACTTCCTTGCTGAAAAAAACCCTGCTTAAGCCACCCTAAGTGCATTCAGTGAGTGGATTTCCTCGGGATTGTGTTGATTGCTGAAGGATTCAAGTTTAAATTGTACAGTCTTTTATATTTTTCTCAGTCCTCATTTGTTTACCGAGTGTTTGTACTGCAGCTCTTAAAGAAAACGGTGTCTTTGTTCAGCTGAAGTCAGTTCAGTGTTGATTCAGTTTTGTTTTAAAGATCATCAATTATTAAATTAGTTCATTTCATCTATAAAAGCAGTTCTGAAGAAAGTGTCTGTGCGTCTCTCAACAGTGTTCGGCAGCAGCGTCTCTACTGTAAGTTTATCTGCTCCAAGAACAGCGCCGTTATTACCTCGCTAGTGAGAAATGTCATGTAAAAAAGTTGTTAAACTATTTTACTGATAAAATCGTCAGAGCATCGCAGACAACACGTTTCTTTGCGAGTGTGTGTCCATACTGTGTGTGTATGTGTTTGAATGGGAGAAAAGAACATGTGCTTTCCGTACATAATGAGTGAACGTAATTTTGTTGCAAAAAACATGTAAACAATTTGTTGTTTTTATCCTATTGTTTACTGTATTTATTTGCTCAGTCACTGTCATTGTGGGTTTTGGTTCTTTTGCTGTTATAGTCTGTAAGGACCTTTAAAAATAACTGAAATCATTTGGCGAAGTAATATGGAACTGTAATGCGGTCAAGACCTGCCTGGAACTACTTTAGCCGTGCGGTTCCCTGAAAATAATTGCACACCTTAGAACGTTTGTCAACCAATCAGATTCAAGCATTCAACAGCCTCGTAGTTCAAGTAATAAACAACCACGTTGTAATATCTATATCCAGTGAGTGAAATATACTTCTGTTCAATTGTTTGGTGTCAGCAAAATTTTGAAATAAATTAATTTGACTAAGCAAGGATGCACTAAATTCAAAAAAGAGTGAAAAACTCAACGCTTGAAATTAATTTACTCACTCTACGCATCAACAAAGAAAGATTACTTGCCAAGATACTAGCAATCTTCTTTTACTGTTATAAAAATAATATTACTTGTTTTTAACAATTCTAAATTGGATGCGTCAAGTTTGAATCTGTTGTATAATATCCGATAGACACACACCTGTGATGCCTGTCATTTGAATGCTATATTAGTACAGCAAGTTGCTCGGCAACCGTAAAGAACCCATAATGCCTAATAACACACTTTAATAAGTTCTTCCTCGCCTTGACTTGTAATTCTCATAACCTGAAGACAGTCACAGCTGTAAGCCCAGAGTAGCTGCTCTAATATTGATTCTCTCATTCCTGTTGGACACACAAGCTCAGTCTTCAGCTCTGACACAGCCATGCTGCACTTCTACTCTTTAAAAGGAGCATCGGAAATATATCAATATATACGTTTCGTTGGCCTCCACCTATGGTGAAGTAATGCATTAGCCTTGGAATTTAGGTCAAGTTCCTTTTTTTTTAATAATTCGCACAAATGACTTATGTTTTCACTGACGAATGCAAGTGAAAACTTCTCTCTTATGCATGATGCAAAAGTAACTGGCATGTTCCTGTACATTATGTATATCTGAATGTCTTGCTGCCATTGTCCCTGGGTCTATTTCTGAGTGGATATTTGAGTCACAAGGAGATTCGTTTAAAACAGGAATGTCTCTGTATGATGGGTCAGTTGTTGGTCAGATACAGTAGTTGGCTGAAGATGTCATAAGGAAACTTGTTAATTTGAATGAAGGGAAGGATGTATGCCACATGGAGAAAAAGGTGTAGTAGCTATTTGGGGTCGAATGACATTTATCTGATTAAAGTCGAGTTGACTAGTCGCTGATGACGTCATTAATGAACAAATAAGCCTGAACCTCGAGCTGAGACTTGAATGCGGGTTGTTCTGTGCAGAGCTATGGGATATGAAACAGCGCTCCTACATAACAGCTTATTTTTATCAGTTATTTTGTCTTTGGGTCATTATATTCCTCACAGATGTTTGATCATTATAAATCAAATACAGATAATGTAGCACAGTAAAGATTACATTTATATGAATGCATTAGTGAGAGAGCATTTGCATGTGAATTAATTCTACCTGGCAGCGTCTCTCTAGTAATAGTAAAGCCGTGGGATTTAGTTACTAAGAAATATATGCTAGAACTTTTCAGTTTCTAAGCTATTTTATTGATAAATCACACTATTAAACGGTAGGGGGCGTTTTTACGCATCTACTGAAAGAGTACTGAATCTCCTGAACAAAACACATGCAAAGAAGATGCAAAAATGAGCGATGTCATATGTAATCATATGCATGTATAAAATAACTTAATCATCAACATTAAAACAGCCTATAAATCAAAACTGCCTAATGTTATAGAATGAAATGTCGACCCAGGATAAGTTACAGGATTTTCTCAGCTTTTTGCTCAGTATGTTGCGTTGTTATGAAACTTACCCACATTCAGGTGTGGTTTAAAAAAGAATACATAAAGCTATAATAAACAATTTTTTGTTTGTTTGTTTAAAAGCAGAGGGACTGTTCTTTTTTATATATATTGCATGTTCAGATATTCATACAACAAAATATTCTGGGGGCCATAAAAATGTTGTGAATATGGTCAAAAACGCTGGTGACGTTTTTTTTTTTTTTAAACGCTGGTGGGGTTTGAGATAAAACCTGCATTCACCTGATCAATTTTGAGCATCCAGATGGCATATTCAAATCATATATTGTGGAGCGCTCTCGGAGTATGCATTTACTTGTCATTTTAACTATTGGAAAACGGAACGTAAAAGTGGATTTCAAAGATTTACTATCCTGTTGCGCCCTCTATAGGCCATGATCAGCGGCTAGTCGACGTCAAGCTTAAAGCGTCATGGTAGAGCATTAAAGTCGACTAGTTAACTAGTCTGTGCAACCCCACATTGTCTGACTCTGTGGCCGGGTGTCTCCTACAGCCTCAGTTTTTGATAAATAATCTGGTTTATTTCTCCACCGTTATCTTTTTGCACTCTGTCAGGCGGTGTGAGTTTGAATAGCGCTGCATATTCATTTCTGCCCTGCATAAGGGGAGTATTTTGAGTGAATTCACGCTGATAAGCTGCTGATGGGTAAATTGAGGATGTGAATGAGAATAGCATCAGTGACTCTGGAGTCAGCGTGAGCACGCTCTCGTGTCATTTGAAGAGTTTGTTAAACTGGAGAGTTGATCTGTTGTATGGCCTGTGTCTGATTTAAAAGCATCCTCTGAGAGTCATTAAAGCGGCTCGGTTATTTAGACGGACAGGCAGTTTAACACGCAGCCTGCTGCCCACCGCTGTCATAAAAAGTGTCTCTCAATACGTGTAGTGGCTTATACTGTACGGTCAGTGGTGGAGTGCAACAGTATTCTCTGCATCTAGATCGTTTTAAAAAAAAATTACCTTATGGATTGTTTAAAGTTGACATGAAACAGAAGTTGTGATGTATATCTTAGTGAAACAGCTTCTTTAACAAGAAAAGATGTAGGGCGGGACTTGATTTTGACCATGTGGAAATTATTGTTGGATGGTTGTCGTTTGCTATTGGTTTGCTGTTTTTGTTATGTCTTAAAGAGGGACAGGTTGACCCGTCCTCGCACCAGAAAACATATCAAAGAAGAGGGACGGGAAGTTATTTTGATTAAAGATTATGAGGGACGCAAAAATTTGATGTCATGGTGACTTTAAACAGATCTTATTTGACTATTTGTAGCATGTCCACTTATAATAAAATACAAAGTACTTTTTTTTTAGCTTCTCATGACCATTTTTATCTTCTTTTGACCCTTCAAGTTCACCCAGAACTGGAAATATAGTCATTGTTACTCATGTGTCATTCAAAACCATTTCTTCTGCAGAACTTTTGTGTCCGTACAATGAAAGTCAATGGTGTCCAAAACAACACTGCAACCTATTATTTTTCATTGTATGGAGAAAAAACCTCTAACAATATAATTTGTTATGATTCACAGTAGAAATAAAGTCTTACAAGTTATGAACTACATAAGGGTGAGTAAAAGATAACTTTGCCCACAAAGACTTAGCAGTCAAGTTGCTGTAAATGACATTGATATGCAAATGTATGCAGTTTTAATGACCTGTTTTTGCGACTTTGTTTCCATACATGGCCTAGACAGACTGTGGAGGGTGTTTTACTTTGAACTATGTCTGCGTAGTACATTATATCATATTTCAATTATTTAATAAATAAAACTGATTGTCCTGTTAGATTTGTGTTGGTGTAAAAGATTGTGTGTATGATATATTTTTTTAAATGATTCCTTTTTTCTCTCACTTTTTGTCTCTTCTTTCAGTACAGTTACCTAAAGCACAATTTTAACCTGTGAACTGATTTAGTCTCTCGGAAGGCAAGACCAGAGCACAGCACTACTTACTTGTAGTAAATCTTTCAGATGCAATTACACTTGATGTAGACTTTTTGAAGCTGAGGTTTAAATCAGGAAAATTTCTTAAAGGACAAGTTCGGTATTTTACACTTAAAGCCCTGTTTCAAGATCGTTTCTGATGAAATAGAACGGTTAAGATTAAAATTTGGACACATGCAGCTGTCCCGAGAATTTTCGGTTTCTGTGGTACCCCCCCCCCCCTCCCTTCAGGTCTTTGTTTTAGTTTACAAAGACCTGAAACTCATCGAGTGGTCTGGGGTGTTCACTGATATGCTCACACAAAAATCGCTGCAAAAGATGCTTTCCAACAGGTTTTATCATAGTTTTTGTCCCAATGAGTTGCGTTTTAGGAAGGATTGTTCCTGTGCACCTATGCAACCATTGTGGAGGTGGGGGGGTGCAACCACAGAAACCGAAAATTCTTGGGACAGCAGCATGTGTCCAAATTTTAATCTTAACCGTTCTATTTCATCAGAAACGATCTTGAAACAGGGCTTTAAGTGTAAAATACCGAACTTTCTTTTTAAGCTAATCTCTCTACGTTAGTGTTTAACGAAGAAATTAAAATTGGCTTTGGCAAGTAAATATAACTGAGCTACTCTCCAGTAGTGTTAACCTAATAAGGAACTCCATAGTACATGGTTTAAGCGTCAATGACATATAAGAGTGTGCATTAATAAAAAAAATATATATATTTTAAATATCTAGTTAAAAGCACACCTGCCAGGTTGAATCCATGTTGGTTCCATTTGGTTTTGAAAAGTTTCATTAAGGTGATGATACACGGGCAGCTTTTTTTGAGCAATGTTGCCGGGCAATGTTGCTTGGGCTCTTTCCCGTGAATGGGCAACAAACTTCTATCTGAAAACTTTAGATCGGTCGTGGGCCCTGTGCCTCATCTGGTTGCCCATTGACGGCAACATTGCCCAGCAAAATTGCTAAAAAAGTTGCCCCGTGTATCATCACCTTAAAAGTACCACATTACTCTGATTTTGCGGACACAAAATGATACAATATTAATGAGTGAAGCAGTTTTTTTTTTTTTTAAGAAAGGATAATAAAAGTATGTCAAACTTTATCTTAATTCTGATATCAGGACAGTTGTATCATTCTTACATTTTTGACCTTATGCCCCAAAATATATCAAAATGAATTTTAATTTAGAAAGTAAAAGCATTATTTTTTGCAAAAGAAGTGTTTTAAAGTTATTGTATTAAATTATTAATTATTTTGAATAAATTAATACAAACATTTATAATTTTAGAATTATGAACAGAATATTAAACATTTCTACAGAAATATGAAGCAGCACAACTGCTTGAAACATTGATAATAAGAAATGTTCAAATCAGAGCATCAAATCAGCATATTAGAATGATATCTGAAGGATCATGTGACACTGAAGACTGGAGTAATGATGCTGAAAATTCAGCTTTGTCATCACAGGAATCATTTTCATTTATTTCAATAATTGTGAGACATAAATCACATATCATCTAAACAGCCATACCAAAGACATTTGTTTCCTTCTCTCCGTTTTTCCTCTCCTCTGAGTGCTCTGGGCAGGTGAAGGACGTGGGGAATGTGGTGAGAGAAAAGCGTAAGGGGCTCTTGAGGTTCTCCTTATGAGAGAGAAGAGAGCGGGAGCTTTTTGGCATTGGCTGTGTGAAGAAGGGTCCGCAGCGAGCTGCTCCTTCAGCTCTGTAGAGGCCCGCCACACTCGACACGGAAAAGTTACTATAACAACCAGACTCTCCAGAGCTCTTCTCCGCTCCAATTAAAAAATAATCATTGTTCCCTCCAGATATAGAGGAAAGGGGGAGACAGGTGACTCGCTTATCTGCACAGGGGCGACTGAGTTCTATAGAGACCAACGGAGAGCTGAAGATTGGCAACCTTTGCTTCCACATCTCCAAAAACACTTTTATAGACAAACATATGAGGATAAAGTGGGGAATCGGTTTGATAAGAGGAAGAAAGGGTCTACAAGGTTGCCATCTCTTCAGTCGGCACTCTACCTCGCCGCTTGAATGCCGTGTCCTGGATGTGCTCGAGAACAATAGCCCCCACACTGCACTAAGCAAACAGTCCTCCAATCCTCAATGTAACCCTGCCAGGGTCAGTCCAAAACATGGTGCAAACCCATCAAGAGCTACTCCACAGGTTACCAATGTCTACTTACGTCCCCCATCAGCACCCATTGTGCCCTGATACCTCACTGAAAAATTTGGCCCCAAAAAACCCACACTGTAGGGCTCTTTCCCCTCCCTATCTCCACATGTACCTTCCACCTCCTCCTTCCCTGCTTTCTTGGGGCCTGGAGCGCAGCCTCACCATCAAAATAATTATAGAAATCACTAGATGGAGAAAGAAAAGCTTTTAGTGTTGGTTGTGTGAGTGCTGGAGTGCTTTTCTGCCCGTTAATTAATCAGCCATTCTGCTGAGCTGAATGAGAGCTGCAGGCGCGTTCGGCTGCTTTTAAAGAGTGCCAGCCCGCTCCTTTAAGTGTCTCCCCGTATCTGCAAACCCTTCCCTGTCCTGACACCGCTTCTCTGGCTCTCTCATTCACCATCTCTCCCTCAATGAGGGTTTAATGTGTTTCCAATGTGTCTGAAAGAAATGTAGGCAACTGTGTTAGAAAAGGCCAAATTGACAACTAACTACTGATGAATAGTTCTTTAGATTAAAAAATATTTTATTGAAATATACAAACATATATATATAGTATATATGTATATACAGCGCTCTATATTGAAATCGAATTAATTTCAGACATGCAACATAACTTTAAAAAGAGGATTTTAGCATGGTAAATGTTATGGATATGGATATTCTGCAGATCTTGCTGTCAACCATTTTCCCCACCAAAACTGTTCACAGAATGTCCAATATTGAATTTTCATTATCTGAAAAGGTTTGATATCTGAATGAAGCAATTCAAATATCAGTCTAGTCTCAAAATAAGGGATGTTCATAAGTCACAACAAGCTTGACAGAATTAAATATTGACAAAAAAAGTAACCCCAGGTTTCACAGACAAGGCTTAAGCCTACCAGACTAAAACACATGTTTGAGCTGTTTTAACTGAAAGCAACTTACACTGACATAAGAAGTTCAGTGCAGCAAACCATTACGAAAGGTTTTATTTTAATTTTTAATGTACCAAAGATTTGCACATTCTCTGATGGCAACTTTTTGTTTTGTTTTGCTAAATAAGTTGAATACCTGAATGAATTGATCAGCATTCAAAGAAGTAAAGCTAGTTTAGCTTCCAAAAAAAAAAAAAAAAAAACTATAACAAGTTCATAGAGGTTCATTGTTCGTTCTGAAATCTTTTTGTGTAGCTTTTTGTGTGTGTGTGTGTGTGTGCCCTAAAGTTCAGACTCCACGTGAATAGACATTGAGAATAGACTGAGAATAAAAGCGTATAGAGGAAGTTTCTTCTGGTCTGTGGGTTCTCTGGGTCCTTATGATTCATCTGGCCTAATCTGGAGAACCGGACAAGTGCTACTCATGCGCTCCGCCCCTGATCTTTTCTCTTCCTCTCAAATCACTTCCCTCATTCTATTTTCCCCTTTTTTATTCTGCATTTCCTCCTCTCATATTTGTTCAAGAACTTCCTGCCTGTCACTCATTGAAGAAAAGCAATTCCACATCTCTCTCCCATTGAAGCACGTAGGAGAAAAAAGCATGCACACTCAAAAGCGCACGTGTGTGCGCTCGCACAAAGCATTTACTTAGCGGTTTCTTCTAGATGCATCTTGTAGCTTAGCAACAAGTCATGCCACTGCATACTGTGCCGTTCTGTTTTTGGAAACAGGAGGATGTGAAAGCTTATTTCTAAAAAACAGAAATCACAGATTGGTTTAAATTATATTCACCTCATTATTCCATCTCAGCTTGATTGAACTGAAAGGGAATTGCTTTTTTTTCTTGTTTTTTTAGACCTTTTTCAGAGGTGCACAATTTTAGAATTGAGGGTTGAGGATAGAAGACTTGATTACCGTCTTACTCTTAGACACGGATTTGCCTACCAAGAATGCAATCTGCCTGCAGTACAAAGTCTTAGTCGGTGTGACTGGTGTTTTAATGAAACGGTCCAGGCACAAATTGAGCTTCACCTGCGAACGAGAGGACGCGGGAGGAGTCGGAGAACATTGATGGCCTGTCTAAATAGTGTTACACCAGCCAAAATACTTCAAATTATTTCCTCGATTGCAGATGACATATAAAAAGTGCCGTCACTTCTGCTTAGGGAGCCCGGGAGCCGGCCTGTCATTGCGCGCTATCTTTTGTTGTCAAATTTCATTTCTGAAAATGTCCACCAATTAGACCGCCGCAAAATTACTCGAGGGGAGAGTTGTGGGAAATTGATAGGTTTGGTCCTTTCCTCTCCTCGTCCAAACATGGATATGTCCATTACAGCGTCCGCAGCCTCGTGGTCCTCTTCACAATTGCTCGTCTTTCTTGCCGAGTGATCCGGGTCATGTTTCATAAGCAGGTTGGGGAAATAAGGGTGGACTTTCTTTCATCTGATGCGAATGATTGAATTATTCCATGTGACACTAACAGATTCAATGCTGATTTGTTGGATAGTTTAGGGCCGGGATGCTGATTGGTCAACACGGCGTTCCAGCTGTGCAAAAATAAATGCTAAGTAGCTAAACACCTGTTAATCTATCTACTCTTTATATGGCTGCACAACATCCTATTGAATCGACATGAAACGTTGCCCAGTTTACTTAGTAAGTTGATTTCTGTGGATTCAACAACACTGAATTGTTGTTACAGAGAACTTGCAGAGAAAGTGACAAGGAACTCTATTTATGACAAAAATAAGATGGCTGTTCTGCATTTCAGTTAATTGAGATCAAAGCTTCTTATTGCAAAAATGTATGTTGCGTGGGGACGTTTTAAGTGACGTTTTATAGAGACCTAACTAGGATACTTTTGTAGTTGTATTAAGCATAGATTTTTTTTTTATTGTCACTCGAGGTGACTCTCTCAGGGATCTTAATTGTATTTGTGCCATATAAATATCACTCTGCTCTGAAAGCATATTTCTATGAAAGCTTGTTTTTTTATATATATAAAATAATTTTATCGCACAATTCTAACTTTTTTTGATTCACAAAATGAGTTTACATCTCAGAATAGAGTCAGAATTGAGTGATATAAAGTCAGAATTGCGAGTTATAAAGTCAGAATTGCGAGTTATAAAGTCAGAATTGCGAGATATAAATTCACAAGTGTGTGTTATAAAATCAGAATTGCGAGATATAAACTCACAATTGCATCTTATAAAGTCAGAATTGCAAGATATAAACTCGATATTGTGTTATGAAGTCAGAATTGCGTGTTATAAAGTCAGAATTGCAAGATATAAACTCACAATTGTGTGTTATAAAGTCAAAATTGCAAGATATTATCTCACAATTGCGTTATAAAGTCAGAATTGCAAAATGTAAACTCGCAATTGTGAGATAAAAATTCCCAATTATATTTTAAAATGTTTTATTCTGTGGCTGAAACAAGCTTCCATATATTTCTGCATGTTTGAGGAGGAAAACATGCAAAATGTTGTGTTGGTTATAGTTCCAACGTGTCACTCAAAAAAGTTACACTTACATCTGTACCTCATGGTGACAATGATGACCAATAATATTATATTAGTATTATACTATTTTTAATACTATTATTATTTACTTCATCAAAACTCTGTTGTGTATACTGTATGCATACTTAATTGAACATGCTCATATGAACAAAACATATGTATATATTACAGTATCCTAAAGTATACATTATCTTTTTTACGTTACGGAATTGGACATAAACGGGAAAAAGATTCATGATGAACTCGGTAAAGGCTCTGAACAATGTGACCGAGTCTGAATCCAACCACCAACACATTGAATTTGAGGCAGTAATATGTATCTTTTTGACTGACTCATTAAAAAGTAGCACTTCAGAAAAGTAATTTTTTTTTTTACAAATTGGACAACATGGCTTATGATGTGTTTGTTGTTATGTGCAGCAAAATTGATTAAGTTTTATTGGCTATGACTAATGACAACTAGATTTTAAATTGTTGTCACACATTTTTATTTTTTTCTCACATGTTTACCAATTTTAGTCTTAGTCTAGAGCCCTGGATGTTGAATTATGTTGCAAGTTTATATTAGCAATAAGTTTACTCGAGGCTGGTATATATTGTGAGTTTAATCATGCCTCGGTGTGTTGCATGACCTTTCATACCTTATCGCTCGAGCATCTTTGTGTCCTCAGGGTTTTGATGTTTAGTAAATTCAGGTTACAATGTCTTTTCTTCTGCTGGTTTCTCAGGTGTGCTTACCCACTCAAGCTCTCGTTGTTGGCCTGGGGTAATACGGTAATAATGTGTGTTAAACAGGCATGATAAAGAGTGCTTGAATTGAATTGATTTTTGATTTGGGAGCGTGTGATTGACAGAAGAATGCCGATTATCAACCTAATGAGCTTCTCTGAATCAAATTGGGGGATTACATCAAGATTCCCCCCGACGGCCCTCAGTGTGTTTGACATGTGCACCCGTTAGTGTGTGTGTGTGTGTGTGTGTGTGTCGATCCAGCATTTCTGTTCTGTTTTGCAGCTCTCCAGGTCAGAAATTGATGTCTCTCGTTTTAGTGTGTAAATCAGCAGCACGTCTTGCTTTTTAGGACCGACAGTGTTTTTTGGTCCATTTCAAAGATGAAGGAATAGATTGCTTTGTGCCACATGGCCCTGTTCGGCGTTTCTCTTGATGTCTGTGTCTCTATTGTCCAAAGCAGACATGCCTGTTGGATTTATGTGTGGCCCTTCAGCTTTAAACCATCATTTATCCATCTCTTAAGATCTGCTGACCTGAAGTTTCTCTCCAGCACACAACGGTTAATAGACAGAGAGGGAGGCCGCCCTCAGACCTGGCAGGGGGTTGTGTCGAGACAAAGAGGAGAAACTGTTCACTGCGGGGTGACTAGATGAACAGAGAGATGTGAACGCGGTGAGATGGAGGATAAAAGAACTGAGATCTTCTGCACATATCACATGGTGTGCGTGTTTCTGTGTAATTCTGTCATCATTTACTCACTCTCATGTTGTTCCAAACCCCTATGACTTTATTTCTTATGTGAAACACAAAAGGAGATGTTTAGCAGAATGTTCACGCTGCGGTTTTCCATATTATAAAAATGGTGACCAGAGACTGTTTACACTCGCTATTGCACATCTTCTGAAAGAGGCAACACATCTTCAAAACACAGGCAAAAAAGGAGCAGAAAAAAAGCGATAAAAGCGCCTTGTAGTCTTTGTAAAAAAAGAAACATGATTTTTCTCAGCTTTTCTTATGAAACTTTCACACATTCAAGTTAACTAAGGCAAGGTCCCTTAGTCTGTTATTAACGACTCCATTCATTTAATATCTCTCAGCCTCCGTGGGATGCCGACCAACTACCCAGTCACTTGAGTATATAAAATTAATAGATAAAATCGCAACTCTTGTTGTTTCGCTGCAAATTCCCCCCTCGTCGCAGTCACACAGAGACACGCCGCTGACCCAAGGGAATCGATACCATTGGCTGTAGTTAATGCCGTGCTCCCCTCTAGGAGAGAGAGAAAATAAATATCTTTACCCTTTATTGAACTTTCTCTTGTAACACTCCTGTAGAATGAGCTTCTGTGAGGGAAAGAGCAGAGTGCAAATTAAGCCTTTCTTAGTCACCAGGTGCAGTGGCTCAGCTTATCAGAGGAAACGCTATCCGGAGAGCCAGTGCCCTTATTTGATTCCCGCTGCCGCCCACCACTTCTCTCCCTTTCTTCTGAACCCTTCTCACTGCTTACTGCACGGTGTGTATGTATACCACATACGATCTGGTATTTTTTTAATGATCTTTTTTTAAATCGGCAATAATCGTTTTAAACAATAGTATGCTACATCAGTGGTTTTCTTTAGATTCCAAGGATGATCCTCTTATGAGGCATCCCCTAAAATATAACCACATTTATAAATTTCCATGTTTTAAGACCCATTGAAAAATATTGACATAAAGACAACATGTTGTTTCCTGGATTTCATTGAAACCAAACCAAATTATTAATATCTATATTGTAGTATGCTGTACCCTTCAAAATGTTTGTGTCGGTAGTTTTTGTTGTTGCTGTTGTCTTTTTAAATAATTGAATACTTGTATTCAACGAGGATGCATTCAACTGAACAAAAGTGGCAGAACAGACATTTATAATATTACAAATGATTATATGTAATTTAAATGCTGTTCTTTTGATCATCGATAAAATAAAATGCATCACAGTTTCCACAAAAAAATATTAAGCAGCACAACTGTTCAACATTGATTTTAAGTTATTGAGCAGCAAATCAGCATATTAGAATGATTTCTGCAGGATCATGTGACACTGAAGACTGGAGTAATAATGCTGGAATAATACAGGAATAAATCACATTTTAAAATATATTGAAATAGTAAACAGTTATTTCACGTATATTACAATTTAACTGCTTTTTTAGATGAAATGCAATTTTGTTGAGCATAAGATACATTTTTCATTTATATGTCTACGTGTCTATACGGTATACAAGTAGACATATCTATTATTTTCTAATATATCAAGTAATATGACTTTGGTAGGTCTATTTGTCACACTTAAAAATGATTGTCAGGTTGAGCGCTTTGCATTGCAGGAAATGCTATTCCTTAATATTTTGCCGATCATCCATTCCATGCATGCAGAACTGTTGTATACCATCCAACGTATACACACTGCAAAAATAGTAAATGGCTAGGATTGTAATATGCCATTCTGAACATATTCTCTCACTCTCCCTTCCTCCATCTCCCCCTGTTTCATAGCCTGTGGTCATATTAATGCTGGGTTCCCTCTGTGCGTGACCAGCTGAGTTTATGATTATGTTTGAAACTGCAGGCTATGTGTATATTCGGGGGTGAGTGTATGTGCACTCATGTGTATTTGAGTGAGAGGTGTGTGCCTGTGTCTTTGATTAGAGCAGGACCCTTATTAAACATTGATGGTGTTATTCATTTGGAGGGTGAGGAGGGTGCTCAGTCAAAATGGCAGCAGTAATTAAGGCGTTCTGGATATGATGGCTGCATGATGGAGTGTTGAATGCATAACTACAGAGCCCAGGCACTGCAGGGGATATGGCTTGCTTGGGATCCACACGCCGAAAATAAATGCACGCGTTTGGTGCTTTATAGTGTGTGCGTGTATGTGGTTTGTGCAACTGCCAAATACCTTTAGAGCAAAGCTGATTTATTCTGTTGTGTGTTCCTCAGATCCCTATATTTGAAATGTTTTCGCTTGAAGCTGATTGCAGTCTTAATCCACGTCTCATCATGCATGTGGTCAGTGCAATAAACGGATAAATTAACTTTATATTAAAAATAAATAGTAGAGATAAAATTACTGTGCTCTACCGACATTCACTGTGCTCTACCGACATAGGGTGAAACATGATTTGTTACAATGATTTTACTTCTAACCGGTAAGAGAGTGTTCTGTGAGAGGTGAAATGCCTGTGTAAAGTAATATAAAATGAAATGGAGAAAAAGAAGTGCAGACCATTCTTTTGTTCATGATTAATTTAAATAAATGTAGGTTCAAATGTACAAATATGTCTATTTTAGATCATGTAGCTAGTAAGTTTTTACCATATTTCATCACACTTTGCCTTCAAATGTTCAATTTTAAATGATTCTCAAGTGTGACATTTAACAGTATAAATATGCCATGTCTCTCATATGAGATCATGAGGTTAAATAATGTATTTAATAATTACAGAAGAATCCGAAAAAGGTTTAATATTTTTTTAGTTATATCACATCACACCACAGCACTTTTTTATTTCATGTCAGCCACCCAAAAATTATTGTATGCAATATTATAAAGAGCATATGTGGTAAAACCACTGGTCTCCAGTACATTTCCTAGCGATGCTGTAATTCTCCTGTGGTCTCTTTGTCTCCATATCCAAAAACATGATTAAAAACAGATTTAAGTTTCTAATATCTAATAATAATGGATTTGCTCGCTTTATTCCCCCTCTCCCAGAAAGACTTAGAAGGTGGCGATGTTTTTTGCTTGTCTAGTTGTATAGACATAGACTGTTGTCTTGGCCCTACTGATCTTGTGACGTGAATTAGTGCACTAGTCTAGACCTGCAGTTTTGCTCGTCGTCCCACAAAGAGTCTCACACTCGAGAAATCAACAGCATCGGCCCATTTCAGACACCATTAAAGTGAAGTACAACTGCGTAAGCAGGTTTTTATGCATAATGCTATCGCTCACCATTGTAGTCAATTTCAATTTAGCTGTAAAAGGTCATAATATTTAATGTATTAGTTTTTTTATGGACCTATTCACTGTTCCAATCAATACCAGATTTGGATCAAGACTTGCACGTGATTTCATCTCCTGTTCTCTCTTTCTTTCTCTCGTTTCTGTGCAATGTGCCTCATAAATTGTGTAAAGTAGCCGTGAGGGAGTGTGGTGGAGAGAAGATGGATGCTGCTACACTTTCCCGCTCTATTCTCTCAGCTCTCCAGTAGCTGAGATTGAGAAGTGAAAAATGGAGGGGTTGTAACAGGGGTGTAACTCTGTATCTGCCCGCTAACCTCCCCCCCCCCCCACAGATGAGCTTCTGTCTGTCTGACCTAATGCTGTCCACCCTGATCTGTGTCGCACTGCAACTCTTGCCCTCTTGCCATTTCTGTGGTTTGCTGGTGTGTGTGTGTGTGGCTTTTTTTATGGTTGATACTGAAGTGAAAATGAAATGCCGTTCGTAACTCATTGAGGTTCTATAATGTGTGGTTTTTCCCAATAATGTGTTTTTTTTTGTTGTTTTTTTTACTACAACATGGCCTTGGTTACAACAAGAACAAAAAATAATAAAGAAAATGCCACAATTCGTTCATGGCACAATACGATCAATAATCGCGTTCATGTTGGGGTGTGTAAGAGCGTGGCGACAGCAAGCCCAAGGTCATGGGTTTGATTCCCTGGAAAAACACTTAAAATGTCTAGTACGTTACTTTGGATATTACTGACAAAATGCTGATTCTTCATTGGTTTCAATTTTACTGTACATTTTTTTTAAGCATTGGCAATGTCAAATTATTGAAATTAAATTGATGATGTCAAAGATGAAAAAAAAGTAGAGTGAAAAAAAACATCTTTTCACGTTTAAGATCAAGTCTATAAAGTGTGGGGGATGTTTTTATTACAATTGAGTTATTGCAAATATGCATTTTTTTGAGAAAGGGGTAATTAAATATCATAGTTCGCTATCCTGTAGTATTTTAGATATGAACATATACTGTACTAAATTGACAAACATTCACGCAAATTGACATATCCAATAATTACGCATATTTCTTTTCTTGAAAAGGAGCTGAATCGTCTGTTAACTGTTAGTATAGATTGACAACAATATATATATGTTACCAAATTGTTAATTGTGTTTTTCTGTAGCTGAAAATGCAAATGCAAAATGCAAACTGTTTTTTTTGTTTGATATGTATACGTATACTATATGTATATGGAAACACTTTGCAATAAGGTTTCATTAGTTAATGTATTAACTAACATGAACTAACCATAAGTAATACATTTGTTACTGTATTTGTTAATCTTCCTTAACATTAGTTAATACAAATCCAGCTGTTCATTGCTAGTTCATGTTACTCCACGGTGCATTAACTAATGTTAACAAATACAACTTTTGATTTTAATCATGTATTAGTAAATGTTGAAATTAACATTAAGATGAATAAATGCTGTAGAAGTACAGTTCATTATTAGTTCATGTTAACTAATGAAACCTTATTGTCAAGTGTTACCATGTATATGTGGTTTAAATTAGTTGGACAGGGACCTAAAACAAAGAGGGGGGGAAAGAGCAGTGTGTTTGTGTGCGTCTGAATGTGTGCTTAACAGTAACACCTCCGGGACTGCAGCAGCAACATTAGGCCTGCTTGAGTCACAGGGATCTTTATTGTTCCTGAAAGAAAAACCGATGAAAAAGGCTGTTTATGACAGTGTTTGATGGAGAGAGGTCGGCTAGTTTTTTGTGTGAGTGTTATTAATCCATAGTGGGACATTTCTTGTTGTGTGTGTGTTTCTGCATAGACGGTTGGTTTGTTTTGAGAACTCACTGTACGGGTTCAGCAGCGTCCCGTGTTCAGGAGCTTGAGCGTGCCTGTGGCCGCCGGGTCGCAGCTCTCTGGCCCGTTCCCACAGCATCATCCCTCTGGAATGCCTGGCACTCGCGCTGTCCGCCTAACCAGCTTTAAAAAAAAGACATGTTAATTTGTTTTGTCTTAATCTAATCCCTCCACTGTCTCATTCATCCTCTGTTCTCCAAGTTTTTCTCTCTCACACACACTCTGTCGCTCGCTCTCTCAGATAATCTGATTGGTCGGGGCTTTAAAAAAAAATTAAATTGAATTTTGGTGTTCTGCGTCTAAAGGGAGAATGAGTGAATTTTGTAGAGTGGTCAGCCCACACTTGTTTTTGATGAAAGTACTACTTGTTCTGTAGTTGTATAAATTTAGTTTTATTGTGAAACAAGTCTGTTTTCTTCTGGGAGATTTCACTACATGTTGAGCACTCATATTTATGATTTGTGTCTTCTTTTTTTCCTCTCTGAAAGTAAAAACACATTTGATGTTTAAAAAAAACATCTGTGTTGTGTGGGATTTTGGACCAATCAATGTTACTTTAATGTGTTATGTACTATTATAGCATTTATTAATATTGTGAACTAGTTCTCTTTGAATGTATTTATTATTATTATTTTAATTTTAATTCTAGTTTCAGTAGTTTTCTTGTAATTTTAGTACTTTATTTCAGGGTAACACTTTACAATAAGGTTTCATTTGTTAGCATTAGTTAACTACATTAGTTAACATGAACTAACAATGAACAATACTTGAAGTACATTTCTCAATATTCACAATTGTAAGATCAAAAGCATTATCAGTAAGACTTTATTTTGATGGTCCCTTTTGAACTTTGCAACTACACGTCAATTAATTCTCTTTTGTAGACTGTCTGCATAATATCTGTTTATTGTTATGCTCCCCAACAGACATTCTACTGACAATATGTAACTTTACAAGTACGTCAACTTATTCTAACCTTAACCCTACCGGTCTACTAATATTCTCTATTAATGCTCTAAATACCGTTGCACCTACATACTAACTCTCATTAAAGTCAACAGAATGTTTTAAAGGGACCATCAAAATAAAGTGAAACCACAGTATCTGTTAAAATTAGTTAATGCACTTTGATTTTTTTTTTGGACATTTTTGGTTGAAGGTTTTTCATTAACTAAAGATTTTCCTTGTCAAGTGTTAGTCGTTAATTTCAGCCATTAGTCGATTAGTTATGGAAAAATACTAAACCATAATAATGATCATTTCAAATTTAAATTAAGCGCTCCAGCGCGCGCATAAAGCTTGCCGCAGCAACACCGTCAAACATTGCATGAACTTTTCTCATATATATATATATATATATATATATATATATATATATATATATATATATATATATATTATTTTCTTCTGAGAATAAAATAAATAACCAATAATATAAATATATAATATAAAACCTTATCTTAAAAAAAATTAAATTTAACACAAATATTTTTCAAATGTAGGACATAAATATAAATTATAAACAAGTGAATAAATAAATATACTGCAAACTAAAACAGTAGTGTAAACATAATGAGGCCAATAGGCAAGTAGCCTTAACATCAAAAGAAAACTTAAGGTACAAAAACAAAATAAATATACATTATGTACACATTTTTAAATAATTGGTTACATTAACAATATATTGAGCGGCCATGTAAAGTGGCTAACGTTTGGCTACTACTTACATGTTTTAAATAAGTCATGTGTGAGGTGGCTTGTCCAATATTTACTATTATTTAATATTGTATCTAGGTTATCAAAACAATGTCTCTATTGTGCATACAGTCTTTTAACTTATTGTGCGTTAACTTATTATGTTCTGCTGCCGTTTATTTTCAGCTGCACATTCATAGTACAATAGCAGCTGGCATCGAGCCCCAGGGGTTGATGTCCTAAAAAATGACTGTCTGATGCGTGATGTTTGTAGGATCCTCACCCACAGCGTCCGATCGCTGCATTTGCCCCTCACTGAGATGGCGGACATGGCTGTTCTGCTTGGTGTGTTGACAATGGGAAGCAACAGTTGTGGAAAGGTTGTGTTTGTGTTAGCCGAGCGTTGAGAGATTGATTTTGGTGTTTGTGTGTTAGAAGCTGTGAGATGACTGACAGGACTTTATCTCCCAAGTCACACTTCCACAGTTCTGTGCCACAACACAATATTTGAGCAAGAGAAATATCAGACATTTCCCTCTTGAACGTTTGATAAGGGCATCATTTTGCTGTGTCTGGAAAGGCAGATATGTTTATTGAGCTTTGGACAAGTAGAACGGGATTAAAGGCATAGTTCATCCAAAAATCAACATTCTGCCATCACTTTCCCACCTAATGTCTTTTAAATCACATATGATGTTCTTCTGTAGAACACAGAAGGAAACTAAGATTCAGTAATGTTGGTCAGATAACAATGTTGTGAGTTTCTGTTGATTAAACCAATCTCTTTCTTTGTATTAACTCAAATTTTTAGTTTCAGTGAACTCAAAATGTTAAAGGGTTAGTTCAGAAATCCTGAAATTTCAGTGTTCTTCACACAAAGCTATCATGGCTTCAGAAAACTGTAGCAAGCCTCTTTTATGATCCTTTTGTGTGGTTTTTTTTTTGTGTGTGTGTTTTGTTTACCATTAATATTCAGTTTGGTCTTCATTCACTGTTTGTTTGTATGGAAAGAGCCGCTTGAACATTATGGTATACCTCCTTTTATGTTCCACAGAGTAAAAAGTCCAAATTTTAGGTTTAAATTATATAATATCTGGTGGGTTTTTTTTTTTTTTTAATGGTTGTGTTTTATACTGCACCAGGAGCTCTTTTTTCGAAATGACGACGTCATGCTGAATCTTCTCTGCGTGTGTGTGATTAGGTGATTCTTGCTAGATATGAAGTGGACTGTAACAAAGGGCTGTTGATTATCTTTGACAGAATTGATTATTTCTGTCTGCTTTAGCTCCATCGCCGTGTCGTTTCTGATAAGTGCCGATGATAGAGCCGTAGCCTGGGCCACCGCACTGTTCTTAAGTGGCTAATATCCGGACATATCAGCAGTCTGATAAACTGGGCTTCTTGATTTTTATCCATCACATGATGTATAGGTCAAATCAATAGTGGCTCTTTGTTCTGGCCAGGGTTGAGCGGTTGTGTGTTATCTTGTGCGTATAACTGTAGGTCTATAAATGTGTACGTTGGGAAATAGTATTCATGTGTAGGAGACTGTGTGCAGATGTAAGGGGGTGGTGGGGCCTAGTCTTTGAAGATCTGGCATGGTAAGCAAAAGATTACAGGTTCAAATGTCACAAGGGATAGTTGGAGCTTCACTAAGTGGAAGTGAACGCAAGGATCTTAAGACATGTTTTTAAAAGTTGAACTATGTTAATACACCATCTTAAAAAACAAACTAAACTCACCAATTAAGTAGACCAACCGCCACCCGTGTAGTACTACTAATTGACTGAATGAGGATAAATCACTTCTATGTTATGTCAATAATGTTATTATTTAAAATATTGAATAATTTAATTTAATTTAGTAGGCATTTAGAATCTTTTATCTACAGTGACTAGGGAAAGTCTGTTTTGAACCTATAACCTTTTGGTTACCAGCCCAGATCTTTAGCCACTATGCCATACCATCACATTTCTTTATTATGCTAAGTGGATTGTGTGTTTTTTTTTTTTTTTTTTTTTTTTTTTTTTTTTTTTTTCAGCAGTATGGACCGTATCCAGCAGCTGAGGAGGGAGTATCTTCAGGCTCGTATAGAGGGAGCAGCTCCATCCTATGAGGAACTGGAGGCCCAACGGAGAGGACCAGAGTACGACCAACGCAGAGTAAGACATCAAACCCACACACCACTTATAAAGCACACTTTCACCATCACACTGGGTCCAAAATTACCACTCGCTAGGTGCCAATGGATGTCAAAGTTGGTTTTAGAGTAATTTAAAACCCAGCAGTGGATGGTAACTTGGTTTAAGGAATTGGTTTAAGGTTGAATAGTCAATTATCAGAAAAACAGAACAGCTTATTTATACCATTGATTTAGGAACAGAATTTATACACTACCATTTAAAAATTTGGGGTAGGTAGGGTTTAAAACAAAAACAAAAAATTCTGAAAGAAGCCTCACCAAGGCTTCATTTATTTGATAAAAAATCAGTAAAAATATTGTGAAATATTATTACAATTTAGAATAACTTTTTAACATATTTTAAATAGTAATTTATTCATATGATTACTAAGCTGAATTTTCAGCAGTCATTACTCTAGTCTCCAGTGTCACATGATCCTTTAGAAATAATTATAATATACTGATTTGAATTAAGAACCATTTCTTATTTGTATTAATGTTGAAAACAGTTGTGCTGCGTAATATTTTTGTGGAAACCGCAAAACATTTTGGCTACACTTTACAATAAGTATACAGTAATAAAGTACTTACAAATGATTGGCAAACTATTAGTTTATAGTTCATTCATAGTTAATATATTGTACTCTACATTGTTAATATATTAATAGGCTATATACAAATAGTGAGTTCTTCATTCATTGTCACTGTAAATTTTTGTTTAATTAGCTCATATGTAAAGAGTTGGAAAAAGTTTTTTTTTTATGCTTTGTTAACAATAGTTCTCCCTTGAGATTGTCACAGTAAATGGGAAAATGTCTTTTTTTTTTTCGATTGAAAAACCTCTAAACCACGTGTGTGTGTGTGTGTGTGTGTGTGTGTGTGTGTGTGTGTTTACGCGTGTGCGTGCGTTTGTGTGTGTGCTTAATATATTTGTAAACATTTTAAGGAACACTGAATATGAAAGCAATTAATGTCAAATAAAGGTTGGTTTAAAAGTTGGTTTAAAGGTTAGGTAGGTATTTACTCCTAATAACCAATGACTATTTCCTTTACTAAGAGCTAATTAAACAATAATAATTGTGTTTATTACAGGGACAATGAATAGACAACTTACTATTTATATGTAGTAGGGCTGGGTAAAAAATATCGATTTCTCGATATTAATCGATTCTCATTTTTACGAACCGATATCGATTCTTAAATCTCAAGAATCGATTAGTCATCCTGTTTTCATTTAATGATCGCGTAGAACATTGTATCGTGCATCCCATCCAATAAATCGAAATAATCTTTGTGCTTTGTGACTATTATTATGAAATAAAGTCTCAAATTTCGAATTACATCCATTTTCTTACGAAATTCAAAAACATAAATACCGTTTTGGCGCTGTGGCGTGAGATCGCTCTGGCTCAGCTCAAGAGAAGCAGCAGCACGGAGCGCACATGATCTCATTCTTCTCTTCCGCCTTAATAATACCAGTTACTCCGCCTTAAAGCTCCAGTAGGTAACTTTTGAAAACATGTATTTGTTAAAACTGTCATTATGTCCTGACAGTAGAATATGAGATAGATAATCTGTGTAAAAATCAAGCTTCTCTGGCTCCTCCCAGTGGTCCTATTGCCATTTGCAAGAAATACACGCTCCCGGTCAGAAACAACCAATGAGATCCAGGAGGAGTGTCTTAGCAGTGTCAGTCACGCTCGTGTACGTGCTGATCACACCCCTCTCTTGCACAGCGCGAGCGCCGGAACGCGAGCCGTCGTTCAAACTCAAGATTGCCGGCGTGCTGCAGCTGTGCTTATGACGGAGAAACAACCTAAACTGCCAATTCTCCAGTGACACCTGCTCATAAAACAAAGAGGTAAAAGGAAAAAGACTGATGACGATAAACAACCGAAAAAGAAAGAATTACACAGAGCCCATTGACTCGGTGTCAAAGCTCTAGCCACATAACATGTAGATAAAATGTCACGCACTCTGCTAAGCAACAATTGAAACCTGCTAATTCACTGGCTTGTCATGTTGCTGAAATAATGTACTAGCACACCTTATCTAGCATTATATATCGCTAGAATAATTACTTACATGCTGTAACGTTAGTTACCGTTGTATTAACGTTATCTTACTAGCTATTTATAACTTATAGAAAGAGTGCAACGTTATAAAGTTACATGTAGGCTATTGGAAAATACATAATGATTTGAGGACCAAGTTTGTAGTCAAAGTATGGGCAGGCCATAGTCAATGTAAAGCATATTATTGACGTTTAGTCCCTATTAGTGAATGTGCCATATAACTTTTTATCCGCCGTCATCGGTGGCCCTGTTTACTAGCCTGCGTGTTCACGACAGGCTCCGCTGTGGAGGACGAGCTGTGGAGGGAGGGCTGTAGCGCAGCAGAGAGCAAGGGGGTGGGACCTGGAAGTTGTGCTTGTTCAAATTTTCAGGCTAAGTCAACGTTTTCTCAAGACTCCCTACTGCAGCTTTAATAATACCAGTTACAGCGCCAAAAACAGCGCCAATGAGCATCTGAAAGTGTGTTAAAAGATAGAGTACAACTTCGAAATCCGTATCATGTAACGTGGTGTCGCTCAATCAGTGTTTCATCCGTGGAAAGACGTCAGTTAAACAGTAAGTAAACAATGGCATGTAACGTCACATTTACCTCAGAAAAAACATTAAACTTAGTAACTTAGTCAGTTAGTCAGCTAGATAAAATAACTCTAGACAGGAGAATTTTGCTAAATATATGCACCATATTACATATTCATTATAATTTTTAATGTTCTTCAATATTTAATGCATGTTTGAATAAATCTGGCAAGTTTTTATGACAGCCACCATTTAAATGTTTATATTTCATATAACTATAACTTTCTTATTATAAAAATAAATAAGTGTAATTTAAGTGTTTGTATAGCTACAAATCAGTTCATTTTTACCTTCAAAATTATAGTAGGCTAATGAAGCCTAGTAGGATACAACTGACTCCCATAGTTTACAGCATTAGTTAAGAGATTTGTTTTCCTTGAAAAAAATTGCCATGTATTGTACCTGATATCCAAAATAATCAATATTGAATCGAATCGAATCGTAATCGAAATCGAATCGAATTGCAAGCTTGTGAATCGAAATCGAATCGAATTGTGAAATTTGTGTCAATACCCAGGCCTAATATGTAGTCTATTTACAATAAATAAACAATGAATAAACTATAAACTAATAGTTTAATATTACTGTATACTTATTATAAAGTGTTACCAACCTTTTTTCAGTATTGTTTAGACTTTCATAGCCGGTAAGATATATGCAGGGCCTAAAAAAACTAACTTTTTTGCCACGCCTACTAATGGCCGGTGACTTAAGAAAATGTACAGGCCAGGAATAATTTTTTACTGGCAAAAACAGGCAGTTTTGACACCAACATTTTAGATACCAAAAAAAAATGTACAAAGCTCTATTCCATTTTCGATACCACAGCTATAACTAATATAAAATTAAAACATTATTAGAGACAAGTAACAGTAGTTTTTATGTAGAAACACCAAATAAACTGTAAAATAACAGTGGAGCAGTGAGTGATTTTTTTTTTTCTTTCTCCTGTTTTGTTTGATTAACAATAAAAACAGGATTATTAGGAAGCTGTCTCTTTAAGACTAATGCACGGATGCAATATACTGATACTGTGCATATTGTATTTCTCTTCTGTTTACGTGCACTTAAGCCGTAACCGACTATGTTTACTAGCATACCCGCCAGGACGGGCATTTTGACAAAATTTTGTGTGAATTTGACCATTCAAGTGCAAGAAGAAGTTAAAGGGAGCTCAATTCAATATTCGCGCACTATCTGAGATTTCTGGGCACGCGCTTCGGATGTTTCCGCTCACAAAGCTTTCCTCACAGCACGTGAATAATGAATTGATCTCTCGTTTTTGCTTGAATATTTTAATTGACAAGGCTTAAACTTTCATGATGATGCAGCGCTGGCCCGTCAACTGTCACGAGCGTCGTTCACGTTTGTTCACTTTCATTATCTCACAACATTGCATTGTTAGAATTCATAAAATGTTACCTTCCAAGTGGCAATTGACACCATTTCATATACTCACCTACACAGATTTTTTTCTTACGCTTGGCAAGTGTTCATTTTAGGCCCTGGGTATATGTATGACTGGTAAGTTTTTTTTCATTACAGCAGCCGTTGGTAGGTGTGGCAGAAAGTTAATTTTGAACCTTGCATTCACTTCACTTTTACCTTGCCCTTGATTGGAGATAACTGCCCCAGTATCTCTCTATACTGCCTTGATTCAGCAATACAGAATTTAACGTTCTTAGTCAGGATTCATAGAAACTTCCACAAAATACATTGGTGCCTTTCATTATTAGGATTGGGAAAAAACAGCGTAATTTGATTTCACTTAGAACACACAGTAATTCCCTTTGTGTGAGATCAATAGTTATACCTCTCAAATTCAAATGAGCTAACGTCTGTTTTTTTTGTAAGAGTTTCGGTGAACAATGAAGCATCGCAGGCTGTGGGATTAGAGAGGCAGATCGAATTAAACTAACTCCAAACAGCAATCACCCAATCTAACGAGCCTGCTCATTAAGGTCGACACTGCATTTATTCGTTTGCTCGTCTATTTATTCAGTGCTAATTATTCTGCTACTGAAGGAAACAAACACACACTGCGTCAAAGCAAAACAAAGTTATCAGCTGCAGTTTTTTTGCACGATGAAACGGCTTGGAACTACCTAAAGATTGCATCCAGGAAACAATGACGATTGACTGAAGGGAACATGAGAGAATTTGCCATATCCTGTGACTATACACAAAATCTCTCTCTCTCTTGAAGTTTCCACACCCTATTCTGTGACTGCAATGTAGTCTGCACCACGGATATAAATAATACTCATGACAGATACATTATGACTGCCTATTGTTACAGCTGACTCTCGTTTGTTTTCAGATTTAGCCCTTTTATGGACATTTATGTAGCCTACGTATCTCAGTCCATCAACCCAGCCACACAAGCAAATCGTTTTGTTTTGGTTTTCTTACAGGCCTTTTTTTTTTTTCAGTAAATGTTTTAGCTTTTCTCTGCCAGGGTATCCTACCGCTAATGTCATAACTATTTTTTTTTCTTTCGTATATATGGGAAGAGTTTCAGTGTTTACTGGTTCATAACTGTTCTGTGTGAGTGTGTTACAGGACTACAGTAGGGCTGATATAGAGTATGTATAGACTTTGATTGATGACTGCTCGACCACTCCATGAATTTCAGTGCTTACTCAGTGACTGCATTGCTCAGGCATGACTGTGGTGTAGTGGTCTCAGTGACCGCAGGTCACTTGTGAGTACTTCTGATGTACAGATGAAATTAAGGCTTAGCATTTGTCAGTATTTGTGTCATAAAAATGGGTCTTTTCCAAAACCCAGTGAGCTGCCTTGTTTGTCTGCTGCCTACACAAGAATCTTCCTTCTAAGGCAGCATCCGAACAGATAAAGATTTGATGTTAGCATATTGATAAGCTAATGATAGCGTGTACAAATTTTGGGTAAAATAGTTTATTTTAACAAAGGAAACATTATTATTCCAAATAATGCAGATTGTAAATGAAATAAAAAGACCAGCTTTGATAAAATAATGGGAAAGATGTAATGGTGCTGCCTTAGAATCTAGCCAGATAAATTGTATCTTAGTAGGCGGTATAATTATACTGCCTCTTCATGTTGGGAGTGCGATTTAATGGCTTAAAATGATGCCTTAAAATACTGCTTACGTAGGCAGCTCACAAGGTTTTGGAACAAAACAAATGTGTGTGTGTGTCCTCTAGAAGTTACCTGTACCCACGATTCTGTGCCATCTTGGAATCATTCCTGTAGCTCAGCTGCTAACAATACCAAGGTCATGGGTTTGATTCCCAGGGCATACTTAGAGAATATATATACCTTGAATGCACTGCAAGTAACTTTGAATGAAGGCGCCTGGCAAATGCATAATAAATACATTTATATGGAAGTCTGAAGATAGCAAACAGGAAGTTAAAAGGCTTAAAGGCAAATACTCTTACTGTCTTGCGGGTTCTGTGCTGCTCATTCCTCAGATGTTGAGATAAGATGCACGCCATACTGTCTATGCAATGCGCAATTATATTATGTGTTGCCTGCAGTGTTTAATGTCTCCATAAACAATTTTAATAATGAAAAAATGTAGGCAAATGGGCTTCAGGATTAAAAAATAAGGCTGTTCATGTTTTCAAAGGCCTCTTTATGGAATCAGTCATGAGAAGGCAACCAATGAGCCGTGGAGAGGCATCTAAATAGCATCCAAAAATATATATGTAGTCTTGTGGCTGTTTAAATGGTATGATAATTCTCCAACTGCCGCCTAACTGCTGCAGTCCTAATGAGGGATAGACATCAGCCAGGAGTCAATGCTGGCAGTATTTACTAGGACTGTCCTCACGCTCTCGCTCCCGTTCCCCCTGAGAGAAATGATGCCGTCCATGAGAAACTAACCTCACAAATCTGTCAGAGTTTCTCTCTCTTGCTCTAAAGACCAGCCGCTGTTTCCTTTCCTAAGCTGGGACACAATCCAGGTCCGTCTCTAGCACACGTCAACAGCTGTATCTTCTGTTCACACAATGAGAAAATATCCCAAAAATACACCGGTTTCCCGTAACACTTTTATTTTTTCAAGTCACACTTTCTTAAAACCCATTGCCAGTAGTGAAATATTTTCCTTGAAATGTTAGCGGAGAATATTTGTTTAATATTCTCCAGTCGGGTGGAGAATCCAGTCTGGATTTCACTGGGTTTCTTCAGTTGTGGTTTGAGCAAGATGTGGTCCATCCCTTCTGTGTTTTCCTATTTTCCTCAGCAGGATTTTGACCTCAGATCTTGTGGTACTGCTGTGCATATCGTGGTAGCAGCTCTTACAAAGTCAAGGTTGATTTGGGCGTAAGAGGGACAGGATGTGGTGTGATCCTTTGATGTTGGTTCTGAATCCCAGTTCAAATGTAAAAGCAGGTATTGAAATTAGCAACATGGTGTCATGAGACCCAGCTGAGGGCTTTAACAATGAGCAGCTTTAGCTTTTAGGTTCCTGTCTGCTGGAATGACAGCTCTGCCACAGACCCAAGCCAACCATTGTCATATTTTCCTCTCTGGGGGCCATGCAAACCATGGAGCTGAAGCAGAGAATGAGACATTAGACTTGGGGAAACCCTAATAAGTCAGTAAGCCCTTCCATTGCGTCCACCCTGCAGCCCAAACTCAGCAACATCAGGGAGTTAGAAGCCAGATGCGGAGATCTTGGAGGGCTGTCAGGATGATCTGGTCTAGCTTTCCCCTTAAATGTCCAGACGCATTGGTTTTTAGAACAAACCTCATAGACATCTGTTTGTGCTTTTGCCAGGTGGAAATTGATGCTGATTCACCATATAAGTGGCTGTGTAACTTACATCTGATTGGAGAAGTCAGCCCACGTGTAGACTGGGAGGAGTGCCGTGAAGGCTGAGGGTGCCATATGGGTAGTAGTTTGGAGTGAAGTAATGACCGCAAGATGACAAATGGGACATTGTGTGGTCTTGTGGACTTCACAGACACCACAATCAGAAATTCAGTTTGAAGAATTGGTTCCCTTTCAATTTTTCTTTAGCTGTCTGTCGGTCCGTCCATCTATCCTAAAGCCTGCATTCCTTCAAACTTTGTTCTCCTTAAATTTTTTAATACGTTTTCAAAACTTAAAAACCTGTCACACCAACAAAGTTTGTCTCGCTTTTCTAGTTAATAAATTCAGTTTATGTATTTCTTTGAATTCTACATCCTTAAATTCAAATTGCAATTTTGAATCATGTTAGCTACTGCAATTCAAAATAAATTGCAATGTGGAAATTGGAGTCAGCTCTTCTTAAAGCTGAAAGCCAGAGTAATTCAAGTCTTTATAAAGTGCGTCTTTTGGGACTAGGCAATGAAATGCACTCTACTTCTGTTTGATTTAAAGAAGCTAACTGTTCCAGAGTATGTGGTTGTCCTCAGACTACCCACCTCAGATCATGTTTCCACATTGGCAAAACCAAAGAGTTTCTAACTCAACAGTATGGTTCTGGAAAATGTTTCCAGTAAAACGATGTATGAAAGTGGCCTGTGGCTGTCACCCGTTCTGTGTTAATGAGTGGCCAGTGCCACTCAGATTTTCTTGAGGGGGAAATCTATATTCTTTGTTCTAAGTTGTGCTTGAACAATGGATAGAGGAAAAAGCCACTGTCTATCATGCATCTGGGGCTGGTTATTCAATGAGAAACCAGAGAAGTTGTTGCACAAGTTCTTAAAATATGTCTATGGGCAATATTCCAATAAAACTGTTTTCTCTATTTGTTTTTGATGTAAAAATTAAAGAATGGATTTTGTCTTCTTTGAATGAACTGTGTTTTGCATTCAGGAGACTTTTGTTCTCTCATTCATCAATAGAGGCAATATGTATGTGTCACAGGTCGGGGTGAGCTCCAGCGGGCCGCCCACCCCTAAACCGAAACACCGCCCCGAGGAGCATACCGTGGGACACATGAGGCAGACAGGGTTAAAATAAATAACAATGTTTCTTTATTGGATTATTAAAAGTCTTAAAAGTTGGCTTCGTGGTTCTCCATTCCTGGTGACAGTGGCTGACCAGCAGAGGATCGGTAACAGCTTCCAGCTTCTCATTCGCTCACCGGCTCAGTGATTCTTCATTCCTGGCGACAGAGACTGAACAACAGAGGATCAGCAACAGCTCTTAGCTTCTCATTTGCTCACCGGCTCAATGGTTCCTCCAGCTCTGAACATCAGAGGGTCAGTAACAGCTCATAGCTTCTCATTCGCTCACCGGCTCAGTGATTCTTCATTCCTGGCGACAGAGACTGAACAGCAGAGGATCGGTAACAGCTTACAGCTTCTCATTCGCTCACCGGTTCAATGGTTCCTCCAGCTCTGAACATCAGAGGGTCAGTAACAGCTTACAGCTTCTCATTCGCTCACCAGCTCAATGGTTCCTCCAGCTCTGAACATCAGAGGGTCAGTAACAGCTCATAGCTTCTCATTCGCTCACCGGCTCAGTGGTTCTTCATTCCTGGCGACAGAGACTGAACAACAGAGGGTCAGCAACAGCTCTTAGCTTCTCATTCGCTCACCGGTTCAATGGTTCCTCTAGCTCTGAACATCCGAGTGTCAGCAACAGCTCACAGCTTCTCATTCGCTCACCGGCTCAATGGTTCCTCCAGCTCTGAACATCAGAGGGTCAGTAACAGCTCACAGCTTCTCATTCGCTCACCGGCTCAGTGATTCTTCATTCCCGGCGACAGAGACGGCTCAATGGTTCCTCCAGCTCTGAACATCAGAGGGTCAGTAACAGCTCATAGCTTCTCATTCGCTCACCGACTCAGTGATTCTTCATTCCTGGCGACAGAGACTGAACAACAGAGGATCAGCAACAGCTCTTAGCTTCTCATTCGCTCACCGGTTCAATGGTTCCTCCAGCTCTGAACATCAGAGGGTCAGTAACAGCTTACAGCTTCTCATTCACTCACCGGCTCAATGGTTCCTCCAGCTCTGAACATCAGAGGGTCAGTAACAGCTCATAGCTTCTCATACGCTCACCGGCTCAATGGTTCCTCCAGCTCTGAACATCAGAGGGTCAGTAACAGCTCATAGCTTCTCATTCGCTCACCGGCTCAGTGATTCTTCATTCCTGGCGACAGAGACTGAACAGCAGAGGATCGGTAACAGCTTACAGCTTCTCATTCGCTCACCGGTTCAATGGTTCCTCCAGCTCTGAACATCAGAGGGTCAGTAACAGCTCACAGCTTCTCATTCGCTCACCGGCTCAATGTTTCCTCCAGCTCTGAACATCAGAGGGTCAGTAACAGCTCATAGCTTCTCATTCGCTCACCGGCTCAGTGATTCTTCATTCCTGGCTACAGAGACTGAACGACAGAGGGTCAGCAACAGCTCTTAGCTTCTCATTCGCTCACCGGTTCAATGGTTCCTCTAGCTCTGAACATCCGAGTGTCAGCAACAGCTCACAGCTTCTGATTCGCTCACCAGCTCAGTGATTCTTCATTCCTGACGACAGAGACTGAACAACAGGGGATCAGCAACAGCTAGGACTATGAGTGGAAGTAGAATTTAGGATTTCCCGCACTCGTGCAATCAGTAAAACACTCGAGACTTCAAATGTGCTTATTTCCACACTAGACACTGCAATCCACAATACCTCCCAGTGAATTAAGCCTACACTCAAATCTCCGCCGGGATCCTTCGTGCCGCTGGCTTGGGGTTCTCCAGACTCTGAGGAATAAACATACCACAAGTTCTCTCTCGCGGCTTCCCTCCGCTGTCTTTCTGTGCCTCTCTCCCTGTGTCTTACCTCTGTTTTCATTCCCCCCCCCTCCCCCCCCCCCCCCAGCTCCTCCCCCTCCACACCTGCCGCTCATTTTCTTAGTCACCTAATCACCCGGTGACATATGTCCGTACTGGCACTAGAAACTATTTATCAGACACCCCTGAATGGCTTCAATATACTATTAATGAAGTGTATCGGAAGTTTTGTTTGTGACATTTGTTTTGTAGGGTCTAGGTGAAGTGTGTAATTTTTGGATGCTACAATACTTTCTCCTGTGGCGCCTTCATATGCAGAGAAAACTAAGAGCATCGCAACCACCACAAAATTGTTCTTTCAATGCATTTGAAACTGTGCTAACTTTCGTTTTCACCTTGACCTCAAACAAAATGGCCACCCGTGGGAGAGCAGTTGAACTCTGCAGTAATTTGCGAGTGATAATCTGCCCTCTTGATCACCACATGACTATGATGAGATTAGAGGGCTGGATAATTCATTTCTAGCCTGATTTTCCTCTTAATTGACTTTAATGGCTTTTTTTCTGCATTCTGGCAAGTGAGGCAGTTGAACAACCTGCTGTTGTCCTTTTTATCCAGCTTGCTGTGCAGTAACACCAATACATTCAGGATATCATCTTGGCCAAATTGTTAAAAACGTTTTGAAGAGGAAAAACACTTTTTTTGTTGTTGTTGTTGTTAACTGTAGTTTACATCCTTGCACATTATTACAAAAATTCCTTTTTTTCCAGATATTTTCTAGGCCATATTAAAATGATTGGCCTTATAAGTGAACCTGGGTTATTGGACAGACAGAAGATGATGACTCTATAAGCATCTCTACACTGAACTTTCGTGGTAAATTTCAGTGAGGAGTAGTGTATATTGTATGTCTGCTAGTCCATGTGCGTGAGAATCATCAAGATGCAGAAATATCAAACTGATTCACTGTTTCCTGTGATTATGATTCCTGTGCAAATGCATATTTTCATGATATATAAGCCTCTTCAGACACTCAGTTTCTCAACAAAAAAAATCCAATGTTTATAATTATATAAATTTATGACAAATGATTCACTGTCCTTATGGAACCAGTCTTGGCTCTGGATCTGGACCATGATCCGTTAATTAGCAAATTTTGAGGTAAATTATCGCAAACAAATCATGGAAGACTCACACTTGTTCAGCTTCTGCTCTCCAAGTGAGTCTAAGAGACATCCTGTTTGTGTGGGTGGTTTAACTCACCTCCAATTTATAGACTTTATTCACTTGTTTAAATGTTTAGTATTGCTGTTAGTGTTTCCTTTATCTTGGACACTCGTATGCCATAGGCCCATCATCTGTATCAATAAAAGTGGCATAAAGCCAACAAATATTTGCTCTAAATATAGCTGAAGAATGTTGACAAATTTGGGCTGAATTATAGCAAAGTTCCACTAATGTTTCAGCAGACTTGATTTATCTCAAAGAGGATCAGAGCAACACAGTTTAATCCCCACACTCCTGTTTATAGTCTCAAACAGCATGTTGTTTTACCACAGCAATCGGTCTTCACTTCAAAACACCTTACATCACAGAGCGTCAGACAGAAAGTGATAAAGAGGGATGAGGGTTGTTATCCTCTCCCTCTCTCCCTCTTGTGTGCAGCTACGGGGGCAGATGTGGAGCCTCAGTAACCCCTCTGATGATGATGTAACTATGTCTGAACAGAGGTCACAACCTCACAGATATCCATTACCTTCCCAGACAGGCCTAATGGGACCCTCTACCTAACAGAATGCACATCTAGTGCGAAGGAGACACTCAGTCGGGTGGCGTGATGCCGTCTCTCCCCCTGACCAACCTGGCCCAATTGTCTCTCGGCCATATCTGTGGAGTCTGAGCCCCAGACTTGCGTGAAGTAATCGCTTGCGCTCTATTATCGACATCAACATGCATGACTGAACGACCGAGTTCAAGCGCTCAACATGAGTTCATTATCACAGGGAGAACGGAGAGCATCAAAGTAAGAGGGAAGGCTATAAAAGACTGTAACTTCCTCCCAACCTTCCTTCTCTCTCAACTTGTCAGCCTGAGGGTGAAAGAGCCCTCGTGGGTTTTCAGGTGCAGAATGGGCTGCCGTGAATTATCGGTGAAGGTGAGCTTGATGCTGACTCAGGCGCAATGTCATAGTGCTTCCACCTTATCTGGTGGAACAGTCACGGCCACTTAGGATCAAAGCAGGGCGTCTGGCTCGTGATAGCTACCGATGAGGTTTCGTCTGCCTTTCGGACATGATTCACCTGGGTTAAAGTGATACGGTTTCCCATTTCTTTCTGACTTCTAGTTATCCAATTATGCTGTAAGAAGTAGTCAATTGATTTATAATAGTGACTTTGCAATTTACCCTCTAAAAAGAACAAAAGGTGATGTCCAATACTCTGTTTTGACATTTGATATTTTGTAATTGATTCCAGCTGTGATATTCTTCCATATGTCATGAATAAGTCTTAGATGATGTTTTGGTTGGTCAGCCTGTTGTTTCTCATCTATGCTTCCTGTCCTGACATTTTTGGGGAAAAAAGTGCTGATGTCTCCGGTGTTGGGGAGACTACCACAGAGGAGGTTAATTCAAAGGCCTTTGTGCCTGTGTATTGTTTCAAGTTTAAATACATGGGGAACACGGTGTGCCAAGCAATATAACCTTAATTTAACTTGGCCAGGGAACAGTGGAAGTAAACTTCAATGAATTTAGCTTCAGTTTGTTGAGCACTTATCCTCAAGTTACAAAAATACCCGGAATGGTAATGTAGGAGAATGAACGCTTTAGGTTCCTGAGATGTTGAGAGAACAGTCGTGTGTCCCCCCCCCCCCCCCCCCCAATGCCCTGTCTGGGAAGGCTTGCAGATGCTATGTTGATGGTTGACTTTTTTTCTCCTTTTAGTCTGAACAAAATTATGAATTTCAGAGAACTCAGGGATGTGTCTAGGAATGCACGTAAGCTTGATCAATGGAGACACTAACCCACTGTGTTTTCACATTTCTCTAATATCAGAAGCAGAGAATGAACAATGTGACGTTGATCTGTTACTACACAAGATGTAGTGCTGATCAAACATTATTGTTGGACAGAGATTTGTTCGACAAAGAAATAAGAAGCAAAAATATGTTGCCAGATAGGTCACCCAGGTATAGGTTACCCAAAAAATGTATTTCACTACTGTCATGTCTTTTTAAATCAGTATGACTTTCTCTATATTGTGGACGAAACAATAGATGTTTGACAATTTTAGATATTTTCCATATAACCTATAGATTAAAAATGATTAAAAAAGCACCATAAAAGTAGTCCCTAAGACTTGTGTGCTATAGTCCAAGTCCTCTGAAGCCATATGAGAGTATTGTGTGAGAAACATACTGCAATATAAGAGGTTAGGAACTGGTAATCTTCCCATCCAGTGATTTGTTAACTTTCGAATTTGCTGCCGCTGAATCATTGAGTCATTGTGTTAAACTCTGATTTTAATCAGACTGATTCATAAAGAAATTAATCAATCAATCAATTAATTGAAATGCAGTCAATAGTAGAAATCTGATGCAGTTCTCAAGTTCAACTCGATCACTCAATAATCTGGTCACAGCAGTTCTTGAATTAACAAATCACTCAACTTTCCCCTTCATGAGGGTAAGTAAATTAAGGTAAACTATCCCTCAACACATGTTGTTGTCAATATGGACGTACTCAGAAATGAAGATAATTTTGGTCATTATAAGCTTCACTTACTAAAGTGACTTTCGTTGAGACAGCTTAGGCATTATTTGTCCTTCCCTGTCCTGAAAAAGCTTATTTCAGCTTCTCTGAAGGTCAAAACTCTATTTTAGACACAGTAAGGTGTAAAAGCAGTGAATGTATGAGGTTCTCACGGTCATTAAAACCAGACTAAAACCATCAGGCTTTTCACAGACCCACCCAATTCACTGCGAGCACCACAGAGGCGTAGTCGATCTCAGCACTTTCTCTTGCCCGTGAGAACATGCTACACTCAAATCTTCTGTCTGATTAAAGACCGGGTCTGAGTTTTGATTCGGGTGTGGGCCATGTCACAATTACAGACCGTGGGATTATAATTTATGATGTGTGTTTAGATCATGCTGATAAGACATATGGCTGTTGTTGATGTGTCATGTATTCTTGGTCTGGTTTCATTGGGAGGAGGACCATTGCCATTTGAGGGACGTGATTTTGTATTATGCGGTTCCTCTCCAGATGTCTGTGTTTGCTGTTGGGGAGTAGAGTTTCTCTGTGGCCGTTTTCTACCCTCTAGGAGATGCGGTCTGGAAGCGGATTACAGATACCAATAGAAAAACACAGAAACAAAAGGACATACCAATGAAGATGGATAGAAGATAGAAGCCAAACCAAAGACAGTGAGCTATTGGAAACAACCTTCCAAATAAGACAAGCCAAACCAAGTTGGACTTAATTTAGAGGAAGAGAAATTGTGCTGAAGGCCTCCCCTCTCCAGACTTTTGCCTTGTAAGGTCAAAGCAGGGATAAATCGATCAGATGACTGTCTAAGCTGGGAGAAAGATAGAAAAAAAGACGGAGGCATGTGCTCTATAATAATTGTGGAATTTTAATTGGATTATAGTCTTGGTTAACCTTGCTGAGCTGCTTGAATCTGTTCATAGTTGTTCATAGTGGCAGTCGAATCTGGCAGTCGAATCTGCTCCCATTCCAAGAAGATCTGTGTGAAGGGTTTTATACAAAACCAGGTCTGATGTCCTTTTGGCTTCTTCGCTTCCTTGAAGAAGCTGCTTTTTCTTAAAGTCTTGCTTTAGCCAAAGACCCTTTAGGGCCACAATAAACTACAAGAGAACATTAGGCATCATACACTTACCTTGTTATCAAATGAATACAGAGAAAAACTGGGCATCATGCACTAAATGACTGAGGATCACACACACTTCCTGAATTTCAAGTCTCTCTGACACAAACTCACACAGTAGCATGTGCCTCGATGTTAGGATCGCATGACAAATAAAAACTGAATGTATGTTCTAAAATCGGTTCAAAATATCATTTGTGTTTGATATCCTTGGACTTGATGGATTCATAGTCTGTGCCAATCATACACTATGCAATTTTCATTCACTTTCTCAAATTTATAAAATCTGCAGCCTGGCTATGATTTTTGGCAACTAGAGTCAACTAAAATCTGTGCTAAAAAAACGGTGCTAAAGTCATGTCTTTTTAAATCTCTGCACGGGCCTCAAATCTAGGCCCTATCCAGGCCCGAGACCCTCAGGCCCGGCCCTTGTCCTACAGTTTAGCAGAATTCTCGCTAGAGTCTTAAAGGGATAGTTCACCCAAAAATGAAAATTCTTTCATCATTTACTCATCCTCAAGTTGTTCCAAACCTCTATGTGTTTATTTGTTCTGCTGTACACAAAGGAAGATATTTGGAAGAATGTTTTAATCAAACAGATCTCAATCCCCATTGACTACCATAGTATGTATTTTTTCCTACTATGGAAGTCAATGGGGATTGAGATCTGTTTGATTAAAACATTCTTCCAAATATCTTCCTTTGTGTACAGCAGAACAAATAAACACATAGAGGTTTGGAACAACTTGAGGGTAAATAAATGATGAAAGAATTTTCATTTTTGGGTGAACTATCCCTTTAATGGTGCCTGTGTTTGTTTGTTTTTGTTTTTTATTCTCCCCATCACACAGCATACTACTGTTGCAGCCAATACAAGAGTTCAGTTTTTTTTTTAATGGCAAAGTAGTTATATGTCTTTTCATTTCTTAAAGGGACACTCCACCCATTTGCATTACGCTTTCCATTGTTAGAAACCCAGTTATACTATTGAATGGTCGTGCAACACTCTCTCATTTTCCCCTGAGTGGAGAGAAATCTGCTATTTACCTTTTTCACTTCCTCCTACAATGACGCAAAAATCGTCATTTTACGTCATTGTAGGAGGAAGTGTAAGAGGGGGGGATTTCTGTAAAGACTACAAGCACTAGTCCCCACCCCACCCTTTCAAACCCGCCAGTAGGGGGTTGGACCTAATGTCCTAACAGACCTATCACAGATCAGTGCCAGTGCGTTTGATTTTACCGGCAGAAACTTTTTGAAAATATGGTCGAAGGTACTGAATACGCAGACGGATGCATTATGGAGGATTGGGATTACACATAGTGTCAGCCATCTTTTTTTGGAAGCTAAGCTAGCAGGCTCTTGTTCTGTGGATAAAGCCGAGAAGTAACTTGATAAGGTCCTCTTTTTCCCGGACATGTCCGGCCGTCGATGTCCGGGATTCAGCTTTTGCTTTCTGCAGTCGCCATGCATTGTTTACATGTACAGCTTGTGTTTCAATCTAACTGAATTCATTCTGATTGGTGAATCTGATTGTAGTGTTTGCATGAACGCTAAAAAAGTGATCGGTTGATGTGCGTTTTAACATTGCTAAGAAAATTCCCGCTCCTCCGTGAGAGATACGAGACCGGTAACTTGCGTCTCACATGTGTCGCTCATCGGTATTCACGCCACCGGCCTCGCGTCGTTCTCCACACGGCCCTCACTCGTCCTGCTCGCCACAGTAAACATGATGAATGGCGACTGTATAACGCAATAGCCGAATCCCGGACATTTTGGGCGATCTCGAAACACATTTTCAGCCAGACTCATCACGGAGACTCACTAGTAGCCTAGACTTGTTGTTTAACTACTGCGCTCTGGTAGGCGTGGCCTCCTAGGGCAGCGAAGCAAGTGCATTCTGGGAGTTGTTGTCTTTCATCCACATAAGCCAAAAAAACATTTTCTGGCTTTTCTCAGTCTAGAAAGCTCCCAATTTTCAAAAATAATTTCACATTTCTTCTACATAAATTACCCATTTTAAATACACATTCATCTTTACAGAGGTGGAATGACCCTTTAAGTAAATTTAGAATTTTTTTTATTTTTTTATTAAAGTTTTTGTTTTTAAATTGAGGACCAACCATTTAGCCTCTCAAATCAAAACTTGACTTGCCTACAATAAAAGCCATAGATATAAAACATATATAGCAAGCATATCACAATGTAAGTTTAAACGTTTATTACCACCACAGTAAAAAGGGAATTTTTGATGAGCTAAGGCAGGCTGCTCGCAACAGCCCTCGCTTGCACACAGTGGAAGGTTGGAATCCAGTCCTCCTTTCTTCTATGGGCCTTTTTACAATCGGTCACTTAATGCGTTTTCTCTGATTGGATACCTATCAGATCATGAAAAGACCAGGTCTAATTGCCCTCCAAAACGCTTTTGAGATGGATTTAAATCCGATCACTCAAACCACTTGGTGGTTTGAGACACATTACAGCTGATGATAAATAAAATGCAGCTCATATATCTGTTGCGTTCATTGGCATGAACTCGATTTATATTCGTTTTGGGGAGACGCATTTTATGTGGCCAAGTGTAAATGTAACCGTTTTAACAAATCAGATATGTGATCAGAGTTGTGAAACTGTGCTGAACACTAAACACCATGCGAGCCAGTCTTGACAGTCGTGGTAGCATGGTCTCGTGTTGTTTTCACCAGCGCAGCACATCTCTTAATTAATAAATGTCTAAAATTTGAAAAGAAGGAGAAGCCTAAAACAGGCACGATGCGTGAGCTATGAAGTGAAAATTGTCTCGAAAACCGGCCCTAGCGGCGTAAATAATTCGGGCCTCGACGGGCTGAAATGCAGGGCTATAATGCATCTTAGTCCAGCTTTAAAGACAAGTCAGTGGCAGTGTAAAAAAAAAAAAAATTATTTAAGTTGTCTTTTACACAAATATATATAGCTTTCTTTATATTTATCAGTGGGGTCCCTCATAAGGGAATCATTGTATTTGGGGTCCTTGGCATCATAATGTTTGAAAAAGCTTGTACTAGAGTAAACAACAGCTGATTGGCTATTTGATAAAAATTAATTAATATTGAGCATTATGATTTCTCACATTCATATAATGTACGAGTGGTCCCTTTAGAATGTCTCTGGTGTCTGCATTAGCGTGCGCTTTGCAATAGGGTGGTTCAGCATCCGAGTGATCGTTGTCCTTTGTTTAAATAACCGCAGCATAATTCCAGAATAAAGTGCTTTATTCATTCAATGAGTTTAATCCAGCCAGTCTCACGAATCCTGGGTTTGCCCTGTTAATACAGGTCAAAAGCTGGTGAAAGGCTGCAGTGTGTCCCGTTGGCTTTCATCAGCAGTGAAGTTAGATCTGCGTCTGATTATAAGCGGGACTTTGGTGGATCTACTGCAGGGGAGAGAAAATCACTTATGAAAACAGAAGGCTCTATGTGCAGGCTGCAGTGCGCTTCTAATCTAACCTCCCCATGGCCCAGAGCGGCCCGCTGCCCGATTCCAATCAACATGTCTGGGGAGCTTGTGATAACCCTCGAGCCCAGCGCGTGGCGCTCAGCACCAGGGCTCAGAGTACTGACCCGCACCTCATCAGCAACGTTTAATCTGATTAAAAAGTTCTGGCTCTGCCTGTGGCCCTTGTGGCCAGATCAGCTACTGTAGATCAGCTCAGAGTCCAGAAGCTCCCACATGGAATCACCACCGATCTTAACTATATCTATGGTAGTTGACATTTTGGAGAGTGGTGTGGCGTGTTGTACTTGGTCTAAAATGATTTTAAACATAATTTAGTTCATTATTAATATACTGTATATATCATTATATACATATAAATGGTAAATGGACTGCATTTATACATATACATATATATCATATATGTGACCCTGGACCATAAAACCAATCACAAGTCGCACAGGTATTTTTGTGGCAATAGCCAGCAATACATTGTATGGTTCAAAACTATCGATTTTTCTTTTATGACAAAAATAATTAGGATTATTAAGTAAAGATCCTGTTCCATGAAGATATTTTGTAAATTTCCTACCGTTAATATATAAAAATATTATTTGTGTGAGTGGATGCCGAAAAATCGCAAACATAAATGGACAACTTTAAAGAAGATTTTCTAAATTTTTGGATTCTTTTGCACCCTCAGATTCCAGATTTTCAAATAGTTGTATCTCGGCCAAATATATTGTTCTATCCTAACAAACCATACATAAATGGAAAGCTTATTCATTCAGCTTTCAGATGATGTTTCATAAATTTCACAAAATTACCCCTTGTGACTGGTTTTGTGGTCCAGGGACACATATATCATTCATATATTATATAATGTATTATTTAATTTGGTTTATTAATAAATATATTTAAAATAATTAAATAGTATTCTTATTTTGGTCTCATTAGTATTACATTAGGACTTGTGAACAGGGTATAGGGTTCCTTGACTGCTACTCTGGATTTGTCTCTATTGTAAGATAGAAAAGATAACTAACTTGTTAACTTGCGTTCATTCCTCTACCCTGGCTAGTAGGGGTGTAACGGTACACAGACGTCGTGGTTCGGTCGTACCTCGTTTTTGAGTTCACTGTTCGATATGAGTTCGTTACAACAGGAAAATGCAACAAATCCCCAATGCTAGGTTTCTTTTCATTTATTTTGGACAGACAGTAGTGCAAATTACAGTTTGTTCCATCAAGCGCCATTTAGTCCCCTAGTTGGTACAGTACAGCCTCCTTTAATGTATTAAGCCCTAAGCAGTAAACCGAATGCACTTGAATATGTTGTATTTTTTTGGAGGGCTGATTAAAAAATAATAAATGAAAAATAATGAAATAATGAATAATGAAAAATAAAACTCGTGCAGGGATTATTTTTATTCGCGTGTGAGAGTTCATTAACATGCGGTGGCAATGGCGGATGCACAAAGATCAATATTACGCTTTTTCAAGAAATCATGGAAAGATAAGTGAGAAGGAGAAAAAGTGCCATCTACATCTGAGCCCACTTCACCTTTCTATGAGGAGACGGCAAGTGAAGCTTCCCATTTCCAGGACACGGAGTCATCACTGGACTGTAGCAGTGAGATTCCCACGACACAAATCGGCACAATGCCAAATGAGTTTGTCTCATTATAACAGTGAAAAAAATTGTGCTTTGTAAAATAAAGAAAACAAATTGGATGCCACTTCCAGTCGTCCCGTTTCCTTTCCGTGAAGTTTGTGGAGCGCGTCACAAAAATGTATCGAAACTTAACGTATATATAGGCTGCTAGCAAGCTCTTGCGTGCCATCTGACCTTGAACTTGTTTTGGGTTGGTGCATAGATCATCTCTTCTTCTTCTGCTCTTTTTCCTGTAATGGCAGTTATCAAACAGCATTGCACTACTGCGCCTTCTGGATATGAGTGTAGATCACCTGTGACTGACTGCGTTTGTAGTCTGACTGTATGCACCGAACCGTGACGGTTCAGGACGAATACTTTTAACGTTACACCCCTACAGGCTAGTATAACTAACAGCACTGCCTGGAAGTATTAGTAGCCTTTTTCAGCTTAACTCAACGTTTGCATTTATTAATGGACTTTAATCTTAGTTTATAGTGATCTTAGTCATTTCGAGTGCCATGAATGTTAAGTAATTTCAGTGACTCAAATGGCATTTGGATTCATTACAGGCATCATGTGCTTGTGTACACAACCCACGTTTTAATCTTTGAGCAAGAACATACATGTTTGTGATTTAAACAACTCAGCTGCGAACGTCTTTTCTGCTGTTATGGATTGATCGAGTTTAATTGGTTTGTGATTCTACTGGCATTTACAGAAGTAATGAGTTCTGTTTTATATGCTTTTTGACTCATGCATGCCCACAGTGGAAGTTTGTGACTTGTTAAATTTCCTTCAGTTAGTTTTCTAAATCATTCGAATTGCTTTCCATCGCATGTCTTAGCCAGACTTTGGCTTCAGCTATCTTAACTTGGCACTTCCAGTGACTTCCAGTGACGTCCAGCTCAAGGGTGGTAATGGTTGCTGTCGGCCAGTCTATCAGAATCTGTAGGTGAATAACCTGACATGCTGGAGGAAGGAGTGTGTAATATCCACAGCGCATTTCACTCCGAGCCCTCTGCTGCTCTGTGTAATGAGAGGCCTGAAGCTCCTGCCTTTCCTCTCATTTACTGAGCTGAATAATGATGGTGCTCTCGGTCTGAGCCTCATCGCTGCCGTAACACAGTCACACCCACAGCGTGCTCGCTCTCGCTCTCATTCTCTCCCTGCTTCTGAAGTGAAGAAATGAGAATTCAGGACACAGGACTCCTCTGCCTTTGTTCTTTTCATTAGGGGGGGGAAATCGCAAAGCTCCACTTCTCTATCTCTCTTTCTTTCTCAAAGAAGGTCACTCTTTCCAGGAGCCCGATTGGACTTTCATGTTTTTTAAAGAGTCAAACATTAATCTATTTCTTCACACAGTCAAATATGTGATCTCTTTTGCAATTCATCATCTTTTTCTTTATCTGGTGGCTGTGTCTGAAAGCTGAAAAATGTTTTATGTCCTGTCTATCTGATGAACTCTTGAAGGCAGCATAGATGTGTACTTCTCTACCTATGATATCCCATAAACCTGTGTGCATGAAATTAATGGGAGCTTGGGGCAACAATGACACAAAGTGGCAAAAATTTAAACTAAAACTAAGTTTGTCAAATATTATTACAATTTAAAACAATAAAAATCCATTTTAAAATATTTTAAAATGTAATTTATTCCTGTGATGGCAAAGCTGAATTTTCAGCCTCATAACTCCAGTCTTCAGTGTCACATGATCCTTCAGAAATCATTATAAGATGCTGATTTGCTGCTTAAGAAACATTTATTATTATAATCAATGTTGAAAGCTGTTGTGCTCCTTAATATTTTTGTGCAAAATATGATTCTTTTTTTTTTTTCAGGATTATTTGATGTTCAAAATATTTGTTTTAATAAAGTATTCAAAGAATAAAAGTATTAATTTCTTTAAAAAACACTGACCCCTACATTTTGAATGGTAGTGTAATTTAGTCTAGTTGAGAATTTATTTAAATTATTTGAGCTAAGTATTTACATAAAAGGGTGAGCCACAGTATACTTTTACATAAAAAAAAAGATAATCCCTGTAAATATGTTCTCTTAATAGCAAAAAATACCTCTGAGAAACAACTCTATGGGGCAAATATTGCCCCTGCATGGAAAAGTTCATTTCTGGTACTGGCATACAGTTTAGTGTTAGTGGAACAGAAATCTAAAAGCCGTTTGAAGGAGCACTTGGAATGATTACCTCATAAATATCCATTTTTATTTAACCACTGACTTGCAGGATTGGCTCTGTAGTCACAAAATGTTATGTGGTTACCTCTCAAGCTCAATTGATTTTCTTTTAGATCTTCAAATATACACTATGGTGGCCTGTAAGCCCATCTGAAATCAGTTTTCTTTGGATGCATCTTCATACCCAAACACTGCCTGTGTAATGATAGACTCACTGTGCCCAGCCTCTTTGTGGCACACATCTAACCATAGTGTAGCACATGAATTTTACAAAGACGTCTATGACATGTGTGTTCATCTAGAATATGCCATTTTTAGAAAGCTTGCTCATCTTCTGTACATCTCTAAATCATTCACTGACAAATGTTAGAACGTCGGCAGATGTTTTTGTGACGTGCATTATGTTTTAGATTTGTTTTAATTCCAATATGATTATTCAAGTATAACACAGTGCTTTAGATGAACAGCATCCTCATGATGATAGGGAAAAAAAGTTAAGTGTTAAATACTGTATCTGTATATAATGTCAGCTCCCATCTACTTGAAAGTGAAACTCAGAATGACCACCTACAAATGCTCCTGGCATTGTCCGGTTTTGTTTGTACGGAGTAGGAAGCTAATAATTTGTGTAATCAGGTCAAATCTCTGTGACTGGCCCCGGATGGATAGTGTAACACAGAGGTCTTCAATCTTACTCCTGGAGGGCCACTGTACTGCAGAGTTTAGTTTCAACCCTAATCAAACACACCTGAATCAGCTCGGCAAGCCATTCAGGAAGGCTTGAAAATACAAAGGCAGGTGTGCTGAACATGGTTGGAACTAAACTCTGCAGGACAGTAGCCCTCCAGGAGCAGAATTGAAGACCTCTGGTGTAACAGATCGGAAGGCTTTTCTGAGAGCCCTGCTGCTAGGAGCAACGTACTGGGCTTCTGTGTAGACTAGAGTTACCATAGCAGCAGCTGGAGTGCCAACTCTCAGAGCCAAAGCAACGAGAGAGCCAGTAACAATGCTCAAAATGTGTTTGTGTCAGTAATAATTGCTGCGTGGTTCAAAACCTTTGAAATCAATTCTTACTGTTCAAATCCCAAATTGAAATTCAATCTGAGGATGCGTGGCCACATTACTCTGGCTATGTGCATATCTGACCTTTAGTGTGGACCATTTTGCCTTTTATTGACTAGATACACAACATGACATCATGACTTTTGCGTAAACAGACACGCCACTTTCAAGTCAAGTGGCGTGTTATCTATACGCATTTTGAGATATCCGCGTGTATGCGTGTATGTCTACGCCATTAATGTCCAAGTGATTCCGCGTATATGTACACGCCATTAAATTTCCGACCGAAACGAAGCAAAATGTAGATCTACATTTGGGGAGCGATATTTTTTTTCCCTAGGATGGTAGGGGAAGACTCATAAATGCTATTAACCCCAGTGACGGGTAGGTTTAGGGACGGGGTGGAGGTAGGTCATATATTTATATATACAGTAATAACGTTAAGTCAACTGCGTTCATAAACACGCTGAAAAGCGATTGTGCGTGTTGATAGCACGCCAAAAATGGAAATACGAATTGGCGTGTCATACACACGCAATTTTATGAGATCAGTCTGAGATACAAGTGGCTCCATTGTGCGTGCAGTGTTTGAGGAAGCTCAATGCATTGATTCAATTTTACAAATCTCCGGTCAGCTTCTTTCAAAAGCAACTGTGGACAAGATGTTTCATCCCTAATTAATCCACACATTATCAATCTTTTTCTTGATTTTTATATATTTTTTTCTTTTATTGAGTGGCATTCATACATTTATTCAGCAAGAACGAATTCAACGGTGACAATAAGGCATTTTAAATTCTACAAAATATTTCTATTTCAAATACTGTAAATGCCGTCATACTTCAAACCTGTTCAGCAGCTTTCGGCCTGCTTCACAATCCAAGAGTTGTCCATTAACTGCCCCATTTTAAAAGCTCAAAAAAAAGAAAGAAAATTCTGTCATCAACGTCATGTCATTTCAAACCTGCATGATTCGCTTTCTTCTATTGATCACAAAAGAACATTAAGGATCATATTATATTAAAAAGTAGTAGTCACATTGTATAAATTAGGCATATTATCTAAAAGTAGTCTACTATCTATGTCTTTACAATAGATATATTTCAAATATTGTTTTGAAGGGAACTTTGTGTGTTCCACCAATGAAATACAGAATTTAAAATGACATGACAATTAGTAAATGTAAATGAGTAAATTATTACATTTTTGGTTGATTGAACTCTGATTAAAAGCTGGGACCTTTAGTACAGCTGCCATGTTAAGCCTTGATTTTTCAGATTCATTTGTCGACGAGTTGTCTGTAGCCATGTTTCCATCCACCGATTTGTATGCAAATTTTGGGATATCACATTAAAAAAAAACGCAGGATGGAAATGCCAAGATGTGTATAAATTCTAAAAACAAGCATAGCTCGTTTGAACAAACAAAACATATTTACTGAATAAATCCCTCGATGCAAAACAAAAAAAGTCACGTGACTTTGCCTCAACAGTGAGTGTGATTGATAACTGGACCAACAAGCAGACCAATTTCACTGCATATCATCTCAAATCTTTTAGTTATTCTGAAATACCAGGCATCCGAACGCAAGATAACAGTTGTTGTTGTTTCGTCAGAGCCACAGTGGCTTCCCCGATTGCAGCAACTTCCATTTTTACTACAGATTTTTTGCGCCAAGTGACGATTTTGTTCTCTTGAACACATGGGATGGAAACGGTATGCGCATGTTTTATGCGATATTCCAATTTTTTATATCGCTTTTAATTCACAACTTTACATGGAAACAAAGCTAATGTCGTCTTCAAACTGACTCTGGTAAAATTCAGATTTAAGGCCCGTTCACACCAAGGACGATAACTATAATGATAAAAATAATGATAGTGTTCTAAAAATCATAAAAGAATAGCAGAGTCCACACCACAACTATAACAATTAAAGCAGCAGACAACAAAAGTGCAGTGCGCTCTTAGAATAAACAGAACTATATAGTCGGCTGGTTTGGATGCTAACATAGTTATCTTCATGGTTATCATTCTTGGCCTTTACTATAGCCGTTGTGCACTATGTGACCATTTACAGTGTTCCATCTGTTCCACTGCTTTTGTTCACTCTAAAAGGAGCTTTATCTCAGAGAGCTTCGTGAGCCCTGGTCATCTAGTGGACAGCTGTGGTCAGCTGCATTCCTCAACAGGCTCTCTACTAATTGGCCTGCTGTGCATTCCCGGTGTTAGTGTGATGGTTCACTGGTCAGGTCTGCCCCCTGCCTCTTAACAAATTTACCATCTACACCTCTTTGACCTCCTGACCCTTGAACAGAGAAAGTAAAGACATTACAGCCTTTCTCTTTACTCACGGCCAGTGGTGTCGTGCTCAGCGGTTCATGCTTAGGGTTGACCTGTATCATTTCTGGGGGGTTCGCAGAATGAATTGTACCACTCCATTGAGCCTCAGGGAAAGGAAGAGAGAGGGGAGCTATGCTTTGTTGAGCCTTCAGCGCCTGGCTAATGAGCGTTAGGGAGATCTGAGATAGTTTAGGGAAAAAAATGAGGGGTGCAGGTTACATCCATGGATTACTGCTCAAGATCTTCAAAGAGTCTAATGCCACCCAGAGTTCATGAAAAGAGAGGAATTCATGAAAGTCAGTCCACGAGGAATTTACCCTCACCACCACCACATGTTTAGCATCATGTGATGTGCTTCGGCTACCATTCCACTCCACTGCTGGACAAAACAAATCAAGTTATTTCAAAAGTTGTGTATTAATGAATCTGCTACAGTCAATTTTCTTTCATTTTCATGTACGAGTTTAGTTTTGTTCAGCATGTCAAAAGAACCGTTCTAATTTAGATGTCTTCCTCTAAAATGGGCGTCTCGGTGGGAGCAGTTATGAACCTGCTCTTCTGTAGTGTTCAGCACAACAGTAACCCTCCTCCAGCTCCCTCTCTGTCTGCGTTCAGCACTAAATGGCTCTCAGTAATGGACAGTAATGCACCTTAACGTCATGCTGCTGATTACAGCACAGCTGAATGTCAGCGCCTAACCACGCTTAGTGTCAGAACTGCACAAATTCACACCGCAAGAGAACACGCAGCAATTATCCTTAAAGACCCTAGTATTTCCCCTGACACATTAAAAACATGGACTTTTAGCTGTTCAGTGCTGCAGCTGTATGTGTCAAGAATATGTCGCAGAAGAAAACCAAACATCTCTTTATTAAACGAACATGTTTGTTTTTGATTCTTTAGTCTCTTAGTAATGCATCACACATGATTAACATTTACATCTTCCTGGATGTGTGAAATCTGATTGGATGAGCCACAGTTAAAGACATTAATAAATAGCTGAAATGTGACAAAGATTTGTCAATGGCATATACACAGATGAACCAAAATATCATGACCACCTGCCTAAAATGCTGTTGGTCCTCTGCATGCTGCCAAAACAGCGCCGGCCGACCGAGGCATGGACTCTTCTAGACCCCTGAAGTTATCCTGTGGGATCGGACACCAAGACGTTAGCAGCAGATCCTTCAAGTCCTGTAGGTTGCACGGTGGAGCCGCTATGGATCGAACTGAATTCTGGGGAATTTGGAGGTCAGAGCAACACCTTGAACTCTTCATCATGTTCCTCAAATCATTCCTGAACAATGTGTGCAGTGTTGCAGGGGTGCATTGTCCTGCTGAAAGAGGCCACTTCCACCAGGTAACACCATTGTCATGAAGGAGTGTACCTGGTCTGCAACAATAATTAGATAAGTGGCACGTGTCAAATTTTCATCCACATGAATGGCTGGACCCAGAGTTTCCCAGCAGAACATTTCCCGGAGCATCACACACCCTCCACCGGCTTGTTGTCGTCCCACAGTGCATCCTGGTGCCATCACTTCCCCAGGTATATGGTGCACACTTACATTGCCGTCCACGTGATGTAAAAGAAGACCGGACTCATCGGACCAGGCGATCTTCCACTGCTCAAAGGTCCAGTTCCGACGGTCATGTGCCCATTGTAGCCGCTTTCAACGATGGACAGGGGTGATCATATGGCACTCTGATTGGTCTCCGGCTACGTAGCCCCAAACGAAGCAGAATGCACTGTGTTGATATATTCTTCCCATAACCATCATTCAAATTTTGTGTGACTTGTGCCTCAGTAGACCTTGTGTTGGTTCGGACCAGATGGGATAGCCTTCATTTCCCTCATGCATCGATGCCCAACACCCTGTCGCTAGTTTGTCACCATTCTCACCACTGCTGACCGGGAGCAACCCACAAGCCGTTTCAGAGATACTCTGACTCCGTCGCCTTGCCATAACAATTGGGCCCTTGTGAAAGTCGCTCAGACCTTTATTCCTGCCCATTTCTCCTGCATCCAACGAGAACTGATTGTTTGCTTACCTTCTAATCTAACCAGACCTTAATATGTGGCCTTGTTACTTAGGAGATGATCAACGATATTCACTTCACCTGTGACTGGTCATAATGTTTTGGCTCATCAGTATATATTATTATTGTTGTCAATATTTTATTTTCTGTAGTTATACTGTAGCTATACTTTCTCTGGATTCATATAAATCAGATTTGATACACTTTTCATACATTTATATGTTGGATCTTGGGTCAATAACAAAATCCCTTAACCATGATAACTGTAAAAATGTCCTCTCATGCATTAATATATGCTGGTGATTTGTAGGATCTGTCTGTCTTCCACGCAGGATTTAGGTGGCACACAGGTGATTTTCAGAGGTGCACAGACTGACAGATAGAGTTCTGTCGTTGATGGCTGCAGCGGTGGGTAGCTTTGGGAATTGGTGTTGCACGGGGTGCTGGTTCGAAACCAAGTGTTCTCTAGCAATCATCTCCATGAAGGAGAGAGCGAGGCAGAGCCTCCATCCCATTATACCCTCATCTGAAGTTGCCTGCCAAGCCAGCTGCTCCCCTATCAGACACACACACACGTCTGGACACATGACCGACACGCACACACATCCAAATGTATGTTTACACACAAGATGACTTGCAGCTCTCACAATGTCAATCTCAGGCTGAAGTTCAAACAAATATTTACAAACATTTGTGTGAAAACATATACACTGGAAAACATAATTAATGTTTAGACTTGATTACATCCAAGACATCCAACATTGGATGTCTTTTTTTCCAGTAATAAACAAACATTAAGTTGTTTTGATTGATACTGTGAAGCAGCTTTGATACAATCTGTATTGTGAAAAGCGCTATATAAATATATTTGACTTGACTTGACTTGACTTGACTTGACTTGATTACAGAAGGAATCCACCTGGAGAGCAACACACTGAAAACCTTGTCATCATTTTCCCTTTCTTTTTTCTGTGGAAGAGCAAAAGTATAAATTCTGAAGACTGTGCTGGTCGCACATTTCTATACAATAATTAATGGTGAATCTTTTAAGCATCTACAATAATTCAAAACCAACGTTAATGTATCAGAAAAGTACAGGGGCGGACTGGGACAAAATTTCAGGCCAGGAAATCTCACACTAATCCAGGCCATTCCATACACCCAACAAAATTTGAAACCACAGACAACCCTTTTTCCTTTTCATTCTCTTCATTTTTCATAATATCTCTTTGTCTCTCACTCGTGTGTATGTGTGTGTGCGTGTGTGTGTGTGTGTCTGCGTGCGCGTTTAATTTTTTCACTAATTTTCTTTTTTTTATCTACACATCTCCACCTTGTTGCAAAACAACCACCTCATTGTAATGTGTTTGCACATAATACATTTCTTTTTTAGATAAATTTAAAGTATACATTACGACCATGTGTTGTTGTTTTATCTTAAAATGACTTAAATACTCAAGATTTAACAAAACTATATTTTCTAAATTGCCTAAGTGTCTAAATTGGTACAATAATAACTACATCATGATCACTACATGAAGATATTTTATCTTTTTAGAAAAATCCTAATACTGAGCATGTTATTGCATTATCATAAGTCATGTTTTTCCCTTACGGAAATGAACCATGGTTTTATTATAGTAAAAGTATAGTAACCACGTTTTTTGGGCAGATTGATTACTATTTGTATAACCAGAGTTTAAATACAAATTCCATGGTTAAATTAGTGTAGCAAAACCATGGGTAGTTTGTGGTTACCATGGTTTAAGGTTTTATTTGTAGTAAAACCATGGTTAATTTTCATAAGGGTTGTGTTGTGTCCCCTAGCTCGCTCTAAACCTATTATAAAGTGATGTGAATATATGTCTGCTATATGTCTGCTTGAGTGATGATAGTAATGGGTTGCTACTGCTAACAGTTGCTAGCTGTTTACAAACAAAGACAAAACTAGCCTATTTTACAGCAAAATCGGCTGCCAGGCAACCACGAGTTCTCCCGGTTCTTCCGAGGGCCAGTCCGCCCCTGGAAAAGTCCATGCAAGCCCTCTGAATTCATACACTGCAAAACTTGCTATGTTTTTCATGTTGTCTAGTACAAATATCTACATCATTAAATCGAGTCACAATTACTTGATAAGCAAATTTACTTTAGAAATCAACTTAAAAAAAATCTGCCAACGATGTAAGAAAAATAAACCCTTTTTTCCTTTGAATTAAGTTAAAAAAAAAAGTTATTTTCTCATTTTAAGCAAAAACTTAATTTTGATACATTTTTCAGAAAACAAGACGTGATATCTTAAGTAATTTTGCTTATAAAGCGCTGTAAATGTGTCCTGATTTAAGAATGTTTAGATATTTGTACTGGGACACTATAAATCTTTTTATTTTTTTGGTATAATTAATTTGTGTGAGGAACAAACATTATTATTGAAATTTTCTCTAGAACTCTTTGCATTGTCTATGAGAGTTCAGTAGAGAAGTAGCAATACTGGATTGTTAATAATCCAACCATGAATGAATCATTCTTTGGACTGATATTTTCAATGAACTATTCAGAAAACTGGTCAAAGTGACAATCACAAATTATTTACTCAGTGATCCATTCACATCAGTTGACGGCTCAGTGAAGGGAAATATATTCAGCGAGTAACAACCTTAATTTCAGTCTGTTTCTCACTGAAATCTATTGTATGGCTTTAGAAGAATTGAAAGTCAAATAAACTGCTATCATGATTGTTTATGGTGCTGTAGAATTATATTTGAAGCTGGAAAGCTCCAGTCCCCACAATTTAGTCAGTCAGTCAGTCATACAGATTTTGTATGAATAAATGATTACAGAATTTTTATTCCCCTTACAAGGAAGTCAGTAGCACATTCAAAAGCAGACTAAGTTGTTCCTTTAAGTTCTGTAATTTATCCATGACTACCCATGAGTTAAGACATATCTGTACAGAACCGTTTACACAGCGATCTGTGTGCAAACATGATAGCGCTATCATGCTCTACCAAATCCACAAGTATATAAATAGCTGTTACTATTTGTAAAAAAAAAAAAAAAAAGTGCACACAACAGAGAAGCTCTGTAATTTAAGGGAGATGCATTTCACTGGGCCAATCAGATTTCAAAGGGCCTGGCTGTTAGAAGTTTTTTTCCCCTCTCAAATTGTGGGTCGTCCTTGGAAATACTCAAGGTGGACGAGCGATAAGGCAGAAACGAGGTGGAAAGTGGAACAGAAAAGGGGGTTTAAGGACTGGAGATAATTTCTCTAAGCCATTGCCACCCAGATAGGACCCCCATTTTCCAGACTTCCCATCTTAAAAGTTCTTGGCAGGGATTAAGAGAACAAAGGAAGGTAAATTCCTAGGAAGAGCAGAAAATTGGTCCAACTTTTAAAGAATGTCAGCACCCGCTTTTTATTTATGGCTTCGTAATTTATCTTAAAGGAACCTTGAGTTGAGAACATAAGAATGGAAACAGACACACAGAGAAGAAGGTCATTTAGTGTTTTCCAGGTATCCAGTGGCACTGAGCTTTGCTCACCAGACATAACATTTCATATCAGCACCTTGAAATGTAGTAGCCATTTGAAAAGAAAAGCTAGATAAAAATAGACATGGGCATCCATTAAAAGACATGATGTGTGAAGAGGCAGTAGTCATTAAAAGCAGCATGCATTTGGTTATTGACCTTTAATGTGGTTAATTGCCTGAGTGTCGGGGACTTGAGTATGTGACATTTCTTATTTTCCTGTTTATCCGGCTTTATCCTGAAAGGATTTGACATTTCAAATTAAGCATTAACTCAAGAGTGTGGATTGCGATTGAAGATCAGCGCTCCAGTGGAAACGCAAACAAACAGCCCCTGTTCGGTCCACACACACTCTTTTGTTATCGCACTATATTACGGATACGAGATTTGAAGTAATTATAATTTTCGGATTCATCTTCTTGTGCGCTGTTAAGAGAGAGAGCGCTTCCATAACTGACAGTGTTGAGACGCTCTCCCAGGTTTTACGTAACAAACCCTGGCTGCTAAAATTAAGTGGATGTGGAAGAAAGTAAAGTAGGAGGAAAACTGTTCTAATTACATGTGGGAGTTTCGGCACACTTCACAGAGAGGCCTCAAAGATACACCCATTTCCCTACTGCTAAACACACACATTTTCACACTTAATCGTATACTCACATCCACTTTTTGACACCGCGTAGACACTCATATTCCATTACATCCTCTCACAAACCCACACACTCGCTCATACTCCTGTGGATATCCCTGAGGTATGCCTGACATTTCAGTTCAGGAGAAGAAGGGACTTCATATAGAAGACTAGTTCTGACACTCATTTAGATATAGATTTTAAGTTTTTGAAATATTTTGTTGACTACTACTCTCCTTTTCAAGGCTACTCTAAAGAAAGAGTGGTAACACTTTACAACAAGGTTCAGTTTGTTAATACATTAGGTATTTCTACAGTACAGTTACTTAAACTACAGTTTTGCTACAGCATTAATTATAGATTTTTAATTTATAGGATTGTTAATTTATAAATATAATATTGTTCATTGTTAATTCATGTTTAATGTAATATTGCTCATTTTTAATTCCTGTTTGTTCATAATTCATTTACTTGAAGTGTTAAAAAATGTTTTAGCATGTGTACAAATTACCAACATTTAACCAAAAGGAATACATGTTTTGGTCATTATTTTATTCTAGCTTTTTCATCATAGCTAATGTTAACACATACAGTACCGTTTAAGAGTTTGGGGTCAGTAAGATTTATTGACAAGTAGGTTATACATTAAATTGATCAAAATGTCAGGAAAGGCATTTACGTTGTTTCAAAAGATTTCTATTTTAAATAAATGCAGCTCTTTTGGCATTTATTGGAATTACTATTCATCAAATAATAATTAAAAAAAAATAATACAAATTTCCATAAAAATATCAAGCAGCACAACTGTTTTCAACATTGATAATAATAAGAAGTGTTTCTTGAGCAGCAAATCATCATAGGAGGATCATGTGACACTCAAGACTGAAGTTATGATGATGAAAATTCAGCTTTGCCATCACAGGAATAAAATCTATTTTAAAATATATTCAAATAGAAAACAGTTATTTTCATATTATTTTCCGACTCCAAACTTTTGAATGGTAGTGTTACCATAGTTCATCCAAAAATAATTTACCTTCCCCTTGTTTTTCCAAACCTGTAATTTTTATGTATTTATTTTCTTGTGTGTAAAACTAAAGATGTTTAGCCGAATATACAGGCGACTTTTTCCACACAGTGAGAGTAAATGGTTACTGGGGCGTTTGAGCTCCAAAATTAACAAAAACGCACCATAAAAATCACCTGTTGACCTTCTGTTGTGTGAAGGACTCTTATTATGTCTTGTAGACAAATTAAAACAAGCTGAGCCACTATTATTGGTTACCGATTATCCAGTAACTAATCGCGATTTGAATGTCATGAATTTTAATGCAAGCTTTTTGCATGTGGGGAAAATGTTTAAATATAAAGCAAACAAACACACCACAGCTCTACGTTAACAAGACAACGTTTGCAGAAGTTTGTTCATTGCAACCAAAAAGCTGAAACTAAGTCACGAAATAGTGCATATACAACAAAATGCTGAGCTCTACTGTTGGATTCTCAGTGGAGCGAGCGCGAAAAGTCACTGCGTTAGCTCCCACTCTTCCCTCGCAGCGTTCATGTCCTAGTTAAAATCAATGCACCCTCATTAGAGAAAATTATGAAAAATTAAAGCTATCAAATAGATCTTTTTGTTGCCGGGTAAGAGTCTATTGGCCGTCACAGTGGCTGCCAGCGGGAACGGCATTCAGGGACGGCTGGAGAGACTTTGTTAAGAGCCTTCACTAATTAGGGTTGGAAACTGATGGCTTTTCACAAGCCACAGCAATTACTGCAGTAAAGGAGAGCGGCAAATAGAAGTGGACTTGAATGAATGAGTTTGTTTTTCTTCTTTCGCCTCGTGACATTTCGAACGAGTTTGAGTGTTGCTGATGCCGATCGAATGAGAGCGAGAGAGAGCTGAGAAAGACCAAAGGTCAAACACAAAAATTATCATTCCTCTTACTGAAGACAGACAGGAATGCCACACCATTTAGGACCTTACTTGAATTAGTCTTGAATTAGCATTGTACATGTTTCGCATTGTCCGTTTTTAAGGGCCAGGTGCTCTTTACAGAGAGGATGACCCAGGCTGACACAGCCACAGGAAGGCTACTTTTGTTCCAAAAGCTGGTCGGCGCTTGAGTCGCCAGCTGTTTTATCAGCCCTATCTAAAACGCTCCGTGAACTCGTAATGCTGGATTTTGTATAACAAGAGCTTCATTCACGATCAAGATTCGACTGATGATACAAAACATGCATCTGCCTTACATGAGCTTTGTTTTTTCCAATGCTGAGAAAATTGCACGTGGGAAATGCTTGTCTTTTTTGGTCTAGTTGGATGCCTAGACAGGGCAATCTATAAATATTATCTTACCACATCCTGATATATTTATTGTATAATATTATTATGCAAAACACAAACGCACTATGAACGCAACATTAAAGAAGTCCATTCTCCCTCTTATGAAGTCATACCATAGCTTTTGTGGAATGAACAGACCGAAATTTAGGTTATTATTCACTCTCAAATGTGATCATTATGCATCTCTTAAATAAAATATGGCACCTATAAAAATGACAAATATGACAGCGTTCGGGGCCATGACCTAGCAGTTACCGCATAGACTCCAGACGCTGCGTGACTCCAAAGTTGTATTAATGAGTTCCAGAGCTTTTCAGATAGGTGCAAGTGAGTTTTCCAGTGAAGAATCACAGGTCGTCTTGAGTACTATAGACAGTCTGTCACGGTTCCTCCCAAGTTTCTTCCACATGAATGCACGTAGTGAGTAATTCTTCCATCATAGCCGAGAAGGTTGTTTCAGGTGGAGTGCTAGCGTTTCCTCTCAACGTGCGTCGCATTTGCCTTCGCATTGACATTTCTGTCAAAACTGTGGACAGGTTTCTTTACAATGGTATTTTTGGTTACCAAATTGTGTCTATCAATAAAAAGTAGCAAAAAATCCATAGTAATAAAAAATGCAAATAACAGCCTTTTTAATCCGATCTCATATGGATAAATGGCGATTTTTCTCGAATTCGTACAACACGTTTTTTTTACAGAAATGTAGAATTTTTAAGAAAAACCTCTAAAGGGTATAATACACTACACAACTTTTGCACATATTTTTGTCCTGATTTGCAGTCAGGAAAAGTCGACACTGGTTGTGGAAAGTAAGATTTTGGGCAGTCTGATTTGACCAATTTCACTGAAAATCGAACAGTGTATGATGGACACAGACCGCGATTCCATTAAATCCGTTTAATATTTTGAGCTGATATTAGCACACGGTTTTCACTTGTCATACGACTCCTAGCCATAAGTCGAATGTTTCTGCGTGAGTTTGTTGTTTTCGGGGGGACTTGAAAGTCTGGTAGTGTGTGTGATCCTCAGTCGTATAGTGTATGATGCCCAGTTTTTCCTCTGTAACCATTTACAGCATCACCAAGAATATGATGCCTGTTCAGATTTCAAAAGTCGTGTAAAGGCCCCGATATACTCACGGCGAAGTTCTTTTTCATTCTTTCGTTTAGGGCTAAAACGAATTTCGAAATACGTGAGCAGCGATATACTGTTATCGAACTTCTGACGCCACCCACACTGCTGAGAGTGGCATTTAGATGAATATGTAAATATGCTGCGCACTTTCCTCTCTCAATAACAACATAAACACACAACAAAATTGAGAAAACAGCAAGCATTTAAATAAAGCATAAGAAAACCATCTGATCATAGCATCGTGGATATTTTTGCACGAGTGCACTCCAGTAAAGTCACGTCACGTTTATTTATATCACTTTAGATATCTTAAAATCAAGCAGCTTTACCGTATTAAACATGAAAAACCGTGTCAGTGTCTTATTTCATCAGAACTACTACTTTATTTTCTACTATAAACAGCTCTCCAGTGTGTTCATGTTTTCACTCACGGACGTCTGACCACGAGCAACTGAACAGGCCAAATGAACCAGAAAAGATTTTCAATTGAAAGAAGGCGGAGCTTCAGCACACACCTACCTATTACGTAATAATCGCCACAGACCAATGGTAGTACGAATGTGTTTAGCAGTTTTTTTCCGGAAAGTTCGCTTTGGCAAGCTGTTTCGAACTCCCACAACAAACTCCAAACGCACTTTGTTTCGGCCTGATTTTGTTCGAAATGGCGTCACGTCAGTTCGTTCTTCGATTTCGCTTGGAGTATATTGGGGCCTTAAGTGTATGCCAGCCTTAATCAAGAAGGTCCATCCTGAACATAGCTGTCAGTGGGGTGCAAGCAGATCATATGTAAACATACAAATGAGATTGTACAAATTTGCCTCTAATTTGCCAAAATGTAAAATAGTAACGAATTGTCATGAGATCGCTTTTAGACCCTTTTAAAGTAGAAGGGCCTGATCATTTGCAGCTCAACTCCAGTTCCAGCATGCATTTATGAGCAGTGTAACGTTTCCGTTTTCTCTTTTAATTCATGGACAGGCCGTAAAAATATTTACCTCACTGCATTAGTGCCGTAGCTGCACACCTGCCCCTTGACCTTCTCCTCCTCTTAATTAAATGGCAGAGATCCTCAAAGCAGCGTTCAGCTCACATCAGCTCTCTCTGGCCCTGCGCTGGGCCGCGTGGAATCGATGGCCGTGTGAGAGGTTCTTATAATCTATAACTCACATCACTTGTGCAATGGCAGCACTTTGGCTAAACTCAATTAACAGTCAGAAGAGGGCCTGTGGTTTTGGCTGATTGGATGTGGGTGGATGCGTTGGAGTGTGTGTGTGTGTCTGTGGAGAGAGAGATTGGTGTTTGAGATTACACTTTTTCAAGCCAAACGGTTTTGGAGTTTGAAGGAATTTTTGCCTTTTACAGACCCAGTGTTCTCTCACCCCCAATTTAAAAACTTTTCAGTAACACAATAACATATGTTGTTAACATCAGGCATTAACAAACAGTATTACCTGTCACGGTTCTTCTGTTTTAAATTTGCATATAAATGTAAACTACCGTTCAAAAGTTTGGGAGTTTTTAATGTTTTTGAAAGTCTTTTATGCTCAACAAGGCTGCGTTTATTTTATGAAATAAACAGTAATATTGTAAAATATTATTACCATTTAAAATAACTGTTTTCTATTATTATTATTATTTTTTAGATCTAATCATGTGATGGTAAAGCTGAATTTTCAGCATCATTGCTCCAGTCTTCAGTGTCACATGATCCTTCAGACATTCTAATATGCTGATTTAGTGCTCGAGAAACTGATTATTATCAATGTTGAAAACGGCTTAAGTTGCGCTGCTTAATGTTTTCTTGAAAAATGTAATACATTATTGTAGGATTCTTTGGTGAAGAGAAAGTTTAAAAGTACAACATTGATTTGAAATAAAAACCTTCCTAATCATATTAAATATAAGTATCGATGTATTGATTCATATAGTTATCAATGTATTCTTGCATTGAACATTTGATTTGGGCACATTTATGATAAATGAATTACTTTTAGGAAAAACTATGTTTTATAAGTCTATTCATGGACCCCTGCAGGACTTACATTACCAAAATTGCTGCCTAACAAGCCATTAGAAATTTTTGAGAAGTTTTTTGCCTATACAATAAGTCAATGCTAACCAAAACTGTTTGGTTTCCAAAATATTTTCTTTTACATTCTGCAGAAGAAAGAAAATAAAACATGTTTGGAATTATGGGGGTGAGTAAATGATGACAGTATTTTTATAAATAAAACATTGATTTCCTTTTTGCTACTGACTCCAATTTATATCGTGCACCTAACCCAGGCTTTCTCCCCCCCCGCTACCACATACTTAGAAGGCAAGCTCCGGCACTACGGCCCAAGGGAACCAGCCTGTTCCAGTGAGGGCTTTGGTTATGCTTGCATCATTATGCCAGATCTGACTCTGTTCTCATGTGCAATCACAGATTGAGACATATCCTTCTCTGCCCATCTCCCTCCCGTACTCCCAGAAGCAAGTGGTGCGTGTTTAGAGTGCTGTCAGTATTCATATGACCAGTTCAGTGGAATAACTGATCGCCCTTCGGTTAGAATTGACATGTCTGGTTATTCATGTCTTTTGGAGGAAATGATCATGTGTCAGATCGTAAGTAATGACTGGCCGAGACACACTCGTGCACAGGCCACTGATGGATGACGAAACACTTGAGTCAGCTGAAAAAGTAGCCCAAACTCTGGGCTTTTCCATTTTTCACCGCAGCTTGTCGCTTTGCAAAGCGAAAGCCAGATTTTAACAAATTGCAAAAGAGCTGGATGTTATTAGCTGTCTGCAGTGTAGATTTTTTCTTCCCCTGACTTTTTATGTTGCCCGTCGCTGACTGTGTTTTATGAGTGCTGAACATGATGGAGTAATGGAGCCTATTTATCAATGCAGATATTAATATCGCTCCAGTTCTTCACATGACAGAACAGCGTGTCTGAGATTAAATATTGTCTGTCAAAAAACATCAGCATATTCTCCACCTTCACTCGTAGAGCATTTCAAACAGTCTTTACCCATAAAGCCCAGCACACTTGCTGTTTTCTAAAGTCATCTATGCTATACACGTATAATCCATATATTGAACTAAAAAAACTGTTATTCCATGCAAAACATAATGAAATTCTGAATGTTAAGGCTTGGCTCCACCTCTGAAACAGCTTTCTTTTTTCAGCTCACATATTGAAGGCATTGTTTAATGAAAATCAGTTGGCAAGCTCAATTTTAGGTAATGCAGCTTTTCTTAAGTTTTGCCAGCAGTTGCTCTAGCACTAAATGTAATGCTAGTTTATGTAATAAAGGTTACGGCAATAATAGCAAATAATGGTCTGGATAACTTTGGATTATGTGAAGATGCTCCTGAACTTAAAAGGAACAGTTCACTTAAAAAAAATATTTTGTCAACAATCATTAATTCAACTGTTTTTTTGCAAATACAATGAAAACCAGAAGGCTCGTCTAAAACAAGGTTGGCCTCATTGAATTTCATTGTATAGACAAAACCAATTTTTTCAGAGAATCTTTTTTTGTTTTGTATCGCAGAAGAAATAAAGTTGTACAACTTTGACATGAAGGTGAGCAAATGATGACAAAACTATTCCTTTAACCTTCAGCTTTAATGTTAAAAAGCCCTTTCTCTAAAGCTTGCTTTTTATGATCCAATCAATTTCTGATTGATAAAATCAATCCTTTTCTTGTTAAATATCCTGCTTCACTCTGATATATGTTGCATTATGGAAGAAAATAATTTCAAATGTCACTTCATGTTGACTTTTAAGGCGATGGCCTGCCATTTTTAGTCTTGCGTCAGGGATGAATACCTCAAACTAAGTTTCAGCACGGGTGGGTCGGGGCAAACGGAGGTCCAGGTAATGGCGCTGATGGCTCATGGATTGTGCAGTGTACGAAGTGATGGGGAGGACGCTTTACGACTGGCTGTGTCAGTCTCTTCCGCCTGAATTACCCTCTCATCTCTCCTCTCCTCTGCTCGGCACGCCGTGAAATGGCTTTCTGTAGGCCATTAGCTTTGAAGGAGCAGGGACGAGTAGGATGGAGGATACAGCACCGGCCTGCTCTCCCACCATGCCATCCCAATGGCCGTCATTACGAAGCTTAGCTCTGACACACATCACCCAGCGTCTCTGTCAGTCAGACGCCACGGTGTTTATTGCTGCCCATCGTCACCCCAGGTCGAGTACTGCAGGGGGGGCGATTGTTGAACAATCCACTGGGCCTGATTTGTTTTACTGTCATGACACACTTTCCGTACTTTTTGGTGTCTTAAGATGGGACTAAAAGATATTTGAGAATTTCGAGGAGGATTATGAAGCTACAAGTGATTAGAGGCCTGGAAATGGGAAAGATGGATGATGCTGTGTAGGATCATGCAGGACAAAGTCAGGGTTTTGAGCCTTAGGGATATGATTGTATCGATAGATGTGGTTCGAAAAAAGCAACAATTGTGCGTATTTATTTGTACAATCAATGCCTTTATCATGGATTTAACCACTGCATCTTTTTGCTGGAGCTGAGCGTCTGCTATTTATATACCTTCTGAAACTAACATAGATTTTAGATGCATATGCCTTGAACCTTACTATTTCACATAGAACCAGGTATGCTGTGTTTTGATATTTAATATTCTTTATCAATCAATATGTGCCACTAGACATGTATGACTTGTGTTAGCACAAGTCGAATGTATTGATGGTATGTACCTAGCATTTATGGAGGCTGATCACAAAGCGTATTTTGTTCAACGTCAGTTAAAAGAGCATTAAAAGGACAGATTAGTCTGTGCCGCTAAAGGTTTCTTCATGAATAAACTAATTTATGAGTTATTAACATTTAACAAGTGCCATTTCCAGCCCTGCGAGTTTTTCCCGGCTTGAGCAAACTCTCGATAATGTCGCGGGTGAGAGTTTGCACGGTCAGATCAAGAGATTTCTTTAGTGGCGCCTGCAGGTGAGGTGACTCTAATGAGGCCTGGGGTGATGCCTGTTTGAGGATGTGAGTCAGCACACCCCACCCTGCCCTTCCAGCACACCATCCTCCACCTCTCCCCTCCTCGCATTCATTTGTTTACCTAGCCTGCAGTGAACTGTAAAATCAGGCTGATTTCATCTCTACGTTTTACATATGCATGAGCCCTGTGCAGCTAAGAGTGGAGGGATGAATACACACTCTCCAGAGAGAGACCTGCGGTGCCCCCTGAGCAAACACACACACACACACCCCACACAAACACTGGCCTCTGTGCCTACACACACACATCGATCACAATTAACTTAGTCATACACACCTACTCGTATATACATATGTCAGAAGGGGTTTTCACAGATAAATGAAAATTTGTTTAACCCGTTTGTTGCTGTGTTTTTTGTTTAAAAAAATTCAATTGTTTGTTTTTTGCTGTGGTGTTAGATACCAACCGAGTTTACTAGCTGAATTAAAATCCAAAATGGCACACAAAGTCAAGAGAAATGTTGATAATAGATATACTTTAATTCAGTCCTACAAAGCATCAATAAAAATATCTCTAATCTAATTTAAAATAGCCCTATTTGTGTATAGTGTGCAATTCCAGCAGTTTAGCAACATAACACTAAGCTCTGTTAAAATCAACTGTTATATCTGTATGTGTATGACTGTTTGGAATGGATGCACGGCAAAGACATGACCGTAAGTTGTAAGTTGAGTCACTAGTGGGTTACCATGATCTTCACTCTAGAATACAGACCCAAATAATTAGAAGAATGTATTAACGCTTGAGTCATTACTATCCAAAACCTTACAAAAACCTCAAAAGTTTACAATGACTTCAGTGAATATTAAGGAGTTATCATGCTCTTCATTTTAGAATACTGATCCAAATAATTAGTCATTCCTTCTGAAGGATTTGGTAATACTTGTGTCATTGCTAATGGGCTACAATCATCTTCACTTTAGAATTAATTCTACATTATGCATTATTCACATTAATTATGAACCTGTATCCGGGACGTATGAAAAAAAAAAATGGTAGTTATTGATTAGCTAATAGTGAACTACCTCATTCAGCTGCGTGCCATTACTAACTAATTCATTAATTAGTGTGTCTTGTTAGTTACTAGAATGTTATTAGTGCATTACTCATTTGTCCCTGTGTAGTTATTCATTAATGATGGAACAGTGTGCATTTATTTTCTTTTGAAGTCTCTTAAAAGCAAAAAATAGACTTAAACGGATAGTTCACCCAAAAATGAAAATTGTCATCATTTACTCACCCTCAGGTTGTTCCAACCCTATGAATTTCTTTCTTCTGCGGAACAGAAGAAGATATTTTAAAGAATGTCTGTAACCGAACAGTTGATTGGGCCCCATTGACTTCCATAGTATTTTTTTTTTTCATACTATGAAATCAATGGAATCCATCAACTGTTTGGTTTCCCATATTCTTGAAAACATCATTGTTTGTGTTCAGCAGTAGAAATAATCTCATACAGGTTTGGAACAACCTGAGGGTGAGTAAATAATGACAGAATTTTCCTTTGTGTGTGAATTATCCCTGCTTCCTTTCATATCAAAGTTCAGAATAGTCACTTGTAAAGGGATTGATACTGTGCTCAATTTCATACCTTCAGCCAATCAGTGCTGTATTGGTGTACATTTCCCAGGCCTCTGGATTGATTAGTCACATGACATTTGCAGCTCAGGAGATTGGCTCAAATACTTCTGTGGCCATGAGGAAAGATGGAAGATTTGAAATCACGTGTTTTCAGCTGAGCAAGAATGCTAACAGAAATCTCTCTCCAGGTGTTATAGACCTCCTCAGTAGTGATGACTCACTTCTTGCTCCAATCGAATCAGCAACCTTCCAGTTACCAGCCTTAACTGCTGTGCCACACCACTTCTGTATCTGATCAGCCCTTAAATGAGGGAAGTCATCATTGATCTCTTCGTCTCCTTTCTGGCCACAGGCTAGGTCTCTGGAAAGGTGTTTTTATCCTTGTATGCACTGGTATCAGCTTTAGGGTTATGGTGTGTTCGTTTCATGCTCCTCAGTTTGTCCATTTTTTTTCCTGATTGGCTGGTTTTCGGTCAGCATGGATTGGCAGCTTCTGTCAGAGTTGAAAGCACAGATGGTGAGAGGGCAGAGTGTGGACACAGTTAGCAACATGGTGTGAATGTGAGGGCACAGCCAAATAATGAAGCAAATCACTGCCATCATTACAGTAGAACAGATCCAGTCAGATATTGATGCCTGTTAGGGAAGGATCCTTAAAGTGTTTCTATACCAAATATTGAACTTTAAACACCAAGGTCTGTATTTCTGTGTCAAATAGTGGTATCTGCTCCATTTGGAGATAAGTTCTCCTCTTTAACCCTCCAGGGACATGATGGTAATCTTCACCATCATCCGCATTCAAAGACGCCCACTTCGGTTACTCATGGAGTTCATTGCGTGCGTGAAGGAGAGGCAAAGATAGAGCGAGTCTGTTTGAAACTGAGAACATTTCCTCTTTCATTCAAAAGCACTTCCATTCTGACCCCTCAATCAACTGTCCTTTTTTTCCCAGGTAATGTGTGCCTGTCCTTTCATCATACATATTGAAGCCCTGAAGACATTTCAGTTTTTCCGAGGCTGAGAGAAAAAATGTGGCTAATATGCAGGCAGGAGGGCAGCCGTTATGAGGACGGTGGAGAGAGAGGTGGTGGCACGGCGAGCTGTGTATTTAAAATCAGCTCATTGAGACAGATGACACAATTTCACACATATTGCCCTCGGAAAAGCAGCCAGTTTTCCATAATGGCCCCAACCTTCATCTGTCAGGCCCTGCTAAATCTACTGGAATAATTTCCTCATGGATTATATGACAGTATTTATAATTTATTAAATTGCCTATATGTGTCAGGGTACAATTCTCACACTCCCTATCCTCTGTCATCTTTCTGCTTTTTCGGGTGAAGAGGGAAAAGAAGACTGCGAGACAAATGGGGGAAAGTCTCGCTGTAAGGAAGATGCTGCTTCTAAATGTTTTATACAGGCTCTAAGCAGCATGATTGCAAACGATGCAAGCAAATCCCGTTGAAAGCATCGGTCTTTAGAGGAAGGAAACAGGAGATACTCCTAAATCTGAATGCTGAATGAGAGGAGGTTTAGCCGGTCTTTTAAGAGATTGCTCATCTTGCTAATGTAATGCGCACAGTTAATCTGGCTCTTCCTTGAGCTTGAGTCAGGCTTAGTCCAGGAGGGTTGGAGGACTGCTAGATTTCATCCTGTTTTCAGAAACTTAATCTGGGATCTGGCTTTTTTACCCCCTCCCCAAGACTCCCAGTATACTAAATCCTCCAATAAGCAGCCTTTGTGAGCAACTCACACTGCCTTTCATGGCTTGATTACAGGGCACAGCAGGTATTTCAGGGGGAAGGTGACTCTGTGATGAATGCAGAGAGAGTGACAGGGCCAGCACTGGTCTAGAATGTGGCTTTGAATGAGTCGCTCGCATGATAATTCATGCTTTACAACGAACTCTACAGTAATGTGACATGACAGATATTGGTGTCTGCCTAGGTGGAGTAGGTGTCTTTGCACCAAGTTGAGAAATTAACCACGGATAATGGCAAAAATGCCAGAGATATTTTGAATGTGGGGACAAAATTGTCCACATATATATATACAGTATTGTTTATCAGTTCAGTTCGAATCAAACATTTGACATGTTTTATTACATGGTGTTATATCTGTCTAATTATTGGTTTAGTGCTTCTTCGGGCACAATAGTGACCTTAAACAATTAAATAAGATATGGTATTAAATAATAATAATTAAATCATTATATTTTGTTTAATTTACATTGATTTGATGATTGTATGTGTAAATAATATACTGTATTTCTGGTTGTAAGTACCTTAAGATAGCATGATTAATCACAGAAAATTATACAGTATTTTGAACAGTATCTTTACAGATTTTTAACTAATTAAGTTAAATTAATTGTTTTATTTAACAAGGATGGTTTAAATTGAGTGACAGTAAAGACAAATAATGTTACAAATGATAATTTTCGATTTCAAATCAATTAGTTTCTATGCGTCAAAGAATCCTGAACAAAAATGCATCACAGTTTACACAAAAACATTAATCAGGAACTGTGTTAACTATTAATAATAATATTAAAAAATATTTCTTGAGAAGCAAATCAGCATAAAAAATATTTCTGAGTAATGATGCTGAAATGCAGCTTTGCTATCACAGGGATAAATATAAAATGTATTATAATATAATAAAATACATTATATGAATTATGAACATAACATAAATCAAAAACATTCATTTGAAATTGTAATTATATTTCACAATATTGCTGTTTTTACTGTATTGTTTATTAAATAAATGCAACCTTGGTGTGGAACAAAAATCTTACCGAACCAGTATAATTTCCTCATGTAAATATATGTATTTAAGTTAAAGAAGTTAAAATGTATGAAGATCAAGAGTAGCGCAATGTTCAATGTAACATGGTTAAATCATGGTCAACTATAAAATGTATTCCAGTGTTGTGATATCTTGAGCATTATTTACAGCTACTTTTGTGTTTGATATTGATTTGATTGTCAGTAGTAGCCAAAATTGCTCACATTGAAACATTGTGTACAACATGCTTTGTGTATACTGTATACTGCCCTGTTGACACCGCCACACCCCCATGTGTATACCGCAGTAGCTGTATTGCAGTCTAATATAATATGATGGGTCATGTAAACATCCTCGTCTCTTTTTCACTCTGCTCTTTTCTTGGCCTTTACCAGATGCCAGTGAGAAACCCTGACCCCAGACTGACACCACGATATGAGGATGCCGAGCGACAGTACGCTTCCCTGCCCAGGTAAGAACATCAACTCATTAATCCCGCATCCTTCGTGACAAATCGGGGAGAGATGGAAAGCTAGAAAAGTAGAAGGCGCGAAGAAAGAGAGGGGGAGAGCAGGTAGTCATCTGTCTCTCTCATGCAGAGCTGAATAATCCTCTTTAATGCGTATAATTAAATCTGGAGTGTCTGCCTTCTGAGGCCCTCCTATCCTGGGAATTCACCTGATCCTCTCCGGGGAGACGGCCATGCGGTCGCAGCTCTGTAACCTGATCACAGAGCACATTTCAGGACCCGTCTAAAGTTACGGCTGCCTCTTTCTGTCTGTCTTTTTCTCCTCCGTTGTTTCTATCGGTCTCAATCACGTCTTTCCATGTTTGCAGAGTCCGAACGACCACGACAGCCAGCGCAAACAAACAGGCAAGCGCACAGGCGTGAATGTTGGCTCGTAAAGTCCACAGCCTGTTTGCCCTCTCTGGTCTGTGTAAACAGCGCTTGTGTTAGTGTGAGGGTCACGGTTTATGAGTTTGGCACATGTAAGTGTGGATCTGTCATCACATGATTGCAGAAGACTATATACGGATACCTGATAACAAATGAGACACATTAAGAAATGTAAAACTTGCAAGTGATGAACTTTTAAAAGTGTTGGCGTGGCACTTTAATAGCACTCACTGAATTGAAATAAAATGCTAAAACACTTATAAAGTATTTATCATTTTCCCTGCAGCATCATTACATGGGTGAACTAAGATTTCACTACTCCAAAATGGCTTATCGCAACAGATTTTAGTATCAACCACCCCGGGGTCTACTTTCAAAGCCATTTCCTTTTTAAATAACACTCCTCACCTCTGTTGGTCTCTAGATCCATTAGGGTATTGTGTGTTTTTTGTGCTGACGCAAAAAAGGGGCCAAACCTGGACCAAAAACGCCAGTCGCAGACCCTCGCTTTCATTATTACACCATCCCGAACTGGAAGAGTTTTAAATCTGTGTCCGGCCCACGCTGAGGTCACTGGTTTTTGCAGTCAGCTGAAGGTTGGCCTGGTCACCAGAGTGTGCAGCTCCTCTGTGTGTGTCTAATTATAACCATTAGTTCATTGATACACCCACTAATTACCCAGTGTGCTCAGCTCGAGATCAGCCAATCAGAAGGTCCATTCACCACCTGCTTCCAGATTATTGGATTAACTGGGCAAGTCAAAGTTGTGTTTCATTGTGTTAGGGCTTTCATTGGACCGTTTTAGTGATAATTGGGTGATGAATGCACAGATGGTGGCCCATCTCGATGAACTGTGGTCAAGAGGTACAGTTTTGGAGCTGTTCTGTAGAGGACAAATCAATCGCAATCACTCATTCTTCCTCATCCTATTTTTCACTTTGAGACTAACCAATTCCTTTCTTAAAAAACTAAGAAACACCCCGCTAAATCTCCCCCTAGTCCCACACTCTTTGGCTTTTCTGATGGTGGGCCTACCCAGACCTCTTTAGACTGGTTACAATGGTCTAATTGTTTATTCTGCCTCATCAAAAACGTTCTGAGTTAGAAGACATCTTAGTGTGTTTGCGGTCTAAATGAGCGCAAAATCGGCTGTTGTCAAACCTTAGGAAAGCTTAAAAGACTCTGTTGAAGCAGTTTGTACAAATGTCAGTAAATCGTTCTCGTATCTGTTATATTAGCCAGCGAGCTGTCAGTTTCAATGCTGCAAATGCCAGAAAAGAGCTCATGATGAGGGAAGAAGGTTACATTTGATGAGAGCTCTGAAAATAATGCCATATTTTCATTGTTCTGCCTGTTCAATGTTGCCCTGGCAACCAACACCCACCATCTGTGCTAGGCTGGACCTTCTCACCCTGTCGTCCGATTTCTCACTTTTTCCCCCTGCCTTTTCTTTCTTTCTCTAGTCTCCTTCTGAATTTCATGAAATTTCCATCCTCCTGCGAGGCGCGTCAGGTTTGTAAATTGTCGTCGGCATCAAAAAGACATGATGGCTGATTGCTGTTCGGAGTCTCCCGCAGGTGAGCACATAGGTGTCCGATAAGCTGCAAACTGCAAGCTTCTGTTCAGACCATGTCCCGTCCAATAGCAGCACAAGCACGCAAAGCGTGACTTCAACAGAGCGAACCTCTTTTAGCACCGTTCAACCCCGGCGTCTATTACCACACTGGGCAGGTAGCAGATGGAGAATATTAGGCTAATGATTAAATGAAGCTGGCGGATTTTTTTTGATGGTTTCACTTGCTACGGCAAATGCGCTCAATCATTACTCATTCAGCGCTCCGAATTCGCTTCGAGGTTTTGGAATAGCTTGGCATTTGGCACGGTTTCAGGGAGGTATTATTCATGCTTGGGCATTCTCAGCCTGAGATGCAGGATCTGCAAAATACACGGATCTATTTCAAACTTCACGAGAATGAGACCACTTAACCGCCTGACTCATCTTTGAAGACATGTAGCACCCGTCACACACCTTTCATACTGTTCTCCCACATACACACAGACGCCTATTCATTTCACACTCTCAAGGCTGAGTGTTGTAAAAGAGAAAGAGTAAAAGAGTTGCTCATTTTCACTTCCCTTTTGTCAAAGCCATCTGTGATGCGAATCTTCAGTTACTGCAGATATTAAAGCAGTCGATTTAAGGTTGAAATTCAATTAGATGTGGCAAAATAATCAGTTTTTAAGCCTAATATCATTCCTAATTTGTATAATTACATTCTAGGCCGTACAGTAACATTTCTGATGGATAGACACCTATCTTGTAAACCAAATTTGTTATGAGAGCTGAATGTTGTGTTCGGTTTCTCCACTCCTAATGTAAGGCTAGAATTCGAACCAAATAATCCTTCCAGGACTTGTCTCCTCCGTGGGAGCCAACCCGGCGTTATATGACGGCCAGGGGTCAGTAAGGCCATGTGTCTGTGTGTGTGAGGGTAAGGTGCGTGATTCCTGAGGGCAGCTGAATAAACAGCATGACCTTCAGATGGTCCACGGTGTTACTTCTTCAGCCAGGTGCACTATAGGAGCTCTGATGTAATCTCCATAACATGGCTCTCATTTTACGGCAGCTCCTGTAGCTAGGATACTCTGGTTTGAATGTTTACATGTGTCAAAAAATGAGTGTCAGCTACAAACTCCTCAAGCGAGGAGCTTAACAGGCAGCAGAACATGACAGTCCTCAATGAAAACGCCAAAAAACTAGATAACAGACGTTCTCTAGACAACATTCACCAATCAGACACCGGAGTTGATGTTCCAGGATGAAGGTTTGAGGAGCGAGCAGCTGGCACCTTCTGGTTTTTTTCCCCCTCTTTTCTCTTTGGTGATGGACGACGGAAGCGTTTATCATTCATTATTTCTCACTTTACCTATATTGCTCTTTTGTTTTGGTTTCTCTGTCATTAAAGAGTCATTCAGTTGGTAATGAAATCTCATTTTAGGAGGGAAACTTTGTTACCTCAAGTTTCATAAGTGCTTAATGTGTTTAGGAAGCCCAGATGAAGACAGCAGTCTCTTACTCGCTTTGGAATTTGGCTGATATGAAGAGCCTGAGACAGTGAAGATGTCTCCATGTATAACACGCTGGCTGATGGCTGTCATCACCATTTGAAAGTAATGGTAAAACAGTCCCAGAATATAATTTTGCCTGCATCTGCTCACTGCATGATGGAGAACTGGCGGCAGATTTTTAATATACCTTTCATTGTTCATTCGGTGAAGGAGGATCATTTAGTTTTTTAGCTCTTTACGTTGCAGGAGTTTCCCAGGGGACTAATTTAGTCTGCACTGTTTATATCCATGTGGCTATCAAAAGAGAATCATGCCGTAATCATTCTGAATGGTTTTGTAAAGCTCAAAATGTTTGAGGTACTGTATGTGGTAGGTTTTTATTTTCAAATGACTGTGCTTTCCACCCTCATATCGCCCTGAGATGAGAGATTTATGTATTTTTTGTCTGAAAAAAATCCTCCGGTGATGACGCAAAAATCATAATTTTTTAGGCTTAAGACTACAGCCAGTAGTAGGGGCTGGCCCGCATGTTCCCAACCCGCCCACAGAGGGTGGGATCTCACTCACAGAATGTACACATAGTGTCAGACATCTTTTTGGGGAAGCTAAGCTAGCAGGCTCTTGTTCTGTGGAGAAAGCTGAGTATTACCATCCTCTTTTTCCCGGACATGTCCGGCCGTCGAGATCGTACAAAATGTCCTGGATTCAGCTTTTGCTTTCTGCAGTTGTCATTCATTGTTTACATGCACACCTTTTGTTTCAATCTAACTGAATTCATTCCGATTGGTGAATCTGAATGTAGTGTTTACATGAACGCTAAACAAGTGATCGGTTAATGTGCGTTTTAACATTGCTAAGAAAATTCCCGCTCCTCCGTGAGAGATACGAGACCGGTGCGTCTCACAGGTGTCTCTCATCAGTTATCACGCCACCGGCCTCGCGCCGTTCTCCCGCGGCCCTAGCCTCGTCCTGCTCGCCACAGTAAACATAATGAATGGCGACTGTAGAACGCAAAAGCCGAATCTCGGACATTTTGGGCGATCTCAAAATCCCAGGCTGACTCATCACGGAGACTCACTAGTAGCCTAGACTTGTTGTTTAACTACTGCGCTCTGGTAGGCGTGGCCTCCTTGGGCAGCGAAGCAAGTGCATTCTGGGAGTTGTTGTCTTTCATCCACAAGCCAAAAATACATTTTCTGTTTTTTCTAAGTCTAGAAAGCTCCAAATTAAAAGATAATTACACATTTCTTCTACATAAATTACCCATTTTAAATACACATTAATCTTTCCAGAGGTGAAGTATCCCTTAAATCAGGGTTGATGCCGATGCAGGATTATTTTTTTTTTGTCAACTTTTTTATTGCTTTTTTTGGAAGGTTGATAGGTGACAGGAGTACAACATTACAATAAAAACAGGGTTACATGTTCCTACAGGCACATTTTGACCATTAAATAAAATACAGTACAAGACAAAATACAAAGTGGTTATCTATTCATCTTGAGACTTTACTGTAATATGTGTCCAGAACTCTTCCCAAGGAGACAACTCCTCCCGATGCAGATTTTTTTCACTGAATTAAAAAAAATATATATATTATTCAGTTAGTTATGTATATTTTATTTGGCAGCTGACCCATCGCCGTGGGACAGTATGTCTTATTGAACAGCCTGTACTATCCCTCACAGCTTCATTTTCATTCAAGTCAATTAATATGCCGTCTACCCTGACTAAGGTCCATGGTGCTCAAAACAGCTGCTCCCAGCTGTTGAGCCCGCAAAACCATTTAAATAACTGCACATCAAGAATGTCTTATAATTCCCAACCAAGCTCCAAAGGCTGTTGCACAGAGTCTTTAAACCAGAAGGGAAATGTGTCCCACTGGGCCACATACCACTGTAACACGTTTAGTACGAAAAAATTAGGATTTCACGGATTGAATAGTAAATTTACTGCCATGAGATACTTAGAAAATAATGGGTTTAATGTTTCTAAACTTCCTAACTTGTTTACTGATTCTCAGACTGCATGCATTTTCCAAATAACTTGATGCCTCTTCCTGTTTTCCCAGCTTTCTTTTTTTTTTAAAGGCGAGGCATGAGGGGTCAAAATTAAAGAAGGGGGGCAGTATAATACTGTAGGCACGTTAAAGGAATATGGTACACTTTGGTGTCCTAGTTTTAAACTCATAAAATCTCTTTTAAAAATTGTGATTTTAGCCTGTTCCACTATAGGTCTTGACCTTCTTGATAGATTATAGAGAATATTAAATCAATTCTATAGAATATTAACTAATTTTATCAGAAATGTCACCAGAAACCTGTTTGATTCATTTTTATTTTATAGTAGATTTAATGTTTATTTCTACAAAATATTTGAACTCTTTCCCCACCAGCGTTTTTTAAGTTGTCAGCCACCGGCAGCATTTTTTTTTTTATCATTTTCACGAAAGTTTCATGGCCCCAAGAATATTTTGTTGTATGAATATCTGAATAAGCATTATATCAAAAGGAAGAACCGACCCTCTGCTTTTAAACAAACAAACATGCATTCCTTTATTAACACTTTAATGTGGGTAAGTTTCATAAAAAAAAGCAAGAATTTGAGCAAAAAGCTGAGAAAATCTTTTTTTTTTTTTTTCTACTACATCTGGATGGGATTCAGAATGATGATGACAAAGCTGCACAGTCCCATAGCCCATCCTGGGTTGACATTTCATTCATTAGGCAGTTTTGATTTATATGCTGGTTAATGCTGATGATTGTGTTATTTTAGATATGCTTACATATGATATAGCTTGTTTCTGCTTCTTCTTCGCCTGTGTTTTGATCAGGAGATTCAGTACTCTTTCAGAAGATGCCTTAATAGCATCCCCTACCGTATAACGGTGAAAACACAAAAAGCCGGAAATTCGACACAAATGCATTTGTTATTTAAACAATATGGCGCAGGACGTGAAAACGATAACTGCGTCCGGATGAAACTAGCCAAAAACGGTGGGTGTTTGATAGGGGCCATATTCTATAGAATATTAACTAATTGGAATTTTACTAGAAGTGTCCCACAAAAATTTTAACACAAACCTTGTTTATTTTATTTTATTTTATATATTTTTATTTTAATATAGATGTTTATTTAATGTTAATTTTTAGGAAGAAAAATATTATGTCTCAAAAGTTGGATTACAACAGGGTTTCAAATATGGGAAACCTATAGAAAATAAAACGGCTCTTTTGAGGTTAACATTCAATATTTTCTGAAGTTCAGGGACCTCCATACACTGACCATTTAAAAAAAAAAGAGAGAAAAAAAAGAAAGAGTTTCGGGTGCTATTTTGTACCCTGCTAATGGAAAGTGAAATGGACAGTGCCACTGGTTTCCCCAGCTGTTGCTCGTATTCACAGTGGAACATGTTTCACCCCACTAGGCCTCTTGTGTCCTTCCGTCCCTAGCCTAATCTAAACTGTAGGCTAAGTGTTTTTTATTAGCTTCTTGGAGGACTATAGGTTTGAGAACATGAAAGATTAATTGTTAATGTTCTGGGCTTGAGGTGAGCTGGCAGAACCAGGTGGAGGCAGCCACCGCATGCGGTAAAGCTGATAATCTCCAGCAGTGATGATGATTTTGGCCTTCACTAGCCTCCAATTTGCAAACACACACATACACACATTGCTTATCTGAGACTGTTGAGCCTGTGACGTCACAGCTAATGATATGCGAATGTTTGACTGAGAGGGTCAGGAGGGAGTGCGTGCATCCAGACGCCCAGTTGTCCCGCTAGATGGGTGGTCACAGCTTTGGAGAGATTAAGAGGATGCTGATGATTTTTGGAATGCCGGTTTTCTTGCCCTCCAGGTCTTCAGGAAACCCTCCCTTAGTGAGAAGCAAGACCACAGCGAAAGAGTGCGCTTTCCGTCAAGGGCATTCAGACTGATGTTATCCACATTCACTGGGAGTAACGCAATACGTGTGAAACACATACACAGGCCGTCTTGCACTGAAAGTAGCTAATTGATACTGCAGAGAGCCGTCAGACGGGAAGCTTGTTCACAGACACGTCGTACACGTAAATAAGTTAATGGGGATGGTCTGGAAAGTCGAACACAACGATCCAGGCTCCTTAAGACATCTGGCATGCCGAGGCTGTCATTGATACTAGCCTGAGGTATGACGAGAATGGGAAGGGGGGGAAGAAAGACAGCTGATTCGGCACAACAGCAAAAGCAGACGATCGTACTGATCGTTACATAGGTTACCAAATATAAAGCTAAAATATATACACTACCATTCAAAAGTTTGGTGTCAGTTAGATTATAAGTGGATTAAAAGTGACAGGAAAGACTTTTATAATGTTACAAATAACTCTTTTAAACTTTATAATCATCAAAGAAAGTGTGGAAGGAAGAGCTGATTCGGCAGTCCAGCGCGAGCGGGCGATCGTAATGCCCTCTGCCTGGTTTTGTCTTCGCTCTCGTTCTCATCGGCCTCAATCTGGCCGTCTTTCAGCCAAGGTGTAATGTAACTGCCAGCTAAAGCCTCTGGAACTCTGTGTTCAGAGCACAGCAGCGCAAGAGCCGGAAAAATGCGAATTGTGCTATGAAAGGTGACCCCTTGCTGAATTATGGCGCAGTGTCTCGCCTTACAGCGGAGAATATACCCTAATCAGCCAGTGTGAGGAAACCAGAGATGGCCGACTGTCTACCGTCTCCAGGGACCCTGACCGCATGTCAGTCCCTGTCCCAGACTTTGTATCTGCTTGAGACGTGTTAAAATGTTTATGTTGCAGGTCCTTGGTATGTCACGCTTGCCTCAGCATATGTAACACAGGATCATGATACCGGGACTCACTCACTCTCTCCCTCCCTCCGTCCCTTCTCACTCTCCACAAAATGCCACTGGTCGGATTAGGGGTTACTGTATTATCTGTTCAACCTCAGGCACCTTATCCCTGCAGCATTTTACCGTACAACCTGCAGATCCAACTCTTTAAGCTCCTAGTGACTGGCTAGTAGATAGTGTTTTGAGTGAGCAACTCCACGCTAGTCTAGGGTAAGACTCCGCTTTACACATGCTCTACCTATAATTATTTTCCTTCGTTGTTCTTTTTGTTGGATTGTGTTTTCGTGAAAATTTTGGCTAACAATAAATCACGTTTATCTAATCTTAATTGTCAAACTATTTTTATCCCCGTGTATTGTAAAATGATGTTAAGAGTAGACATTAAGGTCCACCCTATTTGACTTAGGTCCACTCATTTAAAGATTTCTGGCCTCGCCACTGATAGGTAGCTACTTTTTAAGGTAGCATTCTAACTAAAAGAGAAACTCAAGTGACTAATTCGAAGCACTCTCCATAGGTACCTTCATAGGTAACGATCACTCACTTGCTTAATGCAAACAGTCTTTGTTATGTGGTCAATGAACCAGGCTCATTAAGAGCTTGAAACAGCTAAAATCATGTTTGATCATGGGAAAGTCATGCTTACACTGACCATCTCCTTCCAGATCCTCACTTTATTTCCTTTAACTTTCCTGTCTTGCAGAAGAGCACCAGTCGAACCTATTGATTATCCAGTGCAGCCGTGGGCCGGACACAGGGAGCCCTCGCACTACCCAAACCAACAGTCAACCTACCACCCCAGCTACCTTCCCAGGGATAACTACCCTCACCCGGTGGACCCTCGGCAGAACGACTCAGGGTTCTATCACCCTCCTCCGCAGCAGAGAGGCCCCCTCCGGCAGGATGTGCCCCCTTCTCCCACCATACCCCTCCGAGGCCCTCGCTTCGAGACCATGAACCGCGGGGGCTACCGCAACAGCAGCCCAGAGCGCTACGCGTACGGAGAGGCACGACACTCAGACCCGAGACAGAAGAGTCCAATGACGGCAGCTGTTTAACCTCACCCTTTGTTTTTTACCTTGTGTACGATGTTTCTAGAGCAAGCACCAGTGTGCCTACCATTTTGGACAGGTGTTTACGTGTTTTTCACTAACATTTTTTCTGGGTAGTATCCGTCTTAATAGCCAAAGCTACATATTAGCATTAATTCAAATGTAGCTCAGTCCCACTCAGCTGGTCCCTCCATGTGTTTTTGTGTTTGTAGGCTAAATGTTGGCCTTTAAATGATCGGCTAGATCCAGTTATTAACACATTCCAGCACCATTTTTTATGGGCACATTATTGTACAATCTTTACAATGGTAATTTGAAACTGTGTTATATGTATTCTAATGTTTGTCTGCTTGCACGTTTAAGGATGAAAGGGCGTTATTTTAGAGCACTCCATATACTCTATTTGAATTTAGTTTTCTATTACGGAAGGATATTAAGCCACTGTATGAGATGCAAAACAATGTGTCACTATGAACTGCAGCTTAGAATATTAACTTTTTTACACAGATTTGATCATGCATAACAGAAAGTACAACTATTTCATACTATTTTAGTAAATTTGGAATATTATGTGAAAAATACCACAGTACATCGTAGCACTCATGATAATTGTCCTGAATGTGAAGTCATATAAACAGAGGAAGATGAAGAAAAAGAGGTTGTTTTTCAGGAAAAGGAAAGGAGAGTCAAAAGAACCTCTGACACAGAGGAAGGATGAGAACCGCACGTCTTCCTGGGCTTTCAGCGTTCCCACCTGAATCCACACCTATGCCTGCCTTTTTATCCCACAAAAATGGGGTTTGTTTTAATATTCTTTTCTTTTTTTGATAGTATTTCATGTTTAATGATTTCACATGTACAAAAAAAAACCTCTCTCTGCATTCAGAGTTCAGGCAACATAATAAATAAAAGTATTATTGAATGCCATAATCATGTGAACCGTCTATGTAACTTTTTACAAAACAGAATGATATGTGCACCTAGTATCACTTTATACATTAATACTATGTACACCATGTTGTCGTTTATATAACACATTTTCAATAAATATGCATTTGAAACATTTAGTCGCCATAGTTGTCATTTTAAAACTTTGAAACTTACCTCTAGCTGCATATCTGAGGAGGAGAATCACTGAACTAGACGAATAGTCCTCCAGTATGATTAAATTTTATCTCCCAGCCCCCTGATAAAAACTCTACCTGCATGTGTGATAATAGATGGCTGCAAATTAACACAGCAGTAATTATCAATTAAGATGAAGAGGTGATATGCATCTGTGATTATGGTCCAATTTTTAAATTTGAGATGAAATTCAGGCTATTGGAGAATGAAGAGTTTCGTGTGATAATTACAAAGGCCGCACACCACATTATCTGCTCGGGATTAATTAGAGCTCTGTGCAGAAGAGGAATTAGAGAAAGAGACATTAGTGTATGTAACGGCATTTGCTGAAGGGAGTCATATCAGACCACTAGCGGCATCAAATGACATTACAAAACATAAATGTTTTTAAGCAGGTTTCACAACCACAACCCCTTTTCCATCCCAAATTCACGCGATTGGCTGAGCAATAAATTGTCAACTCAAGGTCAATGAAACAACCAAGCAGTACTGAAAGCACTAGTGTATGTTCAATGCTCAGTTGTCGAGAAAATCAATATAAATGACTTAGTATCGCATTAAAATGGAAAGATGAAAGTATTTAAAGAAAAATTGGACACCTTGACTTAAAAGTTTCACTATTGGTTATGGACACATTCACTTTAAGATTTTAGAGCCAAGTGCAAATATACAACTGAAATTATTTGTATTCTTTAAGTTGTTGGTTAAAAAAATTGTCTAAAATGCTTTGGCAAAAATATGAAATAAACATTGTCATTGTCTTCTCGTCCTCAAGTTGTTCAGACTTGTAGAACTTAAAAAGAGGTATCAAAAAATGTGTTTACAACATTACGGGATGTCCCTCCGCTCTGCAGCTAAATTGGAATCCCTAATGCAGCAATAATAATAAAGTATACAACAGTATACAAAGATATACATGTGTATACACAAAAATGACAATGTACATAAACGACCTTGGACCCTTATCATTTCTTTTACAATTTCCCGAAATAATAATATATATCTTTTAAATGTTAGATTTGCTTAGATGGAGTTTCTAACACCAGAGCTATGAATCTTATTTAAAAAAATTATAATAGGCTATAATTCATATTTACTCATTCTATTTGTCTTATCATTTTATGGCAGAATGTAAAGCTAGTAAAGCTGTTTGTAGTTAGGATGAAAAAAAGTTTTAAAAGTTTAAAAGAATTTAGGCTGATTACATTTTTCGGCTGCTCTACCTTAGCTGTCTAACAGCGTTCGTCAATGTCAAAATGATCGAAATGGCCAATCAAGTCAAAGAAGGCGGGTCTTAATGTCACTGTTACAACGCAACGAGAGTTTGTGGAAAGATGTAAGATGCAAGAATTAGACTACTGTGTTACGATAGAAATGTTCAGCGACCGACTTTCACTAGAAAGTAATAGAGTTTATAGTGATGCAAGCTACTTTTTATACAAGCCATTTGGATTTGAAAATATGATTCATGTTGCCTAATCATAAATGAATGTGACAAGACAAAAAACGTTTGCGTTTTTTCCCGACATATTAGACAGACGAATAACGTTATTACTTCAACTAGCCTACAATAATTTGCCCACGAATTTCTTTAACCGTTCTTATTTATTCCAATAAGTCATTTTTAATAATTGAATTACTTTATTATCGTTATTATTATTTATTTGTTAAAGCTGCAGTCCGCATGCAGTTTTTCCTGTGGTGAGCTGTGGTGTGGACTCAGCTATTCTTTAATATTGAGAACTATTTTTATATTATCATTATTATTGTTAGCCTTAATGGGCCTTATGCTGCCTTCACGTGCTATCGGAATTATCGCAAATACTAGTTTCCTAATTAAAAAATTGGACATGATCTTGCCCTCTCACGTCCCAATTTGAATGCAATGTTCTCATGATCACAAGTGGGAAATCCCAAGTAGGCTAATCATCTCGATATCACATGAAGGCATGAGGATGATTTACAAGCTATTGATATTATATTTATAGTTCCTCTGTTTTCATGTCCCTGACTCCTTTTTTTATGGGAAAATAATTTCCCATATCATTCGTTCAAGGTGTGTCTGTGGTTTGCGATGAGTTTTCGTTATTCTTGTGTGTGGATGGCTCATTTAGCCTATCTCAGAGGCAGAAAGTACGCCGCCATAATTGCCTAGCCGTTGGTCTCTCCCAGAATCCATTTGGGATGTGTAATTATTGAAAATTATTATTAGGAAAAGTTTTAATTAGCATTTGAGTCCGCCGTAATTATACATTTATATTTAGTGTGGCTGCACGCGCTGTCACGGCTGACAGGAGAGAAAGAGAGAGAGTCCGAGGTGCTTGTTTTGGTGATGAAGAAGCGTCTCCCATAGATAGCCTATGCAGAATGACTGACACACTGCGATCAAATTATTGTGCTGTCATTCGTGCCACACGTTCAGAGGCGTACGGATCATTTATTTAACACGAGTCATTAATTTGATACTAATTTAATTTGAAATAAAGCAAAAAAAAAAAAAAAGGTGATTAGGCTCATGCTTAATGTTAGAGACGTTATACTGAAGCGTTGTTTTTATTAAGTTCTGTTCGTCTTTCTTCCTCCCTCTCACAATCTGTCTCTCCTTCTAATTCAATATCAGAAAGTCTCTGGATTGATGTATTTGCAACCCAAGCAGTTCTTTGGTTTGAAGATTTTATCTTCTGAGACAGTGGAAATTTTGTTGAGAACTGTTACAATGTGCCTGTGGAAATGTACTTTATATTGGAAGCAAGCGTATGAATGTTTTCTTCTTTTTGTCTGTGTGTGAATGCATGCTGGGAATCTGATTTATGACAGTTGTGACAGACAGTCTGGAGTTGTTTCCTCTCGTCCCTCTGTTCGAGCTTTACAGCTTAACGGCAGCATAAAAACCCTCATTTTAACTTTTCCACGGCTCTGAGCTGAATGTTCAGTGTCGCCAGCGGTGCTTTTGTACTGTAGTTACTGGTGCTTAAAACCTTACATTTGTCTTTTGTGAGATTTCAGTAAATACAAACGCTTTCAAAAGCCCAAGTCACACTGACTTGACACAGATTCTTGAGTACAGCAACAAAACAGCCTGACAAAATAACAGATTATGTGCATAAGGAATTATTTTGAATCAGTTCAACTTGTTCAGAGGTATTCACTTATCTTTGGGTGCAACCTCCTGCTTCTTCCATTTTCTCACAGAATAGGTGTTGTTTGTGCTTTTTTTACAGTCTCGGATACAAAAATAATGTAAAATATTTATAATTCTATTCACTTCAGTGAACGAATGAATTGAGACCACAAGAAGCTCTGAGTCTGATTTTCAGCCCCATATTGAATTGCCACTACAGTTAGATAGAAAATTGCATGGTGTTAATGGCATATGGTTTTGACAAAATAACCATATTTTGAATATCACACATCTATTGTATGAAGTAGCTATTTTGGTTTCAGCCTGTGTGATGTTGTTGAAAAGGTGAAATGTTGAAAAGATTTTCGAGATAAAGGTTGACTTAAATATTTCCTTATTATTATTATTTTACAAATATCTCATGGTGTTGACAAAATGTCATTCATAAATAAATATATTTTTCCTTGTGGACATAGTAATGTTTCTTTAAGATAAAAAGAAAAAAGGAATACATATAAATCATATATATAATATATACACAAGTGATGGTCTGACGTCAGGTAGTCAGTGATAATGTCATAATTTTGATCAAATAAAGAGAAACCCAAAAGAAATCACACATTTGTGTTAAGAATATTCAACGCATTCTCATCCTTTGGCGTCATATAGGTGACGCCATATGACAAAACGTCAAAATACTACGCACATGGCACCCTTTAGCGTCAATATAACACGCACTGTGATGGGTAGGTTTAGGTGTGGGGTAGGGTCTGCGTCTCATATTCACGCTAAAGGATGCCAGTCAACTTTATGACGCCTTGGGTTCGCGTGTTATATTCACGCTAAAGGGTGCCATGTGCGTAGTATTTCAACGTTTTGTCATATAGCGTCACCTATATGACGCCAAAGGATGAGAACGGGCTCGAATATTCCAGTAATTGAATATCAAGCCTTATTTTCAAAAAGAATGGAGGGCAAAATTGTGGGACATGTTTTGTCTAAACGTTACCATTGTTTCTCTTTCTTGATGCACATTTGTCCTTCATTTCCTCTGGAATTAGACCCTGGAAGTCCTGGAGATACGGAGAACACACGGTCACGCTGCTGGCCCGATAGCGAGCCTATGCCTGCGCTGTAAGGCTCACAGGAGTGTAAACCGGTGCTGACGATAGTATCACTGATACCACAGCCCTGAAAATGTATTCTCCATGAAGGTCAAAGGCAGAGTATTAAGATGCCTGGCTCAGCCTTATTAAAGGACAGTTGCATCTGGCCGGTATAAATTCCATTTCCTGTCCTCGTATCAGTCTAATGGTGCTTGCAAACACCGGAGCAGCTGTTTCCCTTCTGGCTGAGGTTCCCTGCCATACCCACTCTTGACCTAGACATATTGTGCAGGGTGCAGAGGAATGGCCAGAGAGCAAGAACGAATTAGAGCTTGAGAAAGAGAGCGAGATTTCTGGCATAGTTTTATTTCCCTCTCTATTAGGCCTTTCAGGAATACAATATTCCCTTTGTCTCTTGAGGTTGGCCCACATTCCTAGAGTAGCTGAAGGCTGTTGTGCTTTTTACTTCCTGTGGTCAGGCTAGCTGCCAAGGGTCTCATGATTCAGGTTCGCCCAAAGAGTCCCGAGGGTCATGGCCTGCGTTGAGAAAAACCTAAGACAGTATTTGGCCAACAACAAGCTGATTTAGATAGTGAGTGAGTAGACAGTAATTTGAGATGGTCTTTAACGCAGAAGAAGAAATAGTTGTATGACTATGAATGTGGCGTCTTATTTTGGAGTGCATGACTTTCAGCATCTAAACCGAGCAAGCTTTCATCACGTCTCGCACTTTCATCAAGGCTGATGTTATTTGTGAGGGAATTTGCGAGCTGATTGCAAAAGAGTCACAGAGGCAAGTTGCCTCGTTCACTCAAAATGCAAAGAAACAGGAACAAATTGACCTGTATTCAGAAATCAGGTCTGATCTCATCTAGTTTGTTCTCGGGTGATTCATTCATTCAATCACTTAGTTCACATTTTTCTTCGCCTCTCTTTCCTTGATTGTTAGAATGGTAATCCCTCCTTTTTCCTGTTTTTGTGTTTTGAGAGGTGTTCCTGTTCTTTGCTCTTCACAAAATGACTAAGATAAGCCCACAAACTCCCTTGTACATTTTAAATGTTGAAGTGATGGCTTCCTCAATTAATTAAGGACGCAATGTGCTGGAAACAGTCAGTGTAACCTCAGCCAATTAATTTAATTAATTTGATTACCAGTTTGATGTATTTCCCCATTGGAAATCTTCACTGCTCAGGAATTGTCACTGGAGAAACGGATGTTTTGGCCAAATCACATCATTTTCTTTCAAGCAAAGATTTGGAGACTGTTTTGGATGCGTTTTTCTTCTACACACTTGGACTATTGTAATGCCTTATGTTTAGGCATAAGTGAATCCTTGGTTGGATGCCTTCAGTATGTGCAAAATGCTGCAACTAAACTTTTAACTAATACCAGGAAAAGGGAACATATATAACACCTGTAATGGTATCTCTTCATTTGCTCCCTCTAAAATATAGAATCCAATATAAGGTGTTATTGTTTGTTTTAAAGCACTGCATGATCAGGCTCCAAGGAATTTAAAAGATTTGTTAAACCCCTACCAATCTCCTGACGGACGATTTGATTGTTGTTGTGGTGTATGATGTTATTTTATGTCTTTAATTATTGCTACAGTTTTATGATATTTTATGTACAGCACTTTGGTCCTTTTTATGGTTTTGAAACTTTATAAGTAAAGTTAAGTTGAGTTGAATCCGCAGGGACTAAAGGCCCATTCACACCAAGGATAATAACTATTACAAAAACTATAAAGTTTTAATAATCGTTCTAATTCCACAGCTATAATGATTATGACACAGAAAAACGACATTGTTGAAATTATTCAATTATTTTTTCCAGTTGATGATCGATCGATAAAAACATTGACATCCAATCAACCGACATTAGAGCTCGAGCATTTGGGGTACGTTTACACGACAATGATATGCTTATAATCGAGAAGTTTTTCCTTTGAGTTTTCCTCTTACAGACGATACCATTGTCAAAAAGATCCCCATTCACACGGATCCGCAAAAATGACTAAAAGCCTATATTCTGCTGCCAGGACATTAGATGGCGATGAAACACTATAGGCTGAACGGGTAATACGCATGTACATGACGTCATCGTCTTCAGAGATTCGTGTTTTTGTTGTTTACACAGAGACCGTTTTCAAAACGTTGCGTTTTCAGGCACCCAAAACGTTGTTGTCGTGTAAACGAACGGCCAAAACGCATAAAAAGTTTTACATTTTTAGTTGAAAACGGTGTCGTGTAAACAGCCCCTAGAGGAGACCTTTTACTTAGTTTCTGTTTCATTGTGTTTTTGGTTCTGTCATGTTTGCCCCATCGTTTGACCTAGTTTGTCTGATTAGTCATTATGAAATTCAATGACGTCAAGACTGTAATGGGATTGGTTATCCAAGTTAGCCATTACGCTTTCTCCAATGCCACTGACCCTCGAATCTCCCAATGGCCTTTGGTTTAGATTTGCGGTGCAGTTTTGGGTAAGATTCAGTCCCCTGTAGAGTCCAGTTTGTGATACCTGATCTAAGGCTTGTTGTGTTATAGCTATATCTTTCTCTCGATAATCAAAGCATTTCCGGGTTTTCTTTATATTAGCACTCTTTCATTTGTTGCACTATGTTAGCAGTTAACACTAGCTTACTTCACTACAATGTAAAAAAAGTTTTACAAAAAAATGCTATTTCAGATTTTCTACTTTGTACTGTTTAATTCAATAGGCCCTATCATACACCCGGCGCAATGCAGCGCCAAGCACGACGCAAGTGTCTTTTACTAGTTTCAGCCCGACGCACTTATCATTTTCACGTCCTGCGCCACGTTGTTTAAATAGCAAATGCATTTGCACCCATGGGCGTGCTGGTCTGAAAACGAGGTGTGTTCAGGCGCATTGTTGGCGTGTTGCTACCTTGAGGCAACTGAAATAGACTGCGCCATTTACCAACTGAAACCATTGACCAACTGAAACCTGGTCTAAAGTCAATGGCGCGATATTTTTTTTGTTATTTAAAGAACGTGTTTGTAATATGCGCCTATAAGCGGGTCCACACCACGCGTACACTCTGCTTATTACACAGACAGGGACACACAGCAGCACACAAACATGCCAAATATTAAAAATAAAAGGATTACAATGTGAAAGATTAATATTGTGTATATAAAGATATGGTGGAATCCGGCTTGTCCTGTAGATTGTCTGTTCGAGCGCTTTAACCTTGCGCACGAGCAGATCCGTATGCACTCTGGAGACGCGTTCAGTCTCACACTTGCAAATTCTGTCATGTAAATAGCAACCCACCATGGCGCGAGCGCAACTGGCTTTTAAAGGGAATCGGAGGTGAGACTCTGGTTGGTTTATTTCAGGTTATGCAAAAAACACACCCATTACTCATTAAGAGCATGGGGACAACCCTTTTAGACAATGCGGCACGCGTGCCAGCCATTTTTCCTGTCGTTAAACTAGCAAAAGTGGATTTGGACAAGTGCTAAGTGCACTTGCTAAGCCTAGACATACTGTGACCATGTGCTTAGATCGTTAAAATAGGGCCCAATGTGTTATTTGTAGTTCTCTTACGAGAGGTTCTCTCGTATTGTGTAAGCTAGCTTACGCTACGGGAAAGATTCATCTTTTCTGATATATTGAAGCCAAAAAATTATCCTTAATTTTTGTATCCATTGTCAAGGCAGTGCAGCAGCTGCAGACCTTGAGCGGGCTAGCTAGCGAGCTTATTGGTTGCCCTGCGGCAAACTGCTGCAGCCTATAGACGAACTCGAGTGAACTCGCGTCCAATGAGAGGCGCTCGCGCCCTCATAGCATTATAGCCCGCCAGAATGGGCGTGGCTAGAGTGTTTATAAGCGCGGTTCGCAGGCTGCATCCCTGATTTTCATCTCTTCAGCGATGCTCTTCGCATCTTTGAATTGCAGAAGCCGCGTCGCAGTTCGAGGGGCATCTAGCAAGCTTGGACAGCGCCTGAAGAAGCCGGCCATCTTCGCCACCTTCAGCCATCCTGCGAGCTACGCCAACCGGCGACGTATCCTTTTTAAACACTAGTTCCTCAGCGAACTTCACAAAAGAGCAAACGAGCGTCTTTTTAAAGATGCCTCGCACCACCTGCGGCTCATGCCGCGCCCCTCTCAGCGCCGGAGACCGCCATCTCATCTGCGCTCTCTGCCTGGGACTGGAACATGCAGAGCTCGCTCTCGCTCTCGCTGATGGCGGATGCGACCTCTGCGAGGAGCTTCCGATGTCGACCCTGCGGGCTGGACTCGAAGCGCTCAAAGCCGAAGCCACCGTCCCGCCTTTCGTCTTGCCGCTCCCAAAGGCTGCCAGAACCGGTGTTGGAAGCGACTGTCTCCGCCGGAGCCTCTCCCTCGAGCCTCGCTTTCACCATTCCGCCCCCCACCCCCCCCCCCCCCCCCCCGGACGCGCAGCGCACTTCTGCCATCTCGGAGGACGAGGCGGAGGAAAAGGGCTGCTGTTCCCTCATGGCTTCGGACAGCGAGGAGTGGTCAGGCTCCCACGCCTCCTCCTCGGCCCTGGAATCCAGCAGGACCCACGCCGGAGTCGAGGAAGAACTCATGCGCCTCCTCTCACAGGCTGTCGACCGCCTCGGGCTCGAGTGGTCACCACCCCCTGAGCAGGCTCACAACCGACTCGACGGCTGTTTTCTTCAGAGCCGTCGCCGCGCGGCGCCCGCGGCCCAGGCCGTCCCCTTCCTGCCGGAACTCAGCGCCGAGCTCACCAAATCATGGAACGCGCCTCTCTCGGCCAGGAACCGGTCCCATGTCTCCACCTCTCTCTCTTCGGTGGACGGCGCTGCCGAAGACTACTCATCCATCCCCCCAGTCGAGGATTCGGTAGCAGCGCACCTTTGCCCGCCCTCCACGAGATGGTGGTCTTAGCCTATGCTCCCGTCAAAGGCCTGCAGAACCACTTCCGCTTGTGTTGGCCGCGCCTACGCCGCCGCCGGCCAAGCCGCATCCGCTCTGCATTCCATGGCCGTCCTGCAGATCCTCCAAGCGGACCTTCTTCGGGAATGGGATGAGAAAGGCAGGCACCCAGAGGCTGTTTCAGATCTCAGGAGCGCGACGGATCTCTCCCTTCGCGCCACTAAATCTGCAGCTCAAGCCCTAGGAAAATGCATGGCCGCGCTGACTGTGACCGAGAGACATCTGTGGCTAATGCTTGCCAACATGGGAGATTCTGAACGCGCCACGGTCCTCAACGCGCCGCTCTCTCCTTCCGGTCTCTTCGGTTCCGCGGTGAGTTGCATTGTTGACCGTTTCTCGGAGGTCCAGAAAGCCACCTAAGCCATGAATCTCTTCCTGCCTCGTCGCGCTAGCTCCTCTGCAGGCCGCCCACGTGACGAGCCTCTTCACAGCGCCCAGCTCAGCACAACCAGACTGCACAGCGTCGACAGGGCGGCCGCCCTAGATCGCGCTCAGACAGCCGCCGCAGACCGCCGCCCACCCGCGGGCCTCGGCCTAAGATCGCGCTGAGGCCTGAACAACCGAAGTCCTCCTTAGGTGCTGAGAAAACGACGGCTCAGTCCCGCCACGGCCGGACCACCGTCAAAGCTTCGCCCCCTGTCAGTCCCCTTCTCTCAGGCTACTGCAGCAGTGTATTCAGCAGCCAACAAGCCGGTGAAACTACCCGCTTTCCTGCACCCAAACGCCGTTTTCACGGCGACCCAGAGAAATCTCTTAAAGTGCAAACATGCCTTATGTGTAGAAAATGTGCCCACAACCCAGTGTTCACCCCTACAGTACACACAAGCATTACACTTCCCGTGTCGCTATCAGAGCCCACTCTCATAAAGCGGGCACAGCCCGCTCGAGTGTTAGAGTCAATTAACGCGCCCACAAGCCCGCGCGCGCGCCCCCTCTCTGCCCGCTCTGTCACACGGCCAGCAAACACCTCTATGTATGTAAGTCCCGTGCCCGTGACTATGCTCGCGCATCACTTATCAGATGTGACTCTTTCCCCATTCACCTCAATCAGGAAGTCACTCACAGAACAGCATATCCCTGCTGTCTGCGAGCCGTCATGCATTAGCACAATAAGCGAGCTCACACATTACGTTCAGCGCGCTGTGTGCGGCAATCAGGGCAATTTGGCCATTCACCCTCTAGCGATACGCTTCAAAGCGTGGGAAGCTATCCCAGGGATATCCAGATGGGTGTTAAGCACGATAAAACAAGGCTATTTGCTACAGTTCGATCGCCACCCTCCCCGCTTTCGAGCATGGCTCGAAACTACTGTGAACACGGAAGCAGCCGGTATGCTTCTTTCAGAAATAGCAAACCTTCTGTGCAAAAGGGCCATAGAGAGAGTGCCGCCTTCTCTGAGCGAGTCGGGGTTTTACAGCCGTTATTTTCTTGTCCCCAAGAAAGACGGCGGCCTCAGGCCAATTTTAGATCTCAGATTTTTTAACAAAGTGCTTGTGAAAAGACCGTTTTAAAATGCTTAGTCACGAAACTCCTCGCGCACGTGCAGATAAATCCCCGTCACAGGCCATTCTTGAGATTCGCCTTCGACGGTCAGGTTTACCAATACACCGTCCTCCTGTTCGGCCTGTCCTTAGCACCCCGTACATTTATGAAGTGCATGGATGCGGCGCTTGCACCCCTGTGGAGTCAGGGCTTGCGAATACTGAACTATTTGGACGATTGGCTGATTTTGGCACAATCACACACGGAGCATCTGTCTCACAGGACAGTTCTCCTCAGTCATCTGAACAGCTTGGGCCTTGCAATCAATTGGACCAAGAGCTCACTACAGCCCAGTCAGGTGATTTCCTTCCTTGGAATAGAACTACACTTCGTGGCTATGACAGCTCGCTTATCAACACAGCGTGCGCGCCGTGTTCAGCGACTAGCCGCATCTTTTCAGATGAACAGCCTCACGCCTCTGAAAACTTTTCAGAGAATGTTAGGCTACATGGCCTCAGCCGCAGCAGTACTCCAGCTGGGTTTACTGCGCATGCGCCCGCTTCAACATTGGCTAAACACCCGTGCGACTTGCCGGGCTTGGGCCACAGGCCGCCAGCCGATCAGAGTGACTCAGACCTGTATCTCAGCTCTGCAGCCCTGGACAGTGGCCGAATGGTATCAGCGGGGTGTTACGATGGGAGCTGTATCTCGCCGAAAACTCATCTCAACAGACGCGTCCAACACGGGTTGGGGCGCGGCCTGCGAGGGCTCACCGACTTTTGGCCTTTGGTCAGTTCAGGAGAAGCTCCTTCACATAAATTGTCTGGAAGTGATAGTGGTCGAGTACGCGCTCGTGCGCTTCCTCTCGATCATTCAGGGTCACCACGTCCTGGTCCGCTCGGACAACAGATCTGTGGTATCCTATCTAAACCGTCAGGGCGGTGTCAGATCCAGGAACCTCCTCCATCTGACAGAACGCATACTGAGTTGGTCCCAGTGCCATCTGCGCTCGCTGAGGGCGACGCACGTGCCAGGCCACTTGAACAACGGCCCAGACAGACTGTCCAGAGACAATATTCCCCCAGGGGAATGGTCCCTGCACGCTCAAACAGTCCAAAAGTTATGGCGCATATTCGGCAGAGCAGAGATAGACCTCTTTGCGTCAGAGGGGAACTCTCACTGCCCAGTATTTTTCTCGAAAAGCGAGGACGCGCTGGCCCAGGACTGGCCCAACCGCCCGCTTTACGCCTTCCCTCCCGTCTCGCTATTGCCACAGGTAATACAGAGGATCAGGGAAACGCACCACTCGGTGCTCCTCATAGCCCCGCGCCGGGAGAATCAGACATGGTTCCCGGAGCTTACGCAGCTGTCACAGACAGCCCCGTGGCCAGTGAGAGCAGATCTCCACTCTCAAGCTCGCGGCAGCGCTGGGCGCTGCATGCGTGGGTGATCAACGACTACCCGTCACTTTGCCGTCTATAGGCTGCAGCAGTTTGCCGCAGGGCAACCAATGAGCTCGCTAGCTAGCCCGCTCAAGGTCTGCAGCTGCTGCACTGCGTTGACAATGGATACAAAAATTAAGGATCATTTTTTGGCTTGAATATATCAGAAAAGATTCAACTTTCCCGTAGCGCAAGCTAGCTTACGCAAGACTCGTTCCCTCATCTAGAGAGAACCGAGATCACGTTAGGTAACTGATTCGTTTCTTTGTGATTGAAAAATGTATTAGCTAATTATGTGTAAATAAAATTCTTCTACACCAATTTTATTTTCAGTGTATCATAGCAAGTTAAACAAAATAAATGTTTAAATGTATACATTATAAGTTTTATGTTATATGCTTTCGTATTTTGAGCTATACAAGCAAATAGATGGCGTCAAAAGCACTCACTAAAATGTTGGGATCATTTAAGTATCTGCCTCTTAAAACCCGGAAATCCTCAACAGGACAAATAATTGTATCTGTGTATTTGGGCTGATTGGACATTACTGCCATGATCACAGCACTCTTCTCTGCTCCATTCTGCATCACGCACGTCACGGTGCAACTAGAGCAACGCTTCGCCAACTGGAGCCTACAGCTAATTGCTTCGTTTTTGCACCCAGTTACTGCTGTCTAGGGAGCATTCTGTCTGCGTACTCCTGTACTTGAATCTCACAATTACTGTCAAAAAGGCATTCATTTCCAGAGAGTAAATTTTATTTGAAGAAAAAAAAAAAAAACGCTTGGAATTTCTTCAGCTGCCAGTGACGGTGTAAAAAGTCTGCGTCGACATGTGCTAGTATTTAAATGGTTTTGCATTAGGGAAGTTGAAGCCTAATCCAAAACCACTGAAGTGTCCAAGCGGAGTGATTTGAAAAGGCAAAGCCATTTAGATCTGCTCCTCACAGATACAGAGCTCTTGAGCAACCCTCAGAGAACTCGCAATTTACGCCACTGGAAGATCGCTTACGTTCTTCACACAGATATTTGGGTGAGAAAATGCAGAAAAGGGATTTTCCACCACATAATTTACAGCCTAGATTACCAACATGTGTTGTTTTGTGGTGCCTCATGATAATGGAATAAATACATATTTAAATAAAAAAATAGGCAAAATAAAAGGGTAAATTCCTTCCACCGGTTTGGCTAAGTTCAAACCGCAGAGAGAAGAGGAGATGGAGTCGTTGTGGTAACGGATGGTGTTGACGTGTTTCCGTGCGGGAGCCAGACGGCGCAAGTCTCTGTTGTTCTCACGCACTCTCCGCATTAATCCGCTCTGTTGGAGAGTCTTATCCTGTTTGTTAACAGGGTGTAAATTTAAATCCTCTCTGGTTAAAATGCGTACAGATACACTTCCTGAGCTGGGTTTGGGGGGTTTCTAGCAGGGTGTCCTTAGAAATATCATTGACGGCAATTGCCATCTTGTTATAAACAGTTGCTATGGCAACCTCCTACACAGCATCGTGGGTCAAATCTCTCTGGCCCGATTGGTGGCTGAGAGGGCCAGGAATATTGGCCTTCTCCGGTCCTCTTCGCAAATAGTGTGGTGAGCTCATGTTGGAACATGGTGTGGAAAACAGGAATACAAAATAGTTGGAGTATGAATGCAATTTCAGTGTGTCTGAAGTGTCGGACTAGAGAACACCAAGACAGAGTGTTTGTGCAGCAAAGTATAATTCGTTCCTGCTTACATAAATGCTCAACTGGCTCAAAATCTGAAAAATGTTTATATCCTGGCATATTGAAACACATTCCTTACTGCAAAACCAAACAGACAGATTGTTATTGTATTCTGATATCCATTTGCAGTCCATGCCAGTGAAAAAAAAAGCTAGAAATAGGTTGCGGACACAAATATTTCAGAAATTAGTGTCACTCGGTTTCATAACAGCACTGGTGGAATTTGGTTGTAATGGGGATTCAACAGGTCAAGTCCATTTAGCTGAGTGTATTTTAGAGCTCATCTCTCAAAAATCCCTTTCAAAGAGATTAATATACATGTTTGGAGAAGGAAAATGGCCGTTTTAAACAATTAGACAGATGAAGTGAAACACTGTGCAATGTGGGACTGCTTCATCTTGTTGTTGACTCAGAGAGAAAAGTGGTGAGAACACGCAGAACCGTGTCCGAGCGAATGTAAACAACATGACACCTAGGACTGCGGCGCTTAGACTCACTGGCGTTCTTTTCTCTCTGGCTCGCTCTCTTTCATACTTACGCCACCCGTCTCTCCTGCTGTTAACGTGCATGTTTCAGTTAGCAGGTCTGAGTTGGATGCATTGCAGCACAGTTTATCCTAGATCCCTGGAGAGGGCCCATATGCAACTCGCAGGGAAGTTTGCTGAACTTGAGTGTACATGTTTGTAAACCTGTTTTTGTCTGAAAGTTCTTGCAGATTATTCAGAAATAAATCTGCTGTATTGAAGCTCACAGGATGGATAGGAATACCTTGGGGGCTTGTTCGGGATAATAATTTTTAATGAATGAATGTCAACAAAATATAAAGATTTTAATAAATAAATCTATACTTTCTATGGCTTCCAGATTTCAACAATTAAATTACAATTACATTTTTAGTGACAACATCATTGCTATGTATGCCCAATAAAGCTGATTCAAATTTATTTATTTTATTTATGAATTTATTTATATAGGGACAGTACAAAATAAACATGATTCCAGTCGAAAACTGGAAAATATGTATTGCACATCAAGAGTATAGCATAAGCTAATTTGCGTCTCGGGTCCCCAGAATTTTTTTTTTTTTCTAAAAAATAAAATAACTTCTAATCATAGAATAAAACTTACACAGCATGTCATTTATACACATACAAATGCATACCTAAATGACCTGTACCTATTGTAAGGATGCTTCCAACCCTGCAGCATGAATAACATAATTAAAACAAACATTTGTTCAATTTAAATATGCGTGCAGGTCTGGTTTATTTTAAACCACCGCTTTACCTTCAATGTAAAAGACTTTATATCTCATTTTGGCAACATGTTCCAGAGTTGGGAGCCCTTTACAGAAAAGGCTCTTTGCCCTTGTGTAGTTCTACGAAAATCAATCTAACAATTCCCACCTGCTGTTCTCCTAGTGATTCTACTTGTATCATATCAATATATATCATACAAAAATCTATTTTGTTTAGGACAAATTTTTTAAATTTGTAAAACTATGCATATTTTTAATTTGAATTAAATATGGCAGTGATGCCATCGATTTGGCTTTTTATCCAATATTTTTAGAGCCCGATTACACAACATTTCAAGTTTTTTAATTAGGGAATCACTTGTTTGAGTCCAAACTGTAATACAGTACGAAATGCCTCAATTGAGATGTATTGTCTAATACGTTTAAAACAATTAGGTTAATCCTTACCATTTTTTAAAGCTTTTTTATGTTTATCAAATTTAAGTTGTGAATCTAAAACAAAACCTACAAAATTAAACTCATCTACCCCCTCTATTTCTTCATTATGAACCCGAATTGTTACTTTTTCTTTTTGCTTTCTTTTAGAAAAGTACATAACATCTGATCTTATATGTGGTTATATAACATCTAATCTTATAAAAACATCTAATCTTATATGTGGTTATATAACATCTAATCTTATAAAAACATTTGATCTTATATGTGGTTTTATGCACATTGTAGTGACCAGTAATCTGGTCTTTTCTAATCTAATCTGGTCTTTTCGCTCAGTAAAACACACAAACATTGCAGTCTGTGCAGGATAACACCAAATATAGAAAATCATTCACAAGACTCTAAACTCTAATCCACAAGAAACTGTGTAACATAAACTGTGACTGAGTAACAGTGGAGGACTGACGTCACTGCCATTATATGATAGGATGAGGTGCCTCACATGATTCAAGTTAGCATTACACCTTTTCCAATGAATAAGAGCCATAGACCCACTCATCTCCCTATAATAAGACATGAGCGCTTGATAATTACAGACAGGTGCTGCACATTTTGTATGTCTCTCTTATCTGACACACTTCAGTTCATGGACCTTTCACCTAACACGCTGAATATCTGAATCAGGTGTGTTAAATAAGGGAGAAGAACAAAATGTGCACAAAATGGTGGATCCCCAGGGCTGAAACTAATGAGATTAAATGGAGAAGATGTGGGGATTTAAGCACCCACACACTACAAGGTAATCAGACTGATTTTGGACCCAGTTCTCCCCTTCTGACAATCATGATTATGTTGACGGTTCTACAGATTACCTTATCAGATTTTCCTGTGTATTGTGAGGTGTGTTAAGAGTGATTGAATCTGCTCGGAAGAACGCCAGGGCCACACCAATCTCAAATGGTAAATATCCAGCATATTTACATAAAACGACTTCTAAAGTCACATTTGACTGTGAGAGATTTTGTGAGATTTCCCGTATTCAGTCGGGACTCTGGTTGTCTGTGAATGAAATCTGTTAGTGTGTGATGTGCCGTCTTGGTCATATGGAGATTTTAAAAATATTTTAGTGTGGGCCAGTCTTTAGGCTTGATTCTCATGCTTTTCATATTTTTCTCCTGAGAAATGGACAACAATGTCAATAAGATTTTGCTCTGATTTAACAATTTAGCTTTTTAAAATGAATCTAAATATGTCTGATTAAGACCAAATTAAATGAGTTGTGTTACCTTAATACAATATGGTTTTTTTTTTTTTTTTTTTTCGAATGTACTGTAGAAGAATTTGGTGGAATCATTATGAATATAAAGTTATTTTATACTGCTATTGTCTTAACTAAGAAGTAACAAATAACTTACCTGATATACTGTATAACACTGGTCTCTGTGACCGCATTAATCTCTGCAAATGGTCAAATTGATTTGATACAGTAAAAAAGTGATTCAGACTCTGTTTAGTCAATCACAAAGCTTGTAAAGCACTTTGTTGATGTCAAGTTGTAAGTATAAAGCATGATAGATAACCTTGGGGCTGGTTTAATGCATTTTGAAGGTGTATAATGTTCACGATTTCTCCGCAGCTTGAGTTTGGTTAACACAAAACGTGTTTTTGCATTCCAGTGCGCTGCGTTTGAATTGTTTTTGTATGTAAAAATGCACTAGACTGACATCGTTGGCCATTGTGCAGCCACTCGTGCATGAGCGCCACATTTTTAACACAACATGTCAAGGTAAAAATGTGTTTTGAGACTCTGGAAGACCTAGGTGTACTTAATTTGAAGCATTCAAGATTGAATGTGTACAGCTTAAATGTGCTTGAAAACAGATGCCAAACGCTCAACAGGTACAAACACCATGGTTGCACCAAGCGTTGGGGTTGTAGAAAGTGTCTAATGTGTCTAAATCAGTGGATAAGTTCTGATGTTAGAACAGGAAATGAAAGAGAAACATCTGAGCAATACATATTTCCTTGGACTGTTCTAGAATTTAGAGTGCTATTTGCTGATTTTCTCTGTTAGATCTTCACTCACTCAAACAGAGCTGTCTGTCCTCTCTCCAGTCATGAATTAAAAGTGTAATGTCTCACTGTTCAGTATGTCTCCCTAGCAGCTCATAGCCGTTATTTGGGTTTCTTATGTTTCAGTATAATGCCCATGTGACGTTCCTCAGAGGACTGGATCGTATGGCCCTTCTGTGATGTGAATAATTACGCCTGAGCTGTGAGAAATGATTATCACCTGGACGCAGATTGCATTTCAGCGTCTCGGGTTTCTCGTTTATGAGCAGTTTAACTTCTAATGCCGTTTTTTTTCCCCACTATTTGCTCTCTTTCACAGTCTAAAGAATGTCTGAAATCTCGCCCTCTCTTTTTATCAATGCATAGACCGTCTGCTGATCTGTTTTACTGGGTGTTTGGTTACTCTACAAGCCATCCCTAATGCCCTTGAAACATTCCAGGTTTGTAATTTTAAACAAACATTGCTTCGAGAGAGTGAGGGAGAGCAAGAGAGAGGCACAATCCTCTTAGAAAAGGGAGATGTATGAGGTTTCCAACAGCAAACACACGGAGAGTTCTTGAGGCGCTGGGCCCTCACCTCTGCAAGTATCATTAGGCCTGAAAAATGTCACCCTCATTAAAAATGCAATTAGACTTAATTGAGGTCTAAAGTAAAAATAAACGACAGGGTCATGTTTATTATTTTACCCTCACCTCAGACATTTTTTTCAGTCCTCACCAATTTTCTCAATTGGATTTTCTTCTTTAGTGTGTTTTCTTTGTCTGAGTGGCCCTCTCATTTTTAGCACTTTACTGAGAGATTGAATTATTCTTTACCAGCCAAATGAGTGATAGCTTCATCATCTGTAATGTTTGAACACACACACACACACCCTGCAGTTCTGCCCATTTACAATGTCTTGCTGTAGTTCGAAGTGTGAGTTTTTCCAGAAGGTTTTTTTTTTCCTCCTCTGCAGGTTTACATTTGGCTTGCTGTTTCAACTTGGCATGTTTTATGCAAATGATTGAATATTGGTCTGCTAATGCACTAAATTTTTAATGAATTACTTCAGGTTTGGTTTTTGAATTCATTAAGCATTTAAGTAGAAAAAAATGAATTAGCATCTTTATGCCATCACAAGCTGCTTTTCTAAATAAATTAATTCTAACAATCAATTCACATTTACACTACCGATTAAAAGTTTGGGGCAAACAAGATATTATTTTTCTTCTTGGAACAAAATTAATATTTTTATTCAGCAAGGATACATTAAATCGATCAAAAGTGACATTTATAATGTTGCAAAATATTTCTATTACAAATAAATGCTATTCTATTAAACATTCGATTCACTGAAAAAAATGTCAACATTGGTAATAAGAAATGTTTCTTAAGAATTAAATCAGCATATTAGAATGATTTCTGAAGGATTATGTGACATTGAAGATGGTAGTAATGATGCTGAAAATTCAGCTTTGATGAATGGTATCAAATGGTATCAAAATTGTATAAAACACATTTTAAAATGCATTCAAATAGAAAACGTATATTATTAATTGTAACAATATTTCACAATATTACTGCTTAATCAAATAAATGCAGCATTGGTGAGCATAAGAGACTTCATTCAAAAACAAACTCTTACTGACCCCAAAGTTTTGAACAGTAGTATATGATATATGAAGTATTTATTGTAAACAGAAAACAATTTTGCTGGAGTTGTGCAACACAATATTATAGATACAGAGGATTATATCCATCAACTAAATGTGAATCCTATTGCCACACTAGCATTTCTAGCTTTTAGAAATATTGCCAAAACAAAGACTGTAATGAGAGTAAAGGTGTTGGTCATGCCAGGTTGAGTTGTTTTTGTTCTGAAAATGTTGCTTAATGGACATCATATCAGGCCTCTGGCATTATTCAGGTCCTTGGTTCAAGGTTGCTGGTTTGATCTTTACATGTTTCTTGTGATGAATTCCTGGTGCTGTTGGTCCATGTTAACGATGCCTGAACAATTTCCACCATTGATAAATACAGTTTTGATTGAGTCTTTCCAATTGAACTATCTGCTTCTCTGCCTTCATGCCAAAGAAATAAGTTCTGAGGCTTCTCTGTCCCAAATTCCCCAGCATAGGTTGTGTTCTGGCACAGACACATCTGCCTGCATACCCAGCCATCCCAGGCCCTGCACACTGTCAGGAAAGGACTTTATTCTGCAGCGCTATCAGCACTAGAGGAAGACAGCGGTGAAATTTGGCGTGAATCAGCACTGTGCGTGCTAATGTCTCGGATCCCCTCCCGTCCTCATTTCCTGTCCTGAGAGAACCAGGCCGTACTGTGACACTTCACTCCTCTGTAGTCAGCAGACGAGTAGGTCTCTTTCTCTCGCTGTCTCTCTTATCTCTCAGCCCAGTCACAGCCTCACACACACACAAATCACTTTGCCCCATTTGAGTTTTCAGGGAAAGGCTAGAAAAGACACACTTGACTTGACAAAGTTGGCTTTTCTAATGGAGACTTTTTGTGCCAGCCGACCCTACGGGGGAAACGGTACATTTTGTCTAGAAGGTCATGGGAAAATACATTGAAAGCAGTCATCATCAGTTTTTTTGTTTTAGTCATAGTTTTTGTCTTTCTTTAAAATATTATGAGTCATCTTTTTTATATTCATGTATTTTCACCTCTTTTACTCTAATATAAAAGACATAATTATTTTGTTGACAGAAAGAACAATTTTAGTAATTTTAAGTGTTTGAATTTAAACATTTAAAGGTATCATATAAAGCATTTAAAAGATTTATATAAAATGTATAAAACTTTTTTTAATGAGATTAGTATTAGTATCAGAAACTGCTCTGAGACTTGGGTTGAAGTCAAACGCAGCTTTTATTGGGGCAATCCAGAATCATAAACCATAAAATAGGAAATAGTAAAAAAAAAACAGTGCAGATAATCCAAAAACACAACACGGCAGAGAAACAGAGGAAAACAGGATCATCCAAGAAACCAGGCAGGAGATCAAAAACCACGACACAAGAAAACCATATAGCGCTCAAAGATGCAGTATTGACCCATACAAGACTTCACAAAGAATGACTGAAAACACAGGGCTTATATTGGCAGAGCTAAACCAGATAATGAGACACGGGTGGAAGTGATCAAACAATAATGAGTCCAGGCAATAGGTTAAAGGAATTCAAGTTCCTAATGAGAAAGCAAGGGATTAGGGAGGAGTGCTGTCTGGTGGCTACCAGGCAATCCGTCTGGCAGGCGTGACAAATGGTGTTAGTGTTATTATTATTAGATTATTAATATAATGTACTTTAAAGACTGCTTATGACATTGCATTATGTGTAGCATGTTGTTTTGGCAATGTTTCGGCACAAATTTTGAGAACAGTACATTTCTATATTTTTTTATTGATCATGATGCATCCTTTCTGTACCATCTTTATCAATGAACCCTTGTTTTGTTTTCCAAAACATTTGTTGACAGTATTACCACTGATTGAAATAGAGTCTGTAATGTTATAAGGGAAGTTTCTGAACCCTTCTGGATGGCCAAGAGCATTCAGTCACATGGACTACTCAAGCGTCATATGTGGTGGTCAGTTCCCATACAAGTGAGCTGGTTTCCTCATCTCACATAATGGCCCTTGTTGGCTTTCATAGTCTTTGCCCACATGGTCCGCTCTAGCTCATTTCAAAGCTTGCTGTGTAAACCCTCCACAGGTGATGAGTTAGAGGCAGTAAAATGCACTGGGCTGTGACCAGTTTAAACCAGTACGAGTCCAACTTGGCCCATTATCAGACCTGCTTCACTGAATCGCCAGGAATAACAGAGAAACACTGGTTCAGACTGTGTGCTGGGAAAGGTCAAAGGTCACAATGATGACTCTAAACCTAAACTGGGCTGACAACAGGGATGTGTGGTAAGACAATCATCCTTCATACCACATCTCTACCAACTCATACACTGGAGAAACTGTAAAAAACTCATTTTCTTAATCAGAATTTTTGTCAGTATTCCAGTCAAAATATCTAAGCGTCCTTAGTCCTTAAAAGTAAAAAAATTTACCTGAGAAGCAAAAAAAAAAAAATGTTAGTGAACTGCTAAAAATAAACTCTCAAAGCAATATATTATGCAGATTTTGTCCAAAAATTTGATGGTAGTTATGGTTCATAACAACCATGAAACAATGTAATTTTAACTGCCAAAAGCAGATTTGACATAGCAGATATTTCTGGTCACAACCGGTCAGGGCCGGCGCGTACCTATAGGCGAACTAGGGCGACACCACAGTCAGGGCGGCAAGAGAGAGATTTTTTTTTTTTTTTTTTTTACATTCTTTGGAATTATTGCACTTATATCAACAACAATTGTTTCACGGCGTTAGTTAGTCTATTCAAATTTTAAAAACGCCCGGGATGTTGATGGGCAGCTGGCCTCAGCACATTAACGTATTTGCAAAGCGTGCTCTGCTCGTGAGTTTGATCCAACACGATCACATTAACGATAATTAGCTGAGCCAGGAGAAACTGTGCGTCTCTTTAGTTTCATACAGATTACATTGCAGGACAATATTTGTTTTGAATTATTAAATTATTTTATTTAAAGTAGTTGATTATGAAAAGTGAACAGCATAAGTAAGAGGCTACATCATAAGATGCTCAATATGTCGGGAGACATGTTGTGGGTCAGACATGATTTTCGGCCACTTCACTATGTTCCGTTTTGTACAAAGCCTTTAAAGTTTAAAGTGAACTTAGTTTTGTAAAACATGTATCTTAACCCTCTACTGCACGCATTATTATGCACTGATGGAAAAAAATTTTACAGTGTTTTTATATATATAAAATGGACTCAAATTAACATTTTTTTTTTTTTTTTTTTTTTTTTTTTTTTTTTTGGGGGTACTTTTGGGTGCGTTGCCATATGGCAACATTGTGCAACAATGGAACAGTTTTCTCCCAAAATGACATGAAATTCATAGATGATTACAGACCTGTCTTATAGAAATTAAAATTGTTTTTACTATTTAAAATGTTTTCAAGAGCTTTGTATACAAAATATGAAACTAATTTTCAAAGTATTATTTCAACATTTACAAAACATCTGGCGCAAACTGCCAGAACTGTTCAAGTGAAACTACTCAATATGAAACGATTATTTCAAGAACATTTACAAAACATCTGACGCAAACTCATAAGAACTGTTCAAGTGAAACTACTCAATGTGAAACGCCTTGAAGCAGTTCCTTTTCCACCCCAGGAGGTGCAGGTGCCTCCTCCTGAACTTCAACTTCAAATGAAATATAAGAAAAAATTGTTACTGCTGCCATCAAGTGTAGGATGATAGAACATGCGTGTGTGTGTGTGTGTGTGTGTGTGTGTGTGTGTGTGTGTGTGCGTGCGTGTGTGCGTGCGTGCGTGTGTGTGTGTGCGTGAGTGTGTGTGTGTGTGTGTGTGTGCGTGTGTGTGTGTGTGTGTGTGTGTGTGTGTGTGTGTGTGTGCATCTGCATGGGGACTGCACAGCGACTTGTGTATGTGGTTATTTTTTGTTCACCATACAGATTTTGCAATGACAAAACCTTCAAATTCTTGATATACTTTACACCTTTCCCAACATCAGCTCAACACTGTGCACTGTGCATTTTCTGAACAAAATTTGCGTATATATATTTTACTTTTATACTTTACTTTTACTTTACTTTATAAATATATAGTGCATCCATACAAAGCTACTCTGCATTAGCATGGGCAAAATATTGTTCCATTACTGCACAATGTTGCCATATGGCAACATACCTTTTTTATTGAATAAAAAGGTAATAGTAGTATCAAAACAATGTGACAATGATTGAAAAAAGATTAGAATTTACCCCAGATGCTTGACATATTTTTTAAATTCTGAAGAAATATGAAAAATTGAGGAAAATCTTCACATATTCACGAGCACTTCTTCAGCAACTGGAGTCATCAAAAGTGTGTGAAGAAATGACAGTTTAAGGGTGTGTGTAGTGTGATGTGATGTCATCAAAGCATATCATTGGGTACCACCAGGTTCTACCATGAATTTAAGATTAAAATGAGCTTATGTTTATTTTCAAATTTCAAGAAATGTCCAAAGAAAGGGTATGTTGCCATATGGCAACACCTTAAAGGGGTGGTATAATGCCCTTTTCACAAGATGTAAAATAAGTCTCTGATGTCCCCAGAGTGTGTATGTGACGTTTTAGCTCAAAATACCCCACAGATATACAGACCCCACAGATATACATCTTGTGTCCATTCACCTCACACAAACATGCACTGAAAATTTAAAAAACTGTTAGCTTTTTCTGTTCAAACCGGAGTCAGACAATGATGGAGAGACTCAAGAAGAAGTGACAACATGTAGAATGCAGTTGGTTAGTTGACGAATTAGGTAGGCTAGCTTATGTGTAGTTATCTTCTAGTCATTGATATTCTGTCATGATAATCTATAAACCGCGTTCCCGGGTGGGGGGTATGTAGATTTTAGGGTTTGTGATGTCACTAACCTGGGAGGAATGTCTTGTAGTCTCTACCAGCCATTTGTTGTAGTCCTTAAAAAACGATTTCTTTAAAAGCAAATCTTCCTTTGCTTTGAACTTTGAGCATTGTAACTTTGCAGATGTTGTTTATGCTCAAACAGCAACATTACACACTAAGTTAAAAAAGTGAGATCATAATCAACCACCCCTTTAATCAATGTGTCACCACCCAATTGCCTGGATTTAATAAATAAGAAGCAAGGGCTGTGGTGTTTTTGTTGCTCGAAGTGAGAGTGTTTCAATTGTTCTGTGTGTGTTTGTGTTTGAATATGTTTAGTTTTAATTGCTGAAAGCAAATTTAGGTTTGAAGATTGCTCCCAGTTTGTCCAGAGTTCACCATGGCAACACCAATCAAATGATAAAAAGTGTATTAATAATCAGCCTCAGATTCATCACCATTTTAATCAGCCTCACTTCTACCACTGAGGAAAGATAGGGACCCCGGATTGTCTGGTTTATCTAACAGTTATGTAGTACCTGTGACATTTCTCCAAGACATTTCATATAACCTAAGACCTGTGCATTGTTGTGTGGACTTCTTTATATTATACTGTAACTTCTACCTAGAGACCTGAGCGTTCAAAATAAATGTGTTGTTTAAAACAAACAGGTCAAACTGTAAAACTAAACACATAAAGTGTAATACTCCTACCCAGACAGTACAAATACAGAATTAATCAGTTAAGTATGTTTGCACACACTTTAAACGTTTGATTTCAGGTGGGGGAAAAAAAAACATTTTTAAATATCATGTAAATGCTTTAAAACTCATGTAAATGCTTTTTTGTTTTGTTTTTTGGGGGGAAGTCTGACTTACAGACCTTGCTAATGTCTATGTAAAAACTTGATTATAACTGAGTAGTGTTGTTTGGTGATATTAAGACAATGGAACACACTTACTGTACCAGCTGAGACAATGGGAGAATCAGTACCTGTACGGCTAAAGAACCAGAAAAGATTAGAAGCCAGAAGACTAACAAAGATTTCACGTCGATAGATGGTAGTGCATGCGTCTAACATCATTGTGGTATTGTACTTAATACGCAAAATCTTGCTAAAGAACTATTTAATGCACTTTTAATGTTGAAATGGTTAGATGTTTTATGTATCTTCTCTTCAACCCTGTTGAAAATTAGATTGTATAATTGTGTAGAGACTGACCTAAATGTTGATCATGGTAAAAAATGTAATTTAGCACTTGCCTCTAGTGAGTGACAAGTTGTAAATACAGGAAGTTCCACTTCTTGGCAGCGCCTCAGTGCTAAGTTCAGTCTTAAGTTCAGTAAATAGAGTGTTAATGCTAATCACCAGAAAGGGGGGATTAAAACAGCTCTTTTTTTTTTATTTGGAAACTGCAGGAAAACCGAAAGACCCTGACAGGTTGATTGATCGTCGTTTGAGATTGCTGACAACGGAGAGAAACAAAAGTTTGCCAAATGTGACCGTTCATTTGATCCAGACACCTACTACCAATCGTGTTTCAGGATTTGGGGTTTCAAGGACTGCTTTTCAAAGATTTAGCATAGAGCAATGTCTGAGAGGTGAGAATAGATTCCATGTGCTTTCTATTAGGAGGTCATCCAGGTTGGAACTACTTGGGCTTGGACAAATTGCTAAACCAAGAAAGATAAGAGATCTTTTCCAAACACCCGAGGACACAGGCGGCTCTGTTTTGTGTTCCTGTGTCCACACTGCAACAGACGAGTGACCCCTCCTTCAAACAAACAGCATCCTTGACCTGCCTGGCAAACATGGCTGAAAATTGGCCTTTTTATGCCCATCTTATCTGACTCCCCATCCCAGCCCAGCCTCCACAGGGCAGCCAAATACACTACGCACACCAGTAGTAGCCGGGTACACCAAGCCTTGTAGTCAGCATGAATACAGCCATTGATAACAAAACACAAGCTGATGTTGTTCAATCTCCCCACCGCACAGAAAAAGCCTCACGGCACACATGTTTGGCAGCCGGTCTTTCGAGTGGCGGATGAAAAACGTCTTTTATTGCTAGCTTTGGCTTTTGTCACAAAATAACTTGCAATATTTCCCCCTCTGTGCCGTGGATCAAGATAAGTGTGGCGTGAGTGTGCGTTTGGCTCTGCACAAGGACAACAGCCCCATTCTGACACAGTGAGAGATTTGGCTTTCGCCCTCTGTGTTGTCTCAGTGGGCCAAGATGTATGTGCCACATAAAATAACACATCAGGGTTGCTATAAAAGACCTCATATCTCTCCATAGACACTAAAACGCAGTCTTGCGAGATGTTTCGGTGTGTGTTTGTGCGTGTGTGTTGGATTTAGGCAGTCGCTAAGCTTCTTAAAGGTGTGTGTTGGTTCCCTGGAAGCTCCAGTCTGAGGGAGTGTGTCAACGCTTTAATATTCCAGGGTAATTCTCCTCAAATATCTCCTCTCATTCCCAGCCACTGAAATCCTCTTAACGTTGGAGTCGGAAGCATCTATTCACCACGTTTCCCATCCTCCTCTCTTTTGTTGTCTCTCTTTCCTCTTCTCCGGAGAAGTAAGAGCTCAAGCAGTGAGTCTTTCTTGTCTAAATTATTTGTTTGTGTCTGTTTACCGAGATGCTCTTCTTTAGCCGCAGATCAATTGTGCATCGGTCTGGCTATGTGTTTGAGGGAAAGCCATTTCTCTGTCGCTCTCTGCAAAATCTCAGACAGATCGGCTGAATGTCAAGTGCATATTGATGCGGCGTGGTTATGTTTGGGTCCGGAACGAGAGCCACCCTGACATTTTCTCACATGGGACGATAATTGACTTGTTAGAGTTGCTGTCAGTTACCCAGGTGCTCACCTGGTGGTGTCAAATTGGCAGGTCTCCACCATCCAAACCACTTGTCTGAGAGTCTGGCATGCGTTTACACACAATATCAGCTTGATTATAGCTCACCGATAGATACCAAAGCTGAATGGCACATCTGTTGCGTATCGGTTCTCTCCAAACTGACAGGAAACAACATAGTTCTGTCCAATGAAAGCTGGAGTAAGGTACAGGCGGCTGTGAATTAAATCTGTAATCCCCAACAGTCTGAAGTCAGTCTGATTCCCACATACATTTGTTTAAAGTGTATGAATTATTTATACGTAAACGCTCTGTAAATATGTACATCAATACCCAATGCACGCGCACACATGCACAGCTTGTCAGCATGATAAAATGAGGCTATTCAAAGTGCCCATTTTGCTTTTTTATGGCGGGCAGGATGCACTCTGTGCTCAGAATGGCAGAATAATGACAGAGGGTCTTACATTATGAAACAAAGGACGGTGTGCATCAATTAAAAGCCATTTGCACACACACGCAAACAGTCTTGTCAAAGAGAAGGGGTTTGTCTGTTTTTGCCGCATGTGCGTTAGTTCATTCATGAGTGTTTGTGTATCTTGGCAACTACAGGTGATCTTGAGACAACAGACGACACTCTATCAATTAGTCATGTTAAAGACATCATCACGGGCTGCTTGACATTAAAATGATTTAGCGTTACAGTAGAGGGGTGTGTCTGACTAACAGTCCCCCTCAGTGTTGATGTAGTGGGAGGTGTGTTGCTTTATCTGCTCACCGTGAGAGTGTGTTTGGAGGGAGGTGGTTCTGATCACTGATAAGGGAAGGTGCTCTGTTCATTTTGTTGACCCTTTACCCTGGGTGCTCTGACTAGTAGGGGGCTGTTGAAGTCCCCAAATTGCTTAAACCTGGAAACACAATTACAGGGACCTTTCTCACCATATGTTGAAATCCATAGGAAAGGAAAGCATTTCAAATGAGATCTTAATAATGTTTCACCGTGTGCTTATTTGCTAAGATCATGGAGAATCTAAGCAAAAGAAATATCAATATGAGCTCATTGGAGCGACTCTATCCCCTCTTATTGTTTGGCAACAACTGTTTCATTTGTTTCAATTTTAATATCAGTAACACTTTACAGTAACTTTTAATTTGTAACATTTAAATACAAAATCATTTTTATGTTGTTTATTCATCTTAAGAGGGGCCTAAACTTTTTACTACGAAAGGCCACAAATCTAGCTTGATTGAGGGCCATGGGCCAAAATTAAGTGTTGCATTATATATAGTAGCTATTAAAATTGACTCTTTAAAATAAAATTCACTTCTCTTCTCTACTCTACTCTACTCTACATTTCAATACAAAAAAATAATACATTTCAAAGATATGAAGATATGCATCCTGTGATATGGAATGGCGGCCCCAATCAAAGGTCAGCACGGACCAATTGTTAATTCATATACTGCATTATTTAAAATGCAGTGGACAGTTTACAATAGTATATTTATACATGAACATTACTGCATTTACTTAAGTTTATTAGTTCATGATATTTAATGCATTAACTACAGTTCCCAAATTTGAATAGTGCCGAACCTTATTGCATAGTGTTACCTTGAATTCTCCTGAGGAATTTAAAGAGAAAAGTCTTAGATGAAGGTGATACTTCAATTAAATACAACTGAGAAGTCTTCATAGCAGCCAGTCTGAGCAGTAAGATTGTTTTCTGGCAGTCCATTGCAAGTCAATGCTGAAACCCAAAACATCACTTTCCAAGTGGCCAGTACTGTCAAAACACTGTATTTGGGCATCGGCACTGTTATTTCACACTCTGATAACTCTTTTTAGAAGAGATGCCTGGAGATGCCATTCCACTGAATTCTGTCTTGATGAGAGTAATGAAGCTCAGAGAGAGAGAACGATGGGAAGATAGACTGATGTTTGACCCGAAAAGCTTCGGCATGCTGTCCAATCAGGACTCATTACAGCTGATGGAGTTGGAAAGCCATGTGTGTGCATGTGTGCTTTTGAAGTGAGGAGGGGGGCGTGCTTGGATTCGGCTGCTGTCATCTTCTTTTGCCCCAAAGCCCCCCAAACCCCCCCTTCTCCTGCTCTGTTCCTAACCCCCCCCCCCCCTCCCCCTCCACTTTACAGGGCCCAGTCTCAGCCCACAGGACCGCAGTAATTTACCGATGGCCATTTGTCTTTTGTCTGCCTTTTACAGCGCTGTTATAAAACTTGTGGTGTTGCTTATGCCATAAAAGAATAGAGTTAGAGTGTGCAAAGGCGCTTCATTAAATCTATTGTGCCATTTTAAGAAGCTTGTTCGGACGCTGCGGTAAAAGACAAAGACGGGATGGAATTACTGTCTGCTGTTGGTTTCCTGAGCTCATCAAGCTCTCATTCCCTTTTTCAAATAAATCAGACCTCTTTCAGTTGGTGTATCAGCTACCTGTCAAGTACCTCCTTCTCTGCTGCCACCTTTCTTATGGAAAATGAGCTTTACTTTCACTTTCTTGACAAACACTATTGGAGTTCTTGCATCTGTGTCTTTGTGTGAAATGTTTTCCTATCTTTTGCTTTTTATTTGAATTTGCAGCAAACACAGCATGGCTCAAAATCAGGGATTATATTTATTTATGGTTTGCATATTGAAGGTTTGGTGGTTTTGATCTTATTAAAGGATTAATTCACCCAAATATATATATATATATATATATATAATAATTTTTTTTTTTTTTTTTTTTTTTTTTTTTTTTTTTTTTTTTTTTTTTTTTTTTTTTTACTCACCTTCATGTCATTCCAGACCTGAATGGCTGAATTACTTTCATCCTTAGAACTCAAAAGGAGAAAAAAAATAATGCAGTTCGTTTAAATAATGCAATTTCTCCATACAGTTATAATGAACTGAAACTTTAAAGCTTCAAAAAAGCAAAATAAAAGTATATCATAAAAGATGACCACATGACATGTTCCAAGTCTTATGAAGTCAATATGTTCCAGTGAAAGCTAGGGCAGATGTCAAGATTTCCATTTAAAAAAAACAAGTTATGTTTGGTCTTTACCTCACACAAAGCATCATATAGCTTCAGAAGACTAATAAAAATGTAATATAATGCACAGGTTGCGTGGACCACTTTGATGATGCTTTCTTGGATCCCATATTTTTGGTTGGTTGTTTTTGAAAGCCTAACTGATTCTCATTCTATGGAAACCACTATCATTCCCCCCTCCCCCCACACACACACTTTTCTAAACTAATAGAAGGACATCAAAGCGTGCATTGAGAACCTCCCCAGGTTCCCTGCTCACCACACTGATTGTTGCCGAATCCATTCACTGAGCCCTCCGTCCACACATCAAAGATCCTTTAGCCAATAATGTGACTATTATGCTCCCTTGCAGAAGAGCACAAAAGCAATGAGGATTTAAATGGAATTATATTGGGATCTGTGTGTGTGTGATTGTGTGAGCTTGATTGTGAAACTGTGTCTGTGTGTGTATGTGGAATGCAGAGGCTAAACTCTTCTCTAATACTCAAATCCTCCCAGGGCTGTTTGAAGAATGACAGGCAAACACTTCTTGGTTGTGGGTAATGATGGTGTGAGGTTAGTTTGAGTATGTGTTTGTGTGCATGGGTACGTTTTTGAGTGATTAAATGGGTATGCGAGCAATATTAAATATATCAGTGAATAGGCTGCACAAAAGATCCAATATAGGGTTGTTCCTATACAATATGCAATGATATTGGAGCCAGTGGGCAGTGCTCCAGCATGCAGAACGGTTGCGCATTTGTATCCTTCCAATATGTCTCCCTCACCCTCCCTCTTGTCTATTATCTATTCTGGGTCTAAGAAAGGCAAACAATGCCCAAAAATAAATGATAAAAATAAGTAAATATTTTCGGGTGTCTCAGTTTCTACCATCTAACTTTAATTTTGACGGAAAATCACATGGAGCACTTAAAGTTTCCATGAAATTTAAGTTTGTATTTTGCTATTGTCTTTTCTTCCCTATTGTGAAGAATATAGCCTACACTCACCGGCCACTTTATTAGATACACCTGTTTAACTGCTCGTTAATGCAAATATCTAATCAGCCAAACACATGGCTGCAATTTAATGCATTTAGACACGTAAACATGGTCAAGATGATCTGCTGAAGTTCAAACTAAGCATCAGAATGGAGAAGAAATGTGATTCAAGTGACTTTGAACGGTGTGGTAGTTGGTGCCAGATGGGCTGGTATTTCAGAAACTGCTGATCTACTGGGATTTTCATGCACAACCATAGGATTTACTGAGAATGGTCCAAAAAAAGAAAAAAATATCCAGTGAGTGGCAGTTCTGTGGCGAAAATGCCTTGTTGATGCCAGAGGTCAGAGGAAAATGGTCAGACTGGTTCAAGCTGATAGAAAGGCAACAGTAACTCAAATGACCACTTGCTGCAACCGAGGTCTGCAAAAGAGCATCTCTGAACACACGTCGAACCTTGATGGAGACGGGCTACAGCAGCAGAACAACACACTGGTGCCACTCATGTCAGCTAAAAACAGGAATCTGAAGCTACCATTCACACCGGCACACCAAAACTGGAGAATAGATGATTGGAAAAACCTTTTCCATGATCTGATGAGTCTTCATTTTTTTGCTGAAACATTCAGATAGGGTCATAATTTGGTGTAAACAACATGAACGCATGGATCCATCTTGCCCTTGTGTCAACGGTTCAGGCTGCTGCTGGTGGTGTAATGGTGTGAGGGTGTTTTCTTGGCACACTTTCAGCCCTTCAGTAACAATTAAGCATCGTTTAAATGCCACAGCGAACCTGAGTATTGTTGCTGACCATGTCAATCCCTTTATGACCAAAGTGCACCCATCTTCTGATGGATACTTCCAGCAGGATAACACACCCTGTCACAAAGCTCAAATCATCTCAAACTGGTTTCTTGAACATGACAACAAGTTCACTATACTCAAATGTCCTCCACAGTCACCAGATCTCAATCGAATAGATCACCTTTGGGATGTGGTGGAACAGGGGTTTCGCATCATGGTTGTGCAGCCGACAAATCTGCAGCAACTGCGTGATGCTATCATGACAATATGGCCCTCAAATCTCTGAGGAATGTTTCCAGCACATTGATGAATCTATGCCGTAAAAGAATTTCTGAAGGCAAAGGGGGTCCAACCCGGTACTAGCAAGGTGTCCCTAATGCAGTGTCCGGTTAGTGTATTATTGTGAGTGAAACGTCTTCTTGAACAAGGGACTTGATTTTCAAGTCAGGAAATGGTTGGATCTTTGGATAGTTGTGGTTTATTATTATTATTTCAATATTCTATTTAAACAAAAAAGAATTGTCAATTTTGATTTCATTGTAACTTTAAAACGTCTCTTCTATTAAAAAAGTGCTTCTCTTAGGATAGTAAATGACCCAAACTCAAAGCAGAAGCAGAAATGGAGTTTGTGTGGAGAAGCATACTGTGAACCGAGCCACTTTGAGACGCTGTAAACATCAGCGTATAATGAGACGCAGCATATATTTATTAAAATTTTGTGTCATTTGCATTTGAGGTCAGCTGGTTAAAAGTGAAAAATGGCTCAGAAAAGTTCATTCAGAGAGAGTTCTAGCATAGTTTGAAAATGCCACTTGGATTCAGTTTTGTGGTTTTGACATTCATGTGTTTTTAAATGTGGCTTTTTAAGTGTCCACTGTATTTCCACCATCACTTCTTTTGGCATTATTTGAGCTTCAAACAGGACCTCTGAACTCCTCATTATCAGCCAGTATGACTCTAATAATCTCCACAGAGTAATCCAGCACACTCTCCATGAGTCCGACACCGAATGAAGGTCATTTTGATACATTTTGTTAGTTTAGCTGAAGTCAATAATCAATAGCTCTTCATTTCAGTGAGGCTCTGATTTACTCACTAGGTCACATTAATCATAGTCTGTTTGAATGGATCAAAACCAGAAAAAGAAACAACAATTAATCATATCTAATTAAAAATTAATGCTAGCATTCAATTTTCATCATACCTTCAGTTTTTCCACATCACTTCCTGTGACTGCTGGATTCCCAGTGTTGTGTGTGTGTGTGTGTGTGTGTGTGTTTGGTTTGTGGGTATTAGAGCAGAGGGTTTTGAGGGGTAATGGGATAAGGTAAAGCAGGGGGGTTTCTGGGAAAGCAGCAGATGTTGACCCCCTTGTCTCCATCTTAGTTCGCCAGTGTGACGCTTCTCAATCAATTAGCTTGAGTTAATCAGTCACTCATATCAGATGCTCAGTGAACCATCTCACTGACACTCCAATGGCAAATTGAATCTGAGGGCCACGTACACACGCACACACACACGCGCACACACACACAATTACCATCATCATCCCCTGTTTTTCAGCTTCAAGCCCACACTAACATATTTAAATCAATCCTTAAAGTCTAAAATCTGAAAGCTATGACGTTTAGATCCTTGAAGTTATTTCACTTACTCTGTTTCTATATATAAATATTTACTAAGTCGATCACTCCATTTATCCTAAGCAGTCTTTCCTCAGTCTTTTCCTTTTCCTGTCTTTATCCATTCTGTGTATGCTCAGAGAGCCATAGCACCCTGCTCAGTTTAAACAATGCTGTTTAGTGAATCATTACTTTTAAGTGCCCTTTTATCATGCATCTTCTGTTGTCTTATTGTCATTGGCAGTCTTTTTAGCCCTCAATAGAGGGTTTAAGATCGCTGTTCCATGCACAGAATGCAGACTGTGTAAGACTGCTTTTAATTTAATTTAACACGCTTTATTTAATCTGAAATTCTAGATATTTGAATTTATAAATATGTTGCAACTTTCACAGCCAGACTGCCTCTACACGTAAAGTTGATTTTAGAGCATGAGTGAAATATGGGGTTTTTAATTTCCAAAAAGTGGCAGCAACATTTGGCAGAATCAAAACAATTTATTAGAAAATTTGAATTATTCAATTAATTTCAATTGTGATATGACTATCAGAATTGACATAGTGCTTTGTAATCTATCAGATACGCAGTGATGTAAAGCCTGCAGCAACAGGGTAAAACTCCATGTGTTTCAATTACATTTTATTTTACTGCATCTCATAAGACCAGAGAAAAATGACCCAACAAGAGAAAAATGCAGATGTATGATTTTGTGTGTTCATTACTCAAATTAATTACCCAAATGGTGACTCGCTTTGATGGCACGCAATGAACACACAGCAGAAATGTGCTCGCTGCATCACTGCAACATTCGCTTGACATGCCATTTATTATGCAATCACATGATTACTGTCTCGGTTTATACTGCATTGTTTTACGTGTTTACTTTTGATTAATCAAATGTTTACGATCGCAAGGCTTCTGACTGGGAAAGTACAAATTTGCAAGCTTGCTGTGCCTGGGGTACCGCTGCAAATATTAATCTCAAACAGTAACGCACGATCATCAACTCCCCTCATTTATACTCATAACTCAAATAATATATTACAAAAGTGCTGATATCAAAGCACTCTGTGGTTCCTGCACTGATGTATGTTGTGAAATAAGACTTTGCTGTCAAGGCTTTTTCTGCCCAAATAGCTTCACTCTATATTCATCCAGCCAATAAAGTCGTTCCCCTTCCTCATGAACAAGAACACTAAAGTTTACCAATCAAACAATGAGATGTCTTTGTATTATGACTCCAGATTGTGTTCCTTGAGGTCTGCTTCTGATAAGACACAGAGAATGGGGGAAAGCCCGAAGACGTTCCTCACTGAGGACAATCCCCTATTTGTCCATCCTGCTGGCTTCTACTGGACTGTGGTATTTACAGTAAACAACTGAATGACCTCAGCACAGAAGGGAATGTTAGTTCCAAACATGTAATTTAAGAGAAACTCAATAGGGGAAAAAATTGTTGGAGGGCCAAACATCTCATTCATGCTGAGTTGTAGATAAGCAGTGGCATAGGAGACTGAGTAGAGTAAGAGGGAGGAGACCTCCGTATTTGATCAGTGTTCCTTCACATTCCCTGGCCTCCAAGCTTGCTTAGATCATAATCAGCTCCATGGGATTCCACAGACGCCCTTATCAGTGTTAGAAACCCTGACCTCTGACCCCCAGGCTTATCAGTGACCAGTGTTTGAGGTGAGGGGAGAAACCCATCAGCGATTGCACTTACCACAGGCGTTTCAATTACAGTGTGTGTGTGTGTGAATATGGGTTTCATGGCTCTGAGATACTGCAGTTGTGTAATTAAAGCTAAGATTAAGAGGTATACAACTATTAGAGAGGCACTTTACCTGTTTTTTTCTGGTTATTTGACAGCTCATTCAGTCCCTTACAAATAATTGCCAGCAGTTAATTTCATATATGCGAGAGATGGGTATATCCAGTTATTACAAAATGAAATCCCAAATCAAAGACGAGGAAATTGTGTTTACAGATATATGGCAGGCCGCCTTTAATACCGTATTCTGGAGGAGGGTGTCAACGCACTGAGGAATGAGCTATTGTGAAGATAATTAGAGACGACTGAATATCATTTGTCATCGTGATTCATCAGGTTTAGATATTATATTGTTATTTAATAAGGACGTCTCTCGTTCCTCTGTGGTTTGACTGAAATTCAGCCTGCTGTTGGTTGAAACAGTACTGAAATTACACCGTCCCATCGCTTTTATGCTTTTGATTCAGCATGAACGTCGTACACATTATCATTTAATTTTATGTGAGTGTTTTATCAATAGTCTTTAATTCTCCTGTTCGTTCCCTGATCCTGCCATGCTTTCATCTGTCTCCCTTGGCAGACACCTGCCCCCTCATGGTTCAAAGGTGAACTGCACTGGATCTGAAGACAACTAAGTTCAAATAAAAGGACGGCTGTGAAGGTCCTCTGTTGGATTTACTGAATTCTGATCAAAATAACTGCATTAATTGCTGTGATTTCTTGAACATTAAACATGATATATGCGTTAGGTCAATTCAATTCTGCCCTTGTTTATAGGTTACATTAGCAAGGACCAACACACACCGCTCCTGCTGGTATTTCTTCAGGCTGGTTTAAATGAATGTGAGCGTATGGAGACGAAAAGGCCTTGTGGGAGTTGGATGGCTTTGTGGATAATGAGAACTACAGTTTCCTCCACCACTATTCTTCTGTATGAACCCCAGGACACAGCTTCAACCTGCAGTCATAATCACGCCGGAGGCGGCCACAGCTGACACACAGCAGTAAATAGGGGAATAAAAGTCCGCTCCTGCAGACACTAGGACCTAAGATCTACAGCGTTCAGATCTAGGTTTACTGCACCCAGCTCAACTTCTGTACACAAACAGGCAGATCAGAGAAGATAGATGTGATTACTGGATGAGAATGTTTGTGTGTGTGGGCAGCGGGTGAAACAGAAAAGCAAGATATAACTCAAAGAGTCGTCTGAACATGGGGACAGGCTGATGAGCTGTGTGTTTGTCCCCAGTAAATAGGCAAAGCTACAGTGTCTCAGCCGAGCCATATTAGAGAGTTCGTTGCCAAGTGTATATGTGCTGCTTATATAATAATTTACTGTTCTTCTGTGCAAAGGTGAGTTTAATGAGTGAGAATATCAATGTGCGTGGTTTTGTCTGTGTGTGGCTGTATTACTCACTTAGAAAGACATGAGTAATGCAAGGTTGTGATTTGTCTTGTTTACTTCGGAACAATATGAGTAAAAGTCTTTATTATACTATACATTTTGCATGAGTGAATATTAGTGATGCACCAAAATTATTTTTTTAATGAGACACTGAAACCGAAATTAAAGTTTCCGGTTACACTTTATTTTAGGGTGACGTAGTTACATAGTACTTAAATGCGTACTGAGTAATATCAATTAACTACATGGTACTTACTACAGAGTAATGGTTAGGGTTAGGGTTTGGTTTAGGGTTCGTTTCCTGGATAATTACGTGCATCTACGTCACCTTAAAATAAAGTGTTACAAAGTTTTGGTAATTAAATATGGGTAAAGCTGGGTAACCCAGTCATAGTAACGTTCTTGGGTAATAAGCTGCCTCTCAACATTTCAGACGAATTAAGTTTACAAATTGCTATTCTAGCATCATTTTTGGTCACAGTAAAGTGCTCCCCACTGTCCACAAAGCTGACATGTTTACCGGTTGAAGATTATCCACGTTGTGTACACAAAATAGATGCTGATACAGTCAAACCACGTCACCAGAGAAGCGCGAACTAAACTAAACGTCACTGTTTCAGTCAATGATTTCAGCCCCTGTTGATAAGAGTTGTGAGGGAGACCACAGACACCATGTTTGCTATTCATCTTCCACTGGTAGCTTCTTTTTGTTGATACTCAGATCCAAAGTATACAGATTTGACTCTGCTTCAACTCTGGTTTTACTTTAGTTCTGTGTATCTGTTGTTTCCTCCACTTTGGGTGTTTCTCCTTTAGATTGGATATGGGCAGAGAGCTGGTTCCAGCTGTGGTACACTATTTAGCCCCAGGGCTTGCTTACCAAGAGTAATTGGATCTGGGTGTTAATCTATGCAATACGTCTAGAGAAGTTCACTGTCCCACTGACAGTGAGAAACTCATTCGTGCATTTGACCGCTGCAGGAGTGTTTTGGCTGGCTTACCAAAGAGCTCCTTCAAACTTACAAAGAGTTGAGAATGAAGCTGTAGGAATGCTGACTAATACCAAACTGAGGAATCGCGTAACTCCAGCACTTAAATCCCTTTACTGGCTATCTTACTGATTTCGGGATTGTCATATTCATTTTTAAATGTCTTCTTAGTCCTACCCCTACATACATTAGCAATATGATTGTGAAATATACTACAGCTAGATCACTTAGTTCACCCAAATGATATTTGTCAAACATGGCTGAAGAGCACTTTTGAAAGTATCTAAAAACAGGCTTGTTTACTATAATACTTAATAATTTCTTATTTTAAAAATAGCACATACTGCGATGAAATTCGTGATATTTGATCAAATATCTTTGGTACACGTCAAATGGATTCACCTTAAGAAAATGTCTTGATATTCATGAGTTACGTGTAATCAAGGAGCAAATAAATAAATTATTTTAGTACTTTTTTACTTGCTGGTTGCACCTCTTGACAGTTTTGAGTTGTAGAGCATTTCCTTAGCCTAATTATCTTCTCTTATTTATTTAATATATATATATATATATATATATATATATATATATATATATATTATTTTGATTAGAAATACATGTTTTATTCAAGTCAAGCAGATTAACCTTAAAAAAAACTTATTTATTTTTTACTTGATATTCTTAGTCTTATATCTGTCACAGTGTAGTGCGGGTTGAAGAAGGACTCAATGGCAAAAGCTCCAATTCAAACAGTTTACTCAAAATAACTCTTACAGGTTCAGACAGGCAGGATGACACGCATTAAACACAACCATGTAACTTCAACTACCAACCAAGACAAACTGAACTGAACGAACTAAATACAGACACTGATGAACCAAACCAGGTGACACAGATGAAGGTGATTAACAAGACACAGGTGATGAAGATGAACTGATGATGGTAGACATGGTAACAGATGAGTGGCGGGAAAACAGGACAGGACTAAACCAAAATACTAGAAAAAGGGGGAAACAAAGAGTCAAACTGTTACAATATCACGATATAAGCTGTGTAAGCTTGCATGATTAAATGTACAAGAAAAGTATTTTGTGCTTTTTCTTACCGCACCTCACAGTTTTTTGTTTGTTTTAGTGCATTTCCTTAATTTAATTCCATTCTTTCCTTATTTTTTTTTTTTATGTAAATATTTGTATGAAAAGGCTTGTTTTGTTTAAAGTAACCTTACAACTTCTTTATATTCATGACATGATTTTCTTGTCATTTCTGTATATCATGACTTAAGTAGGTTCGAAGTGCAAGAAAGGTGGTTTTTACTTGTTGGTTACAGCACTTCACAGATTTTTACTTTAACCTTTTTGTTTATTCCTTTAATCTTTGTTTGTGAACAATGTAACGTAATGTACTTATATGTCTTCTGTAACTTTCTTCTTGTACTTTCTTCCTTCCAGACGTCTAGGCAACAGTGGTAAACAAGCAGATGTGTCAGCAGTGGCTGCTTTTTTGGCTCAAGCAGGACTTAAGCTCAAATGGCGTAAGAAGATGAAGTAGAGCCACTGCTGGGACCGCAGCGGGGACTTTCCGCCCTGTATGGCCATCATGAACTCACACACACACACACACACACACACACACACACACTCAACACTTCCCCCGTGAGGCTGAGAGTGTGGATAACCCCACCACCACGCACAGAGGCTCCACTGTTCTCCACTGATCTCCTCATGCTCAGCCTGGCATTAGCCAATAAGATGGATGATCACAGGTCTGCTGTGGGTCGAGGTGTGTGTGGACAGCACAGGCCAGGCCTGTCAACACTTCAAAGAGAAGCTGTTATTTCGCCCTGATCCAAGACCAGCCCTCACTATACCCAAACTCTGACCTCATCCGTGATAGGTGACACCACAAGACTGTTCTGAAGACTGTGTAAAAAGAACAGCCTTTATCAAGCATTACTGTTGACAGGCCCAAGCCTCCAGGTCAAATAGTGCAGTGGTTTTAAGAGCTGAGAGATGGAGTCGGCACTCTTAGAGAGATAAGAGCACTGTGACCTGATCTATGAATCATCTCATTGAGTGGTTTGTGATAATGAAAAGAAGTCCATTGTTGCGAAAACAATCATGTTTTTCCTCACTTCCTGTTTTCTCCTTGATTCTCAGAATTAACAGCTCAGACATGGCACAGCACATGACTAACCATTTGACTTCAATAAGACATGACCTGAAACTGACAAGGCATCAAATCTAAGAAAAACTTCCCCGTGCTTCCCCCGCTGCCTGCTGTCACAGTGTGTGCAGGATAGTTGAAGATGGAGAAGTTTATTTCAGGATCTGCTGGGTAATGTTGTGTCATTAAAGCCACTATAGTTAGTAGCGAATTGAGGCCCTCTTTGGCCGTGTTGGGTGGATATAAAGAGATCTGTGCACAAGAACATATCTATGAGTTTGGGTTCCTAGCTTTGATGTGCACAGTGTGGTTGGTGGGGTTGATTCTAGCCGTTCTTTTTAAACCCCAACCTCCCGCTGTACTTTAGTGTCTCATTTCTGTCTTCGTGTGTGTTTTTGAGTGCAGAGGGCCAAATGAAAGGACTCTGGATGGGCAGAGCCAGAGGGACATTGCTCTTCCCAAGATCTGCTTTCTCTTCTCCTTCAGTGTCCCACACATCCGACCACAAACTTCTGCTTTTTGTTCTTATTTTAACTGTGAGTTTGTGTGTGTGATTGTTTTCAACAGTGCATCAGTCACAATGAAAGAAAAACAGATGTTTTTAGTTGCTGTCAAAGATCTGTCGTCATGGAAGGTTTACTATTAGATTGTTCAATTTCTTGTATTTTTGCTCAGGGTTTGACCCTATACCCTTGTTGATCTTTCCTTGGCTTTCTGTCAAAAGCATTTGCATTACTTCAATCTCAGCCACACATTACCATGCACATTGCCTTAATGCATGGCTCAACTCAGCATTTTCACTTTTCTGCTTAAAGTCAACTAGAGGGCATCAAAACTGTTAAGTTTCTAACATCAATCATGCACCAAGCAGTCGAAGATAATGGCAGCTTATACATAATGATCATGATTACAACAGTTTCCTTTTTTCGTTCCCTTGCGTAATTGCTATATTTCGGTCAATGTGACTCAATGTTTTTTTTCTTCAGATCTATTCTAGACCTCTTTTATGCTCTGTTGGTTATGTCATTTTTACATTCCTGTAGGGACGTTGTGGGATAATTAAAAATGTCTAGGTAGTGTAACTGTGCATAGTAAAATAAAACAGAATGATTACTACTTTTTAAGAGATTAAATAATTTTTTTGTTGGAAAGATATACAAAAACAATAAATGAACAAAAAAATAATAATATAGGCCTATATATATATACTTTAAAAAAAATCTTTATTAAAAAAATAATAATTATAATAATATATAGTATTAACATTATTAAATATATATATATATATATATATATATCAAAATAACACTAATACAAAGACTGTATTGCTAAGAACGTGTGTTTTAAACCAGAATTTTAAAGGATTTTATTATTTTGGACATCATTATTTGTCAGTGATCAATTGTAAGCAGCATATATACATCACATCGTATACCACCTTGAAGAACCTCTCCAAACCAGCCTGTGGTTTCGCACAGCCACGAGCGTTTGACGAGCCCGTGTGGCTGTGGGCGCTTGTGTTTCCCTCGCTCGCCTTTTTATAGCGTAACTGTGGGACCAGTGGCTGGTCTTTAATCAGAGACTGGAGAGGCGGGCCGAGGTGCTGACTGTAATGCGATAGCTGCGCCCGTCCTTAATGCTATTACATCCACATGCTGCTGCCGCGCAAGACTCAGCGCTCAAACGCAGAGACGCGCAGTGCCAAAGAGACAGCGCGTGGAGTATCTCTATCACAAGACTTCAGTTACGGACTCGCTGCACGGAGGACCTCATCAGAGCTGCACTTTCCTGACAGTTTTCCACCGTGGCCAGTGTTTCACATGCGAGATAGAGCTTTTGGTGGTGGATTCTGTGGGGACGAGATCGGCAAAAAGCTTCATGTCAGTTGGAAGGCGAGAGAAAGCGCCGCTCACCTCACTCACTTACGCGCTGCTGTAGCTCGAGGAAATCAAGCCAAAATATGTTTTTGGTCTGAACTCTGGGTTTTAAAGAGAAAGTTGTTTAGTCAGACGCTTTTCGTTTTTGTTGCTGCTTTTGTTTAGGATATAACTGGAAATGTTAAACGGCCAAGTCTGGGTTACGCATCCAGCATTTTGAAACATATCGAGAAAGCAGGCGGCAGAAAATTGTTATTAGACACGACACAAGTGGATACATCATCAGTGGACAAGAACATTTTCAAAGAACATTACAAGAACTTGAGCTTTTCCTCTACACGCACTGGGTGAACGTTCACCCAGGAAAGATGGATTTATTCACAAAGCTCTGTGGATCTTTACTTGTTTTGTGTGCGGCATTAGTTTATGGAGAGGAGGGTAAGTTTTTGTTTTGTCATTTGTTTATTTGTTTTTATCTGAATCAGTACATGTTTCCATTTTATGTTTGTGTTATTATGTGAAATTGCACAAGGCACGGGGACCATATTATTGATATAGTTCCGTTTTTAAGACATTTCGGTCATATTGAATTGTATAGGTCTTTAATAGCCTATACGTTACCTTACAACTGACAGACAAAAACGGCAATTATGCCATATTTAACACTTATTATTAACTCAAAAAAGAAATACATTATCAAATAAGAAAACTAAAATGACATGATCAAAACGACGAGCTTTTCGTATGCTAGTTTCATCAGGTTTTAGTGTGATAATGGGTGAAAGCTCACCGCGTGTGCTGGCAGTCTCTCGCCCGCTAGAGGCGACGCGCGCTCGGCATGTGCTCCGTCAAACGCCGCGCTTCATACTGGACACCGCCGCACATTTTCCCAGCACTTATTTGTTTTCCAATTAGCGGTGTAATACAATCTATTTGGGGTTTTCAAGCATTCAGGGTATTTTGTCCCCCTTAAAAACGCACAGATAAACTCCGGAGTAAATTACGCAGCAGATTATGTTCACACCACAAACGGGATAGCTACTAAATCAAACAACCTATCAGATAAACCCTTAAACATGCAATAGGCTATATGTATTTTTTTTTTTTTACCTTATAAAGTCGTAACCCATAATTTACGTTGTTTTTCTAGTCATGGTGTTCCCGTGTCATGGTTACTTAGTCTTGACGACTGTATTTGTGCTACCGCGGGCACAGGAGGCACCTCCAGAGACTATCGTTAAAAATATTAGCGCAAATACAGAATATAATGAAAATATAAATTATAGTCTGTAATATGTTTGCACATGTGTATACTCGATTACATTTGTGGTTTTCATATTTTAATACTTTATCTGATTTTTTTTACACTCCTCGCTGGTGCTCCTCGATTTGAAAGACAGGTTTTGCATGCCAACTATCTTTACTGAGAGTTCAATTAACATGCCTGACTAATAAAACTCACTTCAATCACCGATACATTGATAATCAGGATTTCTACAGAAATCCTGTAACGGTGACATTTTCGCAATTGAGGGAAAATCTGGAATAGGCTGCTAACCTCGAAATCTGGGAATTCTTTGAATAAACGTGTGTAAATGATAACTTCGCTTTTACGAAGTCAACGTGGTCTCTTGTTTCTGTCTTGGGTGAAAACTAATGCCAAACGGTTTAAAGGGGATTGGTACTGTTGTAGTACTGTATTCTACACCTTTTGCTTTCAATATTGGCCTAGGTATTACGTGAACATTCTGTGTCAAAAATATTTATATATTTCTCATGATTTTTTATAACTCTTTTTTACAGTCTCCATTGCAAATGCTGCATGTTTATATACTGATTTACTATAAATTTAACAATATGCAGTTGCGAGCATCCTCACAAAATTGTTACTTTTTTCATTAGATTTCCTGAGATCTTAACATGACTAACTTGTGAGTAATTTTTTTGTCGGAACGCACGATTTAACCTACTTATAAGAGGATTAGTTCACCCAGAATAAATATTGTGTCATCATTTACTCACCCTCATGTTGTTTCAAACTGTCCTCCTTGGAACACAAAAGGGGATGTTTGGTAGAACATTTGTGACTGACAGTCTCAGTCACCATTCACTTCTATTGCATCTTTACTTGACACAATGAAAGTGAATGGAGACTGCAAAACATGTCCTTTTTTGTTCTATGTTAGAAAGCCATGGGGGTGAATAAATTAAGACGGAAGTGTAATTTTTAGGCAAGCCGTTCCTTTGAAGTTTTTGTTTGGTAATTTGTTGCTTCCTTTTTACTCTTTTAAAACATTTTTCCTCCAGTAAAGTTTTTTTTTTGGACAAGAGTTAGCTTTATTTTCCAACCAAATGTCGATGGCAGTGCTGCCAGACCCAACAGATTTGCGTTAGGATCTGCACCTGATCCAAGAGAGAGCTCTCCACAGGGGTCCTTCTAAAATCCCAGCTATCTCTCCAACACAACAACAGTGCCCTAATTAGTCCTGTTAAGCTTCAGACGGTCTGAATCAGATGGATGAATGGTTTTGAGAGAGGTAGAATGGCTTAACCATCTACTGCTGGGACAGGAAGCCCTGCTGGAGTGAGCTGGACCCAGCACACGCTAGACGATGGGGGGCTGAAGCCTCTTGTTCTAGTGCGGACAGAATGTAATAAGACAGAACTACAGAGCTCTAAGTGTCTCATCACTGCGATTAAATATCAGCTATTCATCAGCAGCCATTCACTCAGTGAAAATGAGAAACCGTATTGACTTCCGCCAGTCAGGCGCTGATATTTTCCAGCTCCTCTCCCGTGGCTGCAGAGCAGATGAGACGTGTGTGGTGGTAGCATGCGGATGCGTGTGAATCTACATGTTTGAGCCTGAAAGACAGCATGTCCGGATGCTCTTCCATATTTTCCTGGTGCGCCTACTGGTACGAGCGCGATGAGCATGTTGTTGGCAAAGCCTTGGCCACCTGTGCCTGGAGGCAACGCTGCGATTGATTACATGCTTATGCAGCTGTGCAGACACACCTGACCACCCGCAGAACCTCAACACACTCAAGAGAAACTACAGCTACTGGGGAAAACTCAACGGGTAGCTGCTTTGCAATCGCGGTTTAGCACACATCAGTATCCTGATGGAGACCGCTGCGTATCATTCTGAATTTCGGAGGGAATATGAGAGCAATTCTCTCCTGGCGCTGGTTGTTTTCCGTGGCGTACAGAGTGAATGGGATCTCTTTAAAGTTTCAACGGATCCCTGCTAAGCCCATTTGTCATGTTCATTTTTTTGCTGTTCAGTGGCCCGAGCTTATTTCATTTTCCATGCACGCATCTTTGGTTTTATAGGCGATTGGTTGTGAGTTTCTCTTTCGAGTGGTTCATCCAGCTCTTAATGTGAGTCACCTGCTTTAAGTCTTTTAGAGCCTCACTTTGTGTGTGTGTAGCGTTATAGGTTTCGTCCAGCAGCACCTCCTCTGAGCCCTTTAGACGGTTGACGCTGATGAAAGGCAGATGTGGACTTCTGGCAACCTCTTTGTGTGTGTGTTTAGGGTACTCAGTGTACCACAATCCTGTTCTCTAACACTGAGTTTGATCCCAATAGCACCAAGGCGAGACCAAGGCGATGCATTCCATGTCTAATCTCTTCAGATTGCACGTATTCCGATGCCCTTTGCAGAGTATGCCACCTCTGGTAAAACATACCGGTAAAGTTTCTTGATCAGCAACCCAGTGAACAGCGTCCAAGCAGTAACACATGCTTCAGTTTGAGTGATGGGTATCACATTAGTTTTTGCAATTTATGATCAGTTTGAATTGGTAAACCCACAGGATCTCCACCAACAATAGCCATTATGTAAATCACAGCGGTTTGTTGTCATGTCTGCTCACTGCCCTGTTTTCCTCTCTTTTCCGTCTCGTGTAATGGGTAATATTAGCACTCCCTCAGCAGAAAATGGGCCTGTAAATCAGCTAAAAGAAGGTCAGATATTTGTATTCGCTCCAGCAAATGCAGAGGCACTCGTTCACTCACTCTCGTGTGGCAGGCGCTGGAAAAGTGCTGAAACAGTGCTATCGGGATGAAATTCAAAACAAGCAAGAAACCCATAAATAATGCAGCTCCATTCTCATTCCCCCACCCACCTGCTCAGCACCGTTTACAGTTACTTATGGCCCTAAAGCGAGGGGGCCGGCGGCAGGCCTACCCACCGGCAGACTCCTCAATCCTGCAGGAAGTGAGGCGGGGTGAGACGTCTCGTATATGAAGAGAGGAGAGGAGCGGGGTTGTGCGAACTGACAAAGTGCCGACACCGGAAGCCCTGACAGGATGAGATCTGTGGCTGTTGTTGTGTGTACTCAGCAGAACCCCAAGCTGACTGGGGTTGTGCCGAATAGTGAGCATTTTGGAGTCTTATGCTAAGTGAGGATGGAAGATACTATTGATTTGAGCAACAATCAAAGGTATTGATTGGTTCAGCCAAGATTTCATTTTGTCAATCGAATGCGCTCTGTTAGTAGATTTAGTTTCTATTGAACAGTGGGACGCACTACTGTAGTGTGGGGCGGAATATCACGGGCTGAGATTTTTTTGGGGCGAGCCGACACTGAGCCCAACTTTGGACAGCTTTTCATTTATTTATCCAACTATTATAGTTCAATTTACGCACATTCATTTTTTGTTTGTTGCGCTGGCTGGTAAGGCAGTTGTTTTGGACCTATACTGACACCTGGTGGCATGTAGGATTTTTTTAGTTGATGATGCAATTTTAGAAATACACTGTTCGTAATTATAACGGCTGTCACAATACCAGGTTTTTACCTACATGACTATCATGGCCAAAAGAATTAACGATAACAATATATCGTACTATTTACAAAAATCTTAAAAAAATAAAAATAAGTAATAAGTTGTTTTATGTTTTATTACTTCTCGCTTGTGGACTTTCTGTTCGAAGATTGTCGGTACGCGCCCTCTGGCATCGAGTATGAATTTAACAAATAACGTGAGAGTTTAACACTGTGTACTTTTCATTTTATGGTTTATGGTTATCGCCATTATATTGCAACACCCCTAGTGAACACAATAACAATATTTCATTTTTAAATATCATGATTATCGTTAATACCGGTAAAACACAACACTCCTAGTAGTTATAGTTATTTAAAAATGATAGCTGTATTTAAAAATTATTTTAAAATGTCTCATAGGGTTGCATGGTTGTCATGTGATCTCATGTCTGCGACCTGTTCCATGTAAAATTAAAAAACTTTTATTAGCTTTTCTTATTAATCTCATTAGCAGACATCCTTTTAAACATATGTGCTGTTAATTTCTTTATGTGTAAAGCTTTTTGATGAGCAGTCATTTTTCACAAAATGTATGTGAAAAACCATCAACCTTTTCTATGTTTTCAGCGTAAATAATGTTTCCATTCCCCTAGACACCACCTTCATCTGTATTTGGTGCACAGCAAATGTAAATCATCCACAAGAATGGCAAACACAACCAAAGTCACACACACTGGGTGTTGACTTCGGGCCCAGTCTTCAGGGCTGCGTACTGCTGAGATAGCATGTGGCAGAGACTGTAGATGGATAGACTCCTTTAGCAGTACAGACACTATAATTCATGAGGCCACCACACACACCAACACAACACTACTGCAGTATCTGTCGCTTTCCCTGCTCAGAGTGGAAATGAATCTCTGCACTGTCAGGCCGGTTCTGTTGAGGTCCAGTGCTTCGGGAGGAAGAACACCTCCTAATGAGACCTATCAGCCTGTCGACCCTCCTCTTCTTTCTGCAAGAACACGCATACACAAACGAATCGACCCGGAATATATTAGAAAGTGATGATGCTGGGATTGTTCTACTGCAGCCCACAGGAAGTGTGTTTGGTGCAAAACTACATATTTCCAAATTCAACTAGTCAGTGGGTTGCCTGAACGACTAGTTGGTTTGTTTCAGATTCGGATGGGATGCATTTACATAAAGACACATTGTTGTGTTGGAAACAGCTGGACTGGGCTCAACAGAACAGGAACAGAACACAGGGTTTTGATCTATTTTTAACTTGACATGCTGACAAGTGTGTATGATGGGACACTCCGAAACAGCATGAGATCCGACACAACGATGAAGACAACCATCTGCATGTGTGTGCGTGTAGCGGTGATGCTTTTGAAGGGATGTATTTAAAGACTTCCAGAGATGTAAACCATTTAACAGCTAAAGCACAACATAGTTACAGTTAAAAATCTAAAACTATTTTAAAAAAAAACGATAGAACTTTTAAAAAACATTTTCTTTAATAAATATATATATATATATATTATATATTAAATGTAAACGTGTTATTGATACATTTAAATATTTTACTATTTTAAAAAAGTAGCCTAGAAAATGTGTTCTGTTGTTAGACAACTACTTGAGTATTGACCATTGACAATCTCTAATAACAGTATATGCAGGAATCTTTTTTTTTATGTTTGGTGGTACATAACTTGATTTATTGTTTCCTGAAGTCTTGTTTTCTGTTGCCAGTACAGACCTTTACACACCTCAGTTGTCGTCATAGCTTTCCAAAATGTCACCACTTGAAATTCTGTTGTGTTGCGATCACCTGATGTCATTGCCCTATTCAATATTCGACGAGGCACCATGTTAGAGCAGAGGTGAGTGGTCTGCTGAGTTTAAGAATTAGGACGCATTTAGTCAGGTTTAGTTGCAGTGTGCTAGTGCCTTGAATGAAGTGTAAATCTGGAAGGTATGGAGAGGTCGCATCCCACCACATCCATCTTGTTTTCCGACGGTGAGAAAGTCGGTGACTGAGTGTGAGAGATCAAGTATGCAATACAGATGAGTTGTAATTGTTCGCAGAAAGTGCTGTGGAAACCAGCCACAGACCTCAAACTGTCAATCAGAGCTCTCACTTCCTCTGAACTCCTTCCCAGCGTCCCCACTGGGCCACTACGTGTGACGCTAGAACATCAGCTCCGTGCATGCCGGTTGCGGTGTATTTGTTGTGAATTTCAAGTAAATGCAGCAGAGTGCATGCCGTATGTTCCTGCTTGCTGGGTTACTGCTGGTGCACTGCAACCGCTGAGCAGGACCACACGGAATCGCCACCACAGAATTCCACAGATTCCCACTGAATAGAATGGCTGTTATTTGCTGAGTTTCGGGTGACTGTGCTTTACACTACCAATATGATTGTAGTACTCTTGGTTTAACATTTTTAAAGGAACAGTTCAACCGAAAATAATTGCGTCATAATTGACTGACCCCCATGTCATTTTAAACCTGTACACTCTTAAAAAATAAAGGTTATTTACTAACTTTGATGGTTCAATGAGTTTATGACTTACCTTCTTCTGTTGAACCCAGAGAAACGCTATTTTGAAGAATGTTTCAAATGATTTTGTCCATATAATGAAACATTATTTTCAAAATATCCTGAAGCAAGTTCTTGAAGCCATCTTGAATCATTCAGTGCCTCCACACCTTAAAACATTCATACACCGCCACCTTAAAACATTCATACACCGCCTCTCCTCGAACATGTGTGTGTTCGGTGCATGCTGACAATCGTACCACTCTAGCAGAGGTTAAACAGCTGTGCCTCAATATTACGATCAGAGCAATAATGAATGAGACCCATATCAATTATTTGAGCTGTGGGAGCCGAGGGCTTGTTCAGGAAGAGAATGGTAAACACAGGCAGGGGAGAGAGCGCATGAGTGCACTATCTATGCGCTTTCCACACAGAAAGACGTCTTTGTGGCTGATCACTACACTCCTCACAGCATTGGGTTGACCTCTGACCTTATGCAGACACACTTCCTGTCACTGAATAGTTTTTTTCCTCTGTGATAGACTGGTTATTATTCTGAAGATACTACTGAAGATTGTGTCCTAATGTTTGCAGATTGCTTGTCAGTGATACAGTTGACAACTGGGACATACACAACAGATTCTTTGATTTCCCAGTTTGTGTTGATTCGTATTATACATCCGAACACAGAACAAAGGCTTTTGGTTAGTAAGCCATGACTGCTTCGCTTGTTGACTGGCAGAGGTCAGCCATTTCCTTTGTGTCAATTAGAATCATTAGTGTCATATTGACCCATGTACTTAATCACTTGAATAATTTGAGAACTGACCATTGAGTAGCATCCAAAAATAAGTAAAAAAAAGTCAAAAATATGATTTAATGTGATTCAGTGAATATAAATAAATTAAAAACACATTTTCACAGTGCATTTGAGTGAAGCTTAATCACATTTTTCAACTCTCATCTCCACAGAGCCATGTGGTGGGCATTTGGACGCCAGTGACGCAGGCTACATCACAACACCCGGTTACCCGCTGGAGTATCCGCCCCACCAGAACTGCCGATGGGTGATCACGGCACCCGAACCATCCCAGCGCATCGTCCTAAACTTCAACCCACACTTTGAGCTTGAGAAACTGGACTGCAGGTGAGCTTCATGGCCTATACACAGCTGGTTTTTGAATGAGATTAAGAAACTATATATTCATCATAGCCATGCGATGAGGTAAAAGCAGAAACAAAGAGTCAGTGCAGTATAACAAAGCTGATAAGGGTGCGTTTCGTACACACAAAAGAGGTGACGTGGCAATCTTGTTCTCTTTCTTTTAAATAATGAATGATTTTTTTTAAATTCATTCTGCTGCTTAATATGAGTCATAGCTGTAGAGGTTTCATTAAAATGAGTTGATTTGGAAAAGACTGCTGATGTTTCTTGTCAAGTGATTATTGGGCCTTTCCATGATGCCCTGCTTAGTCTGGCTCTAGTCGACATTACACACACTCTCTTCACTTTAATTAAATATCCAATAAACAAAGCTTTGACACACATTTCTGGGAATCATGAAAACGTGCAGGCTTGAGCTCTCAGCGTGTGTTTCACCGGCAGCTGTGTCGACTCCTCCCTCTATTGGACAGCAGCAGAAATGCACAGAACGTGGTCAGGATTATAACGGTAGCCTACATGGAGTTTTAGTGTATTTTCACAGTTTGGGTGGATTTGTTTTAAAGCGTGTTTCGTAAAGTGGGACGAATTTCGGGGGGAATTAACAGCTGCTATTGAAGACTCATGAGTCATGTTTTACAAACCCTTCTCGGCAGAGCCACAAAGCCTGTCACAACCTGCCACTTTCAGCTCTCTCACTCTTCTCACTGAATATTGCCCTTTGTCCTTTTGGCATTTATTATCATTTTGGGCGTATTAATTATACATAGAAGTGTTTTTAAAGAGAGATTTATGGGATGGCTTTTGACATTCCTTTGTTGAAATTGGAGCATTAATTTTTTAGAAGCTTTTGTTGAAAGTGTCTTCACTGAGCACTTCCAGTGAGCACAGAGAGAGAGAGAGAGAGAGAGAGAGAGAGAGAGAGAGAGATCAAAAGACAGAGACAGGAAAGTCTGATATGTTTCATTCCAGCACTTTGCTTACCCCTTAGTGGTTTGAGAACGGGATAGTAGCCTACTGTTGTTATTTTCGTCTCTCTTTTTCCCTCCACCCCGGTTTGATTGACAGAAGATGCAACACGTTCCATTACATCACACATCCTTTTCCGTGCTTTCCTCCCACTGGGGATTTCTTTGCGCGTCCATTAGTAAACAGAACTCCATATTGAATCAGACACATTGCTACATTTGGAAAAGAGGAAAGTGGACAGTTTCCCAGTAGTTCTCAGGTTAGCACAACCAGATCTAAGACTTTAAACAGACGTCTCTTTTTTAACCTTCCATCTTCACATCCATCTGCTGCTCCGCTATAAATGTTCAGACTAGATTTTTACATCTTTTGAAGAAAATGTGCGTGCTGTTTGTCTTCGCAAAACTAGATGCTTAAGTGTTGAAGGTGGTTAACTGGGTGTCACTATAGCTATTTTGGATTTGTAACATGTTGCTATACGGACATCCAGTATGCCTATACATATATGGTTGTATACACACACACATATATATGTATATATATATGTAGTTGTAACGGTACACAAACTATTGAAGTCACGATTCAGTATGGGTTAGGTACAGAAGGGGAAAGTAAACTAAACACAAAATTGCTTACTTTTTTCTTTTCTTTTTGAATTAAACTGTGTATTTTTAACAAATGTGTATTAAATGTGAATTAAAAAATTCTTAAGAATAAAAAAATCTAGCTAATGCTGTAAACTAATTACCCATTACTATAATATTAAAGGTTGCAATTAACAACAGAGCCCAAATGATTAAATTGAGTTATTTATTTTTAGATATAATAATCAACACTCAAATAAATAAATAAATAAATAAAACTTGTACTGTAAATTGCACATAAGGCAGGTTTTGCATTATCTTCTAAATCTAATAATAAAGTTAATTTTCAACTCAAATTTTCAATTTTCAAGAATCAATTTTCATGTTTTCATGATACATTTATTTAAACATATATTAAATAGCCTAATCAAGACATTACTAAAAGTAAATATAATGAATAGGCTAAAGTTAGTATATTTTTAAATTGTAGTAAAGCATAACTTTAAGTGTATTTAGTGTACTTTTGTGTACTAAATTGGACCAACTTATACTTTAAGTATATGCCTGTGTAGGGACTAATAACATGTTCGATTAGTGATATTAAAGTGTACTTTATTTATGCATTACAAATTCATTACGAGTCTCTTCGAAACATATAAGCAATATACAATAAGTGTATTTATATATATATATATATATATATATATATATATATATATATATATATATATATATATATATATTTATATATTAATTTAAAACAAATATTTTGGGGCATTTTTACCTTTTATTAACATAGGACAGTAGCTAGACAGGAAGTGAGGTGAGAGAGAGAGGATCAGGAAAGGTTCATGAGCCCGGACTCGAATTCAAGTCTCCCGAAGCACATGTCGGTGCACTCGCCCACGAGGCTATCGTGGTGGGATATATTTGATATTATATTCCAAATACTACAAATTGCATACTTTGTCTTCAATAACAAATGTACATATAGTATACAATAGTATTTTGTACAAAGTATAGCTAAGTGTTAAAGTGTGTTAAAAGTTGTATTGTGAAAATTGCTAAAAGCGTGATGCTAATATACTTTTAATATATGTAGAGATATTATGAGGGAATATATTTCAAATAAAATAAAGTATACTTTTTTTCACTAGGGCTAATATGGTGCGTATACAAAATGAGTTCATTTCTCTAACGATGCTGTCGACACTAAATACCTGAGGAAATGTAATGCTAGATATTATTCTCAAGCTGTTTTATTTCTGTTTTCCGCAGTTGAAACACTGGCTGAGAGGTGTAAATATATCATCATCGTTTCTTCTTCTTCCTATGCCCTTTTTACTGGTAGAAAACAGTGTTGCATTTCCCTGTGCGCCCCCTTCTGGATTGGAGTGTGGATCGCCTGTGACTGAATGTATTTTACGTGCGAATGCATGCACCGAACCATGATGTCCGTAGTCGTACGGTTCGGTACTAAAACATGTACCGTTACACCCCTAATATATATATATATATTTATTTTGTTTTGTTTTTTGTTGCCAGAAACGACACTAAAAAGTAAAAAAAAACAAAAAGAAAACTCATTTGTGCATCATATAATGCTCATGTTAAAAAATTAAGCTCAGAGCGAATTCATGTAACTATTACGCACTTCTATGAGACTTGAGACTCTTCGGACCAAATGATCAGTGAGAGCAATGGTACACCTGAGCACAATGAAGGTATCAGATCGATAAAAGCAATAAAATTGTCAAAAGACATCCATGTAGGGCATATGTTTATATATAACAACAACTGAGCATCACAGGTGGACACAAAAACACTTTCGGGGTGAATGACCGCTTATTCACGTGGCACAGCAGTAGCCTAGCTAAATTTTGTAAAAAGTTAACTCTCAAAAATAGACTTTTGTTTCAATTGTTTTTGGTGAATATCCACATCATCCAACACTGTTTGTTCTCTCGATACTGTTTGTTTGTTTTTCCTGATGAGAAATTGCTTCAGATGATTAAGTAAGAGATCGCTCCGAACGAATGAGAATCCATTCATAACATTATGCAAACATGGTTGGCCAATTCATTGAAAAGTTCGACTCAAAAGAATGATTAATTAACAAATGATTGGAATCGACATAAATACAGGATACAACTGCTGAAATATTTGCATGCAAATGTTTTCAGGTCAGTCGGCACTCTCATAGTACACAGTGGTACAGCTGTAGGCGCCACTGTATGTGTGTATATATAATATTTAAGCTAATCACCATCCTGACCCTATTCTTTCTCTCTCTGAAGCCTTGTAACCATATGTACCACATAAAGGTTAAGTATGGTTATTTACAGCCTGTGATTTCTGTGCTGTAAACAAAGATGGGGGAAGCTACTGTTATGGCTGATCTGTAAATGTTATGCCTTGTAAATGCACAAATTATATATCTTCTGTTTAACACAAAGCCAGACTTTTCTTGTCCAAAATCATCTCCCTAGCTCTTTTGTTACTTTAAACTCCCTGACTTGTTCCCTGCTGTTTCTAGTGATTATTAGTTTTGTCCCTTGGCCAGGGAGATGAATTAAGGACAAAGTTGGGAGTATCGAGTTCTATTGGGGTTAATGTTAACAATTGTTAATGCCGATTAAACACAAGCACTTCTTTAATAAACAAGTTGTAAAATGATCTATCCATTAACATGCTTAAACACAGACCAGCCATCAAGCCCCTGCCCCTTTTGTCTCAAAATGTATTGTGCCCTTTTCTGATAATTGTAAATAATAATAATTATTATTATAAATATTATAATAAATAACAATACACTTACACACCCTTGCCACTAACAATAATAATACAAACAAATATTATATTTATTTTGGCGGAGAAGTGGTAGGCGGAGTTTCCTTTGCAGTGCCTCGTACGCATTTAACGGTTCTGGTACGCTACACAGCAGTTCGAGTTCGCGCGAGCCTTCAAAAGAGCAGCAGGTAACGTTAAAGCTAATACGGAAAATTACATTTATCCTACCATCACCATGCTACTCTAAAAGTTGCGGCAGCATGCAAGTTATTCTTAACTATAATAAAAGTATAACTCGATTTCAGACGCATTCTGATTGACAATGTCATTCGTTTTTATCCAAGGAATAAAAGTGCAAGGGGAAATACATCTAGTTAAATGAAATCTTAAGTCCATGTCCAACTCTAAATTGCAAGGAACTTATATCTTTGATTTCATAGTAACGCTTTACAATAAGGTTAATTTGTTCATTACTCATGTATGAACTATGAACTAACTATAAAAGCAACACATTCGTTACTGTATATCTTAGTTAATAATACAACTGTTAATTGTTTATTCATGTTATGTCACAGTCAGTGCATTAACTAATGGTAAAAAATACAACTTTTGATTTTAATGTTTTAGTAAATGCTGAAATTAATATTAACTAAGATTAATAAATGCTGTAGAAGTGCAGTTCATTATTAGCTAATGTTAACTAATTCATGATAGCTAACACTGTCTTTCATACATATAATACATAGCTACATTAAATTTACAACATCAACAAAACTAAAAATTAATTTTCCATAATTACCTTCTTGATTCTTGATTTTGTTTGGTAAAGTAAGTAATACTAAGTAATATTATCATAATTTCCCTATTTTCATTTGATGTGTTATGCATTCTAATAATTGTATCAACATATTTTCTTAAAATGCCAAGGAAAAAAAAGAATAAAAAATAAAAAAAAATCAAGGAACTCTCTGATGCAACCAAAGGAAGCATCCCTCTCACAAGTTGGCTGAAAAGAGAGAATAAAAATGCAGGTACTGTTAAATAAAAAAAATAAAAAAATGTTAGTGCCCTTTTTGGTCCCTCCGCCCTTGCCCCTGAGGAGGTCTGTGCACGCCACTGACACAGACGCCTCTTATTCTTCCATTCGTATTGCAAGAGAAAACTGCCACGTGACGCCATACTGGAGAGGTGTTACAACAAACTCTTTGTGAAGTGGTCAGATCGTTCAGTTGCGTCGTCGAGACTTACAACGGAGGGCAGGGTGGAGTGAGACAGTTGCACTAGACTAGACTATACAACCATTCAACCCTGCCTTAATACCATATGATCTAACCCGTGAATATAGTTTTGTTCTTGTAAACGAATGTATAAAAGGATCATTCAGTTATGTTAAATTAGATTTTTGACTTGAATGAAATCAATTAATTTAGATATTACCACATGAGCACATTTTTCAGGCTTTTCTGATGAGAATACCATTCTATAACAGCTCTTGTTTTGGATGTGTGTAATGTGATAGTGCTGTATGCATCGTAAGCTCTCACCCTTCACACATATTGTGGTATAGTCACTGTGGGCAGACTATTTATTTGATCTATGTAGATCCCGAGGTAGTAACAGCTCAGTATCTTTCCACTGGACACAAACTGGCTCCATCAGCAGCTAAGCGCCATACTTAATTTATTTAACCTGAAGCGTTTTCCCTGTCAGATATGATTATGCAGCTCAGGGATCATATCCAGGCATTCCTCTGAGTCCTAACTGACAGATGTTTATATGCACACTTTGCTGAAAAGTGGCTGCACTACATGATTTCTACTTTGACCTCATGAAGTTTAGTCTGCTCGTCTGCAACCACACCCTTATGTATCATCTTTCCATTCATTTCTCCTTTAACTCTGTCATAACCTCCTTTTTCATCCATTCTTTCCTCCTTGGTTTGTAATTCCTCCACCACCTCCACCCATCTGAAAAGAGCAGATCATACTTGCATTAATTTCCATACTGGTCCAGGCTGGTTTAGGCTGGTATATTGTTGGCTTGAAGTTGGTTCACAAGTATTGTTTTTCTAGTAAAGCTAGTTAACTGAGGACTGATTAGCTAGTTCAAAATCCTGGTACATATGAAACATAGTGATGATCACTGATGTTAGTCTTTCTCATTCCATTTCCCCTTCTCTTGATCCCTCTTTCTTTGCCATTATACATTGTGTCTGATTAAAATGACTCATCTCCCAAGGCATGGCCAATTCTCAGCATTGCTTTATTCCACATTAGCATCAACTCTCTCTCATTACACATAGATGCGGTAAACAGTGTTGATAGTCCAGCCACGCTGTCACTGCAAACACTTCCTCCACAGCATTTCCAGTTCTCTGTAGAGACTGGAGGTGGGAAAAGTTGTTACGGTACTTGTTACTTAAGGAAAGGATGCCCCTTTGCAGGCAGCCAGTGTTTAAAGCAGCATGGGACACTCAACTCAAGCTAGCATGTTGCTAAGCTAGCATTACACTACAGAGTGCACACATTTTACATGAAAAAATTATTTTTATCAGTGCTTTTAATATACAGTAAAATACTGTAATACAGTAAAACTGCACATTTTAGAGTGGCATTTTATTGTGGACAGCCTAAGGCACACCTGTACAATAATCATGCTGTCTAATCAGCATGTTGATATGCCACACCTGTGAGGTCAATGGATTATCCCGGCAAAGGAGAAGTGCTCACTAACACAGATTTAGACAGATTTGTGAACAATATTTGAGAGAAATAGGCCTTTTGTGTACATAGAAAAAGTCTTAGATCTTTGAGTTCAGCTCATGAAAAATGGGGGCAAAAACAAAAGTGTTGCGTTTATAATTTTGTTCGGTGTAATTGTCTTTTCCCACTCATGAACTGTACTAGTGAGCTGCCTACATAGTCAGCATCTTGAGTGCACTAATCATGCTTTCTACTTTTGAAACATACTTTATGTCTGTAGCTCATCTTTAAACGTAGTATTGTGTTATTATCCTGTTGCCAGAGAATGTGATGAAATCCAGAGCTCTCTGAAACATCAGGTGGATGACAAGCAACAGACACAATGCAAAAGAGTAAATTTATCCAGGTTTACAGGTACCGCTCAGAGCTTATACGAAAGACACCGTCTCACTTGTCGTACGGTACCAGCTTCACCCTAATTCATCAGATTGTTCCACGCCTCCTTGGCACAGCATCAGATGTGTCCCGCTCCTAAAAATTATAAATAGATTATTGTGGAATAAATATAATAAGCATGGGTTGACTTATCATGATATATCTGTAATACAATCAGCAAAGCTGCATGCTCTACTGAATGACATGGGTATAGAAGCAGGGCTGAGCAGGTTGAAGTCATGGTTCGCTCTATCTTTTACCACTCTCTTTCTCTATCTCTCTCTTTCATCTTTATCTGTTTTTCTTCCCCACTCTTTACACTCTATTTTACTCACTCGGGCACAGTATTCCAGTTTTTGATATTATCTATAATCACCATATTAATACATAAGGAATGGATATTCCATTCTCCTTCATCCCAGGTATTTTATTAATTCAGTCGAGTGATAACATCCCTGAGGCTTCAAGACTATATATATATATATATATATATATATATATATATATATATATATATATAATATATTTATATATATTATTAGCTTCACACTCTTACTACAACGAGGTGAGCCAAGGCCTCGCGTTTGGTGATGTCTCTTTATTGTCTTCTGTGATGAAGGAGATCCGAACTGATGATCGCTCGAGAGCATTTTTAGACCAGGCACATGCAGAGCAGTGATCACAGACCCCGGGACACCCCACCGTCTCCAGCTGGGGAACGGAGACAGCTGCCTTTGTTCCTGTAGTAACCTCACGGGGGACAGTAGTGATTCTACAGTATGCTAGCCCTGTGTGAACGCACTAGCCTCTTAATTGCTCGTGACTGACGTGAACGTCTATGAAAGGAACAATTTTACACAGCAGCTTCCCCCTCGGTCTCTCCACGTGGGTCTTTTTCCATGATAGATTTGACAAATGGACGCGTCTAACCTCACAGCTAGATTTCCTCTCGAGTGAGACCAACAGTAGCGGATGATATCATCACTCCGTGCGGCTCCCCAGGGGTCCTTCTGATCAATGCCCGTTTTCCGCTTGTAATGAAGAATCAATGGATGGTGTGAAGCCGGACAGGACTCAAGGGGGTCACACAGGTCTCCCACACATATCACATCATTCTCAGAGTACAGGCATATCTGTTATGACCATATTACATGCTTTGCTAGGCTTACAGGCCAGAAGGTCATAGATACAGTATGAGAGGGCTAGATTGGTGTGTTTATGCTTGCATTGTACAATATTCCATTAGAACTGTGAGTATAACGGAAGATTCTGTAGCCATCATCCCAGAATTCTCTCTGACATTTCAGATTGCAGCACTTCTGTTTCTTCCTTCATACCTTTCCTGGTTTTATGACCAAACAAATGGTAGATGAGCACGTTCTGGGAATGCTCTCGGACAAGCAGTTAATATTTTAGAGGCACTTTCAGCATTTTAATTCTTCCACTGGGTGAGATTGAGGTTTTTAGACAAAGCCTGTGATTATTCACTTTCAATCAAACGGGAGAGACTTCCTTTCGCTTGGAGTGATTCTTAATCGATTCATCTAGTAAGTAACAAAAAAGTCAGAGATATTACAATTTTTTTGGGTACAAAGGTAAATGTTATATTTTATTCTATAGTTGTGGGTTTTAGAAAAGGTTGCTTTATAGTTTTCCAACTCATCAAGTCCCAGATTTTGCTATCAACACGGTACCAAACAATAGTCATATTTAATGTAGTTTTGGTCTTATTTCAACCTTTCGTAGTTTTTTACGGTTTTAAAAAGGATGATGCTACATCACACAACCTGTCCATGTTGGCATTTGTTTAATTATACTAGCTTCTACCAAGTCACAAATTAACTTATACAAGCAAAATACCATAGAGTTTGATTGGACGCACACCTTTTGAAATCAGCAACAAAACATTTTCTTGTTTTTTGTAAAAGTTTGTTTCATTTTATTATTTATATTAGGGATATATATATATATATATATATATATATATATATATATATATATATATATATATATATATATATATATATATATATATATTTAAAACAGTGTATGAAAAACAATTCCAGGGTTCAAATTTTGCATCATAAATGTGGGGTATGTGGGATTTCCATTAATGTCTCCAAACTGAATTGAAAAAATAATGACAAAAGAACTTATAAACATTCATCCTATCTTCTGCTGTCAGTTGAGCCAACGTCCGACCCTTTTGATCCACTCGAAAAAGAAAAAGGTGCAAAAATTACCTTCACTTTTACTAAAAACTCGATATTTGAGACTCATTTACAGTATGTTGCTGTCAACCACAAAATTTTACATTGTGTCTGCAAAACTGTGCCTGGATCTGCAGGGGACGTCTGATGCTTGATAAGTCATTTCAAGGACCCGGTTGAAATTAAGTGGTGACCGGGCATTTGTAGCTCCAAAGCGCTGGAATAATCTACCTCTACACCTGAGACTGGATCCTTCTTCAGGTTATTTTAAACGAAACCTGAAATTACATTACTTGAATTAGCGTTTGGTACAGTAGGCTAATTGGCAAGAGGCTCTTAACAGATGTTGTTAGTCATTGTTTGTCTGAAAGTACATTTTATTTGTGTAATTTTATTGTGTGATTGTACAGCACATTAGTCAACATTACGTTGTTTTAATTGTGCTTTATAAAAAATAAAATAAAAAGATTGTGCTGATGTGAAAAAAGTACTGGCTCATTGATACAACATGTGAAAGGCAATTAGCATGCGTCTCTGATGGTGGAGGAGGGGTACATCTGCACATACTTACTCTGCTGTGGTCAAGTCAAACACATTATTTAGAGAGCACACACACATACACAGGCTCAGGGTGCCAAAGCCTGTGTTTACCCTAGTTTGCTGGTGCGAAGTAAGAGTGAAAACAAGGCAGATCAAAAGAAAAACAAGTGGAAAAGTGGCCAACAGAGAGAACAGAATCAGTCTTTGACACACAAAAATGTGGTGTTTACGTAGTATGAACACATTTTTCGGGTCGGTCAACAATGGCAGCATTCTCACCCCAAACAGATTCACCATAGTAACAGCATTCAGGAATAAGATCCATGAAAATCGGATTACCCTCGCATCCACTGCAAATACAAGCCAGTGTTTGTGTTGTTGTTTGCCGCCCATGTGATTGTTATGGTCCCACACAGCATGTGTCCTCAGTGTTAGGTGAATGTTGTTTTTGTAAGAGGGTTTGTGTCGTAATTAATTGGTGACTGTGATGAATCAGAAAAAAAAGAGAGAGTAACTTTTAACTCTGTACTAATTTGAAATGAAAAGCATCTGAAAGTTCACTAAAAAAGTTGTGTTTTATGTGTCAAGACGTTTATTTGACGGACCTGGTGTGTGTTTGAGGCAGGATAAAGACAGCTGCTGGCATCTGTCAGATGGTTACTCTGTACTTTCATCTCTCTCTCGCTGTCATGTTTTCATCCTTTATCACAGAGGGTCCTGTCATTTTGAGGAAAGAGATAGAAGTGCGAGTTGAGGTGGGACATGTTATCAGAGGCACTGAGGAGGGCTGTGCAAATGTTTGATTGGAGAGTGTTTGGTGCCTTCAGCTCCTGAGATATCCTCCTTTATTCTTACGGATTCTGTGAACCCCACAACCTTTCAAATTGAAGACAAACAGACAGGGTTGAAGGAATTAAGATGTTAGTACACTCGAGACAAACTTTGAAAGCCGAAAGTTGGAAAGTTTAAAGAAGTTTAAGTCTTTAAGCTTGAATGTTTTACAGGCTTTATATGTAAATAATGGATCAGGATGGAAGAACACTTGATTTTCTAGAATGCAGTGCAACCTATTGAATTCAGTCGCTTCCACTTTTGTTTAATTCCAAATCCAATTCCAGTTCAGCTTCCTGTAAATTGTGGCCAGTTTAATTCGAATTACAGTATAGTAATTATAGCTACATTACAATGTGAAAGTTTGGGGTCAGTAAGATATTTCGAAAGAAATTGATACTTCTTGTTCAGCAAGGATGCATTAAATTGATCAAAAGAGACGGCAAAATTATTTTTTTTAAATGCGGTTCTTTTGAATGTTCTTTTATAAAAAAAAAATAAAAAAAGAAATCCTGGGAAAAAATGTTAAGCAGCAGAGCAGTTTTTAACATTGATAATAAGAAATGTTTCTTGAGCAGCAAATGAAGCATATCAGAATGATTTCTGAAGGATCATGATGCTGAAAAGTCAGCTTTACCATCACAGGAATAAATTAAGTTCTTAAATAAAAATGGTTCTTTCAAATGGTTGTACTATATTAGTGTTTTACTGTATTTTTATCAAATAAATGCTGCCTTGGTGAGCATAAGAGACTTCTTTCAAAAGCATGTAAAAAATGTACTGACACCAAACTTTTTAATGGTAGTGTAAATATACCCATAAAAAACAAGCACTCAACAAGGAAACAGGGGTGTCTACATCTTTTTTGATAATATTACTCTAGTCAATAACCTGTTTGTCTATTTTTATGTCATTTTAGGAATTTTAGCAGAAACCTGTGAGACTTGAGTAGGTACATCAATGAATCATAACTGAGAACTCCATTAAGCCTCCCAAACTATGACAGAGCAATGCATTTGTCCTCTAGGAATACACCACACTGAATAAATATGTCTGAGGCGAGAAAGCATAGTTTCTCCAACTCGAGGCTCATTGATTTCTCTGTCTGTGCACTTGTCTCTTGAGTTGGATCAGTGTTTTAGACAATGACTCTCCAGCGCTGAAGGGTACAGATGTTCGGGGGGTCCACAGGCTTGCTGAATTGGTGGTTAAATGAGGCGCAGCATGCTGTGTGGAGTCACGCTCTTCTGCTAGTACAGCTACATAAACCTCAGCCTATTAACACTACAGCGCTGTGCTAAGTAGCAACGCATTTTACTCTCGCTGCCTGCCAGCTGGACCCAGAATCCCTTCTGTCTGTTATATTATTTTTTTTTAAAAACTCTTTGATGCACCTTTCAAAAGAGACCAGATAATACACCTTCTCTTTTGCTGAAAAGCTTTTCAGAGAAAGAATGTATTTAGTAGGCAGAAAGTATAATATGTGAATAATTGACATAGTTGCATAATTGAGATCAATCACCTTTTAACTACAATCCCATTGTAATTTTCTCTTCCAAGGCTGTTGGTGTTTCGAGAGTTAATAGTGGGACAATACAAAGAAAGACCAAACTCATTATGTAGAACAGTTGGACCTTTAACACACATTGTGTTGTGTCTTCTCCAACTGTTGTGTTTACAGTAATGTGGAGATCTGGGAACATCTTTCTTTAAGGGACTGTTATTATGGACTGCTCTCAAATTGGGAATGCATTAAATATTGCTACCAATATTAGTGATGTTTTATTTATCGGTCAGTATCAATATTTTATGCCCATTACATCTATTTTTCTATTTAGATTGCTGTCACTTAAAGCTAATATTTAAAAACACTTACAATTTACAAAACTGATAAGTGCAATCTTTTGCAAATCTCAAAGGACATTTTTCATACTGTACATTATAATGGTGTGATGCATACGTTCACTTGTAGCAGTTAAAATGACTGATTAAAATTTCTTTGTGTTTATTTTTATTTTTTTATCTGGACAAAATAGTATCCATTTTTAATACCGGCCATTTATCAGTAATCAGCCATAACATGGATATAATTATCGTATCAGCCAGTGTTTCTAGCGCACAGCTGTATCTAAGACTATTCCCGTTCAGAGAATGACACAACTTGTATAAACTTTCGTTTTGATGGTTAACCATGCATTCGACCTCTTGAATAAACGTCTTTGTGTTCGGTTTTCTCCATAGGTATGACTTCATTGAGATCCGCGATGGTAACTCAGACAGCGCGGATCTGTTGGGGAGACACTGCAGCAACATCGCACCCCCTGCGATCATCTCCTCAGGCCCCGTTCTGCAAATCAAATTCGTCTCAGACTACGCCCACCAGGGGGCAGGGTTTTCGCTGCGCTATGAAATCTATAAGACAGGTAAGCGCGTGCTACCCAGCAGGATGTAGTTCATCATAAATATTGCATTGTGTCAAAGCCTCGCCTGCTGTTTACGCATCTCACCTGTGTGCTTTAAGCAAGGCTTTTCTGTTTTACCGCTTGTACTAACACAGCGTTTACAGCGTGGGGTGAGTTCATGTGGGTCCATTGAGCCTGTAAAGGAAGCAGGATTTCTGTGTCAATGTAACTGTCTCTCTTAACACGTATCACAAATTCTCCCTTTCACACAGGAAACATGTACCTCACCTATTCCTTTATCTCCCCACCACTTCTTGCTGCATGGGCTGCAATGTGTCAAATCCCACCTGCCTGAGAAGTGTTGATTGGCTTTTGTCAATCGGAGGGAAGAGTCCCTATTGGTCAGTGTGGTGTCATTGACAGCCCACCAGTTTTATTACTTGGTGGAAAGGTGTAGATTTATTTTTGTAAACTGGAGGGAAAGGCTCTGATTGGAGAGTTTAGAATCCGGAAGAAAGGATTACCATTTATGACAAGTTCCAAATGGCTTTTATGGATTGGAGGGAAAGGCTGTGATGGGCTATTGGTTAATGCAGTAGTTTACTATAATCTCCTTTCCTCTGGAATGATTTTATCGCCGGAGGTTACTACCCTGTTTATCACCAGCAGGGTTATGCACCATTCAGAATTGAATTTAGAATGCCTTTCCAGTTCCTGAATTGGAATTTGAATGGATGTTGCAAACAGGACGCAGAATTGGAATGTGAATGTAAGGAAGTAAAATTTAAAAGAATTGAAATAACAAAAGAAAAACTAAAAAAAGGTTTATCTAGACAAACTTTGAATGGTTTCATAACAGTATCGTTTGAATAAAAAGAGAAAAAAAGAAACCTTGAAGGTTTTCAGGCCTGATAGATAGGTTTGTAGGTAGATGGATGGATGAATGGATGGATGGATGGAAAATTCTAAACTGTATATTACATTTTTAAAATTCTCTAAGAAATTGTGTGTTTTATCATATTTAATAAATACAATTTTGTAAACTAGGGTGAAGGTACACTTCATTTCCCAGAATGCATTAACTGTGATGATTTAAATCCAATTCAACCTCCTGTGGGGTGTGGCCAATTCAAATTCCCATTCATGAATTAAAAGGAGGCCAGTTCTTCAATTCAAAATTTTGCACAACTGTGGGGTTACTAGTAGGTGTTCCCACTGCTGGATACCTTGATGTTATTAATGGTCTGCGCAATTGGCCATAACTTAACGTAGCTTATTCTATTGTCATTATTACTTGTCAAAATAAAACAATAAAATAATGCTGCTAAAAACCAAAAACAGCCCAATGTTTTAAACCTTTTTGCAGGGAAATCACTTTGGGTTTTGCTACTGTAGGTGTGAACGCCCTCTGAGCCACCGGATTTACTGTAGTTGACCCCTGGTGCCTTCTGAGACGGTACGATTTCTCTCTCCTTCACGGAGCCTGGTCAACATGCACCGGCACAAATTCAGATCAAGGCGGCTGCTGGCGGGCAAAATAAACAGCACGGAGGCATCCCTTGTTCCTTTTTCAACCTTCTGAAAGCATTCCGAGAATGCCTCTTTAATTGACTCCTGATCTACCCTCCCCTGAGGCTGGGTGGGTGTGGGGGGCAGCTGGGGTTACTAACACAACATGTGTGATGGTCTCTCCATAGCTCACCACAGTAGTGTACTGGGATATTCATGCGGAACAGCTGTCATGAAGCTGGAGGAAGACTTTGGTCGGAAATGACCAGTTAGTAGTGTGCAGTCGGAGGGTCCAGGCCTGGGTTGGAGTGACAGTTGCTTCTGAGGGACTGAAACACAAAATCACATCCTTAATGAGATCCACCAGGCAGATGATAAGCTAAACTCGCTCATTAGTGTGGACACCCGACGCTGACAGATATCAGCGAGCGCTTTATCGCGAACAGAGGCCCCACACCTCCCGCTTTACGGAGGAAGTGATGACACGATTCGTTGAGTGTGATCTGATAGTGTGAGAGCTCCATAGCAACCTGGCTAACACAGCGCAGAGGTATGAACAAAGACAGTGATGAACACTATAAAAACGGCAGGTCGCAGGTTTTTTTAATCATAAACAAGCAAAAATGATGAGACCCGTTGGCGTGTGGAAGCTCGCAGTTGCCATGGCATTAACAAGATCTCATTATACTCAGAAGATGCGTGTGAAAATGTGTGGGAGTGTGTGTGTGTGAATGTGTGCGTGTTCAAAAACAAAGACAAAGAGATTTTTTTGGACTGAATTTGAACAATTAAGTGTGTAATTAAGTGTATATATCTCAATGGCTTGACGATTCCCATAAACACCTCTATTTGTCATTAATACATATCCTCTGACAATTTGAGGAGTAGTGCTCGTAGAGACATCCGATGTGTCTAAAATTGCATTACTGTCTGAGTAGGTACTACATTTGAATTTGAACTTACTTCACAACCGTTAAAAAAGTACATTCTATATAGCAGGGGTGCCCAATCCTGCTCCTGGCGATCGACTGTCCTGCACAGTTCATCTCAAACCCTAATCAAACACACCTGAAGCAACCAATTAAGGTCTTTAGGATCACTTGAAAATTATATTCAGGTGTGTTTGATTAGGGTTGGAGATGAACTGTGCAGGACAGTCGATCGCCAGGAGCAGAATTGGGCACCCCTGCTATAATATACTATATTATAGTATGAATGAAATTTGAACGTACTACAAACGGCATGTTATTACTGTCACGTGACCTGCCAGCGTCAGTTGCATCGCTTCTCTTCCCTTCATAAATCCTCTCCTGTGGCCTCATGGGATAGTAAAGTGTTCATCAAATGAGCACTTCAGAATCTCGGCAAAATAGGTCATCCGGATTCGTTTCGCATAGGCTATACTGTTTTTCGAATTCAAGGGCTGCATACGAAATCGCATACTCTCTTGAGTAGGTACTTATTTTGAATAAGTAATTACTTCACAACCACTAAAAAAATATTTTTGGATAGTATGAATGTGTGTAGTATGAATATAATGTGGATGTACTACATCCGCCATGTTGTCATTATCATGTGACCTACCAGCGTCAGTAAAGTCAATTCACTGGCATTCACAAATCCTCTCCAGTGGCCTCATGGGATAATAAAGTGTCCATCAAATGCACACTTCAGAATCTCACCGGAATTAGTAGGTCATCTGGGTACTTTTTGCCTACTCTTTTATGAGTACTGTGAATTCGGATATACTTATTTTGTCACATACTGTTTTTCACCTACTAAATAGTCGAGAAGTATGCGATTTCTGATGCAGTTTACTGTATGTATTCGGGCATACTACTCTGTTGGCATACTGTTTTTCGCATACTATATAGTATTTGATTTTGGATGCAGCGATAATGACTTTAAATCAGACTCGTTATTTTCTGATCCTGTTATCCACCATTATTATTTATATATATTCAATTCAATTCAATTCAAATTTATTTGTATAGCGCTTTTCACATATTGTTTCAAAGCAGCTTTACAGAAAGTGCGTTTCAGAAATGTACATAGAAAAAATACAGTTAGTTAAGTATTAATTTAGGGCAGAACATATCGCCGGCGTTGAGTCGTCTCTTAACAGGCGTTTAGTCATCTCTTCGCAGGGCATCTGAAGTCTCCGTGAGAGGCTGGATACAAACTGGAGCTGACGAACGCTATTTACCTCGGGACTAGCGTCCTGAGATAACAACAAATAAGCAGATGGGAAATAATTAGCATAGCTGCTGTTCATATTAACGCATTCGATCTGATTCAATAGTAGTATAAAAGGTAACCATTATGTGAATGCTTGGCTAAAGAGATGTGTCTTTAATCTAGTTTTTTATATTTGTACACATACTGTATATATATATATATATATATATATATATATATATATATATATATATATATATATATATATATATAATATAAATATATATATATATATATATATATATATATATATATATATATATATATATATATATATATATATATATATATATATATATATATAATGTGGTGGACAACAGGATCAAAGAAGAAACATTTAGTAAAAGAGAGAGGGAAACATGAAGGAAAATTCAACAAAACAGAAGCAATTGGAACGTATCCCAGAATCCCAGAGTGTAAGTGTTGTTTATTTATATTGGTGAATGTGCTGGACGTGTCCTGGCGTGGCCAGGGCAGTTTTCTCTAGCAGTGATAGGGATCTTGGGTAAATACACAGCCTGGAGGTGTGTCTGCCGTGCGCTGCACAGCCTGCTGGGAAGAAACACTGCATCAATTCTCCACCTCCTGCTGCACACAGGAAACCAGTATCTTGTCGCCCTTGAGCCGCACAAAAGCTACCTGTGCCACTACGCTCTGGGATTTCAGCCCCTGCCCTTGAGAGCAAAATGATGTGTTATTTCTTCAGCTATCTGGAGCTTCGGTCTGGAATCCAATCTTGCAGAATTAACAGTAGGGATGGGTCAGGGGAAAACACCCCAAACCAGACACTTGTTTTCAAATGGTCAGCATCAGCCATCTTTATTATGTTGTTAAGTTGTTGCATTCAGAGTGTTAGAAAGCCCAGTGACCTTACATACTGACTTAGATCTGAACCTTGTTCATAATAACCTCTTAGTTTACTCAACCATACCCTTAACCACATGATTCTGTTGCCACAGTTACAATCTAAAAACTCTCAGCCAATCATCTCTTCATCAGTGGAGTTCCAGAATAGCGAATTACAGCTCACAGTACAACTGCCCTATAGTGATGCTCGGCTAGTAGTGACTGCATCCCTTCTACTGTCAGAATTAAGAGGCTAATGGATGGAGATATTGCCCTAGAGATGATTTGATGCCCTGGAACGCTCACCAATCAGATCACAGCAATGAAACCTTTTATTTTGTTGTGATGCAGAAAAAAGAACTTCTTGAAATATCAATCTGTCAGATAAATAAGAGACTGCTGGAACCACTAAGGAGACCAATGAAATCAAAAAGTGCAGTGCAGGATTTGTGTTTAACTTAAATGGATAGTCATTATACCCCTCATGCCATTCCATGTGCTTTTATGCTGTTAATGGAACACAAAAGTGAAGATTTTATGCTCCACTTTTCCATACAATGGGCAAAATGGCAAAAGTAATCCATAAGATGTGTGGACTATATTTCAAGTTTTCTGAAGCCGTATGATAGATTTGTGAGGAACACACCAAAATATAAGATTACATTTTATAAATAAAAGTTATAAAAAATATATATGTATATGTCATGTATATGTTTTTTTTTTTTTTGGTAGGAATAATAATCAGATATGTTTCTTGAGCAGCAAACCAGCATATTAGAATGATCTCTGGAGGACCATGTGACACTGAAGACCAGAATAATGATGCTAAAAATTCTGATTTGCATCACAGGAATAAGTTATATTTTAAAATATAATCAAATAGAAAATGTTTATTTTAAATTACAATATTTCACAATATTACCGTTTTAATGTTTTTGGATCAAATTCATGAGATGAGAATTCAATTCAAGTCTTCTTTCAAAAACATTACAAAAATCTTTCTGACCCTAAACCTTTGAACGGTAGTGTATATTCGCTATTAAACTACCATTTTACTATAAAAGACTTGCACAAGACATAAATAAATTATTTATGTTTTTTTTTTTTCTGGTTATTTGCCCAACATCGGCATATTCCTCATGTATGTGTATGGCATTACAGCGTAGATGAAAATCATGCCAGCACACCTCACACACACACTACTGTAATCTCTCTTACACACAGACATACCCCATTCACTCATCCATGACAAACATTCCTATTCTACCCAGTAACGCTCCTTAATAACAGCCCCCCATTTCCCTCCGGCCACAGACAGACCCAGCCACGCACGCCAATCCCGGCGCTGAGCCTCCAACGCACTGCCCAGACGTGACTTTCCCCCACTGGATGAGGGGTGGGGGAGAGTTTCCCCATCCTTCTGCAGGCGGGCTGCCTGTTTTTACCATGCTCAAAAACACGAATTAATGAGAGCCAACAAAAAGGCTGATGGCGTCGGGGTCACTCATGCATACTGCAGCCCAGTACAGTAGAGGCTCAGCGGGGGTCTCGCATACTGTCTGAGGTGGCGTGAGTATGAGGGGTCAGTGCATGACTGACAGGGTCTCATACGCTCTGATATACTCATGCACACACGCACACACACGCACACACGCACACACACGCATACGCGCACACACACACACACACACACACACACGCATACACACACACACACACACACACACACAGCCTATCTGAGAAACAAGCTGTAGTAAAGCTTAATGCCACCGTTGCAGTCTGACAGCACATCTGACCCAGTAATGGAGCAAACGTACCAGACTGGATCCTTTCACGCAACTGTATTTATGTAGTATTAGAGTGTCACGGAGCGGAAGGAAGGAAACAAAATGCAATGGTAAAAGGAAAATTGACAAATGGAATATTTTCTTTAAATCTAAATATATATATATATATATATATATATTAACTCTTCACATTTAATAGATCTTAATGTATATCATTTTCATTTAGGAGAAAAATATGAGACAAAATTAATAGTTAAATGAAAATTTCCCAATCCATCAAAGAACAACCTTTGTGGAATTAAATTTGGTTTCTGATTTGCATTGTATCGTACTTTATGTCTGGTGAGAAAACTCATGGTAATCACCATAAAGGCTTCAGAGTAGACTAAAAAATGGGGTTGCCTTTTTGTTGTTTAGGTTTGTTTGAGCATTAGAGTGGATTTTTAGGCTGCCAGTGTGTAAGACTGTAAGACTGCTGGATCAGTCACTGTCATTGTGTCAAGATGTGCTGGGTATTGTTGTAGAGCTGCGTTTCACCCACACAGACATACTGTTGTAATAAGTTATCACTGATCACTGCAGATGGGAGAAACAATAAGGAAAGAGAGCTTGTGCTGAAGAGAAATAACATTCAACTCCTGAAGTGTGCAAGCAGGTGCTAGTGGAAATGCATGGCCATTTTGCAAAGGATGTGAATGTGACAGATACATACGCGCACACACACTCGTAGGCCTTGAACAGATGTAGTGTGCTGTATTAGTGCAGACGGGTGTAACATTAACCCTGGCCTGCTGTCTCTCTGGGACCTGTCTCTCTCTCTCAGCTGCTAGGGTGCCAGACAGGCCCTGATTTCCTGTGTGCTGCCCACACTGAGCGCTGGGTGCATGAGCATTGGTCATTCTACACCCTGTTTAAGGGGGGCTTCAGGCATCCTCGCCTATCATCTTAACATCCCTAAAAATTCTAGCCTGTTAACCCCTCAGAAGAAATAACAAAAAAGGGGAATACACATTAACATTTATACATTTGGCAGATGCTTTCATCCAAAGCAACTTATAGTATTGTATCCAAGGTATATACAATTTTACCCCATGGCCTTGTGGTAAATGATCAACTTTTTGAGCTAATGCACTTAATAAAATAGTCACATTGTGGGATATAAAGCTGGAATTATGAAAAATAAATGTGTATGTGGTATTGGGGTGTCAGGGAGAAAACTGCATGCAGTGGGAAAAAAGAAATGAAAATTCATATTTAATTCATTAACTAATTTTAATTAATAAATAATTATAAAAAATTAAATGACAAATAATTACTTCAATAAAAATAAATAAAACTTAAATAATTGTAATATCCCAATTTTGTGTTTCTAGTAAGCAGTTTTTTAGAACAATATTCTTAAATACGAGAAATCACATTTTTATTTTAGTTTTTACTCTGAGGTGGCTTCAATCAATCCCTCTGTGATCGCCTATATATATATATATATATATATATATATATATATATCTAGGCGATCACAGAGGTCCGCAAGACGCATCCTGTTTTGTTTATTAACGGCTAGAGCGCCAACAGTTACAGTGTACATTTAATACCCAATATATATATATATATATATATATATATATATATATATATATATATATATATATATATATATATATATATATATATATATATATCCACACCACATTTGCTTTTTGGTTATTAAATGTACACTGTGTAACTGTTGGCGCTCTAGCCGTTAATAAACAAAACTGGATGCGTCTTGCGGAACATTGTGAAGAACTGGAGCTACTTCTCTCTGTTTATTGTCTATGACGAGTCATGCACTGGGCTACTGGGCTACTCCGCAGTGGTTGGCGTCCCTCGTGGTCTAAAATAGTCCGAATATAAACACTTATTATAGGCCTAGCATAGGGATTTAGAATAAGACAAAAACACGGTTTGGATGATGTACTCATCACTAAATGTTACTGGGCCAAATTTTGGGAGGAAACTCAGAACTTTTTGTCCTAAAAATATGTAAACTGCAGCATCCTACAGTGTCTGTAGACTCATGTGCATGCATCTTTGTGAGTGAGCATGTTTGTGAGTCTCAAGGACAGGTCCAAACCCGTCCACACGGGTCACTGACCTGTCATTAAGGCCTCAGACATTATACTGCTGTCTCCGGCTCTAGTACTTTAAATAGCTCTCTGTTAATTTTGCAACAGGACTGAAGGAAGATATGTGTATAGGTGATTTGAGGTTATGTGAAACACAGTTGTCACTCCCAGCCTGTGCAGTTGGGCTTCGACTCACGCAGCTGCTCTGCAAGCGCAAAAATAGTTAAAGCGTTTCAGTTATTGAGGAGTTCAGTGTCACAGATCACTGAACGTTTGTTCTCTGATCCGCTGATGTTTTGGCCCCACAGCTCCTGTCAACAGATCTCTTTTAAATTCTCTCTTAAGGTCTGCACTAGGATTTTTAAATAATACAAGTGGCACTTCATGTGCCTCACTGAACCTTTGAGATTACAGGAAGGATATCATGGGGTTCAATGTGCTTGACTGCATGTGTGTGTCGAGGTGTGTGCATTAGCATGAGCTCTGTGACTCTGCATCCCTCTGAAGAGGTGACATTACACGTTAACGTGCTGTGCATCGTGTCAGAGGCTGGTGTGTAGGACGTGTGTCACTGCTGAAGGTGAAGCATGTGTTAGCATACAAGAAGCACTGCTAACTCTTGTGATACAGAGCCAAACACTGGCCAGCACAGGCTTAAACCCAGCATGAAACTATATAGGTTTTACTAAACAGTCTTAAAGGGATAGTTTAACCAGAAATGAAAATCCCATAATTTACATATTGTTGCAAACTATGATATTCGTTCTACTGTGAAACACGAAAGGAGATATTTAGCTGAATGTCCAAGCTGCTCTTTTTCATACAATTAAATTGTTTGGTGATTCATACTGTAAAGCTCCAAAAAGCTCCCCAGAATTAGCTTGGTATGAAAATCTCTGTCACAAAAGTTATAGACACAGTAGTGAAATGTTGCAGTGAAGAAAGGTCCATTGTTAACAGTGTAGCGATGCATAAAGCCCAGCTCATACAGAAGTAACATTCAAATATGACAGCTTTCTATCTGTCAATGCCGTGAATCAGCTTGACCAACTTGAACCCGTTGCAAATTCTGTGTGGGAAATAATTTTGCCCTCATGCAGAATTCCCAGTCTAATGTTATAAAATATGCTATGGTGGGGAGGGGGGACTCAAATCTGTGAACCTTTATACGTCTGTTTATTACAAGAACCATCCAAATTAATTGATTCACTAGAATAAATCAGACTTTGAGAGAATGAGAAAGTGTTTACTTATATAGCACAGGCACAACATTAAACTGAGATTCATATCATACAACATCGTGTCCTAAGATGACCCCTTAACATACTCTATGCTGCCCTGAGCGCAACCATGTTACTACTGTACGTGTCTGTTTCACTGAAATCCCTCCTTTATTAGATGCAAACGTGCAGTATGAGAAACACTGAGCGCTATCTCCAACTGTAGCGGTAAATGAATATTGACAGCAGCTGCAGGGATGGGAAATCATTCTAATTTAGCACTTTTGCAGATGAAGGATTTTTCTGTACAGATTTAAAGCTCCGCTTTGATGACTGTTCCCGTTTTCGTTCACATCAATATGTTTTTCTCAGAGAGCTCACCGAGTGTGTCTCTTTCCCTGTCTGAGATTGACATAAGAAAGCAAGTAATGTGCTTCTGCTGCCCTTCCAGAACAAGTCCACTCTCTGACATTTCAGTCAATACAAAACCATCATGTCTCACACATACACGTAACAGTGTTTTTCAGCTGCTGTCTTCATGTATTTTCTGATGTCTCTTCCCCCAGGCTCCGACTGTTCCCGAAACTTCACCAGTCCGTCAGGTGTGATCGAGTCGCCCGGCTTCCCTGACAAATACCCCCACAATCTAGAGTGCACCTTCATCATCATCGTCCCTCCTCACATGGACGTCACCCTCACCTTCCTGACCTTCGACCTGGAGAACGACCCCTTGCAGGGCTCGGAGGGCGAGTGCAAGTACGACTGGCTGGAGGTGTGGGACGGACTTCCGCAGGGTGAGTCTAGATGTTGTAATCCCGAAGAATTCTGTTTGGATTTACAGTCGGGGTTTGGATTAGACCGCGGTTTTCCAAAGTCCAGACCACCCGTGACTTTAAGAGGATTGCATTTCCCATTTCCCATTTCCCTCTGACCTCATTGTCTGCTTTGAGATCATTATGTTGCGTGTCTGCTGTACATAATTTGGTCACTTAATGATTTCTAATCCACATACCGTTCACTATCACACTATATGGGCCATCTGGTTGGTTTATCCACCAGTCTATACAGCTGTTCGCTCCTGCCCTGTGACACGCAACACCCGTCCGTTGGCCGCTGCCCTAGCAGCTCCGCCGGTATGAAACTCAGGCGCATTGCTGTCATGCTGTTACTGCGGCTGCCGCTGGAGCTATTTTAGTATCGAGCGTTGGCAGATGAAAGCGGAGCCCAGGGCCTTGCTTTGCCTTATCTGCGCCAGGCGGGGCCAAAAAGCCACGGCACCCGTACTCTTCCGCACGGAGGGGTAGAGGAGATGGGGGACGGGGGGTAACAGCAGCCATGGTAACCTTTATCAGGAAAGTGAAAATGGGGCGTGAATAACACTGCAATAGGATTTAATCCTTGTCTGGAACAGAGAGCTGTGGAATACGCTCTTTTCCCCCAGCTGTCTTATTAATGCTTCAGCTCTGAGACCCCCGCACTGCCCCCACCCTCGCCCTTCTGCTACTGGGTAAAGCTTCATATTGTAGCATTGGACATGCACATTTAATCAGACGCACAATAACTATAGACACTAAAACACAACTGTATATTTAAGGTGGTCTATAAACTCTAAGCAACTTGACCAAGATTATATTCATTGTAATTCGAAAACAAACTAAAAAAAGCCAGACATATTATTTAAACTGTAATGTGTTTCTATGCTATTTTGTACTACCTAATCCTTATGCATTACTGTTATGAAAATATGGTGGAAAATATGTTTAATTGACCACCATCATCTTCATTTGCCTTATGAAAAATATATACTTAATATTATAATATTTTCAGTATGTTTAATATATGTTCGCCATGAAAAGGGAAGCCTATTTTTACATTTTCCTGATTTCATTTACATTTACTTTATTTATTTAGGAAATATGATTTTTTAGGGAGACTGTAAGCAACTTTCGACAAGCAAGATTCACATACACAGATGGAGTTCTGATCAAAGTTATGTACAATAGCCACCTGATTTGATCATCAACACCATCAAAGGCGAGAGGGAGAGTTATTTCAACCTACCGTTCGAAAGCACTTGGAGTATTAAAGCCCTTTCCTCTCCAAAAGAGAAGAAAATCAATGTACTTGATTGATACTAGGCTATTTCACCCATCCAGGATTCATTACTGTGAGACAGCAGCCTCTCTACAGCATTGCAGCCTGACCAAACTAAATCACATACATCTGCTGACAGATAAATGTCCCAGAATTCAGAGAGGTGCTGTTGTATAGGTTGTAGGCACATATAAATAATAACCAGTCTAGTCTTATGAGTGGCCGGCTGGAGCAAAATGAGACCCATTCACATCCCAGCACTGAGAAACCATTTTTGTGTTTTGCAGTGGGACCTCTGATTGGACGACATTGCGGTACCAAAATCCCCTCTGAAATACAGTCGTCCACTGGTATCCTCTCTCTGTCCTTTCATACGGACATGGCCGTGGCCAAAGATGGATTCTCTGCCCGCTACAACATGACCCTCAAGGAGGTCAATGACAGTATGTGATCTTTTTTGCTTTCTACTTTGAAGAAAGCTTTTGAAATTTGAAAACTTGGTTGGCTAGTAATAAAGAAACTAAGTACATTGAAGCTGAACACTCTGTGTTCCTCAGATTTCCATTGCAGTAATGCTCTTGGCATGGAGACGGGCAAGATCAGCGATGACCAAATCTCTGCATCGTCCAGCTTCTATGATGGCCGATGGTCTCCAAGACAGGCTCGACTTAACTTCGAAGACAACGCATGGACGCCCAATGAGGACAGCAACAAAGAATACATCCAGGTGAGGTTTCCTCTCTTTCGCTCGCTCATTTGTGTCTTCTGCACATCCACATAAGGGAGAGATGATACACAGGGCAACTTTTTGAGCAATGTTGCTGGGCAGTCTTGCCGAGCAATTGTTGCTTGGGCACTTTCCAATTGAAATTGAAATTGAAATACATTTCTATCTGGATCATTTAGATTGGTCGTGGGCCATGTGTCTCATCTGGTTGCCCGTTGACAGCAACATTGCCCAGCAACATTGCTCAAAGAGTTTCCCTGTGTATCATCACCTTAAGGAACAAGTTCCCGTCGCTCTTTTGCAAACTTATTTACATTCTCGAAAAGGCTTGTGAATGGACAGAGAGATTTAAGATTTCTGATTCTGGCAGGATGCCGCTCGGTTTAGGTGCTACACCAGGCCTTTAGGATGAGACTGATTACTTTTGGTGTTACTTTAAGTGGTGTGTCGTATTTGTGTCAGGATGCTGCTGAATTGTGGGCTTCTGGTAGAGCTCACAGCTGTTGTGTTGTGTTAACACCTAACATCACTCCCTCGCTCTCAGGGTCCACGGCCCAGACATTCATCTTGACAAACAGCTGTCGTAAATGCCAACATGCCCGAGGACCATACTTCACCTCAGACTCCTCTGCTCTGTTGTGTGTGTGTGTTCAGAGTTAGAGGCGTCATTATGATGTAGATGTGTACATGCATTTGAGATTCGAGTATCATTGATATTCATTAAAATCACCCAGGGTAAATTGACTGATCAAGGTACCTTAAAGGAATGCTCTGGGCGTAATACAAGCATCTGTGGAAAGCATCTGAGGCATGATGTGCCACTGTAAGGCACTTGCAAGTTGCAGCCCATAGAGTGGTGCAGGTATGGCAAAGTCGAATTCGGAGCTGCTTCCTTCGAGATTTTCCTTTGAGGTTTTTATAATGGGGTTTTTCAATTTATGTGTAAAATAAAGCCTGTGGTAAACATAACTTGAAGTTACTTTGACGTTTTGTTCTACAATGTAAACTGCACATTCTCACACTCCAAACTATCTAGTTATTTATTAAAAAAGCATACATAACTGCTTGAAAATATGCGTTTTCGCTATGGGTGTGTGTACTTTACATTGTAGGAATAAAAACGTCAAAGTATAGTCAAGTTATGTTTACCACGGGCTTTATTTTACACATAAAACGTAAAAAAAAAACACATTATAAAACCCCATAGGAAAATCTCAAAGGAAGAACACAGGACTTCTGGGTTCTGATGTCATACTTGCACCACTCTATTGTTTAAAAAAAAAAAAAAAAAAAAAAAAAAAATATATATATATATATATAAATATAATAGCCACAAAACGGCCGTACCGTATTATTTATTTTATTTTATTTTTATTTTTATTTGCCAAATATAATTAAAACTGTAAGGCACTTGCAGTTTGGGGCTAAATGTTAATAAATATTCTATTCTATTCTATTCTATTCTATTCTATTCTATTCTATTATATTATATTATATTATATTATATTATATTATATTATATTATATTATATTATATTATATTATATTATATTATATTAAAATAGGATTATTGAGATCACTCACTGACCTTGCTTGTGCTAATTTATATAAAATTTTTCAGCTCAGTATTATGGCCATAGTAAAGCCGATAACTTTTGCATGACACTCTTCCAATAATACTTTTTTTTTTTTTTTTTTTTTTTTACCGAGGGACGACATCATTTTAATCTTCTGTGGTAATCAACATGATTCCACAGATGCTGATGAGAGAGTTTAACTTGTTTTGAACCCAGAACATCTCTTTAACATCTAATCACATCTTCTTGCGTGCCATTTTCCTATTGTTTCTCTCCCTCTCTTTTTATTACTATTCACCAGGGACTCACTTCTCAGACGTGGTAGACTGCATCTTTCTCTCTCTTGTTCTGGTCTCTGGGCGAATGCAGGGGTTGATGATGCACAGCCTGCTCTGATGGTAACAGCCACTTGATTGATGAGGGTCCTTTCCTAGGAATAAATAGTTAGCACCAGTCCTGGGTTCTATTGATTTTTTTGTCTAGGTGTGTTTCTCTGTGGCCCTAAGCAGCTTTACAGAAGGAACTATATGTGTGTGTGCTTGTATCTGTGTGTGAAAGCCACACCTGTCTCACTGACAGATAACAAACGCTGCAGTTTTCCCGCTCATGTTCGGATGACATCCCGCTGAGCAGGGAGAGTCGAGGATCATGGGTAACAGCCCTACTCTAGGACGGGAGCTGAATGCCTGATTAAAGACCTCACTGCGGTAGAGGCGGACGGGCAGAGATGCGGCTCTCGCACCGCAATCATCATCATCATCATCATGGCGGGGGGGTCCGGAGAGCAAGGGAGGGTGATAATCTGTGTGGAGAAAGGGAGAGTTGAATGAAGGTGGTTAGTATCGATCAGAGCTCAGGTGATTGATCTTAAGACTCTGATAACACCTTCGCTGCCGCCCATGATCTGCAGGGGAGGGGATGCTTCATATTCCCACAGCTCCATCTATCTTTCAGCTCTTCCCTCTATCTCATCTCTCTCTCTGCTTCCTTGCTTATCTCCCTCTCATCACTCCTCGGTTTTAGCGCGGATTGCTTAGAAAACAACAGCTAAATTAAAACATTTTGTACAAATGTACATTTTTATTTCAGATTTAATGTTAAATTATATCAATTAACACACTCACCTTTGACACAAAATAAAACTAAATAAACTGAAATTATAAAACACTGGAAAAACTAAAACAGTCGCACAGTTAAAGCTAATGGCAACTTGATTAAAAGTACAAACTTAAAAAAATAAAATAAAAACAAATTAAAACCTGTAATTGGCTCATATTTAGGGTTAGGGTTTTGTTGAGTCTCTTATTCTGAGCTTGAAACTCTTCAAGCGACAAGCGTTTCATCCGTCCACACTAGTCGTGAAACTGCTGATTGACATGACACAATCACAAACAATCCGAAGTCATATGAAGCAGGATTTTGGATCAATGAGATCTCACGGTGGGCGGGACTACTTAGTTCAACCCGCAGAAATAGAAACAAAATGTCCTGTCATGTCACAGTTATTTAAGACAAATCCCTTAAAGGGTCACTCCACCCATTTCAACATTAATCTTTATTGAAAGTGGGTAATATATGTAGTTGAAATATAAAATAAATTTTGAATTTGGTGCCTTCTTGACCGAGAAAAGACAGAAAATAACTTTAGGGCGCATTTGTATGTAAGACAACAACTCCCACAATGCACCACATTGCACAGCTCCGCAAGCCACTCCCACTAATCCAGAACAGCGCGCAAACATCAGAGAAATCACTCTTCCGTCTACAAGGCTAGCTGCCAAAAGAGTTTGAAATTCATTTCACACAAAATGTCTAGTTAGTTGGCTGTGGCGAGCAGGGCGAGGGACGTGAGAGGACGGCGCGAGTGATAATGAATGACACCTGTGAGACGCAGCGGTCTCATATCTCTCACGGAGGAGCGGAAGCACAAAAGGAACAGGCCTGATTTTATGTTTTGTTTCTGTTGTGTGTGGCCAGCTGGCTTATACTTTTGTTTTGTATTTGTTTATTTTACTATTAAAATGTTTAAATGTTCGCCGGTTCCCGCCTCCTCCTTCCCACAACAACGAACCCCGTTACATTGGCAAACTCATTAGCGAATTACTCCTCGTTTGTATTTCTTTCTATATGGTAAATTATTGCATGATATACCTGGATGGTCAGTCAGAACATATGCGGTGCGACACTAGGATGGTTCACATCACAACACAAACGTCCGTGTGCTCGTCTGATTCAGAGATTTCGTCCAGGAGAAATTGCCATCGTTGAAATTCTCTGCAGCAGACGGACTCTATCTGTGTCCGTAGCGCACAGCGAGAGCACAGGCACCAGCAGTCCGCCCAGCTCGAACCCGTCCGGGCTCCTCGTCCGCGACAGGCAGCCGCCTCCTGTTCCTCCAGCAGCCTCAGCTGCTCTTCACTATATTGGGGCTCGTAAAGATAGCCACGAACAGCGGATTCGAGCAGCAGAATTTCAAAATCCTCTACTTCCATATCATGTTTAGTTTCTACCATATCGTGTTTAGTTTCTTCCGTCATTGTCATAACTTCCTATCTCCATAGCACTTGTTAGCTTAGCTTATAAACAAGATGGCTGATATTGATTTCAGTATCTACAAGTGAAGTCCCACCCACTGATCTGTGATAGCTCTGTTAGCGCATTAGGTCCAACCTATGGGCGGGTTTGAAAGGGTGGGATCTAGTGCTTGTAGTCTTTACAGAAATCCCCCTGTCTTACACTTCCTCCTACAATGACGTAAAATGACGATTTTTGCGTCATTGTAGGAGGAAGTGAAAAAGGTAAATAGCAGATTTCTCTCGTCTCAGGGGAAAATGAGAGAGTGTTGCACGACCATTCAATAGTATGACTAGGTTTCTAACAATGGAAAGCTTAATGCAAATGGGTGGAGTGTCCCTTTAATCACAAAAGAGATTTGATTACATTTTTGCATTTTTCCTCCTCAGGTGGACCTACACTTTCTGAAGGTCCTGACGGGCATCGCCACCCAGGGTGCCGTCTCCAAAGAGACACACAAGACCTACTTTGTCACCAGCTTTAAGCTGGAGGTCAGCACTAATGGAGAGGACTGGATGATCTACCGCTACGGCAAGAATCACAAGGTACAATCACACGGGAATGGCACATTTGAGAATGTGTGAAAGATAAAGCAGTCAGTTGTTCTCTCTCTTCCTGTGCTGATTATCTATCAGAAATATGTGATGTACTGTCACACGCATGTGTGTGAGACTCAGAGAACGAGAAAAGAAGAGGTGATAATATTATTTCGTTTTTACCTGTATTCTAACCAGTGTATAGTTGCAGTGGTGGGTTAGCTAAAATGCTGGTGTTCCCCTCAAACTTATTAACTAGCTTAACTCCCAAGACTTCCACAAGAAAGATTATGCTGGTCATGCATAAACCAGCCTGAACCAGCATAGAAGTTCATGCCAATGTTCTTTACGGCAGCGTCTTCATATTCAGGCTGATGGGGAGAAATTAGACAGGACTCCATTACCCAAAAACCAAGTGAACAGACAGATTTGAAGGCTTGAGTGAAAGGAAAATGAAGGGAGGTCAGAAAAAGATGAGAGTGCAAAACTAATCGTCCCGTGTGGTACATGCCTCTAATCTTAATTTATTATCAAATCCCCTGGAAATCCTGTATGGAGTTGATTACATGACAGGGGAACATGTGAAAGCTCTGATGTTAGTGTGATGGTTTTGGAAGAAGCTGTAAAAAACATCAGCTCCCACTGAGAATAACCTGCTGGATACAACCCTGGGTACCACCAACTGGCGTTAGGGTCTTTAGTCCTAGACCCCCTGCTGAAATAGCCTCTGGCTTTAATCTTTCCGAAAATCTCTGAGCTCAGTCCTCCCTTAATGTGCTCTGTGTTTTTACGGCTTTGGTTTCAGTTGGGCTAAGCTTTGTTAAGAAGTCTCGCTGTGTCGGAATGGGAGATTCACGCCTTATGGGAGACGTGACAGATCAGTGTCCATTTGGAAATTGTACTATTAAATAATGTACTATTTATTCATATGCCTGGAAGAAATTTATTTTTATGTCAGCAGCTATCTAGCAAGATGCCTGTCATGCAGACTGAATGTGCTCAGGCATGGCTTTTTTTAATATCGCCAAATACCAAAATATAGATTAACAGGAAATAGTGTGTCGGCGTTGAAATGAAAATGTAAATTTTCAAAATACTTAAACAGTTTTGCATGTGAGTGTCATATAAGCGGACTCCGAGTCAGACAGGTTATTATTTAGGTTATTATTTTTCAGTGCTGTGTGTTGATCATTAGGTTTGATAGCACCACATCAGGCTCTAATCAGTCTCAAATGATGATGGTGGGTGTGTGTGTGTGTGTGCCTGGTCTAGAGGACACTGACAGATTGTGTGTGTTTATGGACAAACAGGAAGAGCTGCTGAAGAGATCACTGTAGGTGGCTGATAGTCTCATTGTAAGTGTGTGTGGTGTAAGTGTGTTATCAGCAGAGCTGGGCTTAATTTCTTCTCAAAGCGCCGTGCCGATTCTTTCTGTTCACTACTAGATTACCTGCAGCACACTCATTCAGTCACTGCTAAATCAGATCTGATAAGATGATCTCACACACACACACACACACACACACACACACACACACACACACACACACACACATAGCTCTGTTCCAAAACTTTCCTGTGTATAAAAGCAGGTACAGTATGAGGCAGCAGTGTAACATCATAAGTGACTGATTTGAAACACTCTACACACTGCAAAAATAGTTTTTTATATATATCCAGGGTTCCCGCGGATCCTTAAAAAGTCTTAAAAAGTCTTAAATTAGATTTTTAAAATATAAGGCCATAAAAAGTCTTAAAAAGTCATATTTTTACTTATGAAAGGTCTTAAATTTTAGATGACACTTCGACTTAGACATCTAAATGTTTTCCAAATTAAAACTATCTAATTAGCGTAGTATTATTTTTTATTATTCTATCTTTGTGGATTTGCTTGTTCACGTGACAATTCGCATCACATTCGTGGCAGAATAACGTCTGTCTCCTGCACGCGAGAGAGGAGAGAAGAAGAAAGTTGGCAATGTCAGTTCAGTCGTAAGTTCATTCTTTATGTCCTTAGGGGTGTGCGATGTGTATTGTCTATAATGATATTGTAATCATTGTTTTAACGATGTATGAGGCTCTGTGAGCTGACATCGCATTTGTCTCTCGTGCTTTCACTGCGTGATGTGTCAGTGCAGTTATAGGTAGGCCTATGTCCCCAAATTAGTTTTTGTCTTATATATATATATCATATTCTGTTCTTATATTTGAATATCACATCAGTAAGAGTGCCGTTTTCCCGTGCAGAAGTGTGATATATTTATGTTATACAATAGTTCAATTAACATTGTGAGTTACTTTTTAGACACCATATTGTCAATATTGTTTGTTTTCCCTTTATTTCGCCTGACTAGAATTTCTAAATGAAACCGTAGCAGAGTCTTAATGCAACAGACAGCGATGATTTCTTGACTGAAATCCACGTTTTGAACGAGTCATTTTAACGATTCAATGAACAATCACTTGTTTCTTTCCCGAATGAATCAGCCGTTTGAACAAATCAGTTGAATGAATTAATCTCTCAACTCCATATAGACAGTATGCTCAACTCACTTACGGTATTAGGACAGTGACTTGCTGCCGCATACTGGCGGTTTTAGTTTCATATTTAAAGTACCCTTTAATTAAAAAGTTAAAATTAGAAATCATTACATATTTAAATATTGAATATTGATTTAAAAAAAACTCTCATAGCTTTATTTATGCAATTGTAAATGGAGTGTAAATATTAATGCCACTTCTGATGCCGCTTCTGTGTGACCTCTGCACTGCAAAGATGGATTTTGATTGAATGATTTAATTTGACTGGTAACGGTGGTACTGTATAATTATTGTGTAATTAAGTATTATTGTATAAATAAGTATAATTACTGTACAATTTAATTTGAATAATTTGAATGTTAGTAGGCTATTTGACATAAAAGGTGATGCATAACTCTAAATAAGTTTAGAAAAAAATGTCCACATAGGTGAAAATGCCCCTGGAAATCAATTTAAGGTGGCAAATATTGCACATTAATTAATCATTTCTGTCACTACTGTGAACTGACCACTGCATAGAATATGAAAAATATGAATATCTTCGTGAGTCTGCTGTCAACAACAGGCCTAAACCAGCCAATGCACCAGCACAAAAACACAATCAGTAAAATATCATCTAATTATTATCAACAAAACGTTTAAAATATCGAGATATATTTTTGTCAATATTGCACACCCCTAATGTACGGTATTAATTTTGATTTCTTCAGGTCTTAAAAAGCCTTAAATTTGACTTTAAAAAGTGTGCAGGAACCCTGATATCATGTTGCTAAGCTAACTACTAATACACTAATGAGCACATGCAGGCCATTTTTGATTAGCTTGAACATTTTACATGAATACTTTTATTCAGCATAGACACATTAAATTGATCAGTAAAGACAGTAAAGACATCTATGTCACAAAATGTTTCTAATTCAAGTAAGCACTGTTCTTTTGAACTTTTTTTCAATTAATCGAAGAATCCAAAAAAAGGTCAAATCACAGTTTCCACAAAAATATTGATAATGAAGACTGATAATGATGAGAAATGTTTCTTGAGCAGCAAATCAGCATTTTAAATTGATTTCTGAAAGATCATGTGACACTGAAGACTGGAGTAATAATGCTGAAAATTCAGCTTTGCCATTTTAGAAATAATTGACTTTTTGAAATATATTTAAAAATCGGTAACACTTTACAATAAGGTTCATTAGTTAACATTAGTTAGCTACCTTAGTGAACATCAACTAAGAATGAGCAATACTTCTACAACATTAATTTATCTCAGTTAATATTAATTTCAAAATTTACTAATACGCTATCAAAATCAAAGGTTGTATTTGTTAACATTAGTTAATGCACTGTGAACTAACATGAGCAAACAATGAACAGCTGTATTTGTATTAACTTACTTTAACAAAGATTAATAAATACTGTAACAAATGTAATGTTCATTGTTTGTTCATGTTAGTTAATACATTAACTATAATGTTAACTAATGAAGCTTATTGTAAAGTGTTACCTAAAAATCTTACCAATCCCAAACTTTTAATGCACTGATTTATGGGATTGCCACCTCTGTGAATGATACATACAATGCTGCCTTAGAATTTGGCCAAAAACCACACATCTTAGAAGACAACATATTTATGCATATTTATACGTTTTGGAACAGGTATATATATCAAATATTTTAACCGGGAGGGCAGCTATGATGCCGTCAAATACTGTCTAGCAGATCTACACATTCATATCTCTTTTATTAAAAACCTAACACAGCACACACAAACACAGAAACACTTCTGTGCACATGCATATATAGCCAATCCCACATTTCCTCCTGAGACTATCGGATAAAGCCATCAATGTAATGACAGAATTATTTTCTCAAACATACTATTTCAAATTGCAAGGAGGTCGAAAGGTCTTAGTCCTATTTCCACTGGTGGGGAAAATGAGTGTGTCCCTCATGTAAGATCCCACACATGCTCCTAAGGTCAGCATGGTCGTTTTAAGCAGCCTTGTCATTGACCGAGATCATTATGAAGGTCTGGTAAATTCCTTGCTTATTTAACAATACCATCAAGGGGTTTATATAGGGAGAGAGAGCATATGGTATGTCTGTTAACGTCTAAAATCCTGAGGCGAAGCAGCCGAGAGCGCTGTCATGGGAGATGACATCAACTCGGACTTCAAAACAGCAGACTGACAGATTCGTCCGTCTCTGTGCATTCCTCCGCTTCACATGGAACGTGTGGATAATGGAAGACCGCTGCCAGATCCCGGGAGGAATCCGCTGTTCTTTAGGAGTGTACCACTGAGGGTTTAACCTTTAGTGATGTCATAGACTAGAGAATAGATGCTCTTTGAGTCGAGTCGTCTGTATGAAGCACAGGCAGAATGTGTGACGGAAGGTGTTCAGTGAACTGAGGAAACCGTTTCACACATACTCAAAGAAAAATACACAGTTACCTGTCTTTAGTGGGGTCGTGCAAATGTGGTTTTCATTCACTGTGACAAATGGTGGTTTTAGAGGAAGCATTTACACCTCTGAGGGTCATAAAATATATCATCTGTTCTTCCAATTACTGTGTGTACTGATTCCAAGTTGACTTTAAGCAGCAGTGTGTCGTTTCTGCGCTGCTAGTTACACCAAAATTTAAGCAGAATTGCAAAAATGTGCACGTTTCCAAACAAGTTTCCCAAACACTCCCACATTTGCTGATTCCCTTGACAAAAATTCAATTGGTTTTTCCCATTGGCTTTTGGATTACAGCAGAAAATAAGCTGTGACCAACAAAAGTTTATGATTCTTACACGTTTTGCTCATGTTTTGAGTTTTGAAGCTTAAATACAGTTGCCAAAAGCGAGTTAGCTTATAAACGAACTTCTCCATATACTGTACCTTCCAACAACTCTTTCAGTCTTCATTTAAAGTTGGAAAGTTTGAGTTAGAATAATTTGCAAGAGTTTGATTGTAAACACAACTTTTGTAGTCCCGTTTAGCCACTTGTTGACAACCACATTTTCAAGACACATTTACATTTTTACATTTAGTCATTTAGCAGACGCTTTTATCCAAAGCGACTTACAACTGAGGACTAAACCAAGCGAGTCATCGTGAAGAGGCAAAAACAACGCAAGAAGTGCTCAAAATACAAAGTTCAGACATTGCTCGGAGTAGCATAAACCAGACAAGCGAGGATTTAAAGGGAAAGGAAAGAAAGTTTTTTTATGTTTTTTTATGTTAAGTGCTTTATGATAAATGTATGTTTATGTTATATATTTTTTTTATATTTATGTTAAGACACGTACAAGCTTACAAAATCACGAGTGGGTTATTACTAATGTATTTATTTTAATAGAATAAAATATAAAAACATCTTAAGCTTTTGTTAACCACATACCTTATTTCAGGCATTTAACCAAAAACAAAATTTAACCCAAACCCATTTTAAAAAAAAAATTTTTTTTTTGAGAGGATGGAACCATAAGTGCAAGAATGCTTATTTCCTGATTTTAGGACTAGATCAAGATCAGATCAAATGAAAAGGGGTTCTGTACTTACAGTTGTTTGTGTACATGTAGCCGGGATAGGAGAAAGTGTTGTAACAGAAATGTTCAGTGTTTTTTCTGAAACACAGTGGGGAAGGTAAAGCGAGGAGGGAGGGTTTCCACATTCCAATCTCTCCAACTCAATCTCACATGCAGACTGGGAATTAAGAGGAAAGCAGGAACCAAATCAATATTCTACACTTTTTCCCTCTGAACAGGATTTACTCTGTACATTGTAATCCACAAGATGAGCTTCCACACTAAATTTGTTTTTTGGAGGGATTTTAATGTTTTAGATTTGCATTTTAAATCACTTAAGTTTTTGATGCATGCTTAGTATTCGTCAAAGATATCACCAGTATTTAAAATTCATAACCTATCACAAGCCTTTCTAGACAATAAACAGCTCAACTCATATGTCATATGGCAATCAGTGAATGGCATCAACACAGCAAATTTGGCCTCAGGGATCTGAGCCCCTCATTGCTGTGCCACCAGCAGACTATCAGTCAAAACCATCTATGACAGCAGAGTATATACAGCCAAGGGCCGTCAGGGACCCTGAGCCAGCACACAGGCACACATACCTCATCTAAAGCTCTTTTAAATGTTCTAATTCTTGTACAATTATTCTACATGCAGTTTTTCTCATATTAATCTAGAGACTAGATGGAATATTTGTACTTATAAAATAATTTGTCACAGGACTTTTTCTGTGGGTTTCTCTCTGTGTTTCTCCTCCTCTGAGGCTGAACCTGCACTGGCCTGCAGCCAACTGGAGCCCGGCTGATGTTCAACTCTGTCAACATCTTCATCTCGGCCGTGAAGGTGTGGGAGAGAGCAGGAGAAGGGCGAGAGAGAGAGAGAGAGAGAGAGAGAGAGTAATGACTTGAGCAGATCTGTGAACGTTGACCACATTTCCCAGCGGCCACATCAGTCTGAGGGAAAAAGAAAAGTGTGGCAGCGAGCCAATGCAAAGCAGCGAGAGATGGAGAGAACGAAAGACAGACAGGGGGAAAGATGGACAGGGCGGGGAACACAGCACCTTTTTCAGCTCCCGAGACCCCAGTGTGGTCGTGTGGCTTTCTGTAACCCAGCCTGAGCAGTCAGGCATTGGGAGAGCGTGTCCACATTTATGCGACCATAAATTCTATTATATTAACAGTGACAACATCTCACAGGAGGTGTGTGTGTGTCCTCACACTCCAACCTCACAGAGGGTTCACTTTGGGAGGTTTTTATTATTTCAGTAGGCTCCCCTTGTGCCAGACATTTGAATAATTCAAACAATTTTTTTTTAGGAACTACTCACTATAGGAACCTGCCCTGTTGGCCCCCACTGAGGACCCCATTTCACCTCATGAATATTCCCGCACAATATACACGTTTTCCTGCGCTGATGGATTTCTAAGGAGTTTTTTCAATATAACTACTCCTGGACTGTCAGACGTAATTTTTCAATAATTCATATAAGAGTTAATCTACATCTGCCCTCATCGATTGCTCCTGCCTGATCGCTGATCGATTGCTCCTGTCTGCCTCGCTGCCTGCTGTGTGTTTGTTTGCTTCGAGGCTGTAAGCTTCGCCTGAGCCTCGTATTTCTTTATGTTTTGAGCCATCATTTACTATCTAGTTGTTTATACTACTAAATACAGCTTACCCAACATCTCAGATTAACCTTACATCTCTAGCTTCCGTTATTCTTAACACAGCACGCTAGTAACTCGCTAACGTTAGCCTGCTAACGCGCCACCCGTGCGCTCATTTATTTATTTATTTTCTCTCGCGCGCCCGCGCCTTTGAGTTCATAAAGTCCAGGTAAGTAAGAAATCAGTCAACAAACACGGTGAGTAATGTCTTCTTGTCCCGTTATTGTCACCTGTGTCACATGTCATATGTTTAGTATAGCCTTCTCCGATGGCAATATAGGATTTATATGTGATAAATGCAAGGAGACAGTCAGGCTGACGGAGAAGATTTCAGAACTAGAGACACGCATCCAAACTTTAATTGAGGATGGTAAGAATGCTAGATCTTTAGATAGTGTTTTGGATGCGCCTAGCATAGTGAACTCTTTACATGATTCGGTTCCGGCTGAAGTAGAGCCCGTGCAGCAGGGCAGATGGGTGACCGTGAGAGATCGTTCTAGTCGTGGATCAAAGAACCACTCTTCCGTTCCGATTCCCATAACAAACCGATTTGCCCCACTCAGTGAAACACCCACTGAGAATTCTGTTGATTGTGCCCTGGTAATTGGTGATTCGATCACACGGAACGTGAAAATAGAGACACCAGCCACCATAGTCACATGTTTGCCGGGAGCCAGAGCGCCTGACATCAAAGCAAATTTAAAAGTGCTGGCTAATGCTAATCGTAAATTCTCTAAGATCATTATTCATGTCGGCACTAATGATGTTCGACTCCGCCAGTCGGAGATCACCAAAATTAATATTAAAGAGGTGTGTGAACTCGCAAGTACGATGTCAGGCACTGTAATTTACTCTGGCCCCCTTCCTGTACGCAGGAGTGATGAGATAGTTAGCCGATTGGCCTCACTGAACGGTTGGCTGTCGAAGTGGTGTCCGCAGAATAATATAAAATTCATAGACAATTGGAAAAGTTTTTGGGGCAAGCCTGATCTGTTGAAAAGAGATGGTATCCATCCCTCCTGGGCTGGTGCTGCTCTTCTCTCTAGTAATTTGGCTCATAGTCTTAGAGATAAAACATGACAATCTGGGGCTCAGGTCAGGAAGCAGACAGACTGGCTAAACCGACCGTCTGCTAGCGGCCTCACGTCACCAAGGTCAGATAAATCCCATCACATAGAGTCTCTTTCACCTAGATGTCATCATATAGAGACTGTGTCTGTTCCCCGAATTTGGAACTCCAAAAAACGTCAGGTTAAAAATTTAATTGATGTTCAACAAATAAAAAACAGATATAATACAGATGAGCAAATGATAAAGCTTGGGTTGCTGAATATTCGATCCCTTACTTCAAAATCTCTCATAGTTAATGATATGATTTCAGATTATAATCTTGATATGCTGTGTTTGACAGAAACCTGGCTAAAACCAAACGATTACATTATTTTAAATGAGTCAACCCCACAAGATTACAGTTATAAACATGAACCTCGTCTGAAAGGCAAAGGGGGAGGTGTTGCTGTAATTTATAGTAATATTTTCAAAACCACTAAGAAATCTAGCTTTAAATATACTTCTTTTGAAGTATTGGTGCTTAATGTAAAAATCTATAGTGTAAACGATAAATCACATTTGAGAATTATGCTGGCTACTGTATACAGGCCACCAGGGCACCATAAAGATTTTATCAAAGAATTTGCGGACTTCCTATCAGAATTAGTATTGGCTGCAGATAAAGTACTAATTGTTGGTGATTTGAATATACATGTAGATAATGAAAAAGATGCATTTGGATTGGCATTTAAAGACATTGTAAACTCAATTGGAGTTAGACAACACGTGTCAGGACCTACTCATCGTCGTAATCATACTCTAGATCTAATATTATCACATGGAATAGATGTTGATGCCGTTGAAATTCTGCAGCAGAGCGATGACATCTCAGATCATTATCTAGTCTCATGTAAATTACATTTAGCCAAGGCTGCAAAGCCGACTCCGTGTTATAAATACGTTAGACCTATAACTTCTGCCACTAAAGATTGCTTTATCAATAATCTTCCTAATCAGTTTCATCATCTCAGCATCCCGGATAGCTTAGAAGAACTTGATATTGCAACAGAAACGTTTAACTCTCTCTTTTCCAGCACTTTAGACGCAGTTGCTCCGTTGCGCTTAAAGAAGATTAAAGAAAATAGCCCAACGCCGTGGTACAGCGAGCACACCCGGGCCCTTAAGAGAGCAGCCAGAAAAATGGAGCGCAACTGGAAGAAAACTAAACTAGAGGTATTTCGGATTTCATGGAAAGAGAGCTCGATTACTTACAGAGAGGCTTTAAAAGCTGCTAGATCTGCTTATTTTTCAAACCTATTAGAAGAAAATAAACATAATCCAAGGTATTTATTTGAAACAGTGGCTAAACTAACGAAAAAGAAAGCTTCAAGCTCAGAAGTGTCCAAGCAACACAGCAGTGATGACTTTATGAACTTCTTCACTTACAAGATTGATAATATCAGGGACAAAATTATAACTATGCAACCGTCTACCACAGTATCGCATCAGGAAGTGCATTGTAGTCTCCCTGAGGAAAAATTTGATTCATTTGTTGCTATAGGAGAGGAAGAATTCTGCAAACTCGTTAATTCATCTAAATCGACAACTTGTATGTTAGATCCTATACCGACTAAGCTACTGAAAGAGATGTTTCCAGAGGTCATATATCCTCTTCTTAATATCATTAATTCATCTTTGTCTCTAGGATACGTACCAAAAACCTTTAAACTGGCTGTGATAAAACCGCTTGTTAAAAAAACACAACTTGATCCTACAGAATTAGTCAATTACAGGCCGATCTCGAATCTGCCTTTTCTGTCAAAGATATTAGAAAAAGCAGTATCTTCACAACTGTGTTCCTTTCTAGAAAGAAATGATATCTGCGAGGATTTTCAGTCCGGATTTAGACCGTACCATAGTACTGAGACCGCTCTCATTAGAGTCACAAATGATTTGCTCTTATCATCCGATCGTGGTTGTATCTCTCTATTAGTGTTACTCGATCTTAGTGCTGCATTTGACACAATTGACCACAACATTCTTTTAAATAGACTAGAAAACTATGTGGGCATTAGTGGAATTGCACTAGCATGGTTTAAATCATACTTATCTGACCGTTATCAGTTTGTAGCAGTAAATGAAGAGATGTCTTATCGATCACAAGTTCAGTATGGCGTACCACAAGGCTCAGTACTAGGACCGTTGCTGTTCACTCTGTACATGCTACCATTAGGAGATATCATTAGGAAACATGGAGTTAGCTTTCACTGTTATGCCGATGATACTCAGCTGTATATTTCTTCAAAACCCAACGAAACTTACCAATTCACAAAATTAACGGAATGCATAGCTGATATAAAAAATTGGATGACTAGTAATTTCCTACTACTAAATTCTGAAAAGACAGAGATTCTAATTATTGGACAAAAAACTTCCACACGTAATAACCCAGAATACTGTCTAACACTTGATGGCTGCTCTGTCAAGTCTTCGTCGTCGGTTAGGAACCTGGGTGTGCTCTTTGATACCAACCTTTCTTTTGAAAGCCACGTGTCTAGTATCTGTAAAACTGCATTTTTCCATCTTAAAAATATATCTAAAATACGCCATATGCTCTCATTGGGAAATGCGGAACAATTAGTCCATGCGTTCATGACCTCAAGGCTAGATTATTGTAATGCTCTACTGGGTGGTTGCCCTGCACGCTTAATAAATAAACTACAGCTAGTTCAAAACGCCGCAGCTCGAGTTCTTACCAGAACCAGGAAATATGACCATATTAGCCCGGTTCTGTCAACACTGCATTGGCTCCCTATTAAACATCGTATACATTTTAAAATATTGTTGATTACCTACAAAGCACTAAATGGTTTAGCTCCGCAGTACTTGAGCGAGCTCTTAACGCATTATAGTCCTTCACGTCCATTGCGATCTCAAAATTCCGGTCAGTTGATAATACCTAGAATATCTAAATCGACTGCAGGCGGTCGATCCTTTTCCTATTTAGCACCAAAACTTTGGAACAGTCTTCCTACCATTGTCCGGGAAGCAGACACACTCTGTCAGTTCAAAGCTAGACTAAAAACACATCTCTTTGACCTAGCATACACATAACGCACTATAGACTTCTATAAATTCAATGTTAGGCTGCATAGATTAGGTCAGCCGGAACTGGGAACACTTCCGTTAAATCTTGATGTACTCGCTACATCATAAGAAGAATGGCATCTACGCTAATATTAGTGTCTTTGTTTATCCCGAGGTTTTCCCGCAGCCTGCCGGATCCAGGCCGTGTCCAGATCTGACGAAGGAGATCCGCCTGGACCCGATGACAATGCAGTGCTGAAGTGTCCACTATCCTCTCCCTATGGAGGATCCCTTTCCCACTCTACAGATAAAGCGTTGTGAATTCCGGCTCGCGTACCCCGAAGTGATAAAATAAAACAAAATTCTGTATCAAAATTTATAGGCAAGAAAAGTAGTTTGTTTAGGCTGGGTTGTATGAATTATAAACCTGCGCACATATTTTAAAAAGCACATAACTATAGAATCAATTCTGAATGAGCATGTGAACGCCGTCAGCGTTAATCACAGGTTCGCGTTTAAAAGTCTGATCATTTCGACGGAGGTGAATCAATCAAAGTTAACTTTAGCTGGAAATAACATTATTCAAGAACCGCTATAATGCCAAAACAATCTGTTACCTTAAATTATATGTTTATCTCTGTAAAGCTGCTTTGAAACAATCCATTGTTAAAAGCGCTATATAAATGAAGATGACTTGACTTGACTTGACTCATTGATCGGTCTGTCTGTGTGTGTGTGTGTGTGTGTGTGTGTGTCTAGACAGACCAGCAGCACTACGGCCATATCAACAGATTCCTGTTTTTCCACAGACATATGGCACAGTCCTTTTGTGTAAACAGGAAAAAAACACATTTAAGATCATGTGTTTTTTGCATGACTTTGCATTGAAACATTTTTTAAAGTCTTTATGACTTTATTGTCATTGTTTTGTGTCAGACTTGGTGTTCGTCAAGAACATGGGCCACCAGTCGCATGTGAGCTGTAAAAGTGTGAATGAAAATATTAGTATATATATTTATTTAGATGCTTATTTTACAAGTGTTGTATGATCATATTAGAAGTCCCATGCATCTCCATGACGTACAGTATCTCAATAACCATTCCTCATAGTCTCAGCCTGATTTATTTACTTATAAGTTGTGCTCCTAAAGTTTGGCTAAATATCCGTGTAACTCACAGGACTGTGCAAAATGAACAAGTTGAATTGCGTGATATAATAATAGATCAGGGCAGACCAGTTTTTACTGTGAATGTTTGAATATAAACACAGCCGGTTATATCTTAAGTGAATATAATCAGCCAGGGCAAAAGAAATAGATATGTGTGCAAATGTAGTAAAATAAGGTTTGTATTTTCCTGAATATATTCACTGAAAATCTCTGAATTTGTATCAATGGTTCTTACATCAGAATAAAATCTGCCGTGTCCTGCTGACATCAGGTCAGTAGGCATATAACATTTAGGAGGAAACACTTTACTCATGTCAGTCATTTTTCACATGTGGGCACAGAGTCAGAACATAAGAGAGACTGAGCGAGGGAGAGAATGAAATGAGTGCTCACTTTCACACAAAACGAAAACATGGAGGAAAACACCCTAACCCTCTTGTAGATGTTAGAGCTTAATATGCTTTGCTGGTTGTTCTTCTGTGATCAGTTTCAGATCCATCTTTACGCTTCAACGCACGAGCGTAACACATTCTCTTTAGTTTATTCTTTACTAAAGCTGTGCTTGATCATACATGGGATATGGAGTTTTCTTCTTTTTAAAAAAGACTGGCTTTTCCAAAGGTTTCCAAAGATTTTCTGAAACAATCAGTAAAGTACCGTTGCAAAGTAACTGTTGATTTTATATTATATGTACTATATTGACTATATTTTTAAATAAAAAATGTCATAACCCCCAGAATATTTTGTTGTAGGAATATCTGAACATGCAATTTATCAGCAGAAAGGCAAGAACCTCTGCTTTTAAGCAAAAACATTTATTATAGATTAATGCATTCTTAATGCATTCTCGTTTTGTAAAACAAAAAAGCAACATTTTGTGTTTTTGTCAAAGAGTACATCTGGATGGGATTCAGAACGATGATCAAAACACAGATGGAGTAGATTGAATCCATCAACACCCCCAAAGATTCACAGTCCTATAGCTCGTCCTGGGTCGACATTTCATTCATTAACATTAGGCAGTTTTGCTGTTTAATGTGGATGATCGCGTTATTTCAAAATATGCATATGTTTACATATGATATCACTTGTTTCTGCTTCTTTTTCACCTGTGTTTTGATCAGGAGATTCAGTACTCTTATAGAAGATGTGTAATAGCACCCCCTACCGTATAATGGTGAAAACGCGGAAAGCCAGAAAATTATGGTGTCAATGGTGGGGAAGCGTTGTCTCATATATTGACGGAAAATTTCGTCAATGGCGGGGAAAGAGTTCAATATTAAAAGCGCATTCAGTAGTTGTTTAGCTAGCATCTAAGTACTGATACCACAATGGTGTTAGATGCGGAAATGGTGATTTCACCAAGTGCAACATGTTCCTGGATCAACATCTTTGTTGATCCTGGAACAACATTACAATCTAATAATCATATTTGAGGGACAAGTTTAGAGTTTATGTCAAGTTTGGGCTTACAATCCAGGGTTAGGTGCTTCTACATCTGTGTCATTCATCTATAGGGATGAGTTATGGGTATAGGGTTAGGGGAAGGGATAAGGTTAGGGTTAGGATAAAATTTTTGGACAGGAATGTTGTTTCCAGGATCAACAAAATATGTTGATCTAGGAACATGTCTTGTACTTGGCAAAATCATGGTGACCTGTTAGATGCTAGGTCTATCGACATGGATCCGTTTGATTACCTCAGCTTGAGTTTTGTATAAATAACACAGATACTAGTGAGTTTTAGAGAGCGTCTACACAATAATTAATTCCATTAGTGTCCAACAACAACAAAAATCAACTTGCGCATCACTATTTTCTCTGTCATCAAAACTCCAACTCGCGTATCAACAGAGGCGGCAGTCGATGAGAGTGAGGATTTTCTATGACGTATAGTTCTACACTTCCCAGATCCTTTTTTGTCTTTGTTTTTAATATTGTTTACATCAAAATGTAGCTAGTTTGATAATGCTTTCATCTGCCAATAAGAGTACTCTCAGCTTTGTTTAACACATTTTACTATGTGTAAATACCCTCTGCATAATAGTAGAGCAGAAAATTTTGAAAAAAGTCTGCTTGTAGATAGCACCAAATGTACTCGGAACCGCACTCACATACAAAACATCATCACCTGAGACAGACAGCACATACCTGCTACTCCCCACAGACTGCATGCTGGGAAACACTAGCAGCCGTGCCGGAGGGAACGTGATATAAGTAACGTACGCAAATGCATGATTCATGAAAGTAATTTAGCATAAACCTTCCGATGACGGCAGTGTCCGTTTGTTATGTCTCTGGCTACAGGCATGCCTGCACACACAGAGAGTGCATCAATCAAAGATTACGCTGCATAGTGAGAGAGAAACAACAGGAAAAACGACAGTGTGAGGGCAAAAAATAGAGGGAACGGGTGCGAGGGTGGGCTTGTATCAGTAGACGGGCCGTGACAGCAGGGTTGACAGCAGTTCTCCTGTTTCAGTGTGTGGGAGTCTGTCATTACCAGCACCTGTGTGTCTGTCAACACAACACCAGTCAGAGGCCATTGTAGCTCAGGGATGCAAAGAAAACATTAGCAGGTGAGCACGTGTGTGGGAAAAAGTGAAGGGAACAACAAACGTATAGTTTCATATCGCTAATATATGTTTGGCTAGAAGCAGGATTGGACTCCACCTCCCCTATAGATTGACTGCTGCTGTCAGAATCCGAGACTTTGTCATTTCTGTCATTCCTCTCGCTTCCCCTTTTCCTCTGTCTTAGAGGACCAGTGGGAAATCACAGTTCTTCAGCTTCATCTCAGCCTATTCCCTAACGTCCTCGCAGTAATTGGACTGCTCAATCCTGTTATGCCTTTTAGTTTCTTCTGTGATTTTTGATCATTTTGGCATCTTCATGGTTAATACTCTCTTCTTAGTGCTTTGAATTTTATCAATAATGACCAGTGTTCCTTCTGTCCCAAATCCCATGTGATATACATCTGTTCATCTGTAGTCTCAGAGCTCTTAGTTTCCTGCTGGTTTGGATTAAACAGGTTGGCTAATCAGAAGCCAGGAAAGGGAGCCATCCAGTCAAAGGACAACAGTAAATTAACATTTTTAAACAAGACTGTTTTTGGGGTTTTTTTGCCGACCATAAGTCTGGTTAGAAAAGTAATAGTAAAACCACATGATGCTTGATGTAACTATAGTGTGGGGGGTATATATATATATATATATATATATATATATATATATATATATATATATATATATTAAGATATAAGTTTCATATATGAATAAATAATTTAATAGTATATAAATAATACTAAAAAAATACAACTGCAATGAGTACGGCTCCGGAATATTTCATATTTCACAGGCTTCTTGATCTAGCTGCGTTTGTTTTGTTCAGAAGTGCTGGGTGTGTGTTAGGTTATGTCAGTGAATCGTGAGAAATAGGACTCTCCCACACACTAAAGAGATGATATATTACACACTGCTTGCCCCCAGTCGTCACACACACACACACACACACACCACTTGGCTCTCACATACTGTGCTGTGTTGAAAAACTTCAGAGGCAGTGAAGGGGAAAGGTCACACACTCCATCATGAGGTCATTAAACTAAAGCAGATTTCTATGATGCATGTAGACCTGCGTCTTCCTACTGACAACAGCTTTACACACTTACGTATTATTCTAAAGCATCTATCTATCTATCTATCTATCTATCTATCTATCTATCTATCTATCTATCTATCTATCTATCTATCTATCTATCTATCTAAGTTATTGTATTATATTTCAATATTGTGATTGAATCGTTTGCATTGTTAATATTTTATTCGTTTTATAAATATTGCCACATATAAATGTTTCATTTACCAAAAGATGGCAGGTATATTTGTAGCAATCTGTGAGTTATGATGGAATATGTGAAAATTGAACAATTGCCCCAGGTCTCCACTGCTTTTAACTAAACATATGCACAATGATTAATGACCACAGGTCCTCAGTTCATAGTTTCCTACTTTTATTTTATGATATATTGAGGCAATGTACCAAAGTTCGGAAGGTTTTTTTCTTCTCATTTTTCTAATCCGCCTTTAATCTCCTCCTTCACTCTCCGCACATGCCAGCCTAGGACGGACCTGACCCAGGCCAGCTGGCCCGGATGTCATTGGATCCTGAGATGGGTCAGGTCCTTAGGGTCCAGGCTTTGTTTTTTGTGTGTGCAGTGGAGCAGGACTCGCCCTCTTCTGGTCCTTCTACTCTTTCCTACTTCCTCTCTCTGGAGACAAAGATCCTGACAGAGCCTCACGTCTCTGAGGAAGAAGGAGAGATGGAGATTTTATATCAGAGCTTGTCATCTTGTCCATCCTCGCCATCTCAAGATGCAGTGACTGAAGCATATTATGGCATATTTCTATGATACCTTGTGAACTGCCTACTGAAATACTAACCATCTGACATACTGATGTAAACGATGACAACGCCCAAAAACATGTGGTAGCGCCTGGTCTTATGTCTTTATGTGACAACATTCAAGCCCATAGATTGACAACTGATTTTTCAAACACACTCCACACTTTCTCACCCATATCTGTGGTCTTTAACTAATTGTGGAGGAAACAGCATTTCAAGTTTGAATTTACTATGCTAACATTGGCGTCTATGTGTGTAGTCATTGGTGTGTGTATTTTGACAGCGATTAAGGTCACAATCTCACTTGACCCCAGTAAAGAAGCTCTTACTGTGTGAGAGTTTGTGCTTGTTTGTAAGGTTAGTTTGTTTTGAATGAGTGGCCTCAGCCAAACCACCTCCTGAATAGTTGTAAATCTCTCTCTCTCTCTCTCTCTCTCTCTCTCTCTCTCTCTCTCTCTCTCTCTCTCTCTCTCTCTCTCTCTCTCTCTCTCTCTCTCTCTCTCTCTCTCTCTCTCTCTCTCTCTCTCTCTCTCTCCCCCCTTAGGTTTTCCATGCAAACGCAGACCCCTCAGAGGTGGTCCTGAACCGGATCCCTCAGCCAGTCTTAGCTCGGTTTGTCCGCATCCGACCTCAGGCATGGAAGAATGGAATCGCTTTACGCTTCGAACTTTACGGCTGTCAAATCACGGGTCAGTAACCTCACACCACACAACTTTTTTCCAAGTCTATACACAATCTAAAATGTTTCACCAGCCCTTAAGGGAACTGATTTGTGGTTGTTAACTTTTAGAATTTACTGAACATTGATCTTATATAGGCTGTATTAAAATACAGTATATGTTTTATATTTCGCCATAGTTTTTAATATGATTATGCTGTTCGCAATGCTTCATGAGATTGTTGTTCTTTCCCTCACTAAAGATATAGATGTAGATAGGGAGTGATGATGGATGGATGGATGTATGGATGTATGGATGGATAGATAGATAGATAGATAGATAGATAGATAGATAGATAGATAGATAGATAGATAGATAGATAGATAGATAGATAGATAGATAGAGTGTCTCGTGAACTTTCATATGCAGCAGGCCCACAGATACAGCACGTGACAAATATTGTTCCAGGCGCCCACTGTGTCCCTGTCAAGTGAACTCAGATGTGTATTTATCAGAGCTCTTTAGGGTCTTGATTGAGTTTGGTTATTTATGGAGATGGGGAGATAGCAGTCACCTAATTCTGTTAGCATGTCCTGCAGCAGAAGAAGGTGAGCTGCTTTTGCACTGATGTTATCAGAGACATCACACTCCATCATTACGCTATTAAACAGTGATTCGCTCCTATTTTCGTCGACACTGAGCAGGACAAATGCGCTTTTAGAGACAGGGTCTTTTTCAACACTGACACAAACGACGTACGGACACGCCACTGGCCTCCATATTAGACCTGCTGCAGTCCCGCGGGGGCCGTTGTCCCTCGGGCATCCAGCCCAGAAGAAGCTGCTCTCAGTGAGGCTTGTCGTTGCCCTTCCTGTCTTTCCCACAAAGGAGTGATGCTCGGCTCGTGGGATATCCGGCACTGCCAAGCCTATAAAGATGCCTGTGAAGCCATCGATCACATTCGTGCCGCTAGCCTCGATCTGTGTTTTACTGCTCTTTCTGTCAGGAGTGTGGGTGTACCTCTGGGTGTAATTCAACTGAGATTGTTAGGATGGGCTTGAACCAGATGCCCCAGCCTGTTTTCCTGTTCTTTTGTTCTGTGTTTAAGCCATAGGCCAAAATCAATCATTTATTTCTGGTAGCTTTTGTATTTGTGGCGGTTGAGCCAGAGAATGGCTGTTTTGGGCTGAGTGGGTTTGCTTTTAACTCTGTAGAGGTGAACCTAACAAACCTGGAACACGAAATTCTTCCTGTAATAAATCCTACACACAAACACCCACTCCGTAGACCCAAAAAACACACCCTCACATGCTCTGTTTATTTATTATTTACTCCTAAGGCCTCTCTCATGACATGAAACATTGAAACATTGATCTCTCCAGCCTTAAAATGTCAATTCCCCTTTGCTTCACCATAACTCATCTTCTTGTCCATCCTCCGTTCAGACGCTCCATGCTCCGAGATGCAGGGAATGCTCTCCGGCCTCCTGCCAGACTCTCAAATCTCAGCCTCCTCCATGAGGGACATCCACGGGGCCACAGGTGCCGCCCGGCTGGTGGCCAGCCGCTCAGGATGGTTCCCCAGTCCCGCGCAGCCTGTGGCCGGTGAAGAATGGCTGCAGGTGGACCTGGGAGTCCCCAAAACCGTACGGGGTATCATCACGCAAGGGGCCCGCGGGGTAGACGGCAGTACCAGTGCCGAGAATCGGGCCTTTGTGCGGAAGTATAAACTGTCCCACAGCTTGAACGGAAAAGACTGGAGCTACATCATCGACTCCAAGACCAATTTCCCAAAGGTGAGAACTAAGCTGGATTTTTAGTGCTATCACAACAATCAAGTTTTTCTGGTTAATGAAACCAAGGATGGGAATGTCATTATCATGGGTCAGAAAATGAGCAAATGAGAGCTAGGTCTGATTCACAGTGTTATTTATTTAATTGTTTTTAATTATTTTCTTTTTAATCTGCTTCCAAACTATGGTCTATTAATCAGTTGAGAAAACAGGTTAAAGCAGGGTTCCTCAGGGTTCCTGCCCTGCAGAGTTTACCTGCAGTGTTTGATTTTACCCGAATCAAACACACCCGAACAAGCTAATCAAAGTCTTCAGGGTTAATAGAAAATTGCAGATGGGTGAGTTTCATCAGGGTCTGAACTAAACTGCAGGACAAGTGAAAATCCAGGACCGGATTTGAGGAACCCTGGGTTAAAGAGTTAAAGTGAAAATGAGTTAAAGTGAAACATAGTTTTTAACTGGTCCAGCCTGGTTCAGGTTGGTCTAGATCAGGATTGCTGAGTTTAGCTCAAACTCAACCATTTGAGGAACACTGGTCTAGATGGTTGATCAGCTGGGTGAACCTGGGTTTGACCTGGTAGTCCATTTTAGTTAAGAGCTGGTTAAGTCAGGACCCTGCTTTCCCATCTTAAGCATTGTATATTCTGCTTTTTCCAGCAGAGGACTGAAGTGAAGAATTTAACTGGAGTTGAATTAGGTTCATTAGTTAATCTTGCTAATTTAAATATTGTGGGTCGTTGAAAAGGCTACATTAATGAACAGTTCCCCAAAATCAGATTATTAACAGACTTACTTCATTCTTTCCTGCTCATCTCAGCGACTCAGCATTTCACTTCTAGATTCCCAATCTCCCACTCTGAGAGCAGAATTCAATTATGCTGCAAGCTTTGATAACATTCCAGTGAAATCATCCACGGTGGTGTTAATTAAAACCTGAGCTGCAGAGCTGCGTCAGAGACTTTCTCAAAAACAGAGGATATCCACTAGCTTTCCTCTGTCACACAGCTGTGCTAAAGTGCCTTTGTGATTCTGCTCAACCAGATTTTTGAGGGCAACACACACTACGACACCCCAGAGATCCGTCGCTTCGAGGAGATTGTGGCTCAGTATATCCGGGTGTATCCTGAGAGGTGGTCGCCCGCCGGCATCGGAATGAGACTGGAGATACTGGGTTGTGACTTGCCAGGTAAGTCCTGTTTTTTTATTTTATTGTATTTATTTTTTGTTTTGTTTTTTGTTTTGTTTTGTTTTGTTTTGTTTTGTTTTGTTTTGTTTTGTTTTGTTTTGCTTTGCTTTGCTTTGCTTTGCTTTGCTTTGCTTTGTTTTGTTTTGCTTTGCTTTGCTTTGCTTTGCTTTGTTTTGCTTTGCTTTGCTTTGCTTTGCTTTGCTTTGCTTTGCTTTGCTTTGCTTTGCTTTGCTTTGCATTATTTATTCTATGACTTTAGACAACACAAAGCAGATTAATAATAATCACGATAAACTCTTCATCCGCTGAGTAATAAAGTTCATTAGCCTAGCTGCAGGCTGTTTACATTACCTGTAGCATTAATGAATAATACAAAAAAAGGATGTGCGGTCACAGGTGTGTGCATTTATTGGCTATTGGCAGAAACTTCGACGTGGTTTATCCATCCAGATTTTTAAAGTCAGAATTATCAGTTTTAATTCAAAATAAACACACCGCCTCCAGCTACAGCAGTAGGAAGAAAACCACTCTGTCACTTCCATCTTTGCTCTCTGTCCCCGATGTCCTTCATATATCCTCCTCCTGAATCTTTTACCTGTCACAGCGTGACGATCAGCCAAAAGGACACACGACTGCTCCCTCTGGACCTGGCCTGGGCTTTATAAAGCGGCAGGCCGAGGGGCAGTAATCGACGGGCTGTCTTCATGGCTCTGTGTCTCCAGGAATGCCGGGGGCAAAGGAGCATTAGAGGAGTTGCTAGAAAGGACGATGTGGGCGGAGGCCAGGGGAAGCCTCAGGGCTGAGTGCCCAGGTTTATTAGCATGGCAAGAGTGCAGGAGGAAGAAGACATGATGAAAAGTCAGACAGAGAGGCGGTGCTGGCTCTGGGTTAGTTGGTGGCACTTTGCAGGCAGAAGATGAGATCCGGGCTGAAAGCTTCATGTGTCATCAGCGGTTCTTGGTGCGATACTGGCACAGGTTTACAGAGTCTATGGGCCATAAATGAATAAGAGCGAAAGATCAAGAGAGAGAAAGAGACGATAATCAAAGCAGAAGAAAGAAATGAGGGATGGATCAAAGCCAGTGAGTTAATGAGTGACGAAAAATGGACTGACGGCCGATTGTGTTTGTGTACACACGGTTATGTTTGCGTGAGGGAATGCGATGACAGTGCGGCAAGGCTCCGCAGTGCACAACTGCGCACCAGATGTTCGAGACACAGGGGGCTCAATCTACCCCACTCACTGTTGAAACTACAGCCCCAGTTCCTAATCTCCACAGTAAATCTAATCACATACAGATCCAGAGACACACAAACACACTTGAGTTATATACACTTGCATGTGACTTTGAATTTTGGATGGGAATGTCAACATTATGGCTGTTTCGTTTCCTACCATCTGTTAAGCACATCCACAGTCATCCATACAAGTACCGGTCCTCAAATGAGCCGTTTGACAGCAAAAAAAAAACAACATATAGACCTGCGGTTTGAGTGTTTTGTTTTGACATTTTTTACACTCTGACTTTGGACATGTCACAAAGCAGATTAATTATAATCATGATAATCAATTCATCCGGTGAGTAATAAAGTTCATTAGCCTAGCTGTAGGCTGTTTACATTGCCTGTAGCAACTTTATATGCAAATGATGTGCGGTCACAGGTGTGTGTATTCATTGGATATTGGCAGCAACTTCAATGTGGCTCATCCTGTTAGATTTTACGATCAGAATTTAATTGAAAATAATAAACACACCGCCCCCAGCTACAGCAGTGTTACATATACTTACATGTGACTTTGATTTGTGTGTATTTTCCTTTTGTACTTTCTTCGTTTCCGTCCATAAGCCCCAACATTATGGCTGTTTCGTTTCCTACCATCTGTTAAGCACCTCCATGGTGATCACTACCGGTTCTCAAAGGAGCCGTTTGACAACAAAAAACATACAGACCTACGGTTTGAGTGAGCTTGTCCTAATTCGGTGCTCCAAAGCAAACTGTACTTTTGTAAATTGTGGTCGTTTGCAGCTGTGGAGCGAGGGTGAGGGACTCGGGGGCCAGGGCTGCTGTTGTTCTGATTTTGAGCGGCCGTGGGGATTCGCGGAAAGAGAGAGACGTTAAATATTCACAGGGCTACATCAGTCTCACTTCACTGCACAGAGATGTTTACGCCAATCACACACATCTGCCACCGCGTTCATAGTCGTCTACTGACTGAACCACACATTTAATTTCATATAAAGAGAGATTATTAGAAGTTATTATTACATGGCGCTCTGGAATACTTGATTCTGATTGGTCGATTGTGACATTCTGCGGTCAAGAATTTTTATATAATGACTGCATAGCTGTATAATTGACTATTGTCCCCAGTTTCTCTCATATCATTCCACAGTCTCTTTCTTCTCACATGCTAAAGTAAAAGTAGACTCAAATTAATATTACTGTCCATTTATTTGGTAAAGAGCCTTGTCATAAGCAGGATAATGTAACGTCATATACTCTGTGTCGTAGTTCTGATCTCCAGGGGTTATTTGATTATAATGACAATCTGACTATAAATATTACATGCATATATCATTCTACTTCTGTATACTGTACAAACTCACACAAACCAAGGTCATACATTCCTGGAGTTATTCTGAGCTGCAGCTAAGACAACGATTTTGTCCCCAAATCCCATCACTCTCCCAGAGGAAGGAAATTTGGAGTGAGGGACACAAGGAGAGAAATAATGAATTGATGAATAAATAAACAGAGGCGTGGCAGACAGACCTTGTGTGAGCAAGACCGTGGAAGACACACAGAGGGACTTTAGATATTTCAATCAGGCACCCTTGTCTATTATTCATTACCGGACTCAACGTCAAGCTGGACTCAACGTCGAGAGAGAGAGAGAGAGAGAGAGAGAGAGAGAGAGAGAGAGAGAGAGAGGTAGAAAGAGTGAGGACAGTGACCTCTGCTGGGTGCAGCGCATCTCAAAACTGAAGAAGCTGGAGGGAGACGCCTTCAACAAAGCATGCAACCCTTTGAGACTAGGCTCAGCTAAACTTCTCTCCCGCTCGGGCTGAGTGAGGAGGCTGAGATTTAGGAGCACAGGGTTACTGCTGTTCACAGAGGACAGTACAGACTTCAAGCAGCAGCTGTGAATGGAATGGCTACAGTGACTGGATGCTAACTGCCTTAGCCAAGAAGTACAAAAATCAGCAATTATGTATGAAAATTATGAGTACAAACATATCAACACATGGGTTTTAAAATAGCAAGTGAAGGGTTGGGGGGGGGGGGGGGGGGGGGGGATTATATATTCATTCACAATTCAAAAGTTTTGGGTCTGTATGTTTTCATGTTTTTGACAAAAGTCTCTTATGTTCACTACATTAATTTAATCAAAAACAGTAATATTGTGAAATATTGTTACACAAATCGCCAAATATGATTAGAATTTGAAATAACTGTTTTTAAAATAACAGTTGTGTACAACTGTTTTCCAGTATTCTTTAATGCATAGAGTTTAAAAGAACAGCATTTATTTGATATAGAATCTTTTGTAACATCATATATGTCGTTACTGTCAGGATGTGCAGTACTCACTGATCACTCTCAGATGTGCGGGCAGGGCCTGTGGCTGTCCGTCAAGGGAACAGTGGGTGTGGTTTAGGACACAGCGTTCCACTCTTCGTTCCTTGCCGGGGCAGCTGGAGATGTGATGGAAAATTGTTTCCTGTTCTTATCATCATGGGCAAGGAGAGTGTAATCATTTCTCTCTGGCTCGACCTCATTCTCTCGCCAAAACCGAGGGTCTCCCTCACCATCTTTCCCTGCTACTTCTCTATCAGGATGGATGCATGTGAGCTGAAGGACAACAGCTCCCCTGATGTAGTTGAATTGGCGCTTTGTAGTTCTCATCCACATGTTTCTGTTTAGTGTAGTCCCCCTACACAACCCGTGTTTGCACACAGACATTTACCCACAAAGCCCACATGTCATTCTTCATATCCTCCCAGTGTAAATATTTAGGTTGATCTCCACTCCTCCCCTCCTCTTTTTCCATACTGCACATCTTCCCTCCTCTTTATTCTAAAATAATGCCTACTTCAGTCTTTGTACAGTAGTATATAGTACAGGTCTGCTACTGGAAACTGAATGAAAATTCTGTCAAAGCCTGTATAACCTTCTTTCTTCTGCAGAACACAAATGAAGATATTTTGAAGAATATTTCAGCTGTTCTTGTCCAAGCAATGACAGTTAATGGAGTCCAAAACAATACTGGACCCCTTTGACTTTTTTTATTGTACAGACAAAAAAAAAAAAACCCAGACATTTTTCAGAATATTATATTTTTGTGTTCTGGATAATAAATAAAGAAATGCATGTTTGGAACGACATGACTGTGAGCAAATGATGACAGAGTTTTCCCAACACACTCTCATGGCAATTCATAACTATTTTATGTTTTAGTGAATTAGTGGCAAATTCATATGAAGCTGTACGTTTTTGTATGATCTGCTTACGTCCCACTGACAGTTAAGTTTGGGGTGGACCTTCATACTTAGTTTTTTCTTTCTTGTAGAATACTTTTTCTCATGAGATTGGAATTTTTATTTTTGTGTTCACTATCTCTTGAGATTTTCTGAAACATAATAATAAATGACACTGTGACTTCCAATTATTGGTTTGTTTAACATGATTAATAACACACACAACTGCTATTTGGATATTTAATGAGCCAAGCAATATGAAGGTTTGTGATTGGTTATATGGCGTTAAACAACCCGCCGTAGCATTCTAGCCATGGTTAAGTGCAGTGTATAAACTTAAAAACTGTTTTGAAGAGATTTCAAATGTTTGTGATAAGCATTCACTCTCTATCAGGCCGGTTGAAGATTGTTTTTTGAAATCGCCGTTGTTGTTTTTGAAGCAGGGTTCTCGGAGGACATCTGATGTGAATATGAACACTTTCGCCCTGAATATTTCTAGCCATGTGAAGCATATTAGATATCTATCTCCTGGAGATGATTTGTTGGTTTAACTGAGCTCGTGATGAAAGTCCTTATCAGAGGCCAAGCACAGGCCTGTCTGAACTCAGTATGTATCTGTGCGTTTGTATTTGGGGAATTTACTAGCTGAGATATAACACGATAAACCTTCTGTTACTTTCTGTGTTCAAAAGAAACAGAGACAAAAGCTTTAATTAGTTCAGTGCCGCTGGAAAATGGCTTTGTTTTTGAATTCTGGAGGCCAAAAGCCTCGTCTTTCAAGTTGGAAATGTTTAATTAGGTTGCCTATGAATAAGCATCAGTGATTAAGTATGCTTTTTTGTGTGTGTGTGTGTGTGTGTGTGTGTGCATGTTTGCAGCATGCTTACTATTTCGTTTAATGTGGTTGTGTACATGAACACATTGTTATAAATCGCCACATCAGCTTTGATGGTCACTTTCACAGTTGCTGATCTGGTCTGACTCCTGTTCTTTGTTTGGTACTCCACACAATCTCCCAAACAACACACATCAGTCGTTGTTGTTCCTTGCTATGCTGTCTCTGCTCAAGATCTCAGTCAGGCACTGAAGTACAGCCGGTCTGCCTGCCAGGGGCACATTTACTCCAAGGCTTTCTATGTAATTGAACATTTTTTCCATCTGGCTATGAAAACGCTGAGTCATAGATTGCCAAGGCTCAGCGGGGCCATGAGGCTGGAAACAGGGCTAACTCCGCTCTGTGCCCTGAATACAGAGGTTAAAAACAAGGTAATCCTTCAGGGTGAGGAGGGGTGACCCCAAAACCAGCCCTTGCTTGTAAATATCTGGTCTGTCTTTAAAACTTGTAAACATTTCGTGGCCTTAATGTGTTATCAGGCTGTGGATGAAATCTCAGGGAACGCCCAGAGAGTTCTGGGATCCAGATCAATTGGCTGCATCAATAGAGCTTTAGAGCATATTGGAAATCAATTGCCGTGTCTTGCTCTGATCCATAGCTGGAGCTTCAAGTATAAGGAGGAATTAGCAGCATATTTCACGTAGGGTATATAGAAATCACATTAAGGGAAATATCTGGTGTCAGTTTAAAAATAATTGTAAATAATGTTGAATATTGTTGAACATTAGCTAATTGACAGGTCAATGTTCAGACTTGTTGAATGAGCCAATGATACAATGATGAACCACTTGTGCTCATGTTGGCTCATTTTGACCTCCCTGTTAACACCTTTAACAGAAACATACACACAACTATTTAAAAGTTGTTGTTTTTGTTTTACTTAGCAAGGATGCATTAAAATGATTAAAAGCGATTAAAAGTTTGTAATGGTATATAATTAGATTTCAACTTTTCATGTGATTTCGACTGGAGTAATGATGCTGAAGATTCAGCTTTGTCATCATAGAAATAAAAAAGTAAACTTTACCATTTATTCAAATATAAAAAAAAGTTATTTCACAATATTACTGTTTTACTGTATTTCTGTCAGGACCACTATCATCAAATACGATTGACAATTAGCATCCAGTTTGGATTGGCGGTGTGATTCTGTTCTGGGCAAGAACTCCCTGCGCATCCATGCAGCCTAGCATGGATAAGAGCAGGAGAGCAGCGATAACCCCCCTTGGCTAAACAGAACAGAACCAACATGAATGTATTCAGATATCATTCATTCGAGATTTTAAAATACATCATTCGAGAATTTATTCTGATTCAAGGGGAATCAGAATGCCAAATGCTGACTGGGCGAGAGGAGGAGCTGGGGATGGAGGAGGGTAATTGGCTCCTGAGAAACACGATAGCTGCTGATAATACTGAAGGAGCTTATAAATGTATACTGTGATAGGCGTCTTATTCCTATAGGTAGACGTGGATCAGCTGAGAGTCAACGTGACCTGCCAGAACTGACGCTACGCTTGATTTTTTTATCAAATAAATGCAGCTTTAAAAAACATAACAAAAAAACATTAAAAAAATTCTTACTGAACAGTAGTGCACATTAGACAGGACAGGAGTGTGTCATACTTTATGTATGTGAGGCTAAAGAAAAAAAGGTGTGTTACCTAACAGAGAGTTCTCAGTTCCCAGGAGGTTAATTGCATTTGTAAAGGGCAGAAAATTAATAGAGTTTAATGTCAGAAGCCGCCAGCTGGTGCATCCCTTTCATGTACGCACCCGCTTATAGAAATTAATAACATATTAATATTACAGTAGGCCTCTCCTTTTCATGTTGTGCTAAAGTGTCTACATGATTAGTGTTACGCCACTCACGTATTTGCCAATTAAGCAGGGAATTGTTAAGAGTAATGACATTAATGACTTTAAGAGCTGACAATCATTACTCATTTACGCCTCGTTGTCTCTAAATCTTCCTTCGCTTGATCCCCCGCAGGGAACGAAGAGAGATGCAACGGCTGATTTAACATTTTCCGTCATAACAAATTATCACCCCAGAAACCATGTAAGAGCGCTGCTGCAATTGTTTTGTTGCTGTCTGGCTTGTGCCATTTTGGCCAAAACTCACGTCACTCCACAGACGTGGAGAGAAAGAGGAGAAATAAAGCTAAAGAAGTCAACTACTGTATGTTGCTGTATACTGTATAAAAATGAAAGCGAGCGAGAGACAGTCAGAGGAGGGAATAATGTCTTTGGAAGTCTTGTGTTGTGACTCATGGAAAATAGCTGTGGCAGCAATGGTTTCACTTTTAAATGCAATGTGGGTAACTGGTACAGTAACTGCAGTTGTCTGAGGTGGAATAGCAGTGGTGATGAAGCTATAATCTAGATAATATGCTCTCTCTCTCTCTCTCTCTCTCTCTCTCTATTAGAGCACTTCACAGTAAATAGCTCTCAGATGCTTAGAATTTTTTTTTCTAGTTGTGGTTTTCTAATATTTTTCTTATTGTAAACGCACAATATGTGCATGTGGTGCATGTGCACATTTTTTATTGTCTCGGCCTGGTTTATGTGTGTCTGGTGGCTGTGGCCACTTTTTGGGGGACAGATGCTGGTGTGCATGCATGCCTGTGTGCGATCATGTATTCTGTCATTTCTTATTTTAGGAGTGTTTGCCAGACACTACTAACTCAGACACACACACATTATGTGTATGTGTCTGAGTTAGGGAGATTTGTGTATTCATCAGCACTGGTACAATGATCTTCTTTAGAGGATATTAATTGTGCCTCACGTTTTTTTTCTCAGTCTCAGGCTTATTTCTAAAATGTGCTGTTTTTTTAACTTTATTTTAGAATCTACCACCATTCCTGACACTGTTACGCCTACCCTTCCCCCTCAGGATGTGACAAGTACCGCCCACAGGACACCAGGTAATCAAACAGAGCACCTTACTTACAGAAAAAATTACTATTGTGCACAAGATCAGATCTCACTGTAGAGTGAATATCAATATATCCAATCAATTCAATGTATATTACAAAATACTTGGCTGAGATGTAATGGGAATATCTAGTAGAGCATGTCTCGTTAATGAATGTTTATATAAGCAATTTTAGTATATCACACATGCACTTTTATTTACAGTACTCTGCTGTGTAATTGCAGCTTTGCTTTTCCCAGAGCTCTAATAACAGATTGCCACCCCTCCATTTCTACACACTTATGTGTTGATGAGTAGAGGCTCGCAGCATGAACTCTAACATTATGCTAACTAGCATAGCAGCATGCCTTTGGATGGATGGCTGATGGAGGCCCACTAAATGCTGAGGCGAAGCGCTCCATATCGATGAGGCTGTACTGGAGTCTGTCAGTGTCTGCATGTTCACAAAGCAGCAGCACCAGCAGCAGGGCCAGTCTGTGCACATACAGTGAGGCTGAAATCTGTGCACATACATTACAGTGAAACAGGAATCTGTCATGTACAGTGAGACAGCAATCTCTTACGTAGAATGAAACTGGAAACTGCAATGTACAGTGAGACATGAATCTCTCCAGTGAAGCAAGAATATTTGCACATTTAGTGAAATGGCAATCTTTTATATACAGTGAGCCTGTTAACTTCCACTTACAGTGAAAAGGGATTCTGTGCACATACAGTGAAACAGGAAAATGTGCACATACAGTGAGATGGAAATCTATGCACATTGGAAACTGGAATCTTTAATGTACATTAGAAACTGGAAATAAATACAGTGAGATAGGAATCTGTGTGTAAAATGAGACAAATGTATGTATATATATATATATATATATATATATATATATATATATATATATATATATATATATATATATATGAGGAAATACATAGTAGGACACATAGTCATAGGACAAATATAGTATGTGTGTGTTATGGGAGAGCCTACAACAGGTCATGGAAAATGAGTATGGTTTGCTCTTTCTCTCTTCCCAGCTCCCTCCACTCTGTCATCTCTGGGTGGTTTGTGTGACTTTGAGCAGAGTATGTGTGGATGGACCCACGACCCCATGTCTGATCTGAAGTGGTCTCTGTATAGTTCCTCTAGTCCTAGTCTGGATCTAACACTGGGATCTGACAGTAAGTGCATCTTAATAAAAGTATTACATACTAATCTCTTCAAACATAAACAAAAACATTGGGAATTTTGGTATAGCATTGGGAATATCAGGAACTTTGAGAAGACAAATGTGCTTGATTATTAAGGATTGTTAGGAAAATAAACAGGAACAGCAGAAGATGGTCAGAAAGGAAGTATTGTGTTGTATGGTGACCTACTGTGACCGTACTGCACAAAATACATTTTTTGACCTTCTTTTGCCCTTGTCCTCTTTATAAATCCACACACTCGCACACATGCGCTCACCTCTCATTTTCCATCCATCCGTCTCATTACTAGTGTGTAATTAATGTGATGGTTGAAATCTGGGAATAGTATCTGTCATTCTCTCAGTCCATCCTCGTTCTTCCTCTGGGAGTTTGTTCATCTCTTCACATCCCTGAGCTTACCTGACCTTTATCAACCCTACGTGAAAAAAAGATGAGTGCTTCACTAATTCTGCTCACTCACACACACACACACACACACAGTTCTCCATGTCCTCACTGCTTTCCTGGAGCACTCTGCCTTGTGAGGTTGTTAAAACAATCTTGCACTGTTTTCCATATGTCAAGTTTTAAAGAGAGATCCAGCAGTAAAGAGGAAAGAATCCTGTCCTGTTTTAACCATTCCCAAACCACTTGCACCCCCAATCCTAAGACGTTCGCCCCTCCCTCTCTCTCTCTCTCTCTCTCTCTCTCTCTCTCTCTCTCTCTCTCTCTCTCTCTCTCTCTCTCTCTCTCTCTCTCTCTTTAACACCTGGGGTGTCACGTCACATTTCTCACCTTCTCCAAACAAACTGTGTAGATCCCCTAAACACAAAACTTCTAGAAACTCAAAAGTTGGTTTCCAAAATGTATCTCAATGCAATTCATAACACAAGTACACACAGTATTCTTAGTATTGTTGCATTAAGTGCTTTAGTACTGTAGCTAGAGTCTTTCCGATCAAGGGGTCAAGGTTTTGACCTGGTAAGCTTGTAGGTGATGTAAGTACATCATCTGGGGCCAAAAAGCTACTTTCTCCATTGACTGCCAGATTCGAGTAGATGTTTTATATGGAAGCCTGTTTCTTCTCAGTAAAGGAAATAATAATAAAAAAATAAAAAATAGATTTGAAGTCACATTAAGAAATATAAAATTGCAATTACAAGATAAAAAGTCACAAAGTCCAATGTCGAAACGGACTTCTATAGTTGTGCCAGTGATGCGTTTGCATATGGAGTATGTTTCTGGCTTCCCAGCATCCCTGGACAAGAGCTGCTCAACTCATTCACTTTATAGCACAGCTCTCTCCCATAAAATGATCCACAATCACAGTAAGCCGTGTAGATCCCATGGCTCCTGGAACAGCACTCTAGGCATTCCAGAGTGTTCAAACCAGTGTTTTAACCAGGAAACGGAAAAACAGAGGGCCAGAAAGGGTTAATGCGCAGTCAGCCTAATTAACTCTAGGTGTAGAAGGTTCCACTTAAAAACAATAATCCCAGAAGTACCTTTCCCTGCCCTCTGGTTACCTCACAGGCACATCAACCTAATCCAAACAGTGTCTATGCTACGGTGAAATTTCCCTGTGAAAGGGTAATTAATTTTCCTATATGTACTGTATACCCAAGATCAAACAGAATAAGTTCTTTATGCTTTAATTAAATGCATAATCTTTTTAGGCATCTCATAAAGGAACACCAGCGACGACCTGATCTGATCTCTGATTTCAGTGCTGTTTTCAATAAGTTTGGGATGAGAAATGTGTCAAAGTAGGGTGAACGGAAATGACTATGCCATTTCTCTATACATCAGTGTAGGTGAGAGCATTCGAATTATAGCTGAGGCAGCATGGGTAATGATGATAATTTCTGGTGCCACGCTGTCCGGTCTGATCACTGTTTCCCAACCTTCTTTCTGAGTGTTGTTTTCCGCTCTTCTGTCCTCTCCCATTCATTTTTTTTTCTGCTTTACTGAGATGTCCACAGCTTTTATGTCTGAGCTGATTTTCTGCTTCCCTCCGGTTCAATTATTTATCACTTAGCAACATAAAAAAACATACCAGATTGTTTAGTGCAATGTTACGGCAAGAAAGAAACAGAAAGGGGGGGGAATTTTTATTTGGCTTACAGTGATATCACTAAGTAGATAACTAGGACATGTTCCTGGATCTACATCCTGGTTTGTGTAGGGTTAAAGATTTGGTTTAGGGGTAATGATTAGGGTTGGGAAGTTGTTGAAACATGAAAAGGAATGTTGTTCTAGAACTAAAAGATATATTCAGCACTTGTTTCTGTCTCTCTACAGATTTTGGGAATTTCCTGTACGTCGAGGTGAGTCCTAAGTCAGAGCCGCAGCGTGCACGGTTAATGAGTCCATCGGTGGGACCCGAGCGCCGCCCCGTCTGTCTGCTCTTCTACTACCAGCTTCAGGGTGAAGGTCAGGACAGTCTGCGTGTGTTGCTCCGGGACGATGACCAGGAGGAGACGCTGCTCTGGGCACTGAAAGGAGATCAGGGGCCCATGTGGAGGGAAGGCCGCACCATCCTGCCTCAGTCCCCCAAAGAATATCAGGTGCACATACTCATCCAATAGAAATCCGTGATGTATATTAGGGCTGTTTTCGACGAAGGATTTTCATAGTCGAATCTGATTCGTTAGATTTTGCCGTAGTCGACTGATAGTCGAACCTTTTTTTTATTTATTTTTTTAGATAGCAGCTAGACGTTCGGTTGAATAACTGTTCGTCTCTTATAGGACAACTCGCTCTACGTTTAAAATGAACAGCAAGACAACTAGAAGTGAATGTGCTTTCCATTAAATTAATCCTTAACAACAACAAAAAAAGCTTTGTTTAAAAAAAATCACACACAGTAAACAAAACCTTAACAAAAAAACTTTGCAATGAACTTTGCAATTTAGACGCGCAAACTGGTTGCCGGTGCGGTCGGTGAGACGTACATGCCCGAGCAGATTCGGCTTGAAGCCGTTCATCCTCGGATGCGGTGTCGCGCGCGCTGTTACAAAAAAAGCCGTGCACACAGCCAAGCGAAATGGGGTCTTGCCGGTCTTGCACACCCAACGCGTCATTTTTTGCCATGCGCACCTTCGCGCTCGTGCGGACGCGTCTGGTATAAACAAGGCTTTCTCCGTGTCAGCGCGCGTTCTGATCGGTGAAGGTGCACAGACCTCTCCCGAATGATCTCCAGCACTCAGCCTCCGAACCACCACTAACTCCGCCTCCGTTTCCCTCGTAAGCTGATATTAGTATTTAAACATTCTCTATGATAAAAATTTTTTGTAAAAAATATTTTAATAGCACGGTTTTGGCGGTTATGGAGTTCTAATGACACTGTCGGTCTCATGGTTATATGATAACCGTCACACCCCTATTGGTTACATAACACTTCCCTACTGTTCGACTATGAGGTTCATAGTCGAATCAGACCTCTCCGAATCGAATCGTCGAATCCTCGACTATTAGAAGTCAGCCTTAATGTATATAATGATAAACATTGACTTGAGAGTAACGAAGGAAGTAAATTGACACCAGTAATGGTGTCAATCGAAATGAAGCTAATTGAAACGTACAGTCTTTAATTCTCTTTCTTTTCTGTTTAATTTGCAAGGTTGTCATCGAGGGCTTCTTTGAGCGAGGCAGTCAAGGGCACATCTGGGTTGACAACATCCATATGAGCTCCAGCGTCGAGCTTGAGCAGTGTACACGTAAGTATCAACACCTGGGTTTTTCTTTGTTTTGCTTTATTTCTCTCTTTCAGCCATCACCCACCAAATTTGTCACCAGGGACCTAATGAACACATGCCAAGCACCAGATGCAAGTAATATATGCTTTGAAAACAAAACAAAGGGGAATTTTCTTTAAATTATGCCTGAAATGCATACAAAATGTTGCGTAAAAAAATTGCATTTCTCATAGGGATTTGCATTTATTTTATATTTATTTATTATTAAATACTTGTTTTTTATTTTTTATTTTTAAACTGCAAAATTGTTTCTGGGCTGGTAGGAAATATTTCTACATTTTAAGAAAATGTTTATACATTTTCTAAATTTGTATTGGCAGATTTGACAAAACTTCATTTTGGACTTCATTCTGACCGCATAACTGTGGCTTTCCATGCCCACCCTACTCTTCCCATTCAAGCTCAAGAAAAAATTAATCACATAGAAAGTGTTTTTCAAGTGCTCGGCTCACACAAAAAGCTGAAAACTAGGCCACACTCGCCCTGTGGGCTCTGATCTCAATCTATGTTTCATTAGTTTCTTTTCCTTCTCCTCTCTTATTTGTAAACAGAGCTTTTCCAGAGCCATGCCAGGGAATAACCAGTCAGGCCTGCTCTCTACGGTGTAGCTTTTCACAAACACAGAACAGACATTAATGTCGAACAAAGCACTTCGCTACACGGCCAGTCAATCACAATGCTGTGAAGGTTATTTACTGAGCAAAAACATTGCTTTTCCTCTGAGGACATATTATATTTAAACAATGATCAGCAAAAATAGGATTAGTTATGAATCAAGATATTGATGTGAGCCATCATTCAGTCGCTCACGTGCACAGGCCCCCTGCTTTGGGACTTCTCTTATTAATTAAAGTTGTTCGGTGTGCATGCGCCAGCCCCTGCGTCGCTGCCAAATCTGTCCCCTGCCTCTCTGCAGAGTTCCCTTTTAAAGCGACTGCATTCCAAACATTCTGAACTGGCATTCTTTTTCTCTGGCAGTCTGAGTGTGTGCACGGAACAGTTTGCCAAATGACACACAGCCCAATCCTATTCTCCTCCCCTCTTCACTCTTTCTGTCTTATTTCTTCTCCTTAACCTGTGTTTGTGATTTCAGACCCCTCTCAGTCACATGTGTCAGAATTCCACTGCACTGTTGTTATTTATGTGAAAATATTTTATTTGTGCCATTTTCTTTTTTTAATCCATATTTTTTTCTTGTTTCAGAACCCTTCGCTGCATTCCCCCCTGAAATGACTGGTGAGTTTCTGGCATATTGTCATTTCCTGTGCCAATGTTTGTGCTTCCTGCTTGTTGCCTAGCAGCTTGCATCACCTAAAGGGCTTTTGATAATCATTGTATTTTTGGTTAAGCTTCACACCAGCAGCGCACAGGGATTCTGTACAGTCTGTTTCCAATCCCACAACAAAGTTTAAATGAGTCAGATTCAACACCGATTTTATGTGTTTAGTTGTTCGTTCAGTGACGTTGGTGTCTTGATGCCAAACCATTGCCGTCATCATGGTTATTGTCCTCACCATCATTATTGTCATACGGACATTTGGAGCATGTGCTGAATCCCAGCATGCATCTGTAGCCTCACATCATGTGCTGTGTTACTGTATATGGTGTCGTTATCATGCTAAACATCATCAAATGTGGCCTATAGATTCAGTTGGTCTCTTACCCCTCGTATGTCACCCCTTGACATTTCAATAAGAAGATTTCTCACCAAATTCTTCCTAACCCAAATTATATAAGCCATGCTATGGGCATAAATATCTCTGTAATCATAATGTACCTTAAAAATGGTCTCATTAGTATATTATAATATATTATAATAAAAACAGTAATATATAATAATTATTGATGTTATTATTATTAATGTATTATTATTAGGAAATAATAATATTAATATTATTTCCCAATAGTAGTAGTGGTAGTAGTAAATTATAGTAAATCCTAATAATACAAATATTTTTTGTTTTGCACCTTAAATACAAAAAAAGAAATGGCTATTCAAGGTGATTCACAGGTCAGAATGTAAAATAAAAAAATAGACACATCAGTTTCCTTATGGACTTTTAAGAAACATCTGAGACAAAGTTGATAGAAATGATCACTGTGAACTCTTTTAGAACTATTTCAGTCTCCGGAGCAATGAAAGAGCAATATCTGAGCAGTAGCATTTTCCTCTGGGGTGACATTCAGGAATTTACTACTAGTTCATTGAGAACAGCAAAGCACTCTAATGTTGATGGTACACCTTATCCTTGTGTAAGCATTGTTCTGGTGGTGTGTGTGTGTGTGTGTGTGTGAGCTGCTGTGCTGCTATGGATGTCATATGTTTATTCCCCAACAGCTGCATGATTGCAGTCAATCAGATTCAGCTGCAGTGGAATAATATTCATACACTCCATTTTAAATGATTGTGGAGCACACAAGCCCACTAATATCCTATTCCTTTAGTAACTAACTCCCTTTTTCTTAATTGAAGTGGAAATGATTCCCAGTATAAGTAGATTCGTTTTCCCATAGCAGTCAAAATTCCTAGATTACATGCGTGTTTATGCATAGACGAGAGTAAGAAGACATGGAGGGAATAGAAAGAGAGATTGGTGGAGGTTTGTGTGGTTTGTGTGTGTGTGTGTGTGTGTGTATACACATGTGGTGGGTGAGCAGTTTTCATGCACTGCTGGGTTGGGTTCATGGAAGACTTTGGCTTGAGGCAGATGAAGCTGGCACAGATCCATGCATGCAAGAAAACAAAACTTTCCCAGAAAGAAAAACTACAGAGCACACACACGCACACACACACACAATCGCCAAAATACAGCATTACAAAAGAAGGGCTGAGAGAAGGTGCTGACATCAGCCGGTGTTTTATGACACAATATGCTTTTATGACCTTCACATTTGGTTGCATAAGAAATTAGCACAGATTCCACAATGCATCAGCACATTTCAAGTGAACTATCTGAGATGTATCATCTGTTCACACCCCATGAAACACATGTCTGCATTCTTAATGTGATTTAGAAGGACAAAACTCAATCTGAACAGTTATCGAGTCCCTGCGAAGGGGCCGCTGACAGGCGTTGACGTGCATGTGCATTTGCGTGTCTGTGTTTGTTTTGTTTGTATGCAGCACCAAATCAGAGCAAAATCATTCACATACAATCCAAGATGGCTTGAAGCTATGCAGTCTGCATGCCTCTCTACCCCAAGCCAATTCTTCTGTGTCTCTCCACCAGGGGGAGCCTCACCTGGCTGGAGCGACCCCACTGTGGACACGACAGTGTCCCTGCAGCCCCTGCCCACCTACTGGTATTATGTAATAGCCGGAGGTGGCGCCATTTTCCTCCTGGGCTGCGTCACGTTGGTCATGGTGCTGTGTTGCCATCGCTACCACTTGGCGGCCAAGAAGAGCCAGCACTCTGTGTCCTACCAGAGCACGTACACTGGACAGTACGCTGGCAGTGGTCCCGGGGGTCTCGCCAGACCTGGGGTGGAGCCGATGCTAACGATTAGGTTAGAGAAGCAAGAGCCCTCCTCACAGTGCTGAGACGACACCAACGAATCTCTTCATCCCACTATTTCACAGGGACACCTGCATGGTGCCCCCTTAAAGTCGAGGATGAGGCGAAGAAGATGTGGACAGATATAAGCACCCGAGTTGTCGACTTTTTTGTGGAGCTCTAGTGCTGGAAAGTAGGAGATCTGCTGTGCCGAAGGGACATCCAGCCAAAATCCTGACTGGCAGAGACCCCCTTTCCCCCTTCGCTCTTTAGCTGTGTGTGGATGGGAACCTTACTATGAAAGCTCTAATCTCCTGTTCATGACCAATCCTATTGTACAGTCAAAAGAACAAAATCAGAGGAGAGCCTGCGAACAGCGACGGGAGTGAGGCATCAAAACAGGAACAAAAAGAAAAACCGGCAAACATTTCCTTGCATGTGTGCCGCATCTCATGTGCTCATAGGAACACTTGAGGCTCGAGGAGTTTGACAAGAAGCTTCAAAGAAACAAAAGCATGAATGTCAAACACTCTGGGACAAATGTTCTAGCTGGAGAATCAGGATATGTGTGGAAGGCTTAGGTACCACGTAATGTACTGAATTTTAAAACTCCTGGTACCGTCTTTGACTGTTGAATGAAGCTTCTTAAAAGCATTTTGAAGAATGTTTGTTCTTTTTCAGAGAGTTCATTTTGAGTATCTGTCAATATGTGTCTATATATAAACTCTTCTTTTCTGAAAGTCACCGGGGCTTTGGCACTTACAGTACGTCTGAAGAGATAAAGTATGTTTTCCGCCTATATGCAAAGGTCACATGACCCCGCCTTAGCCAGCCTACTCCTCTGATTGGCTGACTGACTGATACAACATTGGCCTTAAGACGCTTCAGTGGCATTGAGCTAGTTCAAGCCGATCACTGTTCTCATTTATTGTTTAATCCTTTCGTATTCATGCTCAGCCGAGATCAACCTAAGTGTATATGCAGCTAACTGATGCACTGACTTTATTTTTGTAGCTAACGCTAAAGCAGTATGTGTATTTGTGTGCTGTTCCCCCAGAGATTTTAATTACACATAGTCTTGTAAAGAACAGAAGCGGAGAGCTTTGTAAATCTGCCAAATGTTAGAGAGTGCAGGAGTGCTTCGCTAGCCGATTTTGCTTCAGGGAACGAGTTGGCACGTTAGCATGTTAGCTGAAGCCCATCTCCAATCCACCTTTTATAGTGTCACTCAATGCACCTGCAAATGTCTTACTGAATCACTAAACAACCTCTTATCTGTATTTTTGGGTGGCTTTTGCCATTTTATCAGTTGAGTTAGACAGCCGACTGGGAAAAAAAATAATTAGCATTTTGTTTTATTAGCATTATTTGCATATGACAATCTTGCTACAGATTTTTTTCTTTAATGTATCAAAACATGCTATATATGCAGGAGATTGTTTTAAAATGCACTTCAAATGTGTGCTGCGAGTATTCGCTTAATCTCTTTAGTGTGCTACTTGAAACGTAGCGGTATACCTCTGGAAAAAAAAAACCATGATATGGTCTGAGATGTTCTGTCCAAGTACATGGTGTTCAGTGTTTTCTTCTGCACCAAACAAACACATAAAAATAGGCGCCATCAGAGCTCAGGATGGAAATTCCCCCAACAAAACATTCTCCCCTTTACACATAAAGAGTCTGAGGCTTCATCCATTACTGAAAGCATCTGTCAGGCAGCCACGTCAGATTGTGGCTTCATCTAAAGCAACTGGGATGAAAGGAGAAAGTAAATCCTGATATCTTGTTATGTCCTCCATCTGGCAATAGGTGAAAATAATCCCCCATCACGGACAGGCTGGCCCTTTTCTCGCCCGTTAATCTGCTCTTCACGAAAGAATGTGTGGGGAGATGGAAGGCGAGATCAAAGAAAAGCCTGCTTTTTAAATATAGACCTTCTCTGCAGAATCCAGGGTCTGAAGGGGTTTGTTTGAAACACAAAAGCACATGAAAGATCCTTGCAGACAGCCAGAGAGACCACCTGACCCAGGCACATTGTTGGAGCATTGTCTCCTCTTTTCCTAATCCTCTATACAGTATAGTGTGTTCTGGGGAGATGGGACACACAGTAGCTTGCGAGACGTCAGTTCAGTTCAGTTTTGAGTCATTTGGTCTCCGTTGCACCCACATATTGTGAAACCTCTCACTTATTTAAGGCAGAATTTGCGATACGCAACACGTTTCTCTAAGTTTCTGTGGCCCACCCGCCCCAATTGAATGTGTAACAATACTAGCGTCAAAATTGTCTCGTCTCGTCTTGAGCAATTATACCGTTTGATTCCTTAGTTACATTTGACACGTGTTCTGGTTTGTTTTGAGCAAGATGCATTTTTCTGTCATGGATGTTTCATATGCCTGTATGATTAATGTATGAACTTATATCAAACATTTAACCCAGACTAAACAATGGTGATTCTGTATGTTGTTTTGTAGTCTGAAAGTATTAATTAACTTCATTTCATTTTCAGTTTTTCTCTTTACTATTTATTTTGAGTTGAATATGTTTTTAAATCTACTGTGGCTTTTTTTTTTTTTTTTTTTTGAGGGTTTCTTTGAACCATTTAATATTTCTAATTAGGTAATGGACCAGATTACATTTTAAGCCTGTCGTAAGCATTCTTGCTTGGAGTTTTTTTTTTTGCCGTCTCTCAAAAGATATTAATGAGCAAAAGCACTCAGAGGGGGCCCATATGATGCCAAGAGTCTGTCTCTGATAGTACCTGCACAAAACAGCATATGCTCTCACCCCTCCTCAGAGACGGAGACAGGAAAAGGCGGTCGACATCTAAAGTGTCTGTCTGGAGAAAATGAATTTTAATGTAAAAAAAGAGAAAGAAATCCAGGTTGTATACTCTATATGTTTGCTTAAAAACAGGTAAACTATTCCACCTACAAATCTTGAACTTGATTAATCAGTTCGGTCTATTGAAGTGTTTACTCATGTTTACTGAACATGAATTTTTTTATGTTCATTATGTTGACATTATGCTTAATTTGCATCAAGTTCTGGTGGGTTTGTGGTTGTGTGCACTTTTTTGTCCTTTGTGAATGTGGGGCTTTAACCCTGCCATCTATATAAGCTTTTTCTTTTCTCTCTACAACGCAGCATTTTCAGCCTGTTTAAATACATACAGTATGAGGTATATTTTAGCCTGTTGAATTTCGTGGTATTGGAAATGTTGTATGGAATGTTACAATAAAGTGATATTTTTCTACAAACTGCAGCTAAAGTGGTTTGTGCTCTTTTTTATGGGTATTTGATGATGTATAACAGACGCTGCAGCTGTTTGTACCCTAGTCTGTGTGCTCATCAGTGTACAGAATTATTGCTATTTATGTTGGCCATTTTGTGCTCATACATTGCACTGCTGTTACTGGCTCATGGAACAACAATGCACACGTTGTTTTCTTCGAATGTACCAAAAGAGCTTGTTTTCATGTACTCTTTTCAATTTGACATTGGGTGTTTCATTTTGGTTGTGTTTGTCTTCCAAACAGAGCGAAGACCTGAAGACCTTGGAAATAATCGTCTATTCAATGGCAGAGAGCGCACTGGTCAAGGTAAATCTATTCATCAACCTTCAAGCATAGACTGGTGTATTTTAATAATAAACACAAATGGTGTCTTGGACCAGAAACAGAAAGTATGTACACAAATGCGGATGTGAATGCCTGGCCAATGCAAGAAAAAAATTAATTTTTATCACAGATACGAATATTAATCAGCACAGCTGTTTTCAACATAAGAAAAATCCTGTAAGAAATGTTTTTTGAGCTGCAAATCAGCTCATTAGAATGATTTCTGAAGGATCATCATGATTTAACAAAAAAAAAAATCTTTCTTTCGTCAAAACCACTCAGATGCCTGTATTTTTATAGATTGTAACTTCTGTCTCAGGCTATAGCTATATTGTTTTGATCAGCACTTTGGTAAACCGTGGGTTGTTTTTAAATGTGCTTTATAAATAAATAATGAAATGAAACTCAGATAATTAATGTGGTTCAGATAACATCATATTTGAGTTTCTGTTGATTAAACCAATCTCCTTCGTTTTATTAACTCAAAAAAAAAATTTTCTGAATAGTAGAAAACAAGTCTTATTCAACACAAGTTCGCTACTTCAGTAAATGTAACTAATTTTAAGTATGTTTGGATATTTTTACTGGAAAACAAGGCAAAAGTACTGAGTAAATGATGTTTTGCAATGAATGGCATGTGAAGTCAGTTGCATTTATTTCAGCCCTTACTGTTTATTTTTATCCAAAAACTAATTAGGTCCCATTGATACTTGTGAAATGTATTAACTGATAAACATTTTATTCCTGTTTCCAGGGTTCAATTTCCCTGCCTGGACCACGCCCAACCCCTCACGAGAACCTCCGGTGACACGGTACTCCGAGAAAGACAACGCCTGGCTGTACACCCTTGATCCCATCCTGGTCACTATCATCGTCATGAGTTCCCTGGGCGTTCTGCTGGGGGCGGTGTGTGCCGGTCTCCTGCTCTACTGCACCTGCTCCTACAACGGCCTGTCATCCCGCAGCACCACCACACTGGAGAACTACAACTTCGAGCTGTACGACGGCATCAAGCACAAGGTGAAGATCAACCAGCAGCGCTGCTGTTCTGAGGCCTGAAGGGAGTCGATCGGGAGAGACGCTCCGTCCGCTCTTGAACTGGTGCCGGCCTGATCCAAAACTGTGAATGGACCTCACGCCGCTAATATAGGGCTGATCTCTGACCGGGATTGTGGAAGGATCACTGGAAGCGTAGAGGCTTCCTGTGGACAGCTCAGCGGGAGTGAAACATGATCAACACATATCAACCTAATGACTTTACCCCTTCAAAAATGAAAAAGAACTTTAAAGAAATGTATATAGCTATAGATTTGTAAAGAAAAATACAATCTAATAATGCTTAATGGAAGCTAGAAGACAGATCGCTTGTAAAATCTTGGCCTCTATTGTGTGAATGCTGTGGCCTAGAATATTGTGGACATTTGCTTTAGTTTAGACTCGTGTCTTTTTGCTGACTTGCTTAAGTTCCCATCCCGTCTTTTGCCACTTTCTACAACCGTTTTGAAGTGTCAACGCCTCTTATGAATGTTTTATACATAAGTTCAGTCTGTCTGTAGCATAATGTTTTTGTTGTGGCCATTAGAGAACGAGGAAAGAAAATGCTGTATTACATTCAGAAAAAAATCCTTTTAGATTGAAGTATTAGGATTGTCTTTTGAGTCTCTTTTTTTCTCCTTTTTTTTTGTTGCTTTTTACTGTTTGATTTCTAAGCATAGCGTTAAAGACTCTATGCTGACAATTTCAAACTAAATTATCGCAACCTATGGATTGCTAAGGATTCAGAGCCACTGAGCTAAAGAGTGTTACGAGAGTGGAAAGAGAGTGAGAGCATCTTCTGTTCTCTGCTACTCACTGTACCCTATTCTTGAAGGAACAAAGACTCAAGCTGGCAAAGCGACTTTGGTGAAGGAGCTGGAAAATCCCCAAGCCACTTTCATGTACAAACAATCGAGCCTTAAGCAAACTGTTTTGGAGGAGAGCCATTATGAAACACCAGTCCTTGGGTTTAAAGCCACTGGAGCCTCGGAGGAGTCAGGCCTTGCGCTTGCTTTATTTCATTTCATCTGTCTGTTTACTCCATGGTTTATTTTGGGCTGCTGAAAATGAAGGCTAACAAGACCAGGTTTGGTGTAAGCCTGGGAGAAGGGTGAGAATTTCACAGAACGTTTCACCTAGAGGTGAAGAGAGCGGTAGAACGAGTATGCACATGGGGGAAATGTGTGTACATTTCTAAATGTACCTCTACTGGCCTCTCGCTCCCCAGAGCCACGCTGGGAGTTCTGTTGACTTGTGGTTCGGGGGGGAGAGGGGCCTTGTCTTATTATGGAGTGCGGAAATCAGCCGGAGACATGGATTGTTCAGTTGTTGGGGGAGAGAGCGGTGAAAAGGGAGAGATTGTGTGTATTCAGCTCGGTTTTCATTGGACTCTGTTGACTCTTTTCCAAGTGCCTTGGAGCTCTGGCCTGTTTTGGCTTTGCTGCAGAGCTGTGATAGTATTACCTCGTCTGTCTGGGACAGGAGGCCAACACCAAAAGACATGGGGATCCCGGCACTGGTCAGAACATTCAAAAATTGTTGTTTGTAGACTTTGTACAGAAAAAAAAGTTCTTTTTTTATTGTTATTATTATTATTTAATAAAGTATGATTAACGATACTTGTGACTGGTGTGAACTTTATTTTCATAGAGATCGATCTGTCTCTCTCATCAATCCATTTATCTGTCTGTCTGTCTGTCTGTCTCTATCTATCTATCTGTCTGTCTGGTTGTCTGATCTGCTGTCTGAACTATCTATCTGCCTTTATGTCTGTCTGCTCTATCTATCTGTCTGTCTCTTTGTCTATCATCAATCCATTTATCTGTCTGTCTGTCTGTCTATCATCAATCCATTTATCTTTCTGTCTCTGTCTATCTATCTAGCTGTATGTCTGTCTGTCAGTTTATCTTTCTGTCTGTCTAACATTAATCCATTTATCTTTCTGTCTCTATCATCAATCCATTTATCTGTCTGTTTGTCTATTTGTCGGAAAGCCTATCTCTCTGTCTGTCTGTCCATCTATCCATCCATCTGTCTGTCTGTCTGTCTGTCCCTATCTCTATCTCTCTGTCTCTATCTCCCTATCTATCAGTCTATATGTCTGTCTATCATAAATCCATTTATCTGCCTGTCTATCATCAATCCATTTATCTTTCTGTCTTTCTCTACTGTATATGTCTGTCTGTCTGTCAGTTTATCTATCTATCTATCTATCTATCTATCTATCTATCTATCTATCTATCTATCTATCTATCTATATATATATATATATATATATATATATATATATATATATATATATATACATATATATCTGTCTGTTGTCTGTCTGTCAGGTTATCTTTCTGTCTGTCTGTCCATCTATCTATCCATCCATCTGTCTGTCTGTCTGTCTGTCTGTCTGTCTGTCCCTATCTCTATCTATCTGTCTCTATCTCCCTATCTATCAGTCTATCTGTCTGTCTATCATCAATATGTTTATCTATCTGTCTATCTGTCTGTCTGTGTCTGTCTGTCAGTTTATCTTTCTGTCTGTCAACAATCCATTTATCTATCTATCCATCTATCTATGTACTCTATCCATATATCCATCTATCTATCTATCTATCTATCTATCTATCTGTCTGTCTGTCTGTCTGTCTGTCTGTCTGTCTGTCTGTCAGTTTATCTTTCTGTCTGTCTATCATCAATCCATTTATCCGTCTGTCTATTTGTCGGAAAGCCTATCTGTCTGTCTGTCCATCTATTCATTCATCTGTCTGTCTGTCCCTATCTCTATCTATCTGTCTCTATCCCCCTATCTATCAGTCTATCTGTCTGTCTATCATTAATATGTTTATGTGTCTGTCTGTCTGTCTGTCTGTCTATCTATCTCTTCATCAGTCTGTCTGTGCATCTATCATTTTTATCATATTTTATATATATTATCTACACACACTTTTACTCCAGCTCTACTGAGTTTCACTCGACATCGATCCTGCAGGAAAAACTCAAAACACTGGTGGGGTAAATTTCACATCAAGTCCATTTCAGTCCCATTTAACTTCAGCTCATCTCAGACAATCCATTGAAATCTGTTTGCAGTCTTAATTCAGCGCCTGACCTCGCTGTGCAGCTGTGCTGAGGGGAGACAAAGGAGAGTTGAGCGCCACGTCTCCAAAACACTGTCAGTTTATAGACAGCCCTTCTGACTAGACCACACACAATCCAATCGAACGCATAACCTCCATACATGGACAGAGATTCAAAAAATAACAGCCCTCAATGACTCATTAAATGTAACACTGTGATCTTGTCTTTCACTTCAAACATAAACATAGCAAATAATTAACACAGAAGTAGAGAAACAGCATCACACCAGATGAATGAGATATTCAGTTATCCATACATTCAAAACTCTCATTTTAGTGCAGCTTGCTGTGCATCACAGAACAGCAGTGGTCTCCATCTCTGACTAAACCCAGATCCCTGCAGATACAAGGGCACATTTGTTTGTTTCCTGTTTGATGTTGACTTGACTAATGATCCATGTGCATAATTATTTTGTACTGGATCCTGACAGCCCCCAACCAAATAATATCATGAAGCGCCAGTTGTGTGGCTCATTCAGGAATGTGCTGTCATATGGATGCCTGCCGTCCTTCCTCATTAACAGCGACGCCACGTTTGAGAAATGCAAGCCACCATCCATCAAGGAAGAGCGAGGGGCACAGAATGGAGCAGGGGAATTTGTCAGTGTGATCAGGGCTGAAGTCTTTGCTGACTCAGTCTTGTAGACTCTCTGAAAATACGTGATGTGTAGGGTTGTTTGGTTGAGAAGACCTTGAATTAGACTCCAAGCATTAGTGTTACTGGTTGGGATTGTTTATATCTGCTATTTCTTGTGACGGTTTTTCTAGAAACCTAAGAGGTCTTGGGCCAATACTCTCATTACAGCTCACACTGGGCTCTGTTTAAACAACCCCACCAAGATCAATGAAATACATAAAAAATTGAATGGTTCAATTAAACAGCAGAGGATAGAATGAATTATCTATAAATTATCTAATATACTTTGTAGCTCTGGGCATTGAAGGCAAAGGTCATTCATTTCTTTCTGGTCTGTGTTGTATGTCTGACTCTGGGATTTTCCAAATGATTTTGCTTATATTCTGAGAATTTTGCCATAACCGCAACTCTTGTTAATTTGTTCTTGCTCCTGGCCCAGCATGTAATGTTAAAGAGGACCTATTATGCAAAATTCACTTTTACATGGTGTGTGTAAACAACCAGCCTATAATGGTAAAAATCAACCCACTCCTTTTTTATAATCTCCATAAATCAGAAGCATGCAGTGTCTGAAAATATGTTGTTCCAGACAAGGTTATTTTCGTAAACGAAAACATTGGTCAAAAATAGTGGTCGACCGATATATCGCCGAGGCCGATATATCGGCCGGTATTTGGATTTTTTAAGGTATCGGCATCGGCCGATAAATATTTCCGTTTGGCCGATATATTTCAAAACAGTTTGTGACAGTGCATTAGTGCTTTTTTTCCACTGGCGCGAGCAGAGCGAGTATGAATGAACTGAATACGCTAGCTTTGCTCCGCCCAGAACCATAAGACAAGCCACTCAGAAGTGAAGCAGACATCTGACAGACACAGTAAATGACCAATCAGCATTCGCTTTCTAACCTGACGCTACATTGTGTTACACACAAAAACACTCCGGCGTGCAGCGAAGTCTATTCAAACAGTACCGTGATGTGTCAGATCTGCAGCCCAGCGACAGCTCCAGTGGGGGGTCACAGATGTGATATAAACGAATTCAAACAAAACTGAAAACATTTTACCTCACAAACAGTCAAAAATCCTCTGACTGGCTGTTCCCTTTACGCGCGTTGTTCTCGGTTACGTTTAAACTAGACGCTGTTTCCTCACGGACTGAAAAGCTGGGTCGCGTGCACTACAGATCAGTGATCGCGTGAGGTGGATGAGAAGAGAACACTGTATGGTATAATATTAATAATAATAATACGTTTGGGGAAAAAAATCCTTGAAAATGTTATTCACTATCTCTATCTGATGTATTTAATTATCCACGATTGGCGTAATATTGTGTGTAGTATACCCTTTCATATGTTCCGGTCGGATTTGATGTTAATCGAGCATGCAAATACATGTGACGGCTTGCAAAGTTTCAAAGAAACTAACAAGCAAAACTAAACAGACATAAATCATTATTATTTAAATATACTTACAGTAAAACAACCTGTTTAAACTAAATAGTGTAAATAAACTATGTGAGATTTTTATTTAACTATGTATATTGTACATAAAATGTATGGAATTGCATGTACTATTTTGTCATTAATTTATGAATATTGTTTAGATTGGTTCATTAATGATACATGTTATTTGTAACCTGAAGTAAGCAGCAGTAATTATTCAAACTTTATTTATTGAAGTGTTACAGTACCTCATTTGTTTACATTTTAATTACTTAATTAGTAAATATGTTTAATTGCAAAAATAATTTTGCATAAATATTATGTACAATAAATGTTCATTTAGTTTCACCAATATTCTTTGTCTTATTTACTGTATTCACAGGTACTGTATCGGCCTCATATCGGCCAATCGGCCAGATTACTTTCTCAATATCGGCATCGGCATCAGCCATTAAAAATCCCATATCGGTCGACCACTAGTCAAAAATACATTTTCGCAAACTGAAATAAAATAGAAATGTCAACATAGATGAAAAACTAAAACTAAACAAAACTAACAACAGTTACCGAAAAACTAACTGAAATAAAACAATAAATAAAAATAATAGTTTTCGTAATTAATAAGCTCTCATCCTGTACCGGAAAATCACTTTTTTCCATTATAATGCGCAACATTATTTTTACGTTTTCGTGTCTTTTGTATCGTTTCGCGCATGACACGACGTTCTAAAAAGGTGGCACACTCAAGTTAAAATAAGTTCAACTTTTAAAAGACGCATCTCGAGACCTTGCACTTTTTCCCCATTTCACATTTATTCATCAACTAACCAGAAACGTCCTGTTGCATTCTGTAAGTTGTAACTTCTTCCTAAATCTCTCAATCTATGTCCGACTCAAGTTCAAATATATAAGCTGAACACAGCTACAGACAATTTCTGACATTTTGGCTGTGCGAGATTCTCCAGTTTTGTTGTTGCTGGAGTATAGGAAGCATGAGATGTAAAGGCTCCACCCTCTTCTGGAAGGAGGGCAGAGAACAGTAGCTAATTTGCATTTAAAGGTATACACACATGAAAGCTCACACCCAAATAGGGTCAAATTGGCCATGCTATAATAAATGATCTGTGGGGTATTTTAACCCGAAACTTCACAGCCACATTCTTGGGACACCAGAGACTTGTGTTGCATCTTGTAAAAATGGTGCATAATAAGTACCCTTCAAAGATCAATATACTCTCAACAAGACTTAAGCATCTTTGCTGTCATCATAAGAGATGCTTATCTTTTTCATGGTACAATCATTGCACTGCCTTCTTGCTAAAAGTGAAGTTCCAGAGTAAAGCTCTCATGAGTCTGAGAAGCTGCTGAATGTTTTACTATAAAGTTGACAGACCGGGATGTGTAGCGAGCTGTCATGAGCGTTTGAATCAGATTCAAACATCTTCCCAGTGGCAGATGGCTGGAGACGGCCTGAACCGCCACTGACAAGAGACCTGCAAAGGGGACAGATGCTCTGTGTGTACAGTATGTGAAAATGACGTGGTCCATCACCAAAACTGTATAATTGAAAGTCTCTTTCACCCAACATAAATGTTTAAAATCAAATCAGTATTTAATGTCCATTTTGAATTTATTTGCAAGTTACGTATTTGGTAAACCCCGTCAAAGTGAAATAGAGAGCACTTAGCCAGTCATTAATGCAAAATCAACTATGCTTTATGTTGGGGTTTATTTTGTGATACTGATTGTTGAATGTATATTATTTCTTTATATACTGAATATAGTTATGTAAAATAAATAAATCAGTTTTATTTCAACTTAAAATAAAATACAAATTTCAAACTGCTGAATTTATTTACAATAAAGTATTACCCATAATCCTACATGTGACATCCACTAATTAGAGAAGCATCTGTTACCATGAAAATGGGTTTTGGCAGGACAGCAAAAGCTAGCGGGTTCAGCAGTGCTGAAGTAGTGTCAGCTTACATAGCTAATTACCTGCCTAATTTCTGGTATAAATACTGTAAGTTATGTCATGAAACTCTATATGGCACAGGGTGATAGGTCCTTAACTCGCTTGCAATCGTATCATTCTCTAAACGGCACAGCTGATTTGTTTTTTGCTGTATCAGTAGCCAATGAGCTTGTGTGCTCAATCTTCAAATCAGTAGCCAATGAGCTCGTGTGCTAACCCTTTAAATACTGGTCAGCATTTTCTGTAGCAAGTGCAGCGCGCTCTCAGAAACCCTCCACCTGCCCCAGCTCCACCTAGATCTGCTATGGGTAATTCATAAGCTTTTTTGTACAGCAGCAGCATGTCGTACTTGCTCACACAGCAGCATGTCGTGTATGTATTGGCAGTAGCCAGTCCTAGTACCAGCAGAAGCAATAACAGCATCAGCAGCGTGGCAGATCTGTTCCACCAAGACCACATATATCAACATTGTCATATCCATTACCATGCCAAACACTCTGAGAGTTGTCATGACAGAGGGGACCGTCTACTAAGGTAGGAACAGGCCAACTAACTGGCATGTGAAGTGACTAATAACAGTTTGTTTTGTTCAAAGTTGTGTTTAGGGGTAGGAAAACATTGTTGAAATAACCTGCATGCAATCATAAATCATTCATTCAGGTTCGGTATAAAATTAAAAGCAAATAATGGAGCAACAATCTGCATTAAAAACTTGAGAAATTACTTGAAGATGCCCGTAAAATTCTCAGAATGTTCTAAAACTAAACTGATAAGCACAGATTATTTAAATGACGTGTATTTCGTCAACAGCCATTCAAACACTTTGCGAGTACACATCTGTTTGGAGCACTTCTCTCCATTTTTTTATTACCTATAGCAATTCAGGGGATCTGATTTCATGTTTACTTGCATATGCCGCAGAAATATCCTTTTTAGTGAGGTACTTCACCTCATCTTCCATCATAGATGTGAGAGGATGTATCGCTAATGAAATGGGATCTCTTGGGAATTCTTTCATATGTTGGCAAAGGGTCGGTCAAACCTGGAAAATTATAATTTTCCACATCTTGTAGGTGAGCATCTCTGACTAAAAAACAGCAGTTTTGAGCCTGACTGTGACAACACAGCAGTGGCGGCCTTAAGCATCTGGGGGCCCGTTTCAATAACTAATATGGGGCCCCACCCACATAAAACATAAACATAAAAGAGCAGAAAAAGCAAGGATTCCTGTTGGTTTGCATCAATGGTATATTATTTTATTACGTGCACTTTCAGCTTCATGAACAGGCAGCTCAACATAGAAATAATCCAACCTTATTTGATTAAAACTGTATACAATTATAAAGCATTTTACGTTGGAATAAGCCTCGCCCTTTCACGCAGAGTAACTTCACTTTTGGTAGGCTGAATAAAGCTTCTCTTTTGTTGTCCGCTATCTTTCGTTTTTCAGCACCACTGGCATATGTACGTTTAATTTCCTCTTAAAATTCTTTTTCTGCTCAAAATAACATTTTAACCTAACAGCAAAAAAGGCAAAGGTATAAATTACCTATATTATACTTCAGATCGTTTAAGCCGTTCGAGGGGGTGTTAAGCTTCGCCATGGTAACCGCAAGTTCTACCAATCAGAGACTTCAGTGTTTTGCAAATAACAAGGTTGATTTCGTAGCTTGTGGCTTTTATAGGAGCAGAAACTTTTGTTTCACAACCTCGTAGCTCCTGGCTGAAAATCAATATCCTACAGAGAAAATGAATAGGATTTTGCTGGTCTGTTGGGGCCCCCCTTGGAGGGCGGGGCCTGTTTCAATTGAAACGGGTGAAACATAGGTAAGGCCGCCCCTGCAACACAATCACACAGTGAGAAACATTTTCTCTAGTCTTACTGAGAATCAAAATAAATAAGAAAAAAAAGAACTTTCCTCTTTGATTTTTGTGGGTTTTAAAAGGAAATAAGTCTGACTCTCATTGTCTCCACACTGAATTCATTTGGAATGGAAAATGTGATGGCAAAGAACATGGACCGTATCATATTTTTGTAAAGAGATTCCACACCTGCGTTCAGATCTTCTATTTTATCATGTTCCAAGACCAAAAAGTTCCAGAATCTTCTTGAGGGAGGGTGTCTTTGAGTTCATTTTGTGAGCATGTGCTTGTTTATTACCAGCTGAGAGCGGCTGTTATTATTTTACCCTGAAGAACTGTTTAGCTTCAGCTCATGTAAATATCTACCTAACAACAGATTTACCATCATGTTGAACAAAACGAAGCAACAACATGTCATTTTTTACCCTCCTACTGCACCCCCCTCCCCTTGCTATTGACCTATGCTATTTTCCATCAAGGTTGTTTAAACACCATAAGTGGCATGTTTGGGTTGATGAAAGCTGGTGTTAGCCTCGTCTCGATGTGCTGTCTGCCGCCGTTGAGGTATTTGGCAACAGCGTGCAAACTGCTGCTGAGATCAGACGGCCCTTTGTATGTCTCACGTTTGCCTTCATGCTGCAATTATGTTTCAGATAGCCAAGGTGAAATCAACACCACCCGTCATATTTTTTCTGTAGTTTCACATCTCTGGGTTATTATTCTCCTATGCAAATGAGGAGATGTGGGAGGGGGTGAAGGCAGGTTAAAAATGGCCAGTCATACGACTGTCAGAAAATTAGAGATGTCTTTTGCGGGCTGTTCGCAGTCCGTCTTTCTCCTGCCGCTCTCCGAAAGCCTCTGACTCATCTGCCTCCAGCAAAATCAAATTACATTTCTGTAAAAACGCTTTCTCTCTCGCTTTCCACACAGTGATTGTTTTGAAAATAATTATTCAGGATGTTTTGATCGTTTAATATTGTTGGTGAAAGTTGGACGTTCAGTTGTCGTGAGGGAATGGACTTTATGAAATATGATTATATTGATGCTGTAAAAATGCCTCCATCGATAATGACGTTATAAATCATCTTTGGTGCTTATTATCTATTCAGACGATAATCAAATTCATGTCTCACTGGGAGAAATGATAAGGTTTGTGAGAGTGTAAATATGTGAGTGTGTAAATAAGAGAGTGAAAGACAGAGGAAAGGGCTGCTAGATCAGTTTTGTAATTGCAGCATCAATAATGTGATGTTTTATTTTGTTAGTGTTACCTTGAGATAGTTGGATTAAACATCAAAGTCTGGGTGGACAGTTTTCTTTTTTTAGCGGAGGACGAAAGGAATATAGTAGAGTGAATACAGAATGGCTGGAAAGAAGGAGACAGATATTCGACTCAGCAAAGTGAGATTTCCAATTATTTCCTAAATAGAAGCAACAGAGAAATTGTCATTTGAAATGCAAACTTTTGACAGATGACACATAGAGAGAAAAGATCCGCTAAAGCAGTGAAGGCAGTGTGTTTTTGTGTGAAGTGTATTCTAACCAAGCGAGAGACTTTGCTCTATTAACAAACAGACTATGCTATTTCGTAGTTGGGATAGAAACAATGGAACTTTGAGATGTCCTCAATAATATACCAAAACTGAGTGGGTGATGATTGGTAATATCTAGAAAATGAATTTTGATGCTAAGCTAGTGTTCCAAATGTAATTTTTATTTTCATTACAACACATTGTCATAGTCAGGTTGTAAGGTCTGCCTCAAAAAACGGTTTAAGGGATAATGTAGCCTACATCCAGCCGGTGGTTCTCTCTTAACCCTTAATCAGCCTGAAGGGGGTAATTTTGAGAGAATCACCGGCTGGATGTAGGCCTACATTATCCCGCTTATCACAAGGCTACTTGCCACAAATAATAGTAAATAATTAGACACGAAATATTGATCCGAGTTGAAATATTTTATTAGCAAAGACGCAATCTAAAGGTCATTAAAGTGGCCAAAAATTAAGGTACTTCTCAAAAGTTACTACTTTATTAAACTAAAAGTTACATGAAAAATGTTTGCAACATTAAATATTTTATAAATATGAAGGCAAATAGGCAGCTGTATTTACTGAATCCTAGATCGTCCTGAAATAAAAAAGCATCTAAATCTCTTCTAAACCACCTCTACCACTGTAATTTAATATATATACCATGCATCTCAAATTCATGTCAAGGTAGCCTACTTAAATATTAGGCTATTTGGCGGTTCAAAGAATACCATGGTACAAACAAGCAAAAAACATGGTTCTGATTGTATATATTCATGTACCATATGACTTTTAGGCCCCAAGGAGCTTAGATTGTAATTTTTGGTACTGTCATATTTAGTCATCTGTTTGTTTAGTTTTATTTTCATGGACTTTTAGTTTGCTTAATCATTATTTCTTGGTGTCTTTGTTAACATTTCCCGCCACTTGTTGTTTGTTACCATGGATATTAATTTGATTATCACAGCTGTTCGTATTTGAGTTCGTTATCATTGTATAGTGTTTCCTCATTATTCCTCAATATTGTTGGATATTTTCTCATTAAAACCCATTTATTTTGGATTTCTTGACTCATCTTTGGAATTGAAAAACTCTGCCAGATTAACAGATCACAAAATGGATTATGCCTGAGCCCGAGCCCCTTACGTGTGACTGATTTTGAGGCTATAGGCTAGAGGAGTTCCCCGCCCGTTATGTCACGATTTAGCCACATGTTTGTTTAGTTTCCCACCACTTTGTTTGTTACCATGGATATTAATTTAATAATCACAGCTGTTCGTATTTGAGTTCGTTATCATTGTATACTTAAGTTCCTGTTTCCTCAGGTCATTGTTTGCGTGTAGACACGCTGTTACGTTGCGTTGGATTATCTGCGTTTATTTTCTCATCAACCTATTCATTTTGGATTTCTTGACTCATCTTCTTATTTGGAATTTAAAAACTGTGACAGGTAGGCTACTAAGTGCTGTGTGCTGTCACGTTTGGATTGTCTTGTTTCGAAAATGCCTTTACCCGAGTCATTCACGATTAAGCTACAAGTTTTAGTTATCTTAATAAAGGTATCTAAGATCTTCCTCACTGGCAAACGATAGGACGCATTTCAGGCTAGTTTTCAATGGATTGTAGGTAAATATTCCCTTTTATCCAGCGTTTTATGCGTTATAGGTTTGTCTGTGCATGCATGAACTTCCCAATGATTCAGATTGAATCGCAAACTGATTTAGACCATTTTATTGAATAGAACTGGATCAAAATCATTTTAATCATTTTACAATTTCTTTCCCCAAAAGGTCCACTTGTCTGCATTTGCTCGTTCTAGACTGTCGGTCAAAATCAGAAGCTGTGTCCCAATTCAGAGGCTACATTCTTCCATGGGCGTTCACGACCTGTGAACAAACAGGGTTCACAGCCTGTCTAAATATGCTCCCTTTGGTCCAATTATTTACAAAAAAAATAAAACTATCTTTTAAATTGCATCTTAGTAAGATTTGTGAACTTGTCAAACTGTATCGTTAGATATTCGAGTAAGTTGAAACCCAATGATTACAATTAAAAGTGTTCTCTAAAAAAAAAATCAAGTCATCACCGGTGCGCAATGAATCTTGTGATAGGCAATAGGCTTTCGTGGCCCGGGAAACTATGGTAGGCTGCATTGCCATAGTTTAAAATAAAAAGTTGCCATAAAAAAAACCACACAATTCCAGTAAAAAATCGTTTCAGTTCTCCTGATGTTCTCTTGTATACTTTCCTAATGTGGGCTTCTGAATTGGGACACTAGAGAATCATCATTCAATCAATAGAGAATCATCATTCAATCAATTTGTTGAACAACACTGATTCATTCATTAATGAAACCAGTGACTGGGCGAATCATTGAAACAATTTTCGTTGGCAGAACTAAAACAAAAACTTTTGTTTAATGAATGATATTACTAAAGCAATGTCACATTTAATTTTAGATTAAATCCTTGCACAATGGCATACATGCATGCATGCATACTAATAGATCCCACACAACCAGTACATCACACATTTAATTCAAAATCTATAGTATGCATTACATATAAGTCCTTTTAAATGAATTGTTATTGTTGTACAGTGCTGTCAGTTCTTTAGTTCTGCTAAGAAGACACTTCTGTTCACAGGGTTGTTTACAGAATTTAAAAAAAACAGTGTTTTACAGTGTTATAAAGCCACCAGAATGGCTAGTTTTTGGCCCTGTGTGTGTATGAAAACCGCTGCAAAAGGTTCAACAGAGTTTGAATATCTACTTATTGTCCCTCACAGTGCACACACACAAACCCATCCCTCACCCAGAACTTTCCCCACCTTTTAATGGGCTTATTTTTAACATTCCACTGCTTCAGCAAGGCCATGGGAACACAAGAGGAAAACATTACCATTACCCAGAGGGCAGCTTAGCCAGCTCCAGTGGGTATCGAGGGGTATCATTACTTTCCCTCTCAGGTTCATTCAGTGAGTAAGCACTGCTAGACATGTTTAATCAATCACAGCCTATCAAAGCCCTTCATTTAGCCCCTGTGAATGTGTGTATGCAGGTGGTGTGTGTTGCATGAGTCCCAGTATGCAAAGTAAAGACGCTGGTGTGTGTGTGTGATTGCTCTGGAATGGCATATGAGCTCTGTGGTCTTTCCATCTCTGCCTCCGTCTCTGTGGTGGTGTCTCAGCCAGGGAATAGAGCGCTGCATGGTCCTATAAACTGCAGAATAACAACCCCCTCAGGAGGAGGAATTACTGACGGCCCCAGCTGCTCAGACTAGCCCACACACACATATGCAGACAGAGGTATGCACCATAAACACTAACCCATGATGAACCTTTGATAGTTTACCATCACACATTTACAGTACATGACGTGCAATGACCCCCAAAAACTATTTGGACACTTATGCCGCAATCAAAATGTATAAATGTCATTGTATTGTAATATTGTAAGCTGTAGCATAAAAAAGCTAAAGCATTTTATTTATTTATTTTTAATTTTTTTTGCAATGTTTGCTTTATTGGACATATGAAGTCAGTTCTCCTTGAGTTAACATAGATGCCCTATCAAAGTAAGTGTAGTTTTACATCACATGACAACATGATCCACTAACAAGTGTCCAAATACTTTTACGATATATACATTGCGATTTTAACAACCCCAGAAAAGACCATTTGTAAAGTTTTTTGTTTTTTTTTGTTTTTTTCTGTTTCTGTTTTTATTTTCTGCAGACCACCCCTTGCGAGTCCTCTGAGGGTCCCTCCCTGATACTAGTTTTAGCTAAAGCCACAACATTTTGTGCATTCTTTTTGAAAGGGCATATATGTTCAAATACTTTTTTGGGTCCACTGCAAATTCTCCAGTGGCTTTATTACCTGCACGGTTAAATTTGACACATCATGCACTCAACAAGTGTACTTTCCTGTTGATTCGCCGAATACAACACCGTCTTCGCCTTACCATAGGTGAATTCACACACCAAACACTTATCAGCAAAGGGAGAGACCGACAGAGAAAGGTGTTTTCACACACATGTGCTATAACACCTATCCAATTTGTGCACTCTCAGAAAGTGAGAGAGAAAGAGTTCAGTGTGGCGTATAAAATGTCCTCAGTTTTTTTAACTACAGGCCATGAACTGTCTCATTTCTCCTCTTCTGTTCTTACACTAATTGTCAGTCTGTATGTACGTGTGTGTTTTAGAGAGCTTTTTTTTACCATGGGATGAGCAGACTCTCTCAGTCTTTGGTAAAATGGCTGATGTCTGGTCGATTGTTTCGAGACATAATTCATTTCCTCCCCCATTAATTTCCTCTGAGTTGTTTTTAAGAGTGCTGACAGCACACACAGCCTCGGGGTGAACATACATTGCTGCTCCCCTCTACTGCACACAAACTTCCTCAGACATATCCACCTATACAGACCTGCTGTTACCGTAACCATTAATTTACATGCTGTGTAGGAGGAAGATGTGTGTTCATGTGTGTTACAGAACACTATAGCCATGTTAGCTGAAACAGACCTGTAAAACAAAGGTATTATTAAACTCCAGCAGATGTGCACCTCGATCTCCTCTCCTTCCCTCTCGTGTTTTCCTGTGTGATAAAGCAGCAGGCAGTAACAGGTTGTTTTTCTACCTGAATTTGTTTTTGTTTCAGATGTTCACTCCATAGAGAGATCCAGGTGGCTCCACTGCTAATTAAACTCCAGGGCATTCAGTAAGGTAAGAGCAGATGCCAGCAACCGGTCTGTGAAAGCCATCTTCAGTGGCTCCGATGTGATTTATCGTACACATTGCGCACAGATGTGATTTTCCATTAAAAACTGTAGTACAGTACGAACATGTGGAAATGTGGATATCGTGGACTGCTGGAATTTTTAGATATTGTTCAGCATTTCCCGTAGCACCAGGACTGAAACATGGTTGCTAGAGTTTCTAGCTGACGTCTTGCTGGTAACAGGCCATTACCAAGTGATTTGTCTTCCGTTAACATGCCCGTTCATCTCAATGGCAGTTGCTTGACTTAGCACATGCAACACCAGGGGCCGGTTTCACAAAGCTATTTTAGACCGGTCTATAGTGTTAGACAAGTCTAAAATTAGCTCATAGACTAGTCTAATGCAAGTTAGACTGTTTCACAAAAATAAAGACCGACTTTATTTAGACCAAAGAAATTAGACAACTTACCCCCAGGCTAACTTAGGTCTAAGGCTCTGTTACCTTGGCAACCAGAAGTAACAATCAGTTACATTACAAACAGCCAAAAGAAAGGGAAAATGTTATGAAGAGAGCTATGAGAAGGGAAAGGGTTTTTAGGGACCGCAGTAACCTACTGAAAATATATTTTTGTATCTTTTCTGTACGTCTTTAACGCTCCGCTCAACGGTCGGATTAACGCTGTTAACTGTCTGTGGCGAGCAGAACGAGGTCGAGGGACGTGAGCGGCGTGAGGCCGGTGGCGTGATTGATAATGAGCGACACCTGCGAGACGCACCAGTCTCATATCTCTCACGGAGGAGCGGAAGCATAAAGGAGGAGCGACGACTGAAGATACGAGACCGGTGCGTCTCACAGGTGTCGCTCATTATCAATCACGCCACCGGCCTCGCGCCGCTCTCACGTCCCTCGACCTCATCCTGCTCGCCACACTGTCGTAGCAATCTCCAAATGAAACATTTCTTCTTGTTACTACATTCTCTGCTAAATTTTCCAAGTAAAATGTCCTTGTAACTGTTATATTCCTCCAACAAACACATATCTTCCGCTGGGGTAAACTGCACTGAGCGGTTGAATGCGCTTACTCGATCCGCCATGTTTTTTGTTTTGAAAAGTATCTTTTACCCAGAATGCATTGCAGTGTAGTCCTACTTAAGATAGTCAGAGTCTGAAGTGCTTTGTGCAACGGTCTGATTTAGATGTCTATCTGAAGTCTGACTATCTACTATATCTAAGCTATAGTCAAAGTCTATCTTTGTGAAACCGGCCCCAGAGTAACGCAACCTGGATGCTGCCATCTTTACTTTGTGACCGCTCATTTTGTGAGCCAGAGCTATAAATGCCATGTGACTGATCACTTTGGAACCACTGTAAAATAACATCAGCCATAACCACAAATAATGCTGATCGCCTGAGAGCAAAAGTCCAAAAAACAGATATCACTCTATTCTATGTCCTGTCTTGCCTGCACTCGAGACTGGTGATGTGTGACCTTCACTGACAGTTTTCATTCCTATTGGTTGTCACTCCCAAAAATCATCCTTTGTTTGAATTAAGTTAATTTCTCAACATTGCCGTGTCACTGGACATGGTTTCACCCCGTTGCCAAGGGTTGCTGCCGCTTGTGTGGCTAAAAGTTACCAGCTCTCCATTTAAAATAAATGAGATCATGTCACTTTGTTGGGGCTTCTTATAAAGACTAGAAGAAGGAAGCAACCATCCACAACCCCCTAGAACAGGGGTAGGCAAGTTCGGTCCTATAGAGCCGCTGTGTTTTTTCAGGGTTGGAGCAAAATTCTGCAGGACAGCCGCTCTCTAGGACCGAACTTGCCTACCCCTGCCCTAGAATCATAGCAATGAGTTTTGCATGGGCAAGCACCACTCACATTTTCATCAGATAATGGAGGGTGACCATACGTCCTCTTTTTCTCAGACATGTCCTCTTTTTGGACCTAAAAAATTGCGTCCGGCCGGGATTTCTAGATTGCCCAAAATGTCCGGGATTTGGCTTTTGCTTTCAACAGTTGCCATTCATTGTGTGCATTTTTTCATTGCTTTAGGTCCCGCCTTCTCGCACGCCACCATTGGTCGGTCTGTCATGTACGTAACGCAAACATTGTTCAAACTGCATCTCAATCATTACCCTCAGCACCACGGCAACAGCCAAGAGACACAGAGCAGCACTTGCTTGTCAACAGTGGCACATGGCTCCTGAACAGCGTAAAAAAACAAACAAATGTAAATTCACAGATGATTTACAGCGAAAATTCCTGTTTTCGTCTCAGTCGGGACCTGCTTGAAGCAGAATGCATGACCTGCAAAGCTGGCCCGTATGTGTCAGTGTCAAATAAAGGTGCTAGCGACCTAGAAGCCCACATAAGGAAAGTACACAAGAGAACATCAGGAGGACTGAAATAATTTTTTACTGAAATTGTTTTGTTTTTTATGGCAACTGATTTTTTTATTTTATTTTAACCTATGGCCATGAAAAGAAATAGTGTCATGTAAAAGGTGTTAAAAGCTAAACTATTTTTTTTAGTTGTTTGTTATTCTATTGTTGCGGGCCAAAATTTGAATGGAAAGGATTTATTACGTTATGTTTTAAAGTTCAATAACATAGTTGCAAGGTTGTGAATGCCCCCCCCCCCCCCCCCCCCCCCCCCCCCATATCCCCCCCACCCACCCACCTCCACATCTCTCAATATGGTAACCCTAGATAATGTACATATTTGGCTATAAAAACTGTGTATAATGAACAGTTAATAGTTAATATATGTTGAATAGAGAATCCTTGTAAGTGTCCAGAAAAAAATACATCAGTGATGGTTTATGGTGAAAGGACCAACTGGAGGGTTTTGAGGAGGCTGAAGTCATTTGATAGAGTGTGGCTCAAACCCCTTCAGTTGGTTCTTGAGTGATTAAAGCTGCCTTTGATATGTGTTTGATCCCATCCAAGAGTGTGAGGTAACTTATGACCTTATGACAGTAAACACTCAAGTCTTGCTTCCTTGAGTAACTTCAGAATGGCTCCATCCTGCCTGACAACAGTGGCAGACAGACCATAAAAATGGATTTTATCTTCTAAATCAAACCGCTCTTTTGACCCAGACAGCCAGACAAGAGGATCAAACCTCACAATCTGGCTAGTCATGAGTAACAAGAGATTAAAATCAAAACAGCAGCTGTCAAACAGCAAACCGTCACCACAGGCAGAGGTCAGTCTCTGATAAAACATTAAATTGATAAGTAAATTGGTAAATATTTATATTGCTTATAAATATAGAACAGAATATAGTAAACAAACAAAAGAATTCATGTGAAAAAAAAAAATTAGTGGAAAGTACAGACATTCTGATCAGTCTGCCCGTTATCTTATTTTTGTTCATTTGTCCATTTAAAGGTACAAAATGTAAGGTTTTTGTATTGAAATATCCAAAAACCACTTGCAGTGTTATATATTTCGTTTAATTGTTTACACATTATCCAAAATGTTTCCAAGAATTTGTAGATTCAGAGAAATAAACTATTTTAAGTAGTGCCCGTCCCTTGTCACTTGTCACCTGTCAATGACAATCTGGGTTATCCCTGGTTTCTGCTGGTACTGCCATAGTAACCATGGAAACATGCGTGGACAACTGTGTAACGTCTAGCGGCACGCTGTTGTTGTTTCGTTCAAATGTTATGGACCGTGGCAAGCAGACTTTGGGACAAAATGAGAAATAAAATGAGGATCAGTATCTGCGTAGAGTTTTTGAGATTCTGAGAGCTTCGTGGCAAACTTCGGCTTGACAGAGATGCCGCTCTTGCATGTGTTTTATTAGACAGGTGAGCAAATGTACAAAAAAACGAAACAATGTTATATAGCTCAACATGATGAAATGTTAGAATATTATCAGTACCATATGATATTCTAATGTTGATCTAGCTTACTGCTAGTCTCCACTAGCCCACTAAATTCTGGAGGCCCCTAAATTATCACCACCTCTCGCCCTGCAAGCGACGGCACTGACCACCTTATATACTGTTGGTCATCCGTGTGCTGCCGAAACAACACCATCCCACCAAGGCATGGAACTCTACCTCTACCTCTAAGACAAGACCTCTGAAGTTGTCCTATGGCATCTGGCACCAAGATGTTAGCAGGAGATCCTTCAAGTCCTGTATAGGTTGCGACTTAATGCCTCTGTGGATCGAACTTGTTGGTACAGCACATCCCAGAAATACTCAATTGGACTGAGATATGGGGAATTTTGAGGCCTTGAACTCTTTATCATGTTCCTCAAACCATTCCTGAACAATGTGTGCAGTGTGGCAGGGTGCATTATCCTGCTGAAAGAGGCCACTTCCACCAGGGAATACAACAGTCATAAAGGTGTTGGTCTGCAACAATCTTCATGTAGATAGCATGTCAAATTGACATCCACATGAATGGGTTCTGCAGGGTTTCCTAGCAGGACATTTCCCAGAGCATCACACTCCATCCACCGGCTTGTCGTCGTCCCATAGTGAATCATGGTTCCATCAGTTCCCCAGGTAAACGGTGCACACTTACATGGCCGTCCACGTGATGTAAAATAAAACAGGACTCATCGGACCGGACAACCTTCTTCCACTGCTCTAAGGTCCAGTTCCGACGCTTCCCCATTATAGGGGCTTTCAACGGTGGACAGGGGTGATCATAGGCACTCTGGTTGGTCTGTGGCTATGCAGTCTCATATGCAGCAGAGTCTGATGCACTGTGTTGTGACACATTCCTCCTATATCCATCCATCTTCTGTTGGATCAGACCATATGGAAAAGTTTTGTTCCTCTCATGCATTGCCTTTGTCACCCACCACCCTGTCGCTAGTTTGTGATTTGTCCCTCCCCGGACCACTATCGGTAAATTCTCAACACTACTGGACGGGAGCAACCCACAGGCCGTTTCAAAAATACTCTGACCCAGGCGCCTTGCCATAACAATTTGGCCCTTGTGAAAGTCGCTCAGACCTTTATTCCTGCCCATTTCTCCTGCATCCAACACTCTGATTACGAGAACTGATTGTTTGCGTATACCTTCTAATCTAACCAGACCTTAATATGTGGCCTTGTTAGGAGATGATCAATGATATTCACTTCACCTGTGACTGGTCATAATGTTTTGGCTCATCACTGTATAATTTATAAACTACAGTATAGGCTATTATAAGGTATTTTTAATAGAAACTGTCAACTATGCATTTTAGTACAAGATTGGGTATAATAGGCTGTGCAGGACAGTATAACATTAGAAGAATAACATGGCTAATAGTGGCTTGTTAGCTCTCCACTGAGATGAGTCAGGGCTGCCCACAGGTGGCTCTATTAAACTGTCTCAACAATAATGACAACACATCTAATAAACAGTGGCACCTCAGTGAGCATCTATAGCCAGAGATTACACATTCTCTCACTGTGTGCCCAGTGAAGGATACTCTAAATCAGTTAAATTAAAGGAATAGAAAGATATATTTAAATGATAACCGTACAGTATGTATGCATGCATGTTTGTGAGTTTGCATCTTATTTGTCCTAATTGTACTAGGCACTGCATTTAACGCTCTGTGGGTTGGGCCTATTCATGTGATATTTCAAAAGCCTATGACTCGGAAAGCAGGTGGTTTATTTTATTTAAAAGAGATGTTTGGGTAATTTTCTTTTTAGCAATCATGGCATTGTTAGTTCGTCAAATAATGGAGAAAAGCATTGTACAATGCCATATATCCACCTTCACCATTTTATTGGCCTGCAAAATTATGAATTGCACCATGCAAATTGTTTTTTTGGATGTGCCCCATGTGCTTTATCTTTAAGGATAATTTAAAAGTTATTCACACTGCTCTTAGACCCCTGTCATCATAGATCAGAGAGGGTCAGTACTAAGAGGACTTTTGCCACACAGAAATAACCCAAAAAAATTCTCATTAGCATAGAGGCTGCAGAGTGAGAATCCTGAAAATGCTGGATTAGAGAGAGGGGCTTCTAATTGTGATTTTAGGCCTGTCTGTTGCTGACGGCAACGGCCCCCTCTGAAATGTCTGCTGGAGGTGAGAGGAACATCTTTGACAATAGGTAGGGAAATAAAAAGAAAACATAATTGTAATGCAAAATAAATAACTAAATAAATCAATGTGGCAAACCTCTCTGTTGACCAGATGGTGACCACGCGAAAACTCATTCACATTCTACAGCACAAGTTATGTCTGCGAAAGTGGAGAGTGTCCCTGTTAAAAACCTTTTGAATTGATTTTTCTGTTTTGTGCCATAACCAACACTTTGAGTAAGAATGTCATTCAGGTCTGTGTTGTGTGAAATGTATATCAAGCAAAATAGGGAGGGTTTCGTGCAATAGCATCCCTGTAAGGATTTTTTTTACAGGTGAAAATGTAGCATTGCAGGAGGACAGGTCTTAAAGGGGTCATATAATGCAATTTTTGTACAAGCTAATATGATTCTTTAGGGTCTAAATTAAAAGTTAGTAATATACTTTAATTAAAATTTCTCATTAGTATTGTAAGAAAACACTTATTTTACCTGGTCAAAAACAGCTCTGTTTTCAGCACGCCGTTTCAGTGCATATGACTTTAAATGATAATGAGCTTTGCTCACTCAGCCTCTCTGTTCTGTGCAGGCTACACCGTTTGTAACACAATAACACAATAACCATAACGCGTTGTTCAGTATAAACGTGGGATTATGAATTATATTGAGAACGTCATACATAGAAAACATGCCGTAATGTACCCTGAGTGTAAACCTTAGACGCATTCATTGTGAAGCGTGCAGCTAGCAATTTGCAAAGATTAATATAAATATTAATATAAAGTTTAATAAAATGTTACACTCACTTCAGTTCTTCTGGAGGTTCAGCAGGTACACGAATATCTGGTACCGATCCTTTTTTCATGAGCAGCTTCTTAGCAAAACCAGCTTTATTCTGATCCTCGTTTATAAAGCAGTCTGGTGTGTGAAATGATTCGCGTGAAATGATTCGCGCAAACATGAGAGCATTGATGTTGCTCGTGGGGAATATTCCCTTCGAAAACAAACTCAGCCACTGCGTCTTCAGCGGTTCGGATTTAGGAACATCAAAATGACTGTGTGCGTTATTACACCCAAGAACAGAACACCACAATCGCTTAGACACCATTCTGCTCATAGACAGTGCTCCAGCATATCAACAAGACCGCGCCGGTCCGCGCAGACTATGATTGACAGCTCGGGTCTGTGTTGAAACGCTGCTGTCAATCAACAATCGTGGGAGGGGCGTCCGATTTAGTGACGTCACAAAATCGAACGGCTCAAATTGAGGCAGGGGAAAACATATAAGGAGATTAAAACAAAAACACTGGATGGTTTTTTTTTCATTATATGATGGTTGTGTACACTGCCAACACACATTTCAGTACAATCAACTTGTAAAAGTGCATGTACCATTATATGACCCCTTTAAGAACTAACACTCTTTACAACCCCACACACATAGACACGAAAATACCAACAGAGGACAAAAGGTTGGGCATACAGCTGGATATGAACGATAAAGTGTTCTCTCACCTTCTTTCGTACATCCTTAATCCAATTGACTGATAGATAAGGGCGGTGTGGTGTCTGACCAATCCAATGATTGGGTGTAATACAGGTACAGAGTGTGAATGGACATTTAACTGTACTTACTGCTCTGTTGGTAGTGATTACATGATAATAATAGTGATGATGGTGAGATGACAATGATGGCAGTAAATATAATGATGTGATGCTGATGATTTTGAGATGACAATAATGATAGTGATGATAACGATGATGATGATATAATGATAAAGCTGATGGTGAAATGAAAATAATGATAGTGATGTAATGATGACATTGATTATGATGCTGGTAGCAGTGATGATGTAATGATGAAGATGTTGGTAATGGTGATGTTATGATGGTGATACGACAACAATGTGATGTTGGGATGGTAATGATGAGGATGATTCTAAATGCTAATGCTATTAATGATGATGTAAGGATGAAGATGATGGTGAGATTACAGTGATAGTGATGGTAATGATGAGGATGATGTAATGATGAAGATGGTAACAATGATGGTGATGTTTGAAGATGGTGGTAATTAAGATGATGTGATGATGGTGGTAATATGACAATGATAGTGGTGGTAATGATGAGGATGATGATAATGCTGTTAACAATGGTGGTGATGTAATGATAAAGAAGAGGATGATGATGATTAGCAATTTATAATAGGGATGATGAAGACAATTATGACAACATTGTGATGATGGTGCTAGTGGTGTTGATGTGATGTACTGCTGCAGAAATAAGAGTATTGCATACAAAATGTACAACTCTGATACAATTGATGGCATTGATGCCTGTATTTCTAGTTGTATTGTCAGTCCTGTGCAATGAGACTCGTTATGGACATAAATATTAGTTCCCTTCAGCCCTTCTGCCAAGCACAACAAGCACAAGTTTATGGCTGTGCTCGTCGTTGAACTTCAAGTCGTGTGAGGGCTTCTCCTTACGATTCATTCTTTCACTCTCTCCGTAATAGCCACCTCATTCACAGAACATTTCATCAATATCATTATAATACAATGATCTAAGATCAATCTGCATGACTCGGTTTTAAATTTAGACTGGGAACATAATGACTTTCTGTATGTGCATATAGGCATGCGATATTTTATTTTTATTACATCAAATAAAATTAAGATTCTCATTCCCAATGTATTGTTTCTTCCTCCAATCTCACAGACTTCCTCTCGCTTTCTCTGATTGATTTGAACAATTTCTTTGGCATTTCTAATATGTGGCTGCTCTATCCCATCGCGCCGTGTGCTGTACACTAAATCCACATGGCGTCTGACTTATTAGCCTCTTTGGTTTCTTATGAGCTCTACATTTCACTGGAGCTCACCGTCGGCACATTTATTAAGGTCTACGCAGCGCGCTGGCACCGCATGCCACTGAGGGGGAGGAAGGATTAACAGCAATGGAGCTACAGGTCTTAATTTGAGGGCGGACTGTCTTTATGTTCACCCAGCGTGCACGCCTGAGAACACGAATGTGTCATTGTATGTGTGGAAAGCAGAGAACGAGACCCTGAAGCGGCATCCCTGTTTAGTTGTCCATTAGCGAGGGCAAATCTGCATGTAGCCCGCTGTAATGGCAACTGACTCGCAGATTGATGAAACAGAGCAGTTGCTTTTTAAATATTTATATGTGCAAGCCAAAGAGGGCTGGTACATGTCTGTGGTAAATAAAAGGGCAGAGAGAGGGGAGACAGCAGACTTTTCTCAGGCCGGTCAGGATGGCGGGAATAATTCACCGTTCCGGCATGTCAGTTCTTCAGCTCTGTCGCTTCCAGCGTCTCCGCCCCCCTTTCTCCTCACTCCTTACATGGTGTGCTCTCTCAAAGGGATTTTCATGTTCATGGAAGCGCTGCTATGGATGCCTGGAACAAAAGATAAAGGATCACCTCCTCTTCATAAAACAGATTTTCAAGACTTTTGAGGAAGCCAACAGAAGGACTTTTTCATGTGTGTTTTGTTTAGTGCGGCCTAGTTCACAGTTCCCAAAGACACACCCTGCACATAAGGCCAGACAGAAAGCCCCAGCTGCTCTCTCTCTCTCTCTCCTTTCCTCTCCTTCTTGTCCTTCCCAGCCTGCCAGCGCACCTGCCCTTTTATACCATCCCCTAACCACCATTCTTTGCAGCTGGCCTGATCAAAAAAAAGACCTGCCTTACATTAAAAGCACGGTTCCGACAGAATACTTTGTGGTCTTTCCATGTGTCTGTCTTTGAACAATGATTTGACCAACTGACTTGACAGGACTCTTGCTGCCAGAAGACATGTTTGTGATTTTGAGATTTGTTTCCCATGGAGAATCGCTGAGGCCAGTGGACATACTTTTTCAAAAGAATGATGTTCAAGAAAATGCCTCCAGCATTTCATCCCTTTGTTCGCCGTATTATGTCCACTAGGATGTGCCAGACTGGACATAATACCCGAGATTAGGACCCGCGCAGGGGGGTCTGCTTTTCTCCCGGTCAGACTGGATCTAATGGAGGTGTTTCACGCGCTCGCAGATGGTCAGGGTGAGATTAGGGACAGACCCCAGAGGTGAATCTAGGATTGGAGCATCCACACTCCTGGAAAATGAGAAGGGATTTGGCTAACGTGTTGGGATCATATTGAATGTTCTAGCACTGCTTAGAGGGATTTAAGAGAATTGTTTCTCACTGGAGTATAAAACTGTTGTCAAGGAATGTGTGATTTATCCTAAAGAAATGTTTTTATTTTTTATCACTACAAACACCCCCATGATAGTTTTGACCACATGACATCCTGTTTATCATACAATATGCAACACAAACATGTCACCCTCGAGGGACTTGACTAATTGTTTGGATGGTGTTCATGTGTGAAACTCAACTTCTTGCCACGTCTGGCAGCTCTGCAAAACACTCAACTGGGACTCTGCAGTCAAGCTCCACAGAAACCACCAATGAAAATAAGCACACCCATACTTCCTCCAACAACTGCATTCAGCATAACACTGCGACACCAGGATGCAAAAGCAACTAAATCTCCTATAGTCATTTTCTACATTTAAACAAAGTTTGTGTATCAGAATAATACATTTTGTGCTTAAATATTGGCAGCTTTTTGGATTATTAATAAAGCCTATTATGCTTGAGCTAGTTTTATGGTAGGGTGAATGACATGAGTGATTGTGACAGGCAATCAGATTCATTGTTACATTGTGACAAACAGTCAAATAGAACTCTTCTACCTGTATAATGATCATGTTTCTGAATTCAAATTTAAAAAAAAAAAAGTTATTAGAGGCATAAAGTAAAACAATATCTGGGGGTTTTGATAGCATAAAAAAAACATTAAAAGCATTACAATCTTAAAATGTAGAAAACCTTAATGTTTTATTTTTTCTTATAAAAAATGACTGTCAATGTTACAGTCTCTTAAAATATCAGATAATATAGGACCTTTTTATGACATGAAAGGGTAATGAAAGGTTCAGGTTCCAAAATGTCATGTGGTTTAGCCCTGAAAAAACTTTGCAATACTAATGAATAAATAATTAATGATATTTGTAACAAAAAGTAGTTTAAACGTTTTTTTTTTTTTAAATAAAAAAAAATATAGGAATGATTACGATATAAAAACTGTATTTTAATTCAATTGAAACGTTTCTAGTAGTAGAAAAGTTTACAAAACCATATGAAACCAACGTGATGCATGCACAGATTGAATTTACAACATGCATTTAAATCTAGATTTTACTTTTTCTTTATCTTGGAAGATGATTTCTTTATATTTTCTGTCTCACTCATATATGTCATTGACCCACAAACAGCTAAACAAATAGATTTATTTTTCCTCATGCACTTCCTGCACATCCTATAGAAGCATATAATCATGTTCTATAGAACTGTGAAGAATTGTGACTTGGGAAAATGTACAGCCTGCTTGCACTCTTTATTTGTATGTAACCCTTACATGACATTTTGCACTAAAAATTTCTCTCTTAGCAAAAATCCTGCTTTTCATTTCATGATCGATTCAGAGAAAGTTCACAGAACGTCTATGTATACAAGTGAGACAGGTCAATAAGCGTGTCCATGGGGGGCTTATCTAATTTAAAATTAATCATAGTTTTTGACTACATGCTGTGCACCTGAGGAAAAATTACATTAGAGATAGAGGTTAGAGGTCTGCCTTCCTCACTGCAGTCAGGTGGCTTTATTATGGAATATGGATATTGGTAAAGCCGGTTAATCCTTGCCTGAGGAAAGGCAAGCAGACAGAAGGGATTGTTCTCAGTCTGTCATATTCCTCTCAGCCTTATTCATTTTTAGTGCACTTAAATCTCATTTGTGGCCGAGCATGGTCTCAGCTTTTTTATAAGTAACCCTGGCCGCGGGTGATACCGGCCATCACCCTCAAAACTTATTTTGACTATCTCTAGACGAGGAGTTCTCTCTTTTATTCAGTTATATCTCTGGGGGGATGAAATACTGTGTGGCCACCAAAAAGCACCACAAAAAGGGCTTCTGTAAAATTCCAGCAAAGATTCGGATTGTTTAAGCTTATGGGTCATATTATGGGAAAGTTGGTGTTGCACAATGAGGAACATCCTCGGATGCATGATCGAGTCTTTCAAGGTGTTCTTAGCTGTCTCACCTACTCTAAACTGTTGAATTGTCCTGCAAAAAGGCTGCAGCTCCTCTCATCTCTGTGTCTTTTAGGTAATCGACACTCAGTAACGGTTGTTATGGAAACAGAAGCAGGTAACCACTTTGTCACAGATGAAGAGTATACCAGGAAAAAGCATGGTGTGGGTAGAAGCTGTCCTTTTGTTGTACATTGATCTGAGAGCACTTTTTGATGTTTTTCCTCATGCGGATAGGATTTGAATGTATATGTGGGGAGCTCATCCTGGATCTGTGTAATGCAAGAACCCTGTGCTCGGGAGCCAAAACACTTTTTATGGCAAATTGAAAAATCTTAAGAAATCGTGTCACATCAAATTTGTTAGCAATATGCTGGAGGATGTGAGCGAGCCAAACACAGATAAGAAGAATGGTGGACGCTTGTCTCCAAAGCAGCAGCATGCTGGGAACTATCTTTAACACAATAGAAACGTCAGCACAGCCACTGTCCTGCTGTTAGCACCTCATGGGCGGTTAGAACGGCAGTTAAGTCTGAATGAAATCCTGTCTGTCTCATGCGAAGTTTGTCTGCTTTTGTGGCTCAAACCCAGCTGTAGGCTTACAGAATGGTGCTGAGAGACACGGAAATCATTTGAGCGCTGTAGGAATATCCTCTCTTCTGGCTCTCTGATCTAAAGATGGGCCTGCCTGTACTAATTGAGGGGGAAAAAAACTCTGATTGATCGGACTTTAGGTGAATAACTTCCTTTTGTTTTGTGTAAGCTGAGTCAGAAAGGAAGATTAAGATAAGAGTTTTTAATGTTTTTGAAAGCAGTTTTAAAAACAGTAGTATTGTCACATATTATTACATTTGAAAATAACTGTTTTCTGTTTGAATATATTTTAAAATGTAATTTATTCCTGTGATGGCAAATCTGAATTTTCAGCAGCCATTACACCAGTCTTCAGTGTCACATGATCCTTCAGAAATCACAATGTTCCTGCTTAACAGCAATAGCGGCTTGGCCGTAATTTTAGGTGGGGCAGATTCTGGGTCTCAGCGCTAACATTTTGTAAACTTTATATTCTAATTGCTGAATATACAGACAAACATTTGGCAGAGGTCTAGTGTCCTGGCATTATTCAACCTAAAGGTGGCATGCTAATGTTGATTGACAGGCTTTAACTACACATGACACACATAACTTTATAATGCCTTATTGTAGTATTTATTGCCTCGGAATGTTGTTTTAGAATGTTACAAATTGTAAAGGAATTCCAGTGAGGAAAAGTAAGTGTCTATATTAAGGCTATTCACAAGCGCACATTTAAACAAAAGGATTTATATTTTCATTAATTTGATACGCTACTCCACATAGGAAGAACAGACAGACCTGATGCAGACTAATATACACACAGCTGAAGCAGATTTTACAAAGTTTACGTAAAGTAACGTGAAAATAAGCAATCTGAAATTTGCCCAGAGCGTGCTGTGTTTCCATTTTTCACCACCGATTTACATTGGAAAACTGTGGGGCGCTGTAGAGCTGGGCAGGGCTCAGGAACCCGCTGTAATAGAGTGGTGCAGGTATGACGTCACTTTGTAGGCCAATCCAAGCGGGTAATCCACCAGCCGGAAACTGAAGTCTCCCCGAGGGCCGCCATTGGCTAACAAGCCTTCACCTGTTGTTAGCATTCCATTAGTCAGACCGCCCACAGAATGTTGGCTAAACGTCTGATGCATATGGTACACTTAACTGGAAACACTTCAGGAATGTCGAAGTCGTCATCTGATTGGTTGAATTTTATCGGATTTCCGGGGGGCGCGAGTGTCGCGTTTATTTTCGGTCCGCCGGGAAACAAAGCGCAGACGTGTGATTGCGGAAGAAAAACTGTTGTGTTTACATGAGTGACAATGAGCATTTATCAAGATCAGCTAAATGTAGAATTCTCAAAAGTATGCGAGGTTCACGGGAAAGACTCTTGAAGTTTTCTTCTCCTTCTTTGATTTTCTATGCTGACTGACTTGTTGCACGCAGGTCTGTTGTTGTGGGGACATTTCCACGCACCGAAACGTGACGCTGAACGAAACGAACTGTAATTGGTTGTTTTACATGTCGGTCAAACGGCCTTATGGGCGGGCCTTGGCCAAAGAAAGCTGCTATGAATTCCAGACCTTCAGCCGTCAGTCTGAAGGTCTGGCTACGCGAGACTAGCATTCCATTGACTCCCATTCATTTTGGCGTCACTTTGACAGCGAATAACTTTATATCTGAGGCGTTTAACCCTCCTGTTACCCTCAAATCTGATAACATTTTTTACCTACTGGGGTCAATTTGACCCCAGTAATTTAAACCTCCACAACATAATTTTTTTTTTTTTTACAAATATACATTTTTATACATATACATCTTATACATCCAAAATACCCATTCCACGACTATGGACAAATTTAGAAATCAACATAAAATCGGACTGATTGACCTAAAATTGGAAAAGTATAACTATATTTGGTTTTTTACTTGTTTTATAATATTTCTAAGTATAGATTTTTGTAATCTATAACATTTGGAAAGAAAAACTATTTTATTTTATCAAGGATAGTAACACGAGTTATGTTTGGGGTCAATCTCGCAAAAAAATGTTTTCCCCTCCCCCATGGCACGGGAAACATCAAAGTTCTCGCAAAAATGATGTTTTCCCCTCCCCATGGCACAGGAAAGAATTATTAGTTCTGATGAGAATTATATCACATGTCATGTGAAAAACGTCTCGGTTACGGATGTAACCCTTGTTCCCTGAGTAGGGAACGGAGACGTTCCGTCGGATGACGACGAATGGGGGTTTCGCTTAGAAGCCTATCCACTTCCGAGTAATACAAAACGAGCCAATGGCAAAGAAATGCCATGGGTCTGCAGAATTTGCATGGAGCAGCTCCGCCCCACCTCGTGGGTATAAAGGGCGGAAATTCCAGCAAAGCAGTATGTTTCCTCGCTGAGGAGCCAAGACTGAGCTCAGGCGATCCCCGCGGTACAGCGGAAAGTGGCAGGAAGACGGAACGTCTCCGTTCCCTACTCAGGGAACGAGGGTTACATCCGTAACCGAGACGTTCCCTTTCGTTGTCACTCCGAGAGAGTGAGCTAGAATCAGCCAGTCGTCGATATAGTTCAGGATGCCAACCCCGTGTTCCCGGAGGGGAACAAGGGCTGCCTCGACGACCTTCGTGAAGACGCGAGGAGACAGGGCTAGCCCGAAAGGGAGAACTGCGTACTGATATGCCTGCCCCTCGAAAGCAAACCGAAGAAACGGTCTGTGTCGAGGGAGAATGGAGACATGAAAGTAGGCGTCCTTCAGGTCGATCGCTGCAAACCAATCCTGGTGCCGCACACATTCGAAAACGCGTTTGGCGGTGAGCATCTTGAACGGCAGCCTGTGAAGGGAGCGGTTCAGCACGCGCAGATCCAGGATTGGCCGTAACCCACCAGTCTTCTTGGGGACAATGAAGTACGGGCTGTAGAAGCCGGACCTCATTTCGGCTGGAGGGACAGTCTCGATCGCACCCTTCGCCAGCAGGGTAGCAACCTCCGCTCTCATGATAGGGGCATTGCCACCGACCATAGGAGGAGACCGCGCGAACTGAATCGCGTAGCCGAGCCTGACTGTTCGAGCGACCCAGCGGGACAGATTGGGAAGCTCTTGCCAAGCTCCCAATGACTGTACCAGCGGGATCAAACGAACTACAGACTTCCCACCGGTGGTGCAGCGAGGTGGAATGACTGGCCCAGACGTGGACGGCATAGCGGCCCGGTGTGGGTGCGCAGTCATTGACCGCGTCCTGACAGAGCAGACCAGGGAAGGACGAACGTTCCGCGGGGAGGATGAGAGTGGTACGGTCCGGGGACGGCGCGCACTGTCATCCGGCTCTGGGACAGAGGAGGACGAGTGGTGCACGGCGCGGGGGCGGCGCACCGTGTCGTCCGAGAACTCTGTGTGCTCAGGGATAATTGTCACTTCTTTCTTTAACCACATTAGGGTGCTGCCCACCCGTGGGTGAGCAGCGGTGGAACAAAGGATTCTCCCCCGGCCCTCCACCGGGGGAAGGAGTGGTCCTGCTACCATCTCCTGAGAAGTGCACATCATCCCTGAGCAGCCCGTCTCAGGAGCGCCACTTGGCCCGGCGTTTAGCGGGGGGCGGGGCAGGAGAGGGCTGGGGCGCCTTCTTGCGGCTTCCTCCACGACCGGGCCCGGGTTAAGGCTTCGCCCCGAGAACTGTTGGGCGAAGTCCTCGACTGCTCCGCCGAAGAGGCCATCTTGTGATATGGGGGTGTCGAGCAGCCGAGACCGCTCGGCATCCCGCATATCAGCAAAATTCAGCCACAGGTGTCTCTCCTGGACCACGGCTGTGGACATCACCAAACCCAGGGAGCGTGCGGTCACCTTCGTCGCTCGGAGAGCAAGGTCGGTGGCGGCGCGCAGCTCATTGAAGAGCCCTGGGTCTGTCCTACCCTCGTGCATGTCCCTGAGCATCTGGGCCTGGTAGACCTGCAGAATGGCCATGGCATGCAAAGAGGTGGCTGCCTGTCCCGCCGCTCTGTAGGACTTCGCCACAAGCGTAGACGAGTACCTACAGGCTTTGGATGGGTGCTTAGGCTCACCACGAGAAGAAGCGCTCTGAGGACACAGTTGCATCGCAACAGAGCGTTCAACCGGGGGGAGCCCAGTGTACCCACGGGCAGCCGCCTCATCGAGGGGAGGAAAGGCGGATGAGACCAACGAGCGGTCACGGGAAGAACCGGGGGTCTTCCAGGACTTCGAGATCTCATCATGCACGTCCGGGAAGAAAGGTATTGGGGTTTGACGCGGACGGGGGTCCGCGGCCTTACCCAAGTACCAATCATCCAGCCGCGAGCGCTCGGGACAGGGTGGCGGGGACCACTCTAAACCGATGCTCGTGGCGGTTCGGGCGAGCATGGCCGTCATCTCCGGATCCGACTCAGGCACAACCATATGCACACCGGCAGGTGGCAGCTGCGCTGAGTCTTCACTTCCAGAAGATTCAGACCCACCTTGTGATGCTGCGATAGACATCGCGTCCTCCTCTGGAGCGCCAAAGGAAACTCACGGGCCATCCGAAGATGGTCCCGCGGGAATCCCCTGAACACTCGCGGGTTGCAACACTGGAGAGGGTGCGGCTGGGCACGGACTGATAGTCGGCGCTTTGTTCCAAACCGTCACCCTCAGATCACCCTGGCCACCAGCCGAAGTACCAGCTCTATCTCTAGAACCAGTAGAACGGGGGGTGGATGAGGGGACTCTCACTCTTGCGAGATCACCGAGTCTCGACCGTAATGTTGCAATGGTCATGTTCCCACAGAGAGAACATGAGTCATCCACGAGCGCTGCTCTAGCGTGATCAATGCCCAAACACACTATGCAACGCTCGTGCCCATCAGAGATGTCAACGAGTCTACCGCAACCAGAAGTGCACGGGCGATGCATCTTTAAAAAGACGTGCCACGTGCAAGCTTTTTTGTGAGAGAAAAGAAACTCTGACTGTGTTGAAGCGCCCGGGGAGACACACACTCGCTGTCGAATCACAGACAGATAAGCAGGAAGCGCGCGCTCGCCGGAGATCGCCGTCACACCAACACCAGAGAATCTTGCTCGTCTGTAGAACTGACAGTATCAGGAATGGCGGCTCCGAAGCGAAAACATACTGCTTTGCTGGAATTTCCGCCCTTTATACCCACGAGGTGGGGCGGAGCTGCTCCATGCAAATTCCGCAGACCCATGGCATTTCTTTGCCATTGGCTCGTTTTGTATTACTCGTAGTGGATAGGCTTCTAAGCGAATTCGCCCCATTCGTCGTCATTCGACGGAACTCGGAGTGACAACGAAAGGGAACTAGTGGTTCTCGCAATACTACAGATATGGTTATGTTTAATTAGAGCCCTAAAACAGAGGGAAGTTTTTTGAATATGATATTGAATATGTAAAATTACAATGAACATTATAAATTCAAATTATAACATGTTATAGTGACCTCAATAAAACAACCAAAACAAATGTGTGTGAAATTTGAATATTTCTTCTGTTTTATCATACAACTAAAAGAGCCTGGGGTCAAATTGACCCCAAGGAACACCGATGCTACAAAATGTGTACAGGACTTTAAAAAAATATTAGCAGGTTAATTTTGTTTACAGGGTTGTCCCCGTTAAATTAGGAAAAGTCATTAAATCTGAAGCAAAAAAATAAAATAAAATTATGTATTTACAGACGTTAAACATTGAATGGGTTCAAATTGACCCCAAGGATAATAGGAGGGTTAAAGACTCCATTTGTCCATTGTTTATTTCTAAAGAAACACGACAATGTATAAGACTTCATTACCTTGTATCTTACGTTATGGCTCCGTAGAAGCAGTTTTTGTAAAAATAGGCTAACGATTGCGTTTGCGTCATAACACGCGACTCTCTGTCGCACAGTACAGAAATTACCGTATAGACAGAAGTAGAAGCTTGCGCGCAATCGGGGGGACGTGGAGGCATAAAGTCAAGGGAGAAGCCCATAGAAAGTTGCTCCTGCTGGTAGCTCATGGACAGCTAATACTCACAATCTCCGGCTCTGAAAGATTTGGAAGGGAATGATTCAGGTTCCGCTTGGCACAGTTTCTAGAAGACGTACAACTGTGAGACAGGTTGCTCACGTCACATCTACGTCGTCAAGCTCAGTTTGAGCCTGCGCAGTGCGCTTGGCAATCAGGAAGTGAGTGCTTCTAATTTACTTCACTTTTCTCCGTTGAAGTCTATGGGGTCGCTGTGTCCATTTCTTTTACTGTCTATGGGCCACTCAGATATTAGCAGGATTTTTCCTTCTTTTGGATTATCGCATATAAAATAAGCTCTGTGATCAACACAAGTTTGTAATACTTACACGTTTTATCCATCAAGATAATTTTCACAGTGAGGTACAACTTTTAATAGTTTATAAGAGCACAATTATAAGCATAACGAGGCTGTAAAAGCGGACTAATTTTACCTGTTCGACGTGATGACGTTAAATGTCCCAGACCTCTGTAGTCCCATTTAGCCACTTTTTAGCAACTACCTTTTTCAAGACACCTAGGCTAACAGCTTAAAAAACACACAAATGGGGTAAAACTGATGTATTTATGTTGTACAATAAAACATGAAAGTGTCTTGAGTTTGTGTTCCCCACAGACCTTATTTCAGCCTTAACCAAAATCCCACTCAAAAAACCCACTGACTTCGAGACGATGAAACCGGAAGTGCTAAAATGCAAACTCGTTTCTGCATTTTGGCCTACAAAGTGATGTCATTCCTGCACCACTATGCCTGCCAAACCCATGTTAAATTTGAATATCCCACTCCCTGTGTGACTTAAAATAATCTAGAAAATCTGAAAAATATTTGTTGCAGAATGCTGAACACATTTATAATTTATTATTGATTCAATTTAAATAGGCTACTGTAGAGGTCTATGTTTTGGATGAAAATTTTTTGAGCCTTAAATGTGCTCAACACTTTTATGGAAATCATCATTTTATTTTTTTCAGGATTCTTTGATGAATAGAACGTTCAAAAGAAAAGCATTTATTGGAAACACAAATCTTTTGTAACAGTGTAAGTCTGTCATTTTTGATAAATGTATGTGTCGTGGCTGAACAAAATTATTTCTTAAATACTTTTTAACGGTAGCCTAGCTACAAATTTGTGTACAATAGAGTAGTGCTTTACATTTACATTTTATTATGTTTCAACCCATTCCACAGGTTTTCCACCAAAATTAGGCCCAGAGATCATCTTCACATAAAAGCGCTGTCCCTTTGTGAGAAAATTTAGCACAGAGACAGTAATGAAGACTGACATGAAGCTCAAAGGGCCAATCGGTCTCAGGGTTGTCATGGCGAAGTTATGGCTATTGACATATTGAAATGTGCTCCTCAAATGTCACCTTGGACTTTAAAATCGCAGTCAACTGAAAGATATCCACGAATAAATAAACAAACCAACAAGATGGGGAAATGCGGATGAGTTGGCCCACTGTGTATTTCATTGTTGTTATTAACGGGCGGGATTCAATAGCAGCGTCATCTTGGCGGGCGGAGTGACAGCACAGAAGAGCGGGAAGGGCGCGCGCACCGGCAGCAAACAGCAGCACGCCAGTTTTATCACCATCAGCCATGCGGGCACTGCCAATCAGCGTCGCGCGGGGGGGGGATCGGCTGTCACTCACGCAGACTGACAGGGAGCTGCGCCGAGTTGCGGTGGTGGCAGCTGGAGGCTCGCGATGGTGTTTCAAAGGTACAGTGTCTGCTCCTCAGAGTCCAGCGCGGTGGTGGCCAAACCTGACGTACCGGTGACACATAAATGAAGCGGCTTCTAGTCTGTCCTGTGGGAGAGCGCTGGCAGTTCATGTGGAAGCAAAGCATTGAGCTTCTTTTCAGCACGTAATGTGACTGGTTAATCGTTCAGCGAAAAAAACTCTCAAAGTGGCGTGCTCAATTACAAGAGGGATGAATTTCTGCCTGATTTCAAACCGGTAAATAGTAGCCTACACTCATTTACTGACAGGAGCGTCTGACCTCAAAACACGTTATTTCCATCCAGTGCATTTTTTTTTTTTTTTGTCTAGAATGCCATACTAAATGATTAGGCTACCATATTCATGTGCCATGGTATTTACATGGTAGCCTACTGTTCTTATGCACTAATCCCTGTTGGAAAATCCAAATTAGTAGATGACTGGTCTAAACTGGTGATTGACCTAGCCTAAATTGGTAGACTATTGAATCAGGAACAAAGCTAGTCATACCAGCTTAAAATAGCCAAGCTTGTTTTTGGAATATGGTTTGATGATCAGTCAGCTAATAACTAGCATGGAACAGCTAGAAGCCAGCAACCATGTTTCAAAACACAGCTAGATTTTCCACCAGCGATGGAACAACTATGAGTGTTAGCATACCGTGTTCACACATGTTAGTAGGGCTATAGCATTTTCTGTGAACTTTATCCATGGTCACACTACACTTTTTGTTCAATTGACTTTCATTTCTACATATGCAAATGTGTGAGACAGGAAACACAAGCTCATGCGAATTTCACTGCATTCCAAAGTTCAGGTTTGGTGAACTCTGACCTACAAATTTATATCACATGAAGATGTGAAATCTATATGTCATGGGCATGGCATGACCTCTTGGCTGAGTTAAAAAAAAACACACACAAATGTTAAAGTCACCATGAAATCAAAATGGACAATTCTTGTTTTTGTTTTTTTATGGAATATTGCAGTATTTATTATAAGTGATTTATCTGTGCACATTATTCAAATCATTATTATTATTTTTAACCTAAATAACTTTCCCTACTTCTTTGACATCTCATCTCTGATGACGTGTTCACTGGCGTGATCAACCTGTGACTCACATGAGATCACAGCAATAGCAAACCACAACCATCCAGTGATCCAATCAATTCACGATGGGCAAAATAAAGTCCCGTCCTATATTTTTTCTTGTTCGAGAAGCCATTTCACTTGAATACGTCACAATAGGGAAGAAAAGGCAATCCCAATTTTTATTTTTATGGGTTTATTGTAATTTATTTGTTGAATTTAGGTTTTAAAAAAGACAGCACACAATGGGTCTCATTCATGAAACATTCGTAAATATACGAGTAAATATGCGAGTGATTTGCGCGTAAAGAGACCTTCCCGAAAACTCTTCTCCTGATTCACAAATACTTCGTAAACATCAAATGTGATAGTGAAATGTGTGTGTGTGTGTGTGTGTGTTAGTGAATTCCAATCAGTCGTAAATGGGATGCGCGTGCACGTTGACTCTCAATTACCATAAATCCCGCCCATTAAATCCGACTGACAACTATATATGGGCATCATATTATGACATGAATGCGAATGAAAAAAAAAAATTTCTCAGACGCAGAAATTGAAGTTTTATTATCAGAAGTTCATTCAAAACGCTATTTTATTTTCAAGCGTACATAGTAACGTATCGGGTCCTAAAAAAAAGGAAGCTTGGCAGCATATTACAGATGCAGTTAATGGAGTTTCATCTGTTAATCTAACATTCCCAGAAGTGAGAAGAAAATGGTTCGACATTAAGCTTGAGAGCAAAAAACGAATTAGTTCACTTCGGAAAAATCGTATTCAAACTGGAGAAGGACCACCATCGCAGATGCTATTACTGGCTCTCATAATAAGAAAAACCGTATGTAATTACTATATATAATATTTTTTCAAAATGCTGTGTAAATATGTACCCGATTAAGGTGAGTTATTAATGAGCAAAACGTTCAGGTGTTAAGCGCACTATTTACGCGTGGCTGGGAGCAGGTGTAGATTTCTAGCGTACCAACTAACATTTGGAAAATACGAACATTTTAATGAATCCGAATATTTACGCCAGAACCACTTTACACACGATTTACACAAAAATTTGTTCTGCTCGTGTTTCATGAATGAGACCCATTGTGTCCAAAGAAATTGTACATGCTCAAAGTCTAGTGACCACCCTAACTGCTGAATTGTCAAGGTGCAGTATCATTAAAGTTAGCGAAATTCAGTGAAATTTTGGTGAGTGAAACCAGACCTGTTGTCCTTTTTCAGTTGTGTAGCGATGTATGAAGCACAGCTCACACAGTCCCTTTCAAACCAAGTGCTGATCAACATGTAACCAACTTGAACCCACTGCAAAATCTTTGTAGGGAACTTTTTCACCCGAAACTCTTGATTGCATGGAAATGACTGGATTTCGCCAGAGAAAGTTGCTGAGCAACAGTAAATGTTACTGCGCCTTTGTTTTTCTTCTCTTCTCTTCATTGTTGAACGCTTATGAAAACTATCTGCTCTTCCAGAAGAACAGATGCGTGATGAGAAAGGAGCCGGTATATAAAAGGCCTATACGAATTTCTCTGAGAGAAGTGCCCGGCCCACAGCTGATTGAAACAGCTCCCAATCTGAGCTGCTGTCTGCTGGGCAGAATAACTCATTAATTGAACTCAAAGTCCCTTACAAATAAACAAACATATCACAGTTCTCTTCCACCATCTCCAGGCAGTTGTTCTTTGCCTTTGCTACAAAAGTTTCTGGCCTTAACTTAGGCAGAGGTCTGAAGAGAGTCAAATGGCTCACTTGGGATCAAGGACGCACTCATGATGAATGAGTATAGAGCTAATTTGAATGCTTTCTTTCCATTAATTACCTCCAAGCATTCCTCGTGTCTCCAGCTCCTCAGAGAAGCATTTGATTCACAAACAGTCATTATGGCTGTAATCAGCTATTTTCCCTCTAAAAACACTCATTGTTTTAGGATGCTATGGTTAATATCAGCAGACAGAGTTTTTCCTTTGTCTTTAAAGCAATCCTGAAGCAAGTATAATTTCATGAACGAATATGTTCCAAGAGAGTGCTTGACATTTTCCCCAGCTTACCGTGAGCTCTTTGTAATTTCTGCTGAACTTCAAAGTCATACAGTCTTGCAAACAGTGTCATCCACAGACTTAGACTGCCCCCCAGTGACTCACACATGCACTTCTATTCTAATGAATGAACATCTGCTATTGGCAGTGTCAGGAACAACTTTGTAAACCGCCTCCTGATTACATTTGTTAAACTCTATGTGCATTACGGTTCAAAAGTTATTCAATTAATTCATAATTTTATTCAGCAAGGATGCATTAAATTGATACATTTTATTTTGTAAAATCAATGTTTTTTTGCTTTTGTTTTGTTTTTTCAAATAAATGCTGTACTTTTTAACTTTCTATTCATCAAAGAATCCTGAAAATATGTATCACATTTTCCACAAAAATATTAAGCAACATTGATGCTAATAAGAAATGTTTCTTGAGCACCAAATCAGAGTTCTGAAGCATCATATGACACTGAGGTCTGGAGTAATGGCTGCCATCAGAGGAATTAATTACACTTAAACAATATTGTAAAGCATAGATGATGGTAATAAAGACCCCTTCAGCATGGCCAACATTCAACCCTTTCCAGAGAAAATGCTCTTGGTCCATGGAATGACCTTTTTAACAACTCTTGTAAAGGTGGTTTACTTTTTATCACCTAATGTGATCTGAGATTGGACATTTGTGCTGCCATTTTCTGTTTTATACAATGACAATTGCACTGCAGATCTACGATTGCAATCGCAGCCGAATGGCCATTTGACAGATAGATGCATTTCCTTTCTCCATTCGGAGGCAGTTTAAATTGAATGTGTTAATAAGAGGAGATCGTATCTGCTTGTATTGCGCACAGACATGTAGGACGGCTCGCGGACTCCTGACAGGAAGGCCCTTTGTGTTTGGCCACACCACAAGATGTGATGAGATCGTATCCAGTTCTGTGTTCAGCGCTGGTGAACTCTGAATGGGTGTCAGGAGTGTGTTCTGTGTTATCTATGACAGACTACTGTTTCTACAGGATGAGGATGTGAGGTAAGGTGTATGTGTAAGAACAGAAGCGGAGAACAAACATCTGAGCTGACTGTTTTCTTCATGCGAGGGTATATGGATTTGATCTTGACAGACTTCATGTTCATGTCTTTTTCGGTTAGACCACAGAGGCAGATAAAAGACAGGGAACCAGTGCAGACAGGGATGCTTTCACTTTTTCTGGCTGGGTTTATTGATCATTGGACATCATGCAGAGCTCAACATCTTAGGCTGTTTAGAGAGCAGCCTTTCTGAGAGGGGGCAAAGTCGGGCTTTCTGCTTCTACAAACCACAAATGCTCCTGCTGGTCTCCCCAATGCCAAGCTCTGTCTGGATCAAGGCTGTACACACATTCTTCAATCCTGCTGTTATAAGACCACAAACCTTTCTATTAGATGTCCATCTTCTCAAAGGAGCATAGGTGCGTTCACACCATGTTGGAATTACCATAATTATGTTCTCGTCCTTGTAGAACTCATAACTTGTAAACACTAAACATTTTGAGACGTCTTGTACCACCTGACTGCTGCAACGGCATGAGGAAACACTCAAAATTGTTGTGGTTTAAAATCAAGTAGTTATCTAGTAATATTTCTGCTTAATATTTCCTAATTGACTATTGTTAATCATGTGAGATTAATCTGAAAATAGACATACAATGTCATGTAATGTACAGCACAGAGTAAAATAACTTCCATCAGACTAATTAAGATGCATTCTAAGTTTAAGTAAATTTTATTTATAAATTTGTTTATAAATTAGGCATTTGCATGACTTATTTTATCGATTGAGTCTATTGATTACTTAATTACACTGATTTTTTTTGTTGTTGCACTATTTGTGTTGCCATAGAAACACAAAATTCTGAATCTGAGGATGTGAACAGCTTTGAGTAAACCGTTTGATTTTCATCTAGTAATTACGGTAATTCTAACATGGTATGAACATGTACCACGTTTATCTGTATGGTTCACGTTTCGGTTGCAAAGTAAAGAGGATCTAATCGCTGTAGTCTAGTTTAATTAACAGAACTCTGAATATTAGAAACAGAACAACCACATAAACTAAAACAGAACAGACAACTGAACAAAGGAAACTGAGGACTACACAGAGGTGAACGAGGAAACTAAATAAACAACAGGTGAACTTACTTACTGGCACACACAAGGAAACTAGATCAACATGTACATGCAGGGAACACAGGCAAGTGGGAACAGGGAAAATGGAACATACACGTTACAGTACGCCCCCCTCCGGGAAGGCCAGGAGCCTCGCGCCGTAACAGGAGGGCGGGGGCTCTGGAGGAGGACGAGGGGCAGGCAGGAAATAAGAGGAGATGGTAGCGTGAGAAACCAGGGTGGCGATGACGGTGGGAGGAGCCAGGAGCAGGAGTAGCCAGGTGGGGATCCAGAGTGCAGCCAGAACAATGGCCCACGGTGGAGTCGAGGGAGGGAGAAACCATGGTAGAGTCTTGTCTGATGAAACCAGGGGGGTGATGGATGGAGAGTCGTTGGAGGTGGAGCCCTAGGTGAAGATGGAGCCGTAGTGACGAGCGTCGGAGCTGGTGCCAGAGGATGGAGGTGGAGCCGGTGAGACTGAGGACCGAGGTGTAGCCGAAGGGAAGGCGGAGCCAGGAGGAGCTGAAGGGGTGGAGAGATGGAGGACGTCTCGGAAGTCCGTGGCGCAGGCAGAGCGAGCCGGAGGGACAAGGGAGCCCAGTGGAGTCGTAAGGACGATGCAAATCCACACAATAGAGTGGTGTCCGAGGAGGATCCGAGGGGCTGAAGGGAAACAGCGGATGCGGGGCAGAGGAACTGGATGATTTAGGAAGAGGCGGGAGAGGAAGGCTGGGTGGACGCTCTGGAGTCACAGAAGACTTTGAGCTGGGTGTGACCAGCGTAAAAACAGGAGACTTGGAGCTGGCCATTTATCAATTAGTAGCCATAATGTGAAAATAATTATTTGCTTATCAGTATCAGCCAGAATTTGGATATTGAAAATCACTGCGTTAAAACTAATCATATGACCATATATTAAATCAATGGCTTCTCTTCTCTGTTCAGGCACACCTGTATGTGCCGTGGTTGGGTGCAGGCCAACAGGTGGCTGTTAGACAGCTGAACATGTTCTCAGAATAATGTCCATGAAAGACTCTGTTGTACTAATGACTGTGGATGAGGTAAGAATTTGAGATAATATATACAGTACAGATGTGAAGGAAAGAAAGAAAAAATTGATTTCGAAAATATCAATCATTTCTCTGGGTGGCACAAGTCATTCTCCCCGCCGGACTCCCTTGGATTAAATTGATTTTTACCTCCTTTTTTTCTCCCTCCCTTCTCCTAAAATTGCAATTTGCTGGTTCAGATGGATTAAAAAGAGGAAAATCACCACTGGAGAGAGACAGGATCCACGCTTTCCCACTAGGCACCGCAATAAGAACTGGAGCGCACAACAAAGAGTGAAGTGAAATGAGCTGCGTGATGGACAGCACATGTTCGCTCAATGGGACAAAAGGCTTCATAATGACCAGTTGACAGGCAGACGGCCATTACCACACACACACAAAGCCACAATAAGATAAAACAGATCTGTAACTGTCCTGTCATAGAAACCAGCCCATTGTGGGCTGGAAATGATAAGATTTCTTCTCCCGCTACTCTCCACTCATCCTCACCCTCAACACCCACAGTTTTTCTTTTTCCCCTCTGTTTTTCACCCCTCTTTTGTGTGGCTTGGGAAAGGCAGCTGCTTTTCTTTTTTCCTTCCTCCCATGTGGGAAAAGAAAGAGCGAGGATTGAAATAGCGCACAACAGAAATGGGCCTTAAACTGCTTTTGTAAAAAGAGACAAAGCCGAAAGTTTGTCTGTTCATTCGTTAAGATTACAGTATGATTGAAGAATTACTGAGCATCTCCCACCTTTCCACATTTTTTCATGTTTCATCCTCGTTTGTGCTCACTCACTGTCACACTAACATTAAAACATACCAACAGTGTCATTTCAAACTGAATTGAGTATTCCAAAAAGACTATACAGAGAATAAAAAGCCCATCTGGACACACATAATTGTCCAAGAACGACAGGCGGTCTATGTCCGCCGTCTTGGAAAGGTTCAGCCGCATATGCCTTCAGACTGCCACTGTCAAACCCTTGGACTGACCAACATTCGATTAGTCACCAACTGGCTCATTAACCGCCTTCCAGTCTCCACTCTTCACTCAGATCGGCCTGAAATGTGTCTCCGTCAATAGGCTACTTTATGGCAGCAGAGGAATTGAATTCAACCTTAAAGATCTCTCCATTGCAAGATATGTAACCAGATACTCTGTCCACAAAGCGTCTACTTGCTGCATCCTCCTTTCAGGTCTGAACGAAGACAGATGGCATGTTAAAGTTTTGACTGCAGTGACTTTTTCAGCCGATTCGGTATGGCACATTGCTTTTCTTTGTTACCATGCAAAACAGTTAACTTTAACTATGCAAAATGTATTGCTCGTTTATGGCAAGGTGGAGGTTGAGGAACAAAATACCATTATCAATACCATTATCATTCACCAATGAAAATATTTCCTGCTGAACTTTTTCATTTTGTCTAAAAGCCAATTCCCAGAGCACCGCCATCAACAGATGCCGACAGTCAGGCGGCAACAGGCACTTCGTCAGGTTTTGTAGAATCAGTGTGTTACCCCTGTCGGAGTCTGTTGACATCTGCCGAACCTTATTTTCACAGATTGAACATTCTGAATTGGAATTCAAATGTCTGAGAAGTGACGTGCTGTAAGGGATTGTGTCCGTCGGTGCAGTGTGAATTGGCATTAAAACTCATCTTGGACACGTTACAAAGCTCTTATGCTGAGAGTATTCTGTGTTTTCTTTTGTTTGCTGGTCCACACCTCTCACAGCCAAGAAGAAAAAGAACCTCTATCTGTTCTAAAATCCTGGAGTGGACGAAGCCTATAGTCTCATAAATGGTAAATGGACTGCATTTATATAGCTCTTTCACAGACCCAACGGCCACCAAAGTGACGTGCTGAATGCTGATCATAACATGAACAGCAAACCAGGTGAAAGGCACAGAACATTATGAGGTACAGCTCACATGTTCACCTCCACCAATTCCAGCTGATTCCTCATATAAACCAATATCAGAATATTGCTTTTTGGCAATTTTTTAATTGGACTATTTAATTACTTTCTGGTTACTGATATTTTTTCTACTTACTGATATTATTACTCCCAGCTGTTTGCATACCTAGTTATTCTATTATAACTACACAAATTCAACAAATAATATGTCCAAAAAGAAAAAAGTGAGTACCCATGATGGCAGAAGATTTATCTGCATTAATGACTAGTATCCACAAGGAGGTGCTACAAACTAAATAAGGACATCATCGGCGTCTAAAAGAAACAGAATTAGGGCAGAATTGAATTTGATTCGAAATATGTGAGTGAGTAAAACTGACTCTCAATCTCTGTCTGATAACGTGTAAGCCAAAACTATCTGCCATAACAAGTAAGAGTTAAACAAGCTGCAGTTAAAACTATGTTATTTTCTCTTTATGCTCAAACACAGTCAGCATATTACCCATCAGTAAGATGATCTGATCAGTTTGGTCTGTTCCAGTCTCACTGGCCTGGCTTTAGGCCTCAAGTCTGGTCCTGGAGCTGCTAGTGTCATTTGGCGCTTTTCCACTACACAGTACCAGCTCGCCTCGGCTCGACTCGCCTTGGCTCGCCCCAACTCGACTCGCCTTGGCTCGCCTCGACTCGGCTCGCTTTTCGCTCCGTTTTCCATTGCAGAAAGTACCGCCACAAATAGTACCCGGTCGTCATAGCGACGCCTTTCGTTCCTCGTTGCCCCATCAAGCTCTCGCTGGATCCTCTCTTCGGCAACCAAACAAAGGAAAGTCTGCACCTCCTCGTTTGACCACAGCGTATTCTTCCGAGTTGCCATAATAATAGTAGTAAGTTTAGTAACTATCTCTGGCCAAACTATTTAAAAATGGCGGGGTTATTTATTCTGGATACTCCATCTGGCGCGTGCAATGATGACGCAGATTCTCTGTGACCAATCAGCAGTCGGCATTGTTTTCACGTCACATTTTAGTATCGCCTTAGCTCGCTTAGAACCTCGCCGGAGGTGGTACGAAAAAAAGTACCCGAAAGCAGGTACAGGTACAACTTTTACACAGTGGAAAAGCAAACAAAGGCGAGTCGAGTCGAGTCGAGCCGAGCCGAGGCGAGCTGGTACTGTGTAGTGGAAAAGCGCCAATTGTGTTTCATTCAGTGATCAGGGGCTAATGTTTTTAGGGTGTTCTCTAAGATCAAATACAGTGTAAAAGAAACCACTGAAGAGATTATGATTTAAATAATTTACATGGATTGGCATGATCTCAAATTATTGTTGCTCTCAAATAGAGACTTTTGACCGAAATGGTTGATTTGAATATTATGGGCAAAAAATGTAGGCCAGTGTTATGAATTGATACTGCTTCTGTCTGTTTTAAAAAAAAAAACAGTGTTGAGTCTAAAGCTCCAGTCTAGTGTTTTCTAAAGTGTCTTTCTCTGTCCATGGCTCTTCTGTCATTCAGTAGCAGCCGTTGACATCAGTAATGACAGGTAAGCGATGCTCTACACTGTTAGATGTTTTCCTCACTGATGATTTATACACAGATGGACAAGTTTCCTCTTCTAAATTCTTTGACAACCTATTCATTTTTTGGTTGTCAAGTCAAAAAAATGTGATGCAGGTTGATATAATGTTCAAAACTGTGTTGAATCCAGTGTTTGTGATTTAAAGTCAGACCACTCTTTAAACTCACCTTCACTCGCAGAGCAAACAGAATAATATCTTGCCTTTTGTATTGCTGTATAAGCATATATTCAATTATAATTTATTATAATAAATTATTCAATATTATTATTGTTTTTTTTCTGTATTTATGTGATTGTGTCTTAGTTTAGATGTGATTTATTTCATATGTAACACACATATCAAGCATGTAAGAAATTATAATATAACAAAATTAGCAGTCCTCTAATTTGATTTGCCGAATGCTGTTACAAAAAAGCTGAAGAAAGAATGCAGCCTTTGCTCATATTAAACAGTTTTAACTGTTTCTGTTCGATCGGTTGTTTCCATTGATCCATCAATGACTTCCACCAAAGACTATAGAATAAAGGGAATTTGTTTCCACACATAATCAGTTTGAATTTTCTTCCATCCAGGTGACTTCTTGTCGTTGTAACAAGACAGTGATCTTCTGCCGGAAACATCAGGCCAATCTTCTGCTGTCCAGAATCAGGTGGTTTGTCTTCGTCTGGCATCTCCGCTGAGACCTGTCCTCCATGGGTGACCCTACCAGTAGTTGTGAAGTACCAGTGGCGTAGCTCTCAGCATCACTGATGCACACAAGCCCTCACAGCACGTCAAGCTGCAAACCGTGTGAGGGACCTTCCCAAACCTAACTGCTTTGAAGCAATCGCATATCAACCAACCACTCAGAACACCCTGACAACCATGAAAAACTACAAAGCATGAAAAACTCAGAAGAGTCCAGCAACCGTAAAACAACACGCTAACAACCGCGCAAAAATCCTTGGCAAACGCATGCCAACACACAGGAAACCATCCAAAACATCCCGACACCCACATAGCAAAGCGCTAAAAACCACTTAGAACAACCTCTGAACCGCATATCAACGCGTTGACAATGACCAAAAACATCCTAACAACCACACAATAATGTGCAAAGCACCTCTAGAAAATAAAACTTAACGTTACTCATAAAACTCTAAACTTACTCTACAAAATAAAACAAACTCATAAAATTATAAACTTACTCTATAGTAACTATATACAGTATTTACATGCATAGGTCCTGCTGCGTGATGCTCCGTGTGACACTGTGATGACTCAGTGTCTGGGCTTCTTTCTTCGGGGTTTCTCAGGCAGGGGCTCTTCGCTGATGTCCACGTGGATTTGAGGAGCGAGGCTTCTGCTGGTTGTGGAGAAGCTCTCAGTGATCCGGACACGTCCATCAGGATGCTCCGTCTCCACCAGTGAAGGGCAGTTGAGTGTCTCCCACAGTCGCTGCTTGATCTTCAGTCCTAGTTTAAGACTGTAGGGACCGACCACTGCGTGTCTTCATCATAGGCTCCACCACAGAGCGGTAGATGTCCTGGTAGGGCTGTACGCTGTAGCCGTGGATGGAGACAGGCTCATCCTGCTGACACGCGTCCACTGAAGAGACTGAGACTGCTGGACGGATGTCGGGAAGGACACCTGCGTTCTTCAGGTAGCGCTCTTCCAAACCTGTGGGTCTTTGAGCTCTGGCAGAGATACAGCTGTAAGTGTGATCTAACCTGACTGACATTACAGCTGCCAGCTGTGAAAGCTCACAGGGGTCTGGACTGGAAGAGAAGTCCTCCACCAAGAATCCCCTCAGGTGTGTGGGAAGAACCCTGGTTCTTCTTGGACGATGCTGCTCCTGACTGGAAAAGCACATTCCAAACTGGACAAATTGATGAAACTTATCAAATTGTACAGATGTAAAGAGCTTGTAGCATGTGTGAACGTATCACGGCTTCAGAAACAGTTGTGTTTATTTCAAATATCAAATATGTGGAGACATGAAAAGCAGGGTTATAAAATATGTTTGTACATGGACCTGGCTGTATAAACAGCCATTCCACATATAACCCCAGTTTTAAAATTAGCAAGGTCTGGGTTGTTAAGAATTTTACCACAATTAAACCTACAATGCAACCCAATCTATACATGTATATAAAGTTATTATCATAATACTGAATGCAGTATGCTGCCAGTAAAAATAATCTGCCCGCTGTTTACGTGTCTTTTTGGTTAGTTTAAGTATGTACTGTGTACAAAAAGAATCACAATGCTGATTTTCATTTTCAGTAACAACTTCTGGATTTGAAATAAAAATAATGAATAAATGTTTTGTGTGGGGGGAGGGGCATTTACAGTACAGGCACACAGCGGACATGTAACGATCTAGGCAACTGTCTAAACTGAATTATACACGCAGACACTCAAGCAGTTTTCCACAGCTGATTTTTTATTCAGTTTTATATAGTTTCAAATATTTTTTTAAATATGAAACAATTGCCGAGGTCCAGATAAGTTACGTTATCTATCGGTATAGCCATAGCGTGTGTGATAATGTCTGGCGATAATAGTTGTAGAGTTGTGTTAATGTTACTAAGATTAACTAAAGGGTTGACATCACAAAATAGGCTAATACATGAATGAACCTCATCGATTATGGTCTAGTGACTCTAACATCATAACATGGCCTAACGTTACTTACGCTGAACAGTTTCTCTGGCAACTGAAGATGCCCGCGACTCAGGCTGAGGAACTGCAGTGGGCCGAGGGTTTGACACTTGCTGCTGCTGGACAGTATGGTTTGTGTTGTTCTCAATCTCCTCTCGTTCCAATGCTGCAGCGGCTTCCCGCAAAAGATTTCGCCATGACTTCGTATCGTATGTATCACACTCACTCACTCACACTCAATCACCCTCATATTCACACGGGACGTCGACGACGCTGCTTTATGGAAGGCGTGTCTGTAGCACCGTTACTTGAATAAGCTCCACCCACTCATTAACATATAATTTGCATACAGGTTGTCTTTGAAAATGAAAACGAAAACTAAACCTGTGAAATAAAAGAGGAAATAAAATGACAACTAAACGTTACATTTGAACTTTAATTTTGTCACTATTATTGCGTGAGTGTTAATAAAAAGCTTTATAAAAACTGCATTTGCAGTTTCTTTTCACGTTTGCCTTTTCATTTTAATATTGGCAGTCTTGCCTCGAGATTGTAGTGAAAATGAAACGTGAAATCACCAATTGCATTTAATTTTTCAATTTGACAGGGATGATGCACTGTCACGGTGAAAATGAAAATGAAATAATTTAATTTCATTATCAATTTTGTCACATATTTTGCGTACAGTTTTCTATAATGAAAAGGTTAAATGGTTTTAGTTTTCATTTTTAACATTTAATTGATTTATTTAATTTTGGCAGAAATTGACTTCCATAAAGCTGGACTGACAGAATGTTGAGACTCATTTAAAAAACAACACTTGAAATCTGCAGTAGGTAAATTAGAGCAGCATGAGCTCGTATACATGTAGACCTATGCTTATCTTCATTCATAGACAGTTAGGCCTATATTCTTCATCTTTGTGTGTATGGTGTTAAGGCCAGCATCACTATTAGGAACGGCTATATTAGTGGTTCATGAATGAATCTGTGTGTGTTGAATGAATCTTTCATTGAATTAATCATTCTGACTCATTTCGTTTGTTCACTAAAGTCTCTTATTTTTGAAGTGCACAACTCTAGTGCCTTTTCCTGCCTCCACAGACCGACTAAAACACATAGTGTGGCTTATGAAGAAGCATTTCATTGTTTGTGAATCTACTGAATGAAGGTCTGAACGCGACAAGCTTGTTTTTGAATGAAGATCAAGATACATCCATGTACATATTTATGTTAACTTTTTTTTATAGAAATAAAATTGTTTTAGCTGACAAATTAAAGAAAAACTCAGGTTAGATATTTTTTTTTACATGTAAATCAATACATTCTCATAATAAATAAATAAATAATGTCAGACTGATTTTTAACCTTTTTAAGCCTTACATTCTGTGTCTAGACTAGGCTAAACCGCCACGTAGCCTATTTCGACGAGTCGGATGGATCATATTTAGTGGGTGGAAAAAAAAATGAAACGATAATTCATCGATCAGTAGGCTACTTTTACTTTTAAAACAGTACTTTTGACTTTTAACTACATTAAAAGGTAACTTTTGTAATTTTACTTAAGTAAATATAATAGCATTACTTATTATAATCAAAGTCTATATCTAATCTTAGCTATCATATAAAATAAGGCACGCGAACCTGCTCTCTCATGTGATACTTGTTACGTTTCTCGGCGCTGTTAAGGATGGACCAATCACAGTCATTTCCAATTAATCGGTAACTCATTTTTACATAAAATTTTATAGTAATTGCTGTGTTGCATATCAATTTATATTTCAGTTACCAATCCGTGGAATTAGAATTAATTTAAAATATTATACATTGTAGATTACACAACTTTATTGAAACCAAAAAAAGCCGTGTGATTTGATTGAGAATCTGCCTTTCTGAGCCGCATAGCGCCCTCTAGAGGGACTTTATTTTAGAAATCGCAAGCAAAGCAACATTTACTGCTCGAAACGAAAACTATTCTTTTACAACACCTAAGAGAGGAAAACAGTCGTTTTCCCAGTGGTTAAAAGCGTCAGCGTTTTCATTTAACACACGAGCCACATGACCACACGTCTACCGGTCATGTGAAAGGCATATGATAAAGTTACGCAGAGCGTTTCCCGTTCAGCTGAATACAGACGGACAGTAGCGTTATAGAAAACAGTACACGCGCACACATGCACTTTAAATCCTAATGTCAGCGCAAATCCGTAGACTGAATACACTCGATGGAATAATGCATTCAGACTGTATTTGTGAGAGCTTGATTGTTTATACGAAGTCAAACAATGGCAAACAAGTACTCTAAACGACGAACGAAACGAAATGCACTGGGAAATGAAACAGAGCAAGAAGCATCATTTGCCCTGACTGTAGAGGTAAGAATAACATTTCATCGTCTGCCACTTTTTTAAAACCCTTGTGCATCAATTAAAAAATGTTACTATGAGGTACTTCGAGGACAAAAATGTCTATGTAAAAAAAAAAACAGTCATTATACAATAAGACCCTTTGGTTGAGTTTTAAGTTTTCAAAAAAAAAGTTATAGAGGTTTAAGTTTATGAAAATGATTTATGAACTTTTGTATGTAAAATATACGTTTAATAAAACATGTTGGCCATGAAACAAAAAAGTTGTGTTCCAAATTTAAGGTTTAGGCTATATCTCGAAAAAAATTGCTTTCAGTAAAATTTTGTTTGTATGCAGTTCTAATTTTCCCCATTGGATGCCAGCAAAGCTCCACTGGTACAGACAGTGGGTGGTTTTGTGATTTGCAGTACAGTAGAGTTTTTCTCTCTTAATTATTACACGCGCGCACACACACAATTTTTTTTATTACATGCATACAAACCACATTCTGACATCCATACCAACACACCCACACAATTATATGCATAATGAATCCAATTGGCTCTATTTGACCCAGAAGCAGAAAACAGGAAAAAACGAGTATTTGCTTTACAGGCCAAACCAGAGAAAATTCCACCAACTGGTAAAAAATTCTATTTTTTAGAAGCCTTGCCAATAGAATGTGTACCTAGTGTAAAATAGATTCATTAAAGGAAATGGGGTTGAAATAGTAAAATCCCCCCCCAAAAAAAAACACATTTGTGCCAAAATTTATGTAGTTGACATTAACACAGGCAAAATGATCAAAAAGACAAAAATGTCCATACGGACGCCCACTGGTTAATTTCATTTAATTTCATTATTTTGTCTTAAACTCTTCAACAGAAGCCTCAAAGACAAGGCCCTGTGGAGGTGATCTCTAGCTCAGCATGGCAGGACTTCAGGAGGAAAGTGTGTCTGCTGGTGCCATTCATGTGGCCCAGAGGAAGTGTGCGGCTGCAGGCTCTGGTGATTCTGTGTGTCGGGCTGCTTGGTCTCGAGCGCGTCATCAATGTGTTTGTACCCATTTACAGCAGGAATATCGGTGAGACTAGGCTCATCAGCCATGCGTTTAGAATTCAATCAAATGTCTGTATTCCTTTAATTTTCATTCCACAGCAGGGACAAAAATGCCCCACCTTAAAGCAGACCTTGAATGAATCTATTTTTTTTTCTTTGTGATACTCTCTTCTTTGTCTTTATTAGTTAAGGGTTTAAAATACAGTAAAAACAATAATATTGGAAAATGATATTCCAATTTAAAATAACTGTTTTCTGTTTAAAATATATTTTAAATGTACTTTATTCCTGTGATGGCAAAGCTGAATTTTCAGCATCATTACTCCAGTCTTCAGTGTCACACAGTGACAATTCAGTGTCGTAAACCGTGATACAATTGTGTTCTTTAATGAATAGAAAGTTCAAAAGAACAGCACTCACACGGTGTCTGGCTAATTATTGAAAAAGTGAAAATGTTGTTCTGTCTTGTGTTATTTACAGCTACTTTTGTATTTGTATTTTGTATATTGTTTTAACACAAAGCCAGTTGGTTCAATTGACATAAATGGATGAAATACTATATACTTGGGAAAAAAAGGCCACATAAAGATTTTTAAAAAAAATACTCTTGAAAATAATTTCTATGGGGCAAATATTAATAATATATAATAAAAAATCTGACATTGCCCAGATATTACTGTTGTTGTTTTACAATTGCTACGACGCATTTCTCAAAACTTTTCAAAACTCTTCACACAGTTCCCCTAAACAACATTTCATTTTACATCCAAAATGCACTAAAACTACAAAAACACTTTATTCATGTCTGACATCAAGCCATTCTTCCATAACACTAAAAGGTTGTCACCCAGCAAACGCACTTTGTCACTCATAAAACACTAGCTGTCACTACCTTACACACAACCTAAAAACACTACCAGGTAGCATTACACAGGGTTTTCTTTTGTAAAACTTCTTTAGAAATCAAGAATTGCATCTCTCTGCTGTTTATAACTCACTGCAGTATGTTACATGGTTAATGTTTACATTCAAGTACAACATTTTTCCTAAGTTTTCCCCAAATGAAAATTGAATGACTAAAACTTATAGGTGTTTAGCTACATCTAATTGTTTTCATAGAATTTCAAAGTTTTTTTAGATTCAGAATATATTTCTGTATGTTAATAGACTAATGTTGTGCTCACTGTGTGAAGAGTTTTGAAAATTGACCTAAGTATTGAGAAATGCGTCCTGGCAAATGTAAACAAAACAACAACAACTGAAATCTAGAAATCTATCCTAGTGAATGTGAAAAAAACTGTAAAGCTAAAGACCCTTAAACATTTTGTTTGTTGCATTACCATACATGACCAGTAGAGGACAGCATCTTTTAACATTTGCCCTGTGGTGCTCAACATGAGGCGCATTTTTTGTGCATTAGTGAATAAATGATTTAATTTGTTTGCAGAAATAATTGGAAAGGCATGCAACTGTGCTGAGGGCATTTTTAGGTTTAAAAAATGGTATAACATTCAAATGCTACATATTTAAAATGGCTAAAAACCGAGATATCTGTTGATGAAGAACTATATGTAAAGGCAGCTTTGAAACAAGTCAAGAATGTAAATGTGGGAGCATGCTTGTGAAGTCAGGTTGCCCCTCCTTTGCCAGTTTTCTCAACCCCTTGTTGTGGGCCAGCTGGATGGGTGAACAGCCCCTAAAACCACCCAGAGAAGTCAAAGCCTTTGGTTCACATAAGCCAAGAAGTATCGAACTTCCACAAAAGAAACGTGGGACAAAACCCAACTATGCTAAACTCTTCTGTGGCTCAAGAAACTTTGTTTCCACCCTTCATTCCGTTTCTTTTTTTTTCTTTCTTTCTTTCGCCCCATTTCTGAAATTCCCTGTCTTGATTCATTTATTCATTCTCTCTTATCATCCTCGCTCTTTAAGTGTACGCTGTTCATTTGATCTCTTCCTGAAGTCGGTGGTGTGTGTATGTGCTTCATTATCAGAGACGAGTAACAGCTTTGCATTTGGAGGCACATGAAAGCCACGCTGGGAGAAAAGTGAGCTTTTGTGTGGCAGAGAGAGATTGAGAGGGGTAATAGGGGAGGTCACCAACCCTGCCAGTCACGATTAGGGGGCATTAGGGGCTTTTAGCCGAGTTAACACGCTGGTACAAGGGCCTTTTTGTCCGCAGCTCTTTCTGCCCCTATGCCAAGGATAAAAATCAGCTCTCTCACCATCCAGTTCTACACCCCCAGCTCAAGAGAGAGGAAGAGAGTTTTTGCTTGTGCCCTGGGCATTTTCTTGTATTGTTTTGATTTTTTTTTTTCCTATTTTTTTTTTTTTCAACCCTCCACCTTTTCTTTCCTCATTTGGTTCCGAGCGCACTATCAAAACGTCCATGAATGTAAATGAATCGCATTGAGGATCTTTCTCAGCTCCCAGGACAGACCTATGTGTTTGCTTTTTAGATGCATTATGCTGTGGCTCCTGGCTCAGACGGCATCCTTTTGGATGTTTTGTTGTGGATTCACGTAAAAGTCAGTGAGTTAGCGGTTTTGGGCATTTGTTAAATTTTGGTGTGTTGAACTGAAGTCATAGTTATGCATGACTCAGGATGTTAAAATTTTATTGTCCGTGTGTGATTAAAGGGTAGATGTTCTGCACACACTCATTATTAATAGGAAAACACAGCAGTGAAATGTGTTCTCAGTATGTGCTTCCTATAGAGAGCCTTGGGGACATTCATGCAGTTAAAGGGATAGTTCAGCAAAAATCTTACTGTTCAAAAGTTTGCAAGGATGCATTAAATAGATCAAAAGTGACCGTGGAGACATTAATAACGTTTGTATGTATTTCTTTTTCAAATGCTGTTTCTATTCATCAAAGATTCCTGAAAAAAAAACAGATCAAGGTTTCTACAAACATAAGCAGCACTATGGTTTTCAACTTTGATAATAATAAGAAATGTTTCTTGAGCAGCAAATCAGCATATTAGAATGATTTCTGAAGGATCATGTGAGACTGAAGACTGGAGTAATAATGCTCAAATTCAGCTATGAATCACAGTAATAAATGGCATTTTAAACTATTAAAGTAGAAAACTACTTAAGAGTTAATATTTCACAATATTACTATTTTTACGATCAAATAAATGCAGCTTTGGTGAGCGTAAAAAAAAAAAAAAAAAATATATATATATATATATATATATATATATATATATATATATATATATATATATATATATATATATATATATATATATATATATATATATATATATATAAATATATTATCTTACAGACCCCAAAATTTGAATGGCAGTGTATGATTTTTTTTTTTATTTTATTTTTTTTTAAAGCTAATCCTGACTCAAAGCAAGAACATTTACCAGTTGAGCCAGCACAAGTGTTAATGCACTCACATCTCCTCTGTGTTTTTGCATTTTTAATATTCCAGTGAACCAGCTGACAGCATTGGAGAGCTGGAGACCCCTGGCCATCACGGTCTGTGTTTACGTCCTCCTTAAGTTCTTGCAGGGCGGAGGGGTAGGTGAGGGCTGACATTCATATTGATATTGTAAGGAAGAGGTATATGACGGTGGTTTTAAACAAAACAACTCCGCACAAACCATTAACTGTCTCTTTCCGCTCAGGAACGTCAGGGTTTGTGAGTAACTTGCGCAGCTTCCTGTGGACACGTGTCCAGCAGTACACCAGCCGTGTGGTGCAGGTCCGTCTTTTCGGTCACCTGCATGACCTCTCTCTGCGCTGGCACCTGGGCCGCCGCACCGGAGATGTCCTGCGCAGCATTGACCGTGGGACCTCCTCCGTCAACAACTTGTTAAGGTCTGATGATTTCCTTTGATTTTCTCCCTATTGCTCTTTTAAAGAACTTGGCTAGTTAGACATGCTATGCATTAACTCTTTTTTTATCTTTAAATATTCATTATTGATTTGTGTTACAGCTATATTGTGTTTAGCATTGTACCCACTATTGCTGACATCGTCATTGCCATCATCTATTTTGTGACGTACTTCAGTGCCTGGTTCGGCCTCATTGTCTTCATTTGCATGTTCTTCTACCTCAGTAAGTGCAGTACTTTTATTTGTGCTATCAGCACCACACTTCATATTATAAGAGCTGACATTCAACAGGCACATTTTGATGTCTAGTTCAATTTGACATTTGTTTTCAGCTCTCACCATCATCATCACTGAATGGAGAACCAAGCACAGGCGGGAAATGAACACACAGGACAACAATGCCAAGTCAAAAGCAGTGGACTCACTTCTCAACTTTGAAACTGTAAGTGACCAAATGCCATAACAATGTTTCCCTAGGTTGGCCATGGAGTGTTGTTAAGTGTTAAGCTTGCAAATTTGACAAAATGTGTCATACCATTTAGGTGAAGTACTATAATTCAGAAGGTTTTGAAGTGAGGCGCTTTGAGGATGCTATCCTGAAATATCAGGTAATACGATCACTTAAACTTTGACTTCATAAGCAGTTGACTGGAGTGACACTGAGTTGTATTCTCTTTCTCCTCAGGCATGTGAATGGACGACCAATGCTTCCCTGGCCCTCCTGAACCAAACCCAGAACCTGATTATTGGATTGGGGCTGTTGGCCGGATCGCTGCTTTGTGCATACTATGTTACAGTGGACAAGTTTCAAGTACAGTAATCACTACTCATAAAATGTAGAAATCTAGTTCTTATTGATCTTGAGCAGAACTTTTGTTGTTCATGCGCTGTTGTTGCTCTCATAGGTTGGTGACTATGTTCTCTTTGGAACATATATTATCCAGCTCTACACTCCACTCAACTGGTTTGGTACATATTATAGGTAAGATTAGAAAAGGAGGATCTGGGGTGCTCGCTATATTGCTAAATGCATACGATTTTTCATATCAACAGAAAAATATACCGAGATAACCTGGCTTTTCTTGAGACTCCCTTGCTTCACGGCATAGTAATGATATGCTAAAGCCTGCCCGCATTTTAATGTGATTGGTTATAAGGTAGTCTTTTTTTCACTGAAGTTTTAAGGAGAAAATACTCTGCAATGGTGTTGACTTATGAATTTGCACATGGTTTGTCTTAAAGCATATTATAAACACCACATAGACATATAAACAACATTAAAATCTTGATTTTTCACCACATGGGAACTTTAAAAAGAAAATGACAGGCATTGGTGATGTTTGGTTGTATGGCAGTTCTTGTCAAAGAATCTAGTGTGTGAGAGCATGTCTGCTGAATGCTGCCAACAAATTTTATAATTATAACATTAAATAAACGATTTGACTCGTTTTTGTAGATTTTTTACTGAATCTTGAATTTAGCTAAATGTTACGCCCCACATACTCATGACCAATCATTGTTATTAGTCATTAGTGTCACTTCAGATTGCTCCCTAGTTATATGTATTCTATACTGTATGTAGCTAGTGTTATGTTGTAATGCTTAATATTTGAAACAACCCAACAAATTAATTAAACATTATCTTTGGGGATTTTACATAAGTTGGAGGTTATCATAACTTTAAGAGATTATTTACGATGATTTTTAAGAACATTCTTTTTAGAAATTCAAATTCCAAATTCAAATTAAGTTTTGTCTTTAAACCAACACTCCTAAGAAATGTTTTGGTAATACAAAATATTCTTTACTTTATTATAAGATAAAGAAAATAGAAACTAAAACAAATTTTATCCCTATGAATGTTTTGTGAATCTGTCCCTTTGAATCTTAGGATGTGTTCACAGTTGGCAGGTTTGGTTTGATTAAAATGAACTCTGGTGCGGTTCATTTTAATAAGTGCCATTCGAAACCATGGTGTGCACCAAACAAGCGGACCCAGACCGCTGGTCTCGGTCTGCTTCCAAACAAACTCTGGTGCGGTTCAATTGAAATATGAATGCAACACGGACCAAAGACTTCTAAATGAACAAAAAACAGGACAGGTGTCACAAGATGCGACCAAAAAAGGACATAATGCTGAAGCATACCTGGTTCTTCTCATCATATTGTTGCTCATTATGGTTCAGCACAGGTATTGGAAATACAGTCTCCTTGCAGCAGATCTTTGTTTGTGTGTAACGGAGGAATTCCTGGCGCTGTTTGACTCCTTTACACATTTTATAAGCTCTTTGTGAGGTTCTCAGCTGGTAAAATACTATCGTATGTAGGCTACGCACGTTCCAAAACGTTTCATAAAAGACTTTTTGTTTTATCATTAGGTAAGAGAACCGCACTACAAGTGAACACACCCTAAGATTTAATTTATTTATTTTCTTGCTTATATATTTACAATTCAGGCAGTTACCAAACTTTTCAGTTCCTTGACTTATTTCATTGCTCTGTTGTGTTTGCACAGAATGATCCAAAGTGCATTTGTTGACATGGAGAGCATGTTTGAACTACTAACAGAGGAAAAAGAGGTGAGTAGTTCCTAAAGATGGACGTTTTGAGTCATTTTGTAGTCAAGTCAAAGGTAAATCACTTCCAAATAGTACTTTTACTAGTCAACTACAGTAGTCAACATTTGAAGTGGATCAAAAAAGTTCTTCAAAGTTGTCCTAAGACAAGAACGGGCTAATGTTCAAAATTCATGTATAACTGATGAAAGGTTTTGATCCACTTCAAATGTTGACTACTGTAGTTTGTACAGCACAAATACCCATCTAATAGATTCCTAAAAGCTGCATTGCGCCCCCTCTGTACGTGCCAGCGTTGGTCTTGTGGGCCAGTGAGTGTTGATTTATTGTCATGACCTCCTGCACTGACTCAAGTTACCCCCGTCCTTTGGGAACCCTTTCCCCAAAGTCACGCAACCAACAGCCAACCGTTCCTCGACACTCCCACTGTCTTTAGGTTCCATTCATATGCAAATAATCTCACTAAAACCCTTATTTGATCTTCACGTTTCTTTTTATTTATTCCCAAAAGCTGTCGCAGCGAATTTGCAGACTGATTCTTGAACTTGACCAGAAAGAGGCCTCAACGTTTTTCCCAATAAATCAGTTTTAATGCATTCTTCAGGTTTGCTTAACTCACTGCCAACCCAGTGCCCTCCTTGTCTCCTGTGATACAAGCCCATATTGCTTTTTCTAACTTCCAGATTCCTCTCTGCTGTAGGTAAAGGATGATGTGAATGCAGGAGACCTGTCGTTCACAGAAGGAAAGGTTGATTTCCAGAACGTGTGTTTTAGTTACACTGCTGGGTGAGTCATGCTAATATCGATAAAGGCAGATGTTTAGGTAGAGCTTTTTTTTCTTGTTTTTACATCTAAATTGTTTTATTTCCTGACAGAAAAGAGATTCTCAGTGAAGTCTCGTTCACAGTGATGCCTGGTCAGACAGTTGCACTGGTAAAATGTTATCAGAATTCTACATTTGTGAATATAGTGCACCAAAACTTTTACAGAATAAGAAAGTATGTAAAGGTGCAAGATGTTCACCTCCGCTAATGTCTTATTTAACAGGTTGGTCCTTCCGCATCAGGAAAAAGCACCATCATCCGCCTGCTTTTCCGTTTTTATGACGTGCAAGGAGGCTGCATCCTCATCGATGGTCAGGACATCTCAAAGGTCAGGAAACAGGACAACAGACATTTTTATGGTCGGGTGAAAAGCTTCTATCCACCTTATTTTTCACATTTGAGCGGGTGCGGCCATTTGTAAATTTAATGTGTCTGGCTTCCGGTATCATCCACTTCTAGTAAAATTTAGCTATGTAAAACAACTCGTTATGCTGCTTGATATTGCAAACTGGTATTTCTTACCGTATTATTTTAATATGTATTGTCGTAATTATAAACACACTGTTTTATAGCACAAATAGTTTTACATTTTACTGCATTATTCTTCTAGTTATTTACCTATAGTGGCTAATGAATTGGAATTCTCGCACATTCACAGAAAATAGCTTACTTCTGCATTGCACAATAAGGTAGATAGAACGATTTGTACAATTACCATAACCGGATATGTGAGGTTTTAGAGAATGGTTAGATTTAAGGTTAAAGGGTTACTATATCCAAAAATAAAAATTGTCAACATTTACATTTACCTCATGTCATTCCAAACCCATAAGACTTATCTTAGAAACACAAATGGAGAAATGAATAATATTCTCACCATTTTTTTCCATCCATTGATTGAAAGTCTATGTAATCAACATTTTCAAGCTTTGAAAGGATAATAAACATCATAAAAGTAATTAATATGAATCTACCCTTCTAGGTATCCATTAATCTTTATAGCAAACCAGACTGGTGTAAATTTAAGTTCACCTGTGCATCCAGCTCACATGGTCGCCTACATTTCTCTTCATATTTCATGCACAAGAGAAGCCGCATAGTTTGTATAAAGGTCTAGACTGTAGCTATAAAAAAACGTTTTAAAATGATACCAGAAATCTTTCTCGACCCCGCCTGCATCTCTGCTGACCTCTAATGTAAGGTTTGAATAGTGACAGGGCTGGTGTTAGAAGAGAAGAGTGTCTTACTGACTGAAGAGGACAAAGAACTTGCATTAAAATGTGAAAAATTAATTTCCTACCAAGCTTGCTCCAGACTGTCTGCTTGAGAAGAGATTGTTCCTTAGTTATTCTAGTCACAATTCAATGTCAAAGTGTTCTTCCTAGTGCAGTGCTAGCATTGATAATGTTGTTACTAGTGTCTCACACATAAACTGTGAAATCTTTTCAAGCACAGAGTGAGACTTTTATCTTTTATATCTGTGAGACTTTTGGTGCTCTACTCTTGAACATTTCCATTGCTTACACATACCGGAATGTTTAGTTTACCCTATCTGAAGAGCCATGGGAATACAAATTCTTAGTGATTGTACAACGCAGAACAGTGTGTAACAGGAGCCTGATTGAGGTGATGTTATACCAGACCGTACAAGCTGTCTCACTGTTAACTACAATGCAGTGACACCAGTGATGTAAGATGCGACCATAGATCATATAACCTCCACTACACATGACAATGTTCTGGGAATATGATTTACGGTTCCCTCTTATTTCCAAGTAAACCTGCCCCCTGTGAATTAATCATAGTGAGAGAGACACAAATAATGAATATGGAGCTTTAAGCTGCTTTTACTCCAGTGTCCTGAGGGAGACGGTGGCCTCTTGCACAGAGCTGATCTCTGCTCACAACTGCCAGATTCACTTCTGGACTGCTGGTCTGATCCTGGACAGAAGGTTGTGTTACCTTTACTCACAGGAATATGCAGCATGACTTGATATATTTAGCAAATATTTATAATATAGAAGGGAGGGGGAACGAGTAGTTGTTTGTAATGAGATGCAGTCATTATAAACTGTTTACATGCAACCTGGGAATCCAATCTGATCATCCAATATTAGAGGGTTCTTTTCATTTATATTTAGGTTATCTGTGTTAACATTCACCTAACACTCACATATAATCAATCTTTACTGGTTGTTTAATAACACTGTTAAATGTCATTTTAGCAAATCTGACTCATGGGCCAAAATTCAGTTTTAGCATTTAAAAAAGTTGGTTTTGGCCCTTTATTTTGAAGTCTCTAAGGCTGCATTTACTGTAACTCTGTTCTATTTTTAACATATTTTAAATGTAAGTTATTCCTGTAATGGCAAAGCTGAATTTTCAGCAGCCATTACTCCAGTCTTCAGAAATCATTCTAATATGCTGACTTGCTGCTCAAGAAACATTTATTATTATCAATGTTGAAACCGTTAATGCTGCTCAGTATTTTTGTGGAAACTGATAAAGTTTTTCAGGATTCTTTGATGAATAGAGCTTAAAATAAAGGGCATTTCTTTTAAAAATCGTACTGACCACAAACTTTTGAATATTTTTTATTTGCTTTGTCGAGGTGCTTTAATAGCGAACACAGTACCTGAATAGTAGTGCAGGAAACATGGTTTATGCAACCTCCTGTGTGCTTCTGCTCTTGAGATAGCTGAAATAATCGATTTGCTGAGAGTGTTTGGAGATGGAAGCTGTGGTTTGGCATTTACATGGAGGAAGTACTGCTGACAAGTAAATTGTCCTATCTCTCTCGTCCTCTCCTACACACGCATTCACAGCCTCTCCAGTATCATATCAAATCCATGAACCACAACCCAGCATTCAAACAACCGCCTTCACACTTGCACACGATGGCCAAACATTCTTGCTGCGTTAATGTGTTTGGAGCGCAGCAGGAAGCATGAGGTAGGTCAGCGTGCCAGTACTCTCATAGGGAGTGAGCGCTTTCTCACAGTACAGGCATGAGGGGAGATTTACTTTTATAGAGCAGCTGTCATCAGTTCAGCATCTCATCCCTCTCACTACTGGCCAGATCCAACTCATTAAACTCACTGGAACATTAGCATTTGGACTCCTAAAGCATGAGCTGGCAAATGAATAGATCTTTCGCCAAGTACTGTACTATATGAAGTATGTTGCGTGAAACTAACTATTAGATATATGTTTTTGACTGAGATGCACTCTTTGGCTCTCGGGACTTGGTCAGACAGGCATGAAAAATCGATGTTGGTTTTTTTAGGTGCTTTGAAAATTTCGAAACTTTGAAAACAGTCTGAACGATTATATCACATTTGATGTGCGTTTTTTGTCGTTTTTTTGTGCGAAGGGTTGTTAGGTCAGGTGTCAAAACAACATGAACACCTAATAAACAAAGAGTGGGAAAAACATTTATTGATGAAGTCTCACGCATGAACCTACATAAGTTTGCATTGTTACTATGACAGCCAAAGACAACTGCAGTCCGAACAGACAAAGTGCAATGAAAATGCCTAAAAATGGCTTTTAACAGGGTTGTTTACATCAGCGAAAAACAATGCTAAATAAAAATAAAATGTCACTAACTAAAGGTTAGATGAATCAGACAGTTCTTTGGGAGAAAGAAATGACTTGTGGGACTCCAGCAAAATATACATTTGTAAGAAAGGTTACAAAAAAATTTTAAGGTAAAGAATGTTATTCGTCTATTGTGCGACAAAGAACAAACAATTTACAGGCACATAGTTGGATGTTTTGAGAACATCCAAATGTTTTTGCTGTTTGCGACAGTGACTAAAAAAAGAATGCCTTGAGCCTTCTGCGGCAAATGCAACAAGGCACTAACATACAAAATCTGAAGCATTGCTTGTGTGGGAATTGAATAAAATAGCCTATGAACGAGACAAATCTAACAGGACTTGGCTCGTAATATCCACGTAGACTACACCTTCTGTGGACAGGAGCAGGACAAAAAGTTATACATTGATTAATGTAGACTTGTCCTCTTTAAAATGGAGGAGAAACACTTAAAGTTATGCGTTTTATATCAGGTAGTATTTCATAGATTCCCTGTAACTTTAGAAGTGAAAATAAAATAGTTGTCATCATGACCAAGCAGTTGTGCAACAAATCTTGTTATATTCTACAAATCAGTCACAGGATACAGACACGCACACTCTTAGCAAGAAACATCTGTTGGTCATTCTTCATGCTCATTTTCTCAGGTGGAAATAATAGATCAACATTTGAATACCAAGGCCTTTGATGGAGTGGATTCCTCAAGGCTGTTTTCATTCTGGTGCTTGTCACTGATTCCACCTTCTCCATCCAGCATTGACTCCCTCGTGTCTGTGAAAGCTGCATGTGAGACGCGAATTCATCTTGTCAGATGACGAGGGGAAAATATGACTCCGAAATATCAGAGCTATTCCTCATCTACTTCACAGCTGAATGAGTGTTGCTTTATGAATGTTGTCATTGAAATAAATGCACAAGTGCGTTCCTTCTCTCTGAGTTTCCTGACCCGTAAAACAAACAAACGGTGATTGAGAGAACAAATAACGTGGTCGGGCATAAGGCAGGGGGAACGGAAAAGATTGTAGTGCGCTAATAACGACTTACATGAAAGCTTTGTTAAAATGTGGACCTTTTTCGAATTAGGGTTGTAACTTTGAGGGTCGTAACTGTTTCTTTTCAAAGGAATTAAAAGTGTCTTTTGATGGTAGGAAATGTAAGTTGTTTGCCAGCGTGTATTAGGGAGGGTGGAGTGGGGGGCGTCCGCTGGGGCTCATTGATCTTGTAAGCAATGGGAGCAGAGAAACACAGACACCACACTGACAGCTGACGGGCCACATGTTCTGCTGCGCTCGCACGACACACACACACACACATAGGTCATGCACCTGACAGACAGCACTGCTCGTGCTTACCACCCCAACCTTTTGAATTATAGCGTACATAAAATAAGCCTTTGGGATTAGAACCGTTTATACCAGTCTCCACAGTGTTAGTTTGTATTTTGATATATCTTTTGTATAAATAAAAAAAAATGTAAGTGTTGTAAGAGAATTTTGTAATATGTATTCTTGGTTGTTTGTCAAGCTCATGGTGCTCATATGGATGATTTAGGTTTGAGTTCAGCCTGCAACATGTCCTGATACCATACCATACCAAAATGACTCTCTGTCACCAATAATTTCCTGTTCACTTTCCAGTGCACTCATTAGATTTTCAATTTTTGTTTGCTTTTCACTGGCACTGGTTCCTCTCAGAAAACTTTTGCTGACACTTCTGGCCTACATGAAGTATGTTTTCTAATGGCTGTCTATCTTTTTTTGTCATTTCATTTGTTCTTTCCATCTTATACAAATACATTCATATTATGGATATGCTTGGGTTCAATTGAAATGTATTGTTTTGGTTTGGTTCATGCTGGTTTGCGTCTGGCTGCTTTTTCTCGATCTGTGGTATAGGAGCTGCGAGTCGTTGTGGTTTGCATTATCACTTCACTAGGTTTGCATGTTTTGCTAAACTTTACTTTTATGTATATGGTTTGTGCTTAATTAAGTGAATATTATTGTTATTAGTAGTAGTAGTAACTGTCAATTGAATAACACGACTGGTCAAGTGATTTTAACATGGCGTCTCCCATGTGGGAGCATCCCGCTCTATTTAGAATAAAACTACTTTTCTTCATCTCATGTGAGTGTACATCATTGTAAACATATATTCCTCAGAAGTATTACCTTTTAAAGTGTAAAAGTTTAATTAGCAAAAACAATTTTATAACAAGTCACCAAGCTGCTTGTTTTAGAGTACTAGAATCCAGCCTTATTGATAGAAAACCATTCATCGATTTTTACTGCTGGAGCAGTAAAAATTGATGACCCTTCATGCTGGGATCCAACTGTGCTTCTGTCATACTTCACTATATGGAACACTTCATAAAAAGAGGGTTTTGATTCTGTTACAGTTGATTACAGAAGGTAAGTGGTCACCAGAGACATTTTCCAGTTTCAGCAATCTATGTCTTTTGATTAATTTTTCTGTCTGTTGTCTTTGCACGTAACATACGGTAATAACATTTAACTGTAGGAAGAAACAGAAGATGGAAAGGAGACTGAAAGAGAACGACCCCTTGCCCCCGCTGAACCTCTGTATTTCTGAGGCACTGTGCTTCATTGATGTTACGGCTGACTTAGTGTATTGCCGAGGAGAAGAGACTGGAGTCTATAACAATCCTGTGAAGTGTTAAACAGAGCAGCATGTGGAGGTTCATGTAAACAAGATGTTTTGCGTACATTTGGTCCAGGTTAGGAGCACATGGGTAGTTCCCTCCCAGCCTTTTTTTTTTTTTTTTTTTTTGATCCTTTCAAGTAAACGGTTGCAGCCCTGATTTGTGCGCACATCTGGTCGGATATGCAGAACAATACTTGTGTCTGCTTCTCGCCAAGTGGATTCAATTGTAGCATGTTTTATGTTTTGCATATCACAGTTTTGCTTGGGTTTCTCTCATCTTTGAGCATCTGATATGGCCTGTTTTCCCCGTCTGTGGGTCTAGACGTGCTGTGCCATGTGAAACGCATAACCAGTTGACCTAGTGTCACAAATAAACTAGAAAATTATGTTTCTAGCTACACTGAGTTGTCATTAAGTAGTTGAACTATTATATAAATGACAAATTCATGGCATAAAAAATGGTGTTCTGTAACTGCATTTGACATACACATTAGTCATATGAAATTCAAGGGTAAACAGTAATATGTGCCTCGTTTTTCTTTTTTTGCACAACTTGAATAAAAGGCAACATCTAAAAAATGTGCTATTTAAGAATTAGTACCATTTAGTGACTTGAAATGCAGGTCCTGGTGTATTAGGGCCTGCATGAATACTAATTTTTTCCAGTCGACAAATACAAATATTATTTATCTTATATAAATGACACTGTGCAGCTTTAGCATGGTGGGCAACTAGAGAAGAGTGTGTCCTGTGTAATGGAAGCTTGCATATTCCCATTGATGCTTGCTTTGTCATAAATGGTACAGAACAGATGTCTTACTCTGGGCAGCATTTAGTTAGCTTCAGGGTCTCTGAGCAGTTTGCAACAGTTCTGGCTTGCATGTCATCTTAAAAGTCCTCTGTGTAGTTTGCTTACATGCTATATTGGGAGCGCAAAGTACTCCAGGTTCACTTTACATTCACTTCTTGTAATTCCAAATATACTGGACCTTTACACTCCGAACACTCAAATATACCAGCACACGTTATCTCCTTTCAGCATATAGAACAATTGCAACTGAATATACAGTATGTGATCTGTGACTAGTTGACTCAGGCTAGTGGTAGAACCACTTGACTAGTCACTAATGTTGTATACTACTGTATATGAGTCTGTCTGAAGAGAGAGTCCAGTGTTCCTCACTGATGGCAACCTGATTTTAACCTGAATCCGTTTCAAATGGCGTTTATGATCGCAAGAAGGAAAAGACTCAAATACAGTCAATATCTAAATGACATAATGAAGGTAAATGTCTTAATCATGCTAGAGAGGATGGACTTGCACTAAAAGTGCAGTATTTCCAAAATATTGTAATGTATAATTGTGCCAATCTTGTCTAATTTGTTTCTTCTTCTAAGACTTTTTTTTTTTTTTTTTACTTCAATGGCATAAACGTGCTGACTACTTTCACTTTTTTTAATTCTTTTTTTTTTTTTTTGAAAATTATTGAGAATACGGTTGCAAATAGGACCGGAAACCAGAGCGAAAGTGCCGTCTCTTAGGATAAAAGTTGTATTGTGAGGGGACAGATGCTACACTCCCATAAAGACCTGGGAAGCCATTTGTGTTTCACATGGCTGCAGTAAGCCCTCTCTCACCCGGCCCAGTCTGATGTTAATTAGTTCATAAATTAAGGACATTGACTTTTTTTGAGAGCCAAATGAATGGGAAGAAGGAATGGAAAGATGGTGAATTAAGCGCACTAAAAAACAGGCGAAAAATAAACAAAAGAAAAAACAAAAAAGCAAACTTCAAAGGGAGATCTAATTCGTCAGGCGTTTGAAGTGAACACACTGAGGCTGGTTCCACTCGCCACATGGATTAATGGTCGACTGAACAGCCAGAGCACCACACGCTCTTCTCCCGCTCACTCGCTCTATTATTATCAGCGCTTGGAGAACGGGGGCTTTTCTTTAATGTGATCTTAGAATAATTTTGAGTTTCCCTTGTTGTGGGTAAGATTACGGTCAGTTTTTCTTACAGCAGTTAGTTCGATTCTGTTTGTACATTTATTGAGGTTTGTTGGGTCAGTTTGTCTGAGCTGAGTTCAAAAGAAAAAAAAACAAAGCTTCTCGAAGCTGCATAGTCTAAATCTGAAGCTGAAGTGTGTAATTTTAAAATGTTAAATTATTTTCCTTTCCTAGCTTAATATGGAGACACAAATATAGACTATAAAAAGCAATTCATAGGCTGATTAACTACCTATATCAGAACATTGGGTCTTACAAAAATTGGATTAGTTTAGGATGAACTACAGCAGACACTAGTGTTAGAGTTGGATTGGGTGGTCATTTTTTAGACTTAATTGCTTGTTGTCTTAAAGTCTGAACACTCCCTCCTCCACTTGTAAGCATTCCCTTTATGGTGTTTAAATCACAGTACATTTGTCAAAATCATCTGAAACATCTTTGGTTTCAATTGTATGCACCAAAGTTCAGACATTAGCTTTAGTTAATTGCAGTACAACAGCCAAGACTCTTGTGGGACATTAGGACACAGAGAACATATTAGATGTTATCACAACTATCAAGCTGAGACAATAATTGGGTTGGTGATACCTGTGCTATGACCTCATTGCCACAAGATCTAATCTGTATCTAATGTAATCTAATCTAATCTAATGGATAATCTCCCTTAATTTAATATTGATTTGTAGAGACTGCATGTCTGCACATTTCTGTTTATTCTTGAGATAAGATGCCTTGACATTCCCTCTGATAGTTATGGCTTCAAAGCCCCATTTTCTAGGCAGACACTAATATCTCAGACACCCCAATGCTTTGGCACCAATATCCTCATCCTGGATGACTATTTTGAACAATCTGGATTTTTCTTTTTCAAAGTACTGCTGCTGTCCACGTGGACTTTTATAGCTAACTGTTGCAAAAAATGATTGTCCGGACCTCCGCTGGGATAGAAAATACATAGACTAGACCTTTGGAAACTTATATTGAACACCCCTGATTTAATATGTAACCAGCATTCGTTCTTCTGCAATGCAAAATGTGGATAGGTATGATGAGAACAGTCACAATATAGTTGTGTATTTGCCCTCGACACAAGCTTTAAAAGTGGCCTGCTTTTGACTGAAAACGCTAGATTTAGCAAAGTGTATCGATAATGATTTCTGGACTGAGATTGAGAGTTAAAGGATTTAATATATATTGGTATTAATCAGAATATGACACATTATTTGGATGATCTGATTTTAGGTGTTCACAATTGGCATGTTTGATTTGATTAAAACGAACCCAGATGCGATTGTTATGTTAGTGCAGTTCATTGCAGTGTGAACTGAATTAAGTGTGAACGCTGCCATCTGAACCCTGGTGCGCACCAAACAAGCGGACTGATACCTCTGAAAAGATGGGTCTCAGTTCACTTCCAAACTAACTCTGGTGCAGTTCGAATGAGATATGAACGCAACACGGACTAAAGACATCTAAATGAACCAAAAACAGGACATGATGTCACAAGATGTGACCCTAAAAAGGACAGAATGCTCAAGCATACCTGTTTTTTCTCGTCATATTTGCATTGCTGCCCATCACAGTTCGGTACAGGCATCCGAACCGCGTCTCCTCACAGCAGATCTTCATGTGTTTGTGTGACGGAGGGATTCCTGCTGCTGTTTTGACTCCTCCTCTCATTTTATAAGCTTTTCATGAGTTTTCAGCTGGCCAAAACACCATTATATGCACATACAACGAGTGCATTTAGCCTGGTACACAGAATTGTTTTGGATGTTCGGTAAGTTCCGTCACGAAATATACTTAATAAAATGCGACCAATCAGGTTGTGAAGAACATATTATTATGCCTTTAGGTTCCGAATTAAAAATTCCTATGTGAACGCTAAGCGGACCAGGACTAAATGGGTTTTTTTTTGGTCCGAACCGAACTACAAATGTGAACACACCCTTAATGAAGTGGTGAAAAGTTTGAGAACCATACTAGAGGAAGATCATTTCGAATCTGGCTTTGTGTTGCTTCTTGCTTTTAAATCAATTTTGCAAATTATGTTTGTAAATTTGTTAAGATTTAAAATGTCAACATTTTGTCAAACAGACTGCCAAGACATATTTTACTTAAAGCAGAAACATACCAAAATGTTATTCAGATGGAAACGACGTAGACCGTCTCCGCAGCGGGACTCTTGATATATTGCTGAAAGGGGGTCAGCTTGGTGCTTCCTTAAAATTTGTGCCCATTCCAGACCTACTTTGTCTTGTCTCTGCTCCTCTTTATTCTGTTCGAAACCCTTGATGTCAGCTGGCACTGCCTCACAGAGTTTGCCAGGCTTTGGATCTCGGCAGGGGTCTATCGCCGCACCCCTCCCAATAACAGGCAGCATGTGAAGATTGTCACCCTGCTTTATAATTGGGGTTTCAGATCTTCAGAGCTTGGGACCCCTTCATAGCCCATCAGCACCTGGCTCTTTAACTTTCAAAGGCAGTGGATACCTCCAAACCCTCAGGTGGTGAAATACTTTAAAGTTCGAGCCCCACCTATCCACGATTCACCTGTTGTTATAATGTAGGGCTGCGTAGAGCTAGATAGTCTTTGTGTGAAGATAAAAACTAGAAAACTACATGCAAATGTCTAAACAAAATTCCTCAATCATTTGCATATACTGTACAACAACACAGAATTTCTGGTTGATTAACAAGTACTTTATTTAAATAACATACCTTTCTTGGCATGTTCATCTTCATACATGCAGGTGAGACAGAACTCCCTCCGATCCTACATTGGTGTAGTTCCTCAGGACACCGTCCTTTTCAATGACAACATCCGTGAAAACATTCGCTACGGACGCATCTCTGCAAGTGACCAGGAAGTGGAAGAGGCTGCAGTGGCTGCTGATATCCACCATAAGATATTATCCCTTCCAGATGGTAGAGGACTGCTAAATTTTCATAGCTAGATTTAGTCATTTATTTTGTCTGTTCACAGAATAGCAGCATTACATTGGAAATGTCAAAGCATAGGTACATCCTTGGAATGCATACACTGCCATTCAAAAGTTTGGGGTCAGTAAGACTTTTTTAAGCTTTTGATGATTTGGTGCTCAAGAAACATTTCTTGTTACTATCAATGTTGAAAACCAGCTTTTTTTTCTTTCTTTTTTTTTGGAAACTGATAGATTTTGTTTTTATCCGGGATTCCTAAAAGAATTTATGTTCAGCACAGCAAGAACAGAATTTATTTGAATTTGAAATCTTTTATAACACTATGAGTGTCTTTACTGTCACTTTTGATCAATTTTATCCATCCTTTGCTGAATTTTTATTCATCTTTCTGACCCCAAACATTTGAACGGTAGTGTACATAAATGATTGCAGTTTTGGAAGATTACATCATACAGTATTGTAATAACATGAGGGTGTGTAAATGATTGCAAAATGTTAATTTTTCCCTGAACAATCCTTTGGTTATTATTGATAGGATATGCTACTGAAGTGGGTGAAAGGGGTCTGAAGTTGAGTGGTGGAGAGAAACAGAGAGTGGCCATCGCGCGCACAATCCTGAAATCCCCTCGCATCATTTTGCTTGATGAAGTGAGTAAAGGCTCTCTTGAAGGTTGACAATTTATGATGTGGGTATGTACTTAATCCTGCTTCGCATATTTTACTTTCAGGCCACATCTGCTTTAGACAGTCAAACGGAGCGTAACATTCAGGCTTCTCTTGCTAAGGTGTGTGCCAACCACACCACTCTCGTCGTGGCACACAGGTAGGTCTAATTCTTGCTAATGCAACTCGAACTGATGGTCAGTATTGGAGAAATTACTTTAAAACTGTAGCTTCACAATCTACAAGCCTCCTGTAACCTAAAGTTATTAAATTACTGTTAAAACCATTAAACTGTACTTTTCTGTACATTTCTTTAATATAATATTTTTTACAAATAAAGGTGTAAAATAGCACAGGGGCGACTTCTAGGGACTTGTTACATTCTTCTCAACGCAGTTAAGTTACTTTGTTAGTTTTGGTTAGTTAAGGCCTGTTCACACCATGGATGATAACTATAATGATAATAATAAATATATAGATCTAAAAATCATTCTAAATATAAAATAATGGCAGAGTCCACACCTCAACTATAACGATAGCGGCACAGAAAGTATATAATTGAAATCACTTTTTAGAACGATTTTTTTCCCTGTTGAAGAGCGATTAAAAACATTGACAGCCAATCAGAATCCATCCTGCTTTAAGAGCTCAAGCATTTAAAGTAGCAGACGACAAAACTGCTGTGCGGCCTTAGAATAAAATGTATATATTGTCCGCTGATGTGGATGCTAATGTAGTTATCGTTATAGTTATTTTAATGGTTTATGTTTGGTTTGTTATTTGTTCATCTTTACTCCCAGCGCTACTGATGGAAGTCATGTTTCTATCAGAAACAAGACATAAGGTGTGGTTACATTTACCGTTGTTCAGTGAATTTTTATTTAATCTCAATAAGAATCCACGTGATCAGGAATTTGCATGAGGGCGAAAAAGTTTCGCAAAAGGTTCAAGACGGTCACACAATGACACGTTGACCAACAGAAGGTTTGAAAGTGCTTTGCTACATATACATCACTACACTATTGACAATGGAAAATTTGTCTGTGAAATTACACTGACATTACACTGACATTTCACTAATGTGACCTCATCTGTCCTGATGCTCCACTATGTCCATTGTCCAGGCCCTGAAATATATTGTCTACTGCTCTGAATTCAAGGCTTTATCCCTCAGATAACATCATGTATTGTTAAAAGCTTTTGTTGGGCCATCTTGGCCACATCTCTAGCATTAATTAAATTGATCTATTTGTCCTTAAACCCAGTGTCTTCAGAATAACACCCTAGCCCAAAGAAATGAAAGGTGTATGAAGGATAATCCAAACAATGGCAAGCAGCTGTCTCCCAAATGAGATAAAGCTGTTCACGACATACATGCTGAGCTCATAGCTCACACCTTTGTGTTTGTGGTGTGCTCCATTTAAATGTGTTTTTAATATCGGCAAGCTTAAAAGAGAAGGCATATTGAATTTTTTCCCCTTGATTTTATGGAACATTTAACAGTACAGTTACTCTACAGCAGTTCTCAGTTTTTTTGCCACGACTTTGAAACTCAAAATATTTTGTGCACATTAACTTTTTTTATGAAATGAAAGCAGCTTAATTGAAAAATATTAGATAAACTTCAGCACCTGTGCTGTACATCAGTGTGACTGCATGTTTATTTTAGACATACTGAAGAAGTTCTGCGTCTTGTCAATGCAAATATATGCGCTTATCCAATTTTTCACTCAGCTGGTTGTCATATAAAGCCGCACATAGCCGGCAACATTTAAAACATCTGTTCAGAGCAGTGAATGGTTGACAGGTGAGCAGGCGTTCCTTCACTGTCAATTAGTGTTTGCGCTACAGATGTGATTGTATGACCACCTTCGGATATGATTTCAGTGACCTGACCACAAAATCTCTTTACACTTGACTTGTATTTAGTGCTGTCATCCATCAAGATGGATGTTAGGGAGTTCAATTCACTCGTGTTTATTTGGAATGTCGTGCAACACTTTTATATTAATGGATATCAAGGAGTTATGACATATACACATATACTCATTTAATATACACATGTATGTATTGCATCCACATGTATTTATATAAATATACATGTATTATTCATTTAAAATAAGTCGTCATATTTGAGAGCACTAAAGCTGTCATATTTTGTGCATGCAATCTTTGTCAATGCGTGCGTATACTCTCATTTGTATTTGCATTTTTGTTTGTTGTCTAATTCATTCAATTGTACATCCACCTGTAGTTACTTCTCCTCCTCTCGAATTCTACAGTGATTCAGTGCTAATTACTCAAACTAAAATTGGACACCTTGCAATTTATCCACATTTAAAACATTTATGCCTTTTTTTTTCTTTTTTTTTTTATAGGCGTTGTTAGTCATGAAATGCACCACAGTACAAGTATGTACCAAACTATTTTTTTTCAAGGAATTGTTTCACCTCTAGTCCACAGGATAGTGTTTAATAACTGTCAGATAGTGGGCCCTATTTTAAGTATCTAAAACGCAAGTGTCAAGCGCAAAGCGCAAGTAACTTTGTGGGCGGATCTTGGTGCTGTTGCTATTTAACCGGCGGGATAAATGACTCTTGCGTCGACGCAAATCTAAAAGGGGTTTGTCTGAAGTAGCTTCATTATTCATAGGTGTGGTTTGGGTTTAACGGGAAATAAACCAATAAGAGCGTCATATCACATTCCATGGCGCAATACTATTATAACGGCGCATTTACCAGGCGCGCTTCAGAATCGGTTCACAGCCGAGGAGATCGATGTTCTCGTCAGGGCCGTAAAAGAAAGAGAAGTGACATTGGGGATGGGACAAACCCACCCAAATTAGCTTCGGTTAAATATGCATATAATAATTTGGGTAAATGTGTAAGCTTTATGCCTATTTTTCCCATCGTCATGGACACAACAATGATTTCCCTCGTGTTTTAATATTTTTCCTTATAATAATGTATCATTTGCAAAAAGTAAAATGCATCTGTGTAGATGAGAGAATCATCTACAGTGTATGCGCGTTGTTCACACTCTGTATTATGGCCAAGCATGTGCGCTTAAAATAGCATTTGAATGTACGCGCAACGCGCCACTGACTTTAGACTAGGTTTTTTCTGGTCAGTGGCGCAATTGTTTTCTGGAACTGCAAAAGAGCACCAGGGATTGTTTGCGCCGGAACACGCCTCCTTTTTTTGCGCTGAACCGCCCAGGGACCGCAAGTTCATTCCCTAGTTTGTCGCCGTGCGTCTTTGGAGGGGAAAATCCGCTTTGCACGGGTGCAAAATACGAATTATATATGCGTCGGTGTACAAAGTCAATTGCGCTGGGTGCAAGATAGGGCCCAGTGTCTGCTATGTCCTCAACAGAAAACATGTGTGCGCCTGATTGTTATTAGTGTGGAATTATTTTGTATAGGTGTTTTATGAGAAGAGCGAACACTTTTGACATTGATTCAAAAACCTCGCTCGCTTCCTCTCTGCTGGTCACTTTTTTTTTCTTGTCTTTCTGTGACACATTCCACCACTTTCGAAAAGTGTCTCTGCCCATCCGGCGTTTCTGTTTCCTTCTCTCTAATGTTTTTCCCTCTGTCTCTCATTGCTCTACTCTTTAGAAAATTGTAAACACATCAGGATCAGAGTCTGCAAGCTTTGATCCTGTCCAGCCTCTGAGACAGTGGTGTCACTTTGATCTGTTTTGGGGTGGTGGTTCTGGGGTTAGCGATCAATAAAGAAGTCTCCGCTCCTTTGTTTGAAGATGAAGGGCAGCTGAGAGGGTGACCTGCAGAAGGTTTCGGGTGTGAATTAAAGAAGCCGTGTGTGTGGATTAGATTAAGGGGGATCTATTGCTTAAAGACGCTGCTGCTGCTTTAAATTAGGGAGTGCGTTTACAGTACAACGGTGGCTGAAACGCTCTGATTTCTGAACAGGATGCAAACAAGGATTAAGTTTTGATGTGATGCAGAAATAAAAACAGGCTTTAATGGCAGAGTAAGTGATCTGTTTCCTGTCTGTGCCCTTTAACGTTGAAGTCTAATGTTTTTGATGTTACTTCTTCCTATCTTACTAAAGTACTTTCAATGTTTAAATACTTTTTTCCATTCTAACTTTATATGCTGACAACCACTAGTAAGCTATTTTTAGATTGTAAACATTGTGGCTCTGTGGAGCTATCAAAGCATTGCTCTGTTTTCTTTGAGTATTCTGACCAGATTGACACAGCAACACTGACTCTACCAATGATGTGAGTTTAAGGTGGGACTGTCCATTTGTTCCAAAAAATGGAAAGGCACATCCACCAAATCAATATCAAAATCTAGCAGTCATCTGCATTTAGGCCAAAAAGTTGCACTTGAACACACCACCAAGACTATAGTCAGTGGTCAACTAGTACACGTTCTGAGCCCGCATGTTAGGACGTAACTCTCCATACCAGCAGGTGGCAGTGAAAAAAAAAAAAGTAAATTCAAAAGGAGTAATGGAAGAGCTAGAACTGCAGCTATACAAAGAATAAACAAAGCAACGCTTGCTTACCAGTGGGCCTGTCCCAATACCCACGATTACAGACTCGGGCACTTGAAAGCACATGCACGTGACAGGAAATTAGCATTCAATGACGCAAAACTATATCCTGTCTGTAAATGCTTAAGCTCAGTGCCCTAAATGCACACTAAATCTACGTCTTTAATGCCGCATTAAAGCAGTGTTTGAAGCTTAGCATGTCCCATTATTCATCATGTTCAGGAACTCTTGTGCCCTGTAATTGTAAGATGTCCAGTAAAACTTTCAAGTGTATGTTAAATTTAATTAGATGTTACATATAATTTGGTTATATGTAAAGTGTTGCACGTTTTATTAGTACAGATATGAGTGTGTATTTTGCTAAATGTTTGCAACTGGCTTTTATCGCTTAATTAGAAGCACCACAATTAAATTTTCGTCTGTTTCGTAGGGACTACTGAACATGCATTTAGAAGTTTATTTTAAAGTGCTAAGTATTAAAAGTCCAATTTTGTAAATAAACGTTACTTGCATTTTTACAACACTATAAGTGTGGCCCATCGGGTAATCAGAAGTTTTACACACTTGTGGACTTCACAACCACTTAAACACTAGGGCCAAAGAACAAAAATGTTTTATGTACAGGGGTTGGACAATGAAACTGAAACACTGGCCATATAGTGTTGGAGGTTTCACACCTATATATGCGTAACCTGGTGGCCAATCTTTACTGATTTTATATTCTATCAGTAAGAGCAGAGTGTGAAGGTTGAATTAGCAGAGCAATAACACAGCTGTACGTAAAATATTGCAATCAACATAACATAATGGAAGACATTTCAGAGTTCAAAAGAGGACAAATTGCTGGTGCACATCTCACTGTGATTAGGACAGCTAATCTTTGCGGTGTATTGAGAGCTATGGTATACAGGGTAATGTTGGCATACCACCACGCAGGACAAACCACATCCAACCAAGAGAAATCTGTCTGATAGGGATGTCCTGGTACTAACCTTGATTGTATCCAAAAAAAAAAAACACAAAACCACTGCTGCCCAACTCACTGCACAATTCCCTCCAAAACTGTACATCCGGAGCTCCACAGAGTCAATATATCCATAGTTGGGCTGCTATAGCCATACCTTTGGTCACTCGTGCCAATGCCAAACATCAGTTTCGTTGGTGCCAACAGTGCAAATCTTGGGTTGTGGACAATGTGAAACATACATTGCCCAGAGTGAAGCATAGGGGTGGATCAGTGGTGGTTTGGGCTGCAATATCATAACATTCCATAATGTGCTTGTTGGGTGCGTCACTGCCAAGGACTACCAAACCATTCAGGAGGACCATTTGCACCTAATGGTTCAAACATTGGACCCTGAAGGGGGTGCCATGTAACAGCATGATAATGCACCAATACACACAGCAAGTCTTTTTGATGAACATGAAAGTAAAGTTGAACATCTCCCATGGCCTGCACAGTCACCAGATCTAAATATTTTGAGCCAGTTTGGGGTATTTTGGAGGAGCAAGTCCTCAAAAAACAAAAAATGTTTTCCTCCTCCAGCATCTGGCCAGGGACCAGGCCACTGTTCAATGGCTCAAATTCCCTGTGGCCACTGTCAAGAACTTGTATCTGGCATTCCCAAGACGAGTTGATGCTGTATTGGCCACAAAAGCAGGCTCTACACCATACTGATAAATTATTGTGATCTAAAACCAAATGTTTCAGTTTAATTGTCCAATCCCTGTTAGTAAATAAGTGGTCAAAGTGCTGAAAGTGTGGGTATTGAGACAGGTCCTTTTTCACACCAATCTTGCTCACCATTTGCTTTTGTCACTTCTGTTTTTCCTGTCATGCACTAGTTTGCTAAGCTGAACGGCCAATCAGAGTGAACTCTCACTGACCAATTCAGCATGCTCATTTGGCCAAAAAAAAAACACAAACAGAGTGCCAGTTAGTGCTAGTGGTGCAGAACACACCGCAGAACGAGTCTGACAATGACAACGTGTCATTGGCCTTCTGTTGGCTTGGCGTGTCATGGCCTGAAGACCGGTTTCAGGAAACCTGGATAAATTATTATTTTTTTTTTTGCTATTCCTTTTGGGGATGTTAGTTCACCATTTGACTCCTTGCTGTCAGCTCAATATTTTGTTTGCAAAATGACATATTAATTAGGAATGTACTAATATTAAAATTCTGTTTGATACCAATAAGCAAACATGTATTTTCAGATATAGGCTAATAACCGATAATCAGCCAATATTTAATTTCTATAATTTTTTTGTAAATATATTAAAAATAAAACATTTTTTAAATGCTAACAGTGAATTTAGACATCTCAACATTATGATGTATGGAAAAGTATGGAGGTTTGCAAAATATTACATTTAACTGTTATTAGATTTGGTGTTTTTAAGATTAACTTTGAATGTTAGATTGATTTAGTATTCTTTATTTAATGCAGTAACATTCATTTGTATTTTCAGGTTATCCACCATCATCAGCTCCGATCAGATCCTCGTGCTTCAAGATGGGCGGATAGCAGAACGAGGAAGGTCAGTAGAGTGTGTATGTGAGCATTTGTCCTCCTGAGAGACAAACCTACTGTAAAGATTCAAATGACACACCCTGCTTGGCCTCTGAATGGCCAGATCCCGGGCGGTATAAAAGAGGAGATGTGACACCCTCTCTGTCCTGATTGAGTAAAATTCCTTTGGTTCAGTGGAGAGTGAACCATAGAAGACGTGTTGGGACAGACAGGGTCTTCTTCATCCTTGGGAAACCTAAGATCTGTGTGTGAGTGTGTCCCAGAGGCGCTGTTCTTGTTATCAGTCAATCTGTAGTCTTAACCTGAGGGCCGTCTGAGTGTATCCTCATCTTCCCAGACACAGGATATAGTCTCTCAGTGTCCGAGCGGTCCACGCCCTGCCCGATCGCTGTGTCCTGTCTCGCTGCAGGCCCTCAGGTGGGACACGCACACATAGAGAGTTCTTCCTTTAAACCTGACGCACACACACAGAGCATCCCACTAATGGACTTCTCCATTCATCCTGGCCGTTCAGCCCCGATGTTAACCCTGTGCTCACTGTCCTTCACTTCTGCTCTTTGATATATGAGCTACAGCCAACAGACCGGCCTCAAGACACACACAGCCGTCAGGGATGTAACTCCACACCTCGCACATTCAGCCCTGACTGACACTGCGATGTAAACATGACCCACGCAGGCTTTTAACCCACAGGAACAGCGTATCGGAATACACACGTTCACAGGGACGGAGCGAGGTGGGAATGTCCATTCAGGGAGGTGAAGGGTTAATGTTGTTAGAATAGAGGAATTAATAGATACACCTTGTGCTGCCCCTTAACAGGCTACTTCCTGAAAAGAGACGTCTGTGGTCTGGGAAATCTCTGGGAAAAGGTTTGACAAGGATGGTGGATGCTGGGTTCACATGGTCATTGAAAAGCTGGAAGTATCAGGGAATTTTTAGAGGGATTTTTTTTTCAGGCCTGGAAAAGTTATGTACTTTTTTTTTTTTTTTATGACTAACTCTAGTTACAGTATACTCAGAAAAGAAATATTCAGACATTTATTATATTATATATATTATATTATATGTTGTGTTTTTAAGTGCAATATATTGGTAAAAAAAAATTACCAAAAGGTGTGGGGATCCTAGAGAATAAGAATTGGCCATGTTACTAATTTATACAGGGAATAATCTGCTTTTGCGGCTGTTACAGAATGCTTCCTGGTATCTGTTTAAAACTTCTGGTGTGACCTTCCATTATGATGAGAACATATTTCACACTCTAATTCCCAGAGTTCAGTGCCCCATATTGTGTCTGCTTCACTTTTGATGTCATACTTCCAAGTAATTGATGCCTCAACAAACTTGACCCTGGACCGACCCTCCTAACTCTCTGTTTTAGCAATCAAAGAAAAGAAAAGAAAGAGAATGGAGATGGTCCTGAGAGTTTCCTTGCCCTTAAGTGATTTCTGGAGCCAGAGGAAAGCTTTCATTTGGCTTCCCCGGCCCCCTGTGTGGTTAAACTGCTCTAAAGTCCTTTTAAGACAAGCCAGTCCACTTTGGCTGCCATCTTTACAATGCCCTGGGCTGCTGTTTTCTGTCTAGTTTACAGTCAAGCAAATCTCCTATTTTAATTGGCAATGTCAGAAATATCAAAAACTGTTGGCAGTTTAAATCCCATTTTTAAAAAAATAAAAACTGAAAGGTGTAGCTTTCAAGGTGTAGGACCAATTGACATTCTACCGACTAACACTGACCAACACGGACCATCACCAGATTACTGTACGTCACTTTTGAGACATTCCACGACCTGACAAATGCAGATTCTACATGTTCAATTGGCGAAAACCAACATCAACAGACACACTGATCCAGCAAAACCCAATGAAATGTCTGTTGCCGCTGGTCGACGTCTGTCGGTGCAGTGTGTTTTGGACTCTACAGCCACCATATTTAATGTTGCAATTCCTCTAGTGGTCTTTCTGCTAATGTCTCTGACTGCTCTCTGTCTGTAGGCATGAGGAGCTGCTGGCCATGAGGGGACTGTATGCAGCTATGTGGTTAAAACAGCAGCAAACCCCAGAGTCAGAGGTCTCCACAGACGAACAACCGCAGGAGCCATAGCAGAGCGACTGAAGCTGATGGAGCAGCGATGATGAATGATGATGGGTGAAATCAATCAGGAAAAATGGTAAAAGAGCCCACTGAGCTCTAAACTTCATCTCAGACAGAGGGGCACCAGTAATGAACTACGAAGAGTGTTTCTCAGGGAACAATTACATAGTTCTGCTTAAAGACCGACCAATCATCCAGTACCTCTAGATATGTTAAAGGGATAGTTCACCCAAAAAGAAATGTCTGTCATCATTTACTCACCCTCATGTCATTCCAATCTGTATGACTTTATATCTTCTGTGGAAAATGAAGACAATATTTTGAAGAATGATGGTAACTAGACCGTTTGGTCCTTATTGACTTTCATTGTATCTTGTATCTTTTTAAAATATCTCCTTTTATTTCCCACAGAAGAAAGTCATAGAGGTAAATGATAATAGATTTTTTTTTTTTTTTTTTGGTGAAGTATCCCTTTACTGTTTAGGAAACAGCAGTAGTATAAAAATACTGTATTGTGGTGACTATATTCAGTCATTTCTGTTACATTGTGTTTTTATATCACTTCCTTTGTTTACACTCTTATTCATCACAGTAGACTGGAATGGAAGTATCTCTATTTTTATAAATATAGGAATTTCTAAATATGGAAATTGTAGGTAACATGCTCAGGGTCAAAAACTTTCACCAAAGTGTGGATGCTTTACCAAACCAAATAAACAATGTGTTCCTCTTTACACTTGATAAAGTCCAAAGATCTATCATATCTCTGTTGTTCACATTTATAGTTTAAGATTTATTTTTTATATATTAAATTTTTTAGGGAATATACTCATCTACTGTACATTAAACCAGTATTTCAATATTAATGACATACTGAACATAAAGGGATAGTTCACCCAAAAATGAAAATTCTGTCATAATTTACTCACCCTCAAGTTGTTCCAAACTTTTATGAATTTCTTTGATCTGTTGAACACAAAAGAAGATATTTTGAAGAAATCTGGCAATCAGACAGTTGACACGGTAGCCATTGAATTCTATAGTAGGAAAAAATACAATGGAAGTCAATGGCTAGAGTCAACTGTCTGGTTACCCATATTCTTCAAAATATCTTCTTTTGTATTTAACAGATCAAATAGACTCATAAAGGTTTGGAACAACTTGAGGGTGAGTAAATGACAGAATATTCATTTTTGGGTATGTTTGACATACGGTAAACTTTTCGTTTTGGTGTCTTTCCATATTATTTGGAAAAGTTTTTTTTTTTTTTTAAGTATTCAATTTTATAAAGAATTGAATTCTGAACTATTTTTAAATTGCTTTTCTAAAAGTGAAAGATATTTAAGGGACTAACATGAACCATGGAAATATTCAGGAAATCAAAGAATAGTCTGACTCTGTAGCCTGAAGATACCCTCTAATCATTTTGGCATTTTCATGAAAACATTAGCAGAATTTTGCAATGTTTTTATTTTATTTATTTTTTATGTGGATTGTGCACAAGTTGGTCAAATACTTCATTTTAAAACAATAGTTTGTAAATAAATACAACCCTGACTATGTACAAAAGTTAATTTATTTAGAGTATTTACATCTTTTCACTCCAGCTACAGTTTAACACAAACAAGTACATGTATATTCCTTTAAGACAATTGACATTAAAATTCATTCATTAAGCAGAACATGACAGGAATATTTACAGGATAACACATTTCTGAACTATACAAAAACAGATATTTATCTGTAATGATTTAGGCTTAGACGTAGAGTTAATGATTGACTACAATGCACTGAGGTTTGATGGGGCTTTGCCCCGCTCACATCAATATAATGGGGAAAGCAAGAAGGAAGTGGAGTCCATGTGGAAGTCGGTTGAAAAGTTTGAGGTTAGTACTTTTTTTTTTGTTGTTGTTGTTGTTGTTTGAAAGAAAGTACTAATTTTATTCAGATACATATATTGATGAAAAGTTAGAGTAGAGGCATTTATAATGTGACTTCAAATGAATGCTATTCTATTTAAACTGTTCTCAACATTAATAATAATAAATGTTTCTTGAGCACCAAATCAGCATATTAGAAGGATTTCTGAAGGATGAAAATAAATTAAGAGATTTGTTTTTAAATAGTAATATTTAACAATTTAACCACTTTTACTGTATATTTGATCAAATAAATGCAGCCTTGTTGAGCATAAGAATATTTTTAAAAATCTTACCGACCCCAAACTTTTGAATGTCAGTGTATATTTCTAAAGAGAGTAGATGCACTGCGGAAAAATGTCGTCCTACTGTATGTAATTTCTAAAGAATGTGTATGAATTCCCACAGGAGCTGGCGTGGAGCTTGAAATACCTTCTCGTCACTGTCAACATTATCATTGGTTGGCGTTTAAATGTTTGCGGCGATAAGGTAATACTGTGGACAGAGTGGTTAGTTCAGCGTGGAATAAGAGGTCTGACTTAAATACATGCTTGCAGAGCCCAGTGTCTGCTAGGGTCCAGACGTGGTGAGGGAACATTTCTCATTACTAAATCATGCTGGACCGCCCTGTCCCTAATTGAGCTGAAGGAGGGACAAGGAGATTTGTCCTGAAATGTTCAAGTGAGTGCGAGGTGTGTTTCAGAGTGGCCTTGTCACCATTGTTCAGTTCCAGGCGCGCCCTGTGCGATGACCCACGGAAGAGCACTCTGGTAAAGGAGCGCGGATGCCCCTGCGCTGAACCCCCGTGGCAGGCGGAGAGAGGAGAAGTTTGCATGGGACGCTCCCCACGGGACGCCTTCTATGGGAGCGGCAAGCAGCGGAACTGAGGTTCACAGTGAGGACATGTCAGACGCTTTCTCTCTCTCTGTCCTGCATTGCCGTCTCTTCTTAAGCGCACATTATGCAGTCTCCGTTCCTCAACAGCTTGTCAGGGTCTATGTGCATCATCGAGGTGAATTTAGTGCGAACACACAGGTAGATCTTGTGTGTGTGTGTGTTTGTGAGAGGAAAGGGCTGGTCATGGATTTGAAGTTTGTGCATTATACAAAATCATACTTCTAGGACTACTCGTTGGTACTGGTTTTCCATGGAAGTACTCCACTGGAGTGACCGAATTATGTATTGGAAACAGTAGAGTTGTCAGGAAGCGTCCTGGAAGTGGTCAGTTGCTGTTGTCGGTCTTGGGCCGTTTTTGGTACCACAGAGCTGTAGGCAGGTTCTGGCAGCCCATGTACTCCTTCCTCATCTCGGCCTCGGTGAGGGGTGGGGTGGAGTTACACGGAGCACCGGCCAGAGTCACGTTCACCAGACCCAGAGCAGCATCACGCAGTTGGGACGTCACAGAACTCTAGTGATGGATTAAGCGAATAGAGAACCAATTTAAAGTCTCCAGCCCTTTCAAGTCATAAGATAGCTTTGTGTGGAAAACAGACAGAAATATGAGTTGTTGTTCCACAGAAGAACCGAAATCTAAAAGTTGCATCGACTACAAGAATAACCATTTGTCTTGTGACCATATTTCAGTTAGAAATGACTTTTTGGATTTGGGTCTGTTCCACAGAACATGTTTGATAAGACTTAGCAGAATAAAGTACATGAGTCGTAGGATGTAGGTCATCATAAATGTAGAACTACTTTGTCATTTTGGAGTTTGACAGTGTCTATCCTCTTTCACTTCTCACAAAGAAAAGAGCAGCTGTAGGAATTTCAGTAATGCGTTACAATAAGCTCCAATCAGTTAATGTTAATTCAACAGTGAGCCATTCATTTAATATTAATCTTGTTTGCCCTTTCATTCACAGTGCAGTAAATTGTAAAACTACGATTATTAATAAATACTATATCAAGAAGCATAACGGACTGTTTTTGTACTGCTAAAATAACTGGATTCGGATGATCCCGGAAGCAAGACGCATTCAAGGTACAAATGGTCACTTTTACATTAAAAATAAGGTGAATACCTTTTTTTGTACAATAAAAAAGTTGAAATCTACAGCCCAGATTCATAAGGTATGGCTGTGTAAAGGCTTCTAAAGTCTCACCTTACTGAGGTGGTCTATGAGGCAGTCAGATAGGTGCAGAGAGGACCAGAACTCAGCTGTTTGCAGCCAGGGCAGCCCGTTGAGCAGCACGACATTGACGTGTTTGAGAGATCCCATCAGTCTCTTGCTGAGGGCCCCACTGTAGCTCTGCTCCACAAAGAGCAGCACCCGCCTGGCCTTGCATCCGGCTAGATCTGCCAACAGTTCCCCCACGGAGTAACGCTCCTTCAGATCTGCCTGGAGAAAAAAAAAACATCATATAGAGCTTTCCTGTCATACATTATGATATGTTTTATAGATAGTTTCCCTTATAATGCAATTTATTAAAGCAGCAATCCATGAATGTCTGTACATTAAATTGATTTTATAATGGGTAAAGGTTGTTCTTAAGCACAACTTTTTCAATAAAAAAAAATCAATTATGAGAGAATAATACAACATCAATTTGATATTTCCCCCCTTATCTTCAGTTTTCTCTTAATTCGTTTTTCAGTTTTATCACTAAAATGACTGTAAGGAACTTCAAGCTGACATTAATTTGTCCTGACATTCATGCGAATGGCAGTTGTTGAAATGAACAGTTTGTCGAACTCTTTCTACTTTAAGAAGAAATGAGCAGCTTTCCTGTGGGAAGCCGAGCGTCTGGTGGCCCTGATCCTGTGTGGTCCTTGTCTCTCAAGCCCCCCTTTGTCACTACATCCCTGTCTGGGGATCAGGTTGTTGCCTTTGTCCCTAGAGAGGCTGTCCCTATTGTCATGGAAGGGTGGGCTTTACTGTGCAGTCTGCTCCCTTCTGTTTGCCCTACTCTAAACATATGGCCGGGATTACTGACCACCTTTTTGCAAAGGATTGTGGGATTTTGGTGAAGCAACATGAGAGTACTTTAAAAAAGCAACATAATTAAATGTGCGCACAGTTTCTGGAATGATTGTATTAATGATAGATGAAAGAGGCATGATGTGGATGGCTGATCTATTGTGAGTTGATAAAAGGACATGTCTGTGTTTAGTAATAAGATTGGGGATTTAAGATTGTGCCATATTTCTCTATGAAATTCGATCTAATCTCTCTCATCTTTCTTGTTAAGTGAGGAGTCTGCTCTGGGATGTCATGTGCATTAAGGGAATAGGGTTTGATAAAGCAACCCCTTCTTGGATGTTTGCTGCACAGGTGGCGTTCTCATTAGCAGCACTAAAAATACTCGTAACACAAGAACCACCAGAGTTCAGAGTGTCTACACATTCATCCCTTCTGAGAAATGAGGCCAAATGAACGGATGAGAGTCAACCAGAAGTCATCTTCCATAGCGTAATACTTTTATCCTTTAGTTAGTGGGCACTTTGAAGTGGTGGGCTTGGGGAAACACGTTGGATTCATTTACGGGAAGATAAGAGATTCCTAAACTCTTCTTATTCATCTGTCCTCTCTGTGCTTCCAGGAACCCCACATTTAAAACAAATCTACCTCAGCACCTTCTGAATAACATAGTAGGCCTCACTGTGAAAATACAATCCTGTTACAAGAAATCCACTGAGCTAAGAATTTTTAAATTTTTTTATTAAAAAAAGGGTTTTAAACCACTTCAGAGCTCAACGGTGAGTTTCTGAAAGTTAAAAAAAAAAAATCCCCTCCATTAGAAATAGAAATAAGTGTTAAAAAAAAACAATATGGGAACGATAACGAATAGACCATTGAAAACAGACATACTCTGATGTCCGAGATTAAGTGACAATGTATGCTTCTGTAGAAAGCCGTAAATCAGTGTGATTTCAATTTCTTTTTTAAACAGTTGTGTTAAATGGCTTCATTCTGAGTGAAGAACTACACTAATCGTAGTCATAAAAGACAGAAAACCTGTGTTCAGAGAAGCTGCTGTTCCCGCAGACGTGGAATTTGTGCCAAAAGTTCTCTTGCTTCCAAGCACTTATCAAATGACACAATCTGATTTTATCTATTCAATCTACAATTTTATTTTATTTTTTATTTATTTTATTTTAATTTAATTTAATTTAATTTAATTTATTCCTGTGATGGCAAAGCTTGGCAAAGAAACATTTCTTGGCAAAAAAAAAACATTTCTTAAGAACAGCATTTATTTGAAATACAGATATTTTGTAACAATATAAAAGAAAAAAACTGTCACTTTTGATCAATTTAATGCATCCTTGCCAAATAAAAGTATTAATTTCTGTCAAAAAAACTGAACTGTATTGTATATATCTGTGTATTTGTATAATTCTAAAGTTTTGATATCATTTGACTTGATTACATCATTCAAAATGCTTCATGGGATGAGTAGTTTGTTGCCTCATACAACTCTTTCTTTCTAGTTTTTATATAACTTTTCTAATTGTCATTTCTAATAAAAATTTTAATCTTTGACAAAACGAAAGAGAAAAATACTTTGGGAACCGAGGCCACTCTAAAAATTGGGCAGATATTGTGTTCTGTAATGATTGTTCATGTTTTTTGTGACACTAGAAGTTTATACATTAACTGAAGTGTATCCAGTCCCGATGCAGTACTAGTTATACTACAGTACATGACCATCGGAATGTCTGATCAGACGCGCACACTCACAATGCCGTTGTTATTGCGGTCCCAAAGCAGCATGGTGCCGTCGTTGCGTGTGGGGCTGTTCAAGTACAGAACCAGGGAATCCACGCAGTGCTGCTTTCGGCAGATGTAGGAAATGTGATTCCTGATCACCTCTTTCTCTGTGGCTGGATACATCCCCTCTGTCTCTTTAGCTGTGGAAATAAAGGCAATTATTGAACCTAAATGTAAAGCATTCCTCAATAAAAACTGAAATGTCTTGAAATGTCCACTGACCTGCTACCTGTCCGTTCCCAGCAAAGAACGCCTTTATGTGGTCCTTATGGAAGCCGTTGTTCCTCAGCATCTGGTAGAAGAGCTGCAGGTTCTGCGCATGCCGCTGGTATGTTATCTGCTCCTGCCAGCCACCTGCACGTGCACGGGTCAAAGGTTACGTAAAAAGAGCTGCATTCCTGAGACAGCTGATAAGTCCAAGTATTCGTCCATGCAGCATTTCAAACATCAATAAGCGGATCTAGGGTCAGATCATACAAACGAGTTCTTTGAGTCTGTGTTTTTGTACCTGACAAGAGAACTGCATGATCACAGGTCTGGTAGAGGCGGCAGGACAGGTGTGTGGCCAGGCGTTGCTGATGGCACCGTCGGGTGTTTTTATTGAGCTCGCAGCTGGAGATGGGCACGCTGGGGCTGGTCAGTGGCAAAGGCTGTGGGCATCTGGCAAAGTCTGGGTGATCTACAGCAACAACCACATCACTTAGCTTTAGGTTTCAAGTGAGCAGGATCAAAAAGTAGGAGAGAAGAATTTCAGGGTAACTTCATTTTTGTCATTTTCAAACCCAAACATGACATGGTTAACACTAAATATTATACTGTCATTTAAGGTGCGGTCACATTTACCATTCAGCAATTTTTTTGCGGTTGAAATGGAGCTATTTCTATAGGAATCTGTGCAATTGGGAATTTTGAGTGAGGGTGAAGGATTTCCACATGCAAATTTCTCAGGATTACACCAATTCACCTTTGTTTTATTGCAACACAACGCCAAAATGAATCTGTGTAATTTGAGCGATCAATAGATGAAACCACAATATAACAAGTAACAGTTGTGATGAAAATGCCTGAACATTGTTAATAATTGGATTCAACTCTGCTATACAACTGTAAAAAAAAAAAAAAAAAAAAAGTTGCTGCCTTAAACATCCAAGTTGATTGTACTTGAAAATTTAAGTCATTTAAACTTATATTACATGACTTTAAAAATTAATTTAATCTTGTATAACTTTTTAAAAAAGCTGAAAGTTGCTTAACTTATTTTGATAAAAACATGTTGTCATAACTTGGTCATATAATAATATTTTTTTACAGTGTACATTAAACTATATGACAGCAACAGCAACAACAAACATTTTTGGTAACACTTTATTTTAAGGTGACGTAGTTACATATACTTACTGAAGTAAATTATTAAAACAGTAATTAAAACAGTAAATTATGAATAATTACAAAGTAATTAACCCTAAACCAAACCCTAACCGTAACTCTATAGTAAGTACAGTGTAGTTAATTAATATTTCTCGGTACTTATTTCAGTAAGTATGTAACTACGTCACCTTGAAATTAAGCGCAACCAAATGCTTCCATTGCTTGCTCCTTCTTAGAGTCTGTCATTGACCTTCCAGAGATAATTAAACCTGTTCAACTTCACAATTTGCTGACTCACCTACACAACGCAGGCGTTGTGTTCGGTTGCTGTCTTTCAGTCCCACAACCAGAGGGAGAAAGTGAATCTCACAGAGTCCGCTGCTGTGCTCCACGCGGCTGGGTCTGGCCACCGTACTCCTGCGGGCCCTCGCTCGGCTCGCCATGCGATCGCTACGACTCCTCCTCCGCTTCAGCTGGTTCTGGCAGCGTGTTTTTACAGCCATCGTCAAGCATTCCTCCCCTGCAGTGTTGGGTGTACTGTAATTTAATTACTTTTCTCTTGAAAAAGTAAAGTAAGGGATTACTCTGAATTTTTCTGTAATTTAATTACAGTTACTTCTGATGTAATTTGAGCTATACTGTGCCTATAGACCAATCCGAACTCACGGCAATTCGAATGCTTTTTATGAGGTGTCTAAATCGTATAACCTCACTAGTACAAATTTGTACGAATTAGCCATCTTGTAAAATAAGTATGAAATGTCACGAGAACAGACTGGTATTAACTAGAACAATTCTATATAAAACAATTGTGGGTTTAACATCAAAATGTATTGTCTGATGTTAAAAAGTATGTTTATAATGTAACCTTCTCCCTTAAAATTGTTTGGTCAGTTTAAGGATAATTCATGCAATTTTATAGTATTTATTTGAAAGAATCAAAACAGTTTCATGTCTATCCTTGTATTATTCAGCTGGTTGAGGTTGATATGGGATTTAGAAAGTAATTAGTAATTAAAAGTAATTGAATACTTTTTAGAGAGAGTAATTAGTACAGTAATCTAATTACACTGTTGAAGAGGTAATTAGTAACTAGTAATTAAATACTTTTTTAGAGTAATTTACCCAACACTGCTCCCCTGTGTGTATATATATATATATATATATATATATATATATATATAAAATTGGGTGTTTATAAAAGATATATGCCTTTTAAATTTTAGGACAGGGGTCCCTCACACAAGGACGAAAAAAACTATCCATAGATAGTTATAGTTGTATATTGAAACATTTATTCAAGCAACAATCCCTGATAATGAGGGATGTTTTCGTTTTATTCCCTGGTGATCGTTCAAGAATATGCCGGTGTCAATATTTGCGTGATGTTTGTGTGAAAACCCCATGACCTGGATAAATCAATGGGAATATTCCGCGTCATTTGTCCAGGGTTTATTGCTCCGCCGCTGTCATGTGATCGTCCACCTGGCTTTAATAAGAAAGAGCTGCCTGCAATGCTACTTTCTACCCTGAGAAAGTGACAAAGAGAAACTGTCCTTTCAGAAAAATCAGTAATAATGCCTTTTAAACAGGCATAGCATCAGTCTGGGCAGAGCAGCTTGCATTCCTTCAGTAATCTGCCATAACTCCAAACCATCTCCAAACACATGCCACACTTTGGCTATTGACTCCAAGCAATTTTTATCAGTTTCACGCTGAGGAAGCCTGAATTAGACAGCGGTGCAGGAGGTGTAATCACAAGCCATTATAAATCCATTTCACTTCACTTTCACTTTCACTAAAATTGCCTCTCATAATGAAAGGTTTCCTTGGCAGGCCAGTGATTTGGGAATGTGGGGTAAGAGAGCATCAGTAGCTCTAATGAGTCTCTCTCTGTGGTCAGTTGCATCCGGAGGCCCATTACAAAAACACAGAGAGACTTGGGATGATTTTAAATGTGGCCAGAACTAAACCCAGCTTTTCATTCCAGTCTCTGATTATCACCACATCTTCAGATGAGATGGTCAAGCTTGGACACAGCGAGACTTGAAAACGATTCCAGACTTGAACTGAGTCACACAAGCCTTGAGATCATTTTTTGCATTTTTTGTTTATCATTTCTAATGTGTCCACTCATTATAGCCCTTCCTGAGCTTCATTTTGCCTTCAGTTACCAAATATATTCGGTGCCATAGTTTCATTTGAGGAAGGCTTGAGGACAACATGTGTGCTTAGTCTTCACGAATTGCTTTTAAATGAGAGTTTATTTAAATATGTTTACATAATTGCCATGTCTGTGTACAAAGCTTAAGGCAGACTTTTAGGAGACGTTCCACAAAACGTTTAAGCAGCACAACTGTTTTCAACATTGATAATAATAGAAATGTGTCTTGAGCACCAAATCAGCATGTTAGAATGATTTCTGAAGGATCGTGTTCACAATATTACTGTTTTGCTGTATTTTAGATTAAACAAATGCAGACCTGGTAAGCAAAAGAAACTTTTCTAAAACATTTACAAATCTTAAAGACCCCAAACTTTTGTACAGTAGGATGAATGATAGTTTGATGAAAATATAATTTGTAAATAAATGTACTTTTTTCAACACTGATTTGCAATTTTTATTTTTCCACAATCGGCCTAACCAAACACAGAGGATTATGGGATATCGTAGCCAGTTAGGGACACATCTATGTTGCCTTCAAACATTCTCTAGATGATGACATCTATGAAGCCAGGGTATTGGGAATGGATATCTCTTGATTCCTACCCTCCAGCATAGTGTTTCAGCTTCAGATGCAGCCCATATGAAATCATATTGAAATTAAATGACCTTTCAGTGAACAGTTCTTAAAATAGCCTCTCTTTTTTTTTTTAAATGTGAAGAAAATTTGAATAAATCTAAAGAACCTTTCCCCGCTATAAAGAACCTTTTAGTGTAATGGAAAGGTTCAATTGATGTTAAATGTTCTTCATGGAACCATTGATGTCCATAAATAACCTTTATTTAAGAGCACAGAAAACAAAATGTATTAGAATAAGCTTTTATCACAACAACTTTTCTTCCCTCTTTCAGCAGTGATGGTGCAAATGTTCAAGTTTAGCGATGGGTTGACTTGTGCCCCTCACTATAGTGAACCGGGGGCACAGCTGGGCTCTGAACCCAGTGTTAAGAACTGAACTCTCAGTCAGGAATGAATTATTGACCACTCTTATTGTGAATGCATGACTCTCGGCTCAGTCGTGCGTCTGCCCTCCACTTTCCCTGCAGGGGGCCTGTGGCCCGACTTCCTAAGAGCGGATCCTCGTGCAGACCTCTCTAATTCTCACAGCTTCATGTCACCTTTGTTTATGCCCTGAAGTGTTGCAAAAACATCTAAACTTGGTTTTTATAATTCACTATTTAAATCACTGAGGAAGACTTTTACCCAACTTACAGTCTGATCTAGACCCTTGCGTGTCTGCACGCTTCTGTGATGCTTCACTGTTGTTCACTTCTGCGGGATGTTTTTCCTGCTCCTCAGTGCCCATCCCTTAAGAGTTTTATTTCAATGGATAAAATGTAAATAAATATTATGCATTGTAGTATTTGTTACAGTGTAATTTATGCTACTTATGTGTAATTATTTTGTGCCGTTTTAGCTGCTGTAAATACACATTATTATGGTATTATAGTAATTGATTATAATGACATATAATGTCATTATAATTAGTAAGGTGTCCTGATAGAAGCTAATGTGCACTAAAACAGAAATAATCATTTGGAACTCTCAAAATAGGAACACATTAAATCACACTGGTAACATAAAACATACTTTCGGTTTGAAGGGTCTAAACTTGTTGTCGACATTATCCATGTTTGTACATGGATGGTTGAAAAAGTCACATGACCAGAACTGTTTAATTCCAATTTGCCCCTTTAAAATATGATACCATATCTTTATCAGAGTTCAGTAAAAACATATTTGGGTCTATTATGAATGTGTTGTGTCTTATAAATCATCATAATACACGTGAGCATGTCAGTGGTCACATTGATGGCAGTCTATTCACATTTCTTCAATTGTTCAATTCGATTTCAAAGTATTGTTACATTTAAACTAAACAAACTTAAAAGAACTATGCAATTATACCTAGATAATCTCTTTTCACTGACAATATCAGAGTCAAAATAATTTGGGTCTTACTGAGTAGGCTATCTGAACATTTTTTCGCTCTCTTGTTTTGAATCTTCTTTCATTGGGCTGAGAGTTCTTTCATCTGAGAGTTAAATATGTGCTCATGGGAAAATAGGGAATAAATTGGTTCGTTTATTGGGTTCAGTATTAAGAACTATAAAGCAAAACTTGTAGCATCATGGTCATTTTTGTAAATGTATTCACTATAAGCAAAATGTCTGCACTTATCATTTTAAATCTCAGGTTTGACAGATCAGACTCGGTTCACTCACCCAGATAAATGCCGTCCATATGAGCACATTTCTTCTTGGTTATGTTGAAGTCCACATAGAACAGAACGACCGGGTGTCCGAAACTCTCTCCGGGACTGGGGTCCAGAAGCAGCACGGCGTCATGCGCGCTCGCGCCTGGGTACAACTCTTCATTCGTCCTGCTCACATCATCCGCGCTCGCGTCCGCCGAGAAGCCGCTGTGCTTGGACTGCAGCGCACCGCTCGAGTAGGAATCCGGCAGGATCGCGAGCACTTTCCCCGAGCCGGACTCGGACACGTACACGACCACCCCGCTCAGGTGCAGGTGGGACATCTTCTTGCACTCGCTCTCCGGTAAGGAGACCCTCCGGCACAGGTTGAGCTTCAGGTACTGAAGGCCAGTTCTGACCCAGCGGTCCAGACGAGACCCGCAGCACTCGCCAATGAGTAAAGCGCAGATAAGAAGAGAAACGCACTGGAGCTTCATGCTTTGGCTGTGTAAAGGTCTCTCTTGATGTCCTCGGTTGTGTGTTTTAGGCTAAGTTAATTTTAAAAGAGCTTTGGAGGTGTTTGTTGGACACTCCGGAGTCTTGTGAAGTTTGGAGAGATGCAGCTGTCTTCATTAAAGGTGCTCAGTGCAGCATCCAGATGGAAAGTAATGTGCTGGAACTCCATCCCACAGGCTCTGACATGCTGTTAAACGGAGGAGGGAGGGAGAGAGAAAGAGAGGGAGCGGGAGGATGGAGATGACTGTCAGGTAATTCCCATTATCAAGAAGACATTTTACACATTATCATACAAGTTTTAAGTTAATTTGATATTGCAAGCCCTGTGCACAAGATTATGAAACTTAAAGGTGCTTAGAAAATGTAATATTAAATTTAGCAATTTCAAAAATATCCACTTTTCAGTTATAGGCTATCAGTTGCAAATTATTTAAGATTATTTATATGGCTATATAGCCTAATATAAAGTAGTTTTAAAAAACTTACTAAAAGGATGATGACAATAAGACAACTTTTTTAGAGGACACTTTACTCAATAGGAGGGTATATAATGGTAACAGTCTTGCCTCATAAGGGGAGAGAGGGACAAAATGCTTTTATTTCCATATAGCTATGCTATTATAATGCTGTGGGAAAAGTATTGTCCTTATGTTGACATATTTATTGGCTGTTGTATTTTTTTATGAATTTAATTGTGATAGTAGCTGACTAATAGATGATGGTGATATAGCCTAGCCTAATTTTGCAAATAATGAAAATTTGAATTAAAAATGTTAAATTTAGATAGAGAGGGAGAGAGAGAGATTGTAGAAACCATGGCTACTGCATTTGACCAGAGAGTAGCGCTGTTTTCTCATTTATTTTGAATTAGTGCGCCTCCACAGTCCACACAGTCATTCAACTTGACTGCAAGTTGACGACAAAAAAAAAAAAAAAAAAAAAACTTTTCGGACCAGTAAGAACCTATTTTCTGAACAGACCTCGGGTCTCCTGCACATTAAACCATAATTGATTTATCTAGTATTATTTTGCCACATTCTGTCTGATATAAACATCTTAACAGTTGGTATTATTAAAGACGTCTTGCATGTGCAGTTCCTCAGATTGTCTGAGAGTTTCTCGACATTGATTCTCGACATCTCGACATTGATTACAGAGCACTGTGCTATTAATTACACTTAATTGGAAACACAATCTGCTTTCATTTGTAGCCTATATACGTGGTCACAACTCTTCTATTTTCCCATCCTAATTAATTAGGAAAGTCTTAAAGGGGTCATGAACTGCATTGTTTTATTGTTTTATAATGTTTCCTGTGGTGCACTTATAATGTTAATATGATTTTTACATAATTTAGAAATAAAAGGTAGTTTTGCTACCCTCCGATTGGAGCGCTGTTTGAAGGGGCGTGTCTGCTGTGAGACCTCCGTGTAAACACCCACTGCTGTGATTGGCTGACAGCTTTGCATATGTAATAGCAAAGTATCATGTTTAACTCTCTCGAAAACTTTTATTACGATTTAAAGGGTTAGTTCACCCAAAAATGAAAATTATGTCATTAATGACTCACCCTCATGTCGTCCCAAGCCTGTAAGACCTCCGTTCATCTTCGGAACAGTTTAAGATATTTTAGATTTAGTCCGAGAGTTTTCTGTCCCTCCATTGAAAATGTATCCACGGTATACTGTGCTTGTCCAGAAAGAAAATAAAGACATCATCAAAGTAGTCCATGTGACATCAGTGGGTTAGTTAGATTATTTTGAAGCATCGAAAATACATTTTGGTCCAAAACTAACAAAAACTGCGACTTTATTTAGCATTGTATTCTCTTTCGGTTCTGTTGTCAATCCGCGCTCAGTGACACTGATGACGTAAGGTGCTGCTTCAGTCTCTGGTTTGATTTACTGACACATAGACAAAGAACATCTGACTGCACATGAATCATTATCAGAAATCACTGGTGACATATCAGGCATTAGAATGAACACAGTTATTTACATGTTCTGGTATTACTGTCGAGTCCATATGGGACCTTTCCTTGGTCCTGAAGGCCATGAAGGGTGCCCCTTTCGAACCTCTACAGTCTGTGGACCTTATATCTCTCATTGAAAACCGCCTTTCTGGTGGCTATTGCCTCAGTCAAGCGGGTGGGTGACTTACACGCACTTTCTGTTAGCGCGTCGTGCCTTGAGTTTGGGCCTAATGACTCCAAGGTCATCCTCAAACTGAGACATGGTTATGTCCCCAAAGTACTTGCCACTCCTATCAGAGCGCAAGTCATCTCCCTGTCAGCCCTCTTCGGATCTGACAGCGAGTCTGACGTGAATCTCCTTTGCCCGGTTAGGGCCCTGAGAATTTACGTGGAACGTTCGGCTGCTTTCAGACGGTCAGGACAGCTCTTTGTTTCGTTTGGTGGCCGATCTGAAGGTCTAGCTGCCTCCAAACATAGCCTTTCCAGGTGGATAGTGGACGCTCACTGGCTTATACATCTAAGAGTCTTTGTCGCCCTCTGGGCGTCAGAGCTCATTCCACTAGAGGCATGCCTCTTCGTGGGCTTGGTCCAGTGGGATTTCCCTTCACGATATCAGTATGGCGGCAGGCTGGGCCTCTCCGTCTACATTTATAAGGTTCTATAACCTGGAAGTTCCCGCGCTCCAAGCTAGACTGTTGTCAGTTTAGTTTATCCGCTCAGTTCTGCCGGACTCGCTTCCGTGGACTGCAAAGTTTTCAGTTCAGGCAGGCTATTGCCTCCCCTGACTGTTATACAGTGTTAAGCACCCTCTATGCATTTAAGGTAACCACGTTTGCCTTATATCATTCTTAAGCCCATTCCCAATGTCGGCTTTTTATATCCCCATATCATATGAGCTCTGGGCGCTCGCCCTTGGGTCAGTGTTGTGGTAGATTTAGCACGCACAGCGTTTTAAATTGGGTTCCCGTAGTGTAAGCTAGCTTACGCAACACGAGAGTACTCTCGTAAGAGAACGTCTCGGTTACTAACGTAACCTCGGTTCTCTCTAGAAGAGGGAACGAGTGTTGCGTAACCCTGCCTTGCTTGTGCTACCATCTGGTTTCGCTTCAGTCGATGAAAACCAAGGAGCATCCTATCAAGCTCTGGCTTATATATGCATAAGCCACGCCCATTCGCGCGGGACGTGCTTACATCACGAGCACTCCCTCGATAGGTTGCAGCAGTTGCCGCAGAGAAGCCAATAGGCGCGCGAGCTGCCTCGCCTAGGTCTGCTAGCTGCAGCAAGTGCGTTTTAAATTAATACAAATTATAAGGATAATTTTTGGCTTCAGTATTCTCGAGAAAAGAGGTTTTCCCTCTAAGGTTTTTTTTTCCACAGTCAACTAGCTAGCAAGTTATTACGGTAGTTATCTAACATTAAAAAAAAATTATATTTAATGAGAAAGTCATACGAACCTCAAAGTGTTAACCTGTCACCTCTGACCTTCAACAGCTGTCTCAGCTCCTGGTGCAGATGGGATGTGTTGTTGCAGGAACTGATTTGGTATAGGCTACTCCTGACTGGTCGAAATCTCATGCTACTTAGGACAAATGTAATGTACAGAAGTAGCTGCACTGTTTAAATACAAAATTAAAGTTTTTGAGCGAAAATATAAGTAAAGTCACTCTGACGAAACCATTTTTATGTGAAATGTGCATATTTACCCCCAATTGGATTCCTTGACCCCAAAAATGTACACTTTGACACCAAATTTGTCATTATAGGAATAACAGAAGCAAAGATATGGGCTCCAGAGTATTTTCGGCGCATTGGCGGGCATTTAAAAAAAAAACATGTTTATACAAAGTGTGATCTCACTTGTGTCTTAGGATAAATGTATTTGTATGACCCTACTTCCATACCAAAGGCGACCTTTGACTTGACTTGAAGTCAAAGGCCCATTTTTTGGGCTTGACCTCCCTACTAGAGGGTGCATTGTTTTAATTGAGTAAACTTACTCAATTTCTTAAGAGTGTGTTAAATATATTAATTATATTCATTTGAATTAAGTAATATTTGTGGTTCTTGTCTTTAAACAGATTAGTTTAATTCTCCATTCTCAAATATTTTGATAGAAATTTCACAAATATATTAAGTGTATTATAAATAAATAATTGGTTAGTCAAAAACTAAATTCTTTTAGTGAAAAAACCTTAAATATAACTGTAAATTTTAGACAAAATTAACTGTTGGATTTTTAGTAAATTATTTTGGTATGTTTAACTCAAACAATTAAGTCAATGATATTCAGAGATTTTATCAAGTTAATAAAGTTAATTATTACTGTGGTATTTACTAAGCCACTGAATTGTTTTTTAGAGTGTGGAAGGTAATGTTATGTGTACTTATCATCTCACTACACACCAGTGGGCAGGGCCAAAGTTGCAATGACGAAGTAGGCGTTGATTTTCTTCTGCGGAGGCGGTCTTTCACCTATCAATGACGTCATGACACATTCCAGGACGAGTCATTTTCTGAGTTTGGTAACAATAAAAGCTGTTTTTGGACTAACAAGGAAGTTTTCATTTCTGAAACTTATGGGATATTCTTATGAATGACCTTTATATGTCAAAGGCTCGAGGAAAATTTTATTTCTCAGTTCATGACCCTTTTAAGTAGGATACACTTACACAACAGAACACAACCTATAATAATCCAGGCATTCCTTTATATTCTCAGATATGTTCCCCCTACACTTCAACCATGGCCTAGTAGGTGTGAATTGTCTTGACTCTTTCCATGGTAATGTAACCCTATCCAGTGTCATGTCATTTCAGTCTAGGGCTCAGGATCACTGAAGAAAAGATGTGATCAAGCTCTCTCTCACATAAGAATCTTAACATGACAGCACAGCATTGTGATTTCATGAGGGTCGCTGAAAGGGTACAAGCTTATATTTGGTTCAGCCTGAAAGGTAGGCCTACATTGCAGAGCTTAATGTATAGCCACCAGGGTATGTTTAACAGAATGTGTGTTCTAGCTATAGCAACTGTGTTTGCTTTGTTCACTAATTGTGTGTGTGTGTGTGTGTGTGTGTGTGTGTGTGTGTGTGTGTGTGTGTGTGTGTGTGTGTGTGTGTGTGTGTGTGTGTGTGTGTGTGCGCGTGCGTGTGTGTGTGCAACATCATGGTGACCTGCTGAGAGTTTGAATTGCAGGTTGTTTGTCACTATGCATATTTAATTTTAAGTGCATGTGAGATGGTGATACTGGGTTACTTCATTCTGTAAAAGAGTTTTCAATAACTGGAAAGGATATTGAATGAGTTTAGTCACACTCAGGCTTTACAACAGAAAACGTCCATCGGGTAAATTGTTCTATCTATCTGTATTTAAATGTATTTGTGTATGTGTGTCTATCAATCTATCTATCTATCTATCTATCTATCTATCTATCTATCTATCTATCTATCTATCTATCTATCTATCTATCTATCTATTTATGCGTTATGCAGATTATTGTCACATATAGTGAGTAGGCTATACAGGCTATAAATTAAGAATGGTTGGGCTTTAAGTTATTTACCTCATCTAAGTTTGACTAGAGATGTAAATTATGGTTCAGACCAGTGTTATTTTATGATTATTTACATAGTATTTATATACTATTATTTAGCCCTACTAGCTATTTATTAGCCCTACTTAAAGTTGTGATTTCAGTTAGTTGCCAAGACAACATTTCCCATTTTCGTTGTACGGTTTTATATGATATTTATATTTAATGTTATATTTGAAGTGCATTTTGAATTTTAATTACAGCCTGTATATGAGTGTGTGTGCGTGTGTGTGTGGGGGGTGGCTGTCAGACAGACAGGCAGCAGCGGCAGCGCAGGCAGCACGAGGAGGGAAAACAGCACGAGGCGGCAGGCGGGCTTCTCGAGCGCGCGGGAGACTCTGAGGCGAAACTATAAATTACCGTCAGCCCGAGCCGGTAAGACGCTTTTTTATCACTTACTGAAATAGACATAAGTCTGTGTGTTGCATAAACGTTAGTGTTAAACAAAACCGGTTCGTCCCGTGCACGAGGACGCTGGTGATGTATGTCACGAGAAAGTATTGTTAGCCCAGTGTGAGGCGACTGTTGTGTGCTGAGCTAACAGGCTAACCGTTACCCTCGCTTTGGCTGTGTCCCAAAATCTAGTACGCTGTCTATGTAGACATCAGTTATTACGGCTATGATGCCTTTAATCGCTTTCTAGCTTGGCAGGTTAACGTTACTAGGATTTGATGACACAGGCCGTATGTCTGCTTAGACTCCATTCACAACAGTATAGCACAGTTCATGTATGTACGTTAGACTTAGTGTAAGACCACTGAAAGCCCGAAATATTGATTATTCATTATAACAAGCTGGTTTTAATGTCTGAAGCGAGGGGAGGTGTTGGTCTAAGCAGAGTCTCATTGGATTCAGACGAAGTGTGAAAATATTAAGCTTTCTTACACTGTGTGTGGACTGTGGATGTCTCAAAATTTTGTGAGCTGCCTGCCTAACGTTATACATTTGGGCTTTATAGGTACCCATCACCCCAAGTTCCCTTTTAGTTCATTATCAGACTAAACCGAGTACCAAATAAGTGCTTTAATATTACTCCACATTACATTCAAGGATAGTAACTTATGGCACATGTTCAAAAACATGGTGTTAGTATGGTACTTTGGTAAAGTTACGTTACATGGACTGTACATGCGTAATTTATAAATCCAGTGCTGTTTTTTCTTTATTAAAAAGAAAACCAGTTTTACCAGTTATTGTAATTCTTTATTAAGAACCGGATTAACCCGGTACTCGGTAACTACCTAGAAAAGCTGGGACCGTAACCGTTTAATTTTTTTAGTACCGACTTGGTACCGAAGTACCGAGTTTTTTGACAACACTACAAATAAATGTGATTTAAATTAGATAACTTATATGCTACTGGGAGGCGGGATATAGCCTATGCCTCGCGCTCAGCACACATGAAGCTGCCGCAAAGCACTGGCAAAAGTAAGTTAGCCTAATGATTATGGATTTGTCGGGAAACAATAGCAAGAAGATATATAAATTGTTTATTAATGAACAAGTGTTTTCTAATGGTGTGTTCACACGGAACGTGAATTTAATTATTTGCGCAAGTAGATTACATACAAAGTCAATGCAAAGACGCGAATAGACGCATCATTCGCGCCAGGCGTCGCGAATGACGTGCGCGTTTGCCGCGAACGTCTTCCCCGCAAGTTGAAAAATTTTAACTCGAGCGGAAGATTCAAGCGTCTAACTAGACCACAGTCTATGAACTAGACGCGTATTTGACGCTCTATTCGCGTTCGGTGTGAACACACCATTAACCCTTGTTTATACTCGACGCGTCCGCACGAGCGCGAGTCTCCGCTGACTGCGCGCGCACCTCTCCAAACGGACGAGGCGTTTATACTTGACGCGCTCGCCGTTGCGCTGTTGCCAACTATTTTCAAAGGAAAGTAGCTAAGGCCTTCCCTAAAAGTCGCTAAATGTCGCTAGATGACGTCATACGCCAATTAGCATATTAATGACGTCATCGCGCCGTACTTGCATTCTGTCAGCCTAGTGCATTTTCTCTCTAAATTAATGCTCTATTTAATATAATATAGCCGAATGTCAAATAAAGCTGTTTTCATTTCCTTTTTTTTTTTTTTGTCAGACAATAGAACGAGTAGCTATAATAGCTATAATATAGTGAATGATTACATTTTTATAGGCCTATGTGGAGCATTATCTGAATTGAGAGAGTTAGGGAACCGGATGAACTAAGCTCTGTGATAGTGAGTGTTACAAGTAATAACAAGCACAAGAAAAGAAATAAAATGAAAATGGTCAAACTAAATTTTTTAAATATAAAACAAAAGAAAAGCAGATAAGTGATAAGTCCGTGGAAAAACACTGCTCATTCGCGTCTGTCAGCAGCCGTGCGCTCCTCTCAGCCACTCACTGAACAGGGGAGACGCAGCTAGAGAAGAGTGACGACAGGGAGAAAGCAAGACCTCGCGCTCGCAGGACAGTACTGGCAACATTTAGAGGTTACTGAGGTTTGTCCAAAAAGTCGCTAAAATTGTCGCTAGTCGCTTTTTTGAAAAAATGTCGCTAAAGGGGTCTGAAAAGTCGCTAAAAATAGCGACATAGGCGCTAAGTTGGCAACACTGCGCCGTTGTGCTATTCTGTGAAACGACAGGGGGCGACTCCGAGTAATTCTCCTCTAAAACACCAGGAATCAGCAGTAAAGAAGTATTTTGCCGTTTATTAGTAGTTTATTAATTGCTGATTCATATAAAAAGAGTAATAAATGCAGTAGGTTTATTGTACGTTCACTGCATGTAAACTAGTTAAACAACTGAAGCCTTATTGAAGAGTGTTTAAACCTTAATTTCATCAGCAGGGCTTACTTCTGCTATTGTATCGCGATGTTACAAAAAGTGCCGTGCACACCGCCAGGCGAAATGGTGTCTTGCGCACCCAAAGCGCACGACCGCCCACACCGCAATGACGTAATTTTTGCCGCGTGCACCTTCGCGCTCTTGCGGACGCGGCGAGTATAAACAAGGCTTTACTCTCAAGTGTATTCTGTGCGCTTCTAAGTGCCTTATCAGATTTACCGTTTTGGTCTTGTCAGCAATTATCTTGTCGAAAATATTGTATCGCGTGCTTCTGACATTGAGTCTGGCACATAGGTACACTTTGGATCATTTCCAAATGTTTTCTATCTATCTGGATTGGGACGCTTACACACACACACACACACACACACACTCACACACTAGCCTCATGTGCGACGAGCTACGTCTCTGGGCAGCCGCGTAAACTAGTGTTTTTCCGCCACAGCCAATCATGCTGCATGCTTATTGTTTCACTGACGTTGACGAGATTAACCACTTAGGTACCGAAATTTGGTACCGAAAAAAAAGACGTTTCGATACTCGGTAGTATCGAAGCAATTCGGTCGGTACCTAAAAAGTACCGAACTCGGTACCCAGCCCTAATACTGTGTTCAATTTCACACTAAAATTCTCACTTGGAGCAAATAATCTCTCACACAATATAACACTGTCCATCAATAAAAGGGTGAAAGAAATACTGACGAGGCCCTGATATTGACGAGGGGGTGGAGAATTCGCATCAGCTGTGTGTGTGTGTGTGTGCCTGGCCATCAAGTGGTATTTCAGACTGGACGTGCTGCGATGATGATAGCTCAGTTCACAACGACAAAACACACAGATCACTTTGGTCTTGTCAATGGGACCATTTGGCAACATTTTAAAAGTAAACTTTCAATTCAGAATCTTATTGGCATCCAAGCCCAAACGAGTGTGTGCGGCGTCCCTGTTGTTTTGTTTCCCTTCTAGCTAGATCCGCTTGCGCTTTGGTCGACGAAGCAACAAAACTTCCTCGCGCGGCGCAATCCATTGAAATGAATGGGTTTCATAGCGCAGCGCCGCGTCCTGTTGCAAAAGCATGTGAAAAAAAACGACAAAGTTTTCTAGGCCAAAAAGACCGTTAATCGTGCGATAAAAAAATGAACGCCGTTAAAATGGGTTTGCGTTAACGCCATTAATAACGCGTTTAACTGACAGCCCTAATATATATATATATATATATATATATATATATATATATATATATATATATATATATATATATATATATATATATATATATATATATATATATATATATATATTCACTCTTAATTATATATGCCTATGCTGAAAAAAACAGCTCATGAATGTCATAAATGAAATATATTTCCAAAACTGAAATATGACAAAAGTCGAGTAGTTTGCATCACTGGATGTTATTTTTGGTTGTTTAACATTGTCTGTATTTCATATTTGTCTTCTGTGAACAGTAAGGCTCCGCCGCCTTTGATTTAGTTGGCCTTCTTAATCATTTTGGCATTAGACTGCTGAGGCAGACCAGCCTAAAAATCCTAACACCAAATAAAACAGTGCATAAGAGCATCATCAAGAATATCAAATATTGAGGGGGACAATGTGGTCATATCTGATTATTATAAAATGTCTATGGTGGTTATGGCCCTGCTGAAGGGTCGAAATGGTTTTAAAGCTCCACATTGAGCATTTTATCATTAACTGGTGTTATTTCTCTCTGTTTTATGGTTGTAGCCCCTCTACCCTTCGCTTCTTCACTTATGTGTGTGCCTGAACCCATGCCAGGGAGGTGTGAGATGGCAATTAATGGCCTCCAGTGGAGCTGAAGACGCAAGGAATGGGGCATCACGGCCTGCCCTCGTTGTCCAAGCCAAGTCCGCTGTAGTCCATTCACCCAATGCACGAGGCTCCTTCAACGCTGAAAGAAAGAGATTTCAGGGCAGTGCGGGTGATTCGCTGCCTCAGCCGAATGTGAGAGTGCTGTATGATCAGCCCTACTGTGTCTCAGGGATCCCCACACAACGTGCCTATCCACAGGTGCCTACCATAAGAGTCAGCCGCGTTCAGAGCACAAGCGTGAGTTCTTTGAATGGTGCTAGTAATGGTTTAAGGACACACAGTGTTAGATCGAAGAGCTTGCCGCAAATCAACGCTACTCCTGCTGCATGCCATAGCCACAGTCAGCCCCACTGGAACCTTGAATCATTTAGGTTCAAGTCAGGGCTGTTGGGTAAAAGGGCCTTTTCGCCTCAGCTGTCTGTTTGTCCTGCCTGTCCCTCCCCACCCAAGTCGTCTTCTCAAAGGTTTGTAATTGAGAAGATCATGCCTACTAATCAGTCTTTGCCTTGGACGAGCAACAAGCTCAGGGATAACAGCAATGGAGTTATGCGGCCCCCAAATGCCAAAATGCCCTCTTACTCCAAACAAGAGACCAATGACCTCCACAGTCCTGCCAATATCATAACCTGCTGCAATGGGACATATTCACGAGGCCTCAAAGCAGATGCAATGAAGCCTCCCCAACCGAGCGTGCCTTTGAAAGACGTATGCAGGGATGTGCTTTTGAACCACAGCAAGGCGGCCAAGGATTTGAGGCAGTTTGAGAAGATCATAGTAGAAGACACAAGAGCAAATGAGCTGGATTGCTGCGTAGGACATGGTGCCAGTGAAGCTTCCCAGAGAGTGACAAAAATCAGCTCTGAGGCAGAGTTCACCACTGTTCAAAAACTCAATGTACATGCAAGACACAGGACACTCAACATTCTGAGCAACATAAAACATCTCTCAGATAGCTCTGTGCCCGTCTGCCTTAATAATGAAGATAATGAGTCTTGTTTTGCACCCATGGAAACCAACAGTGTCCTCAGTTTTGATATAATGGATGAGAAGTGCCCCTCTGCTGTTCTTTGTGATGGTAAGATGCATGGAGGTGATTGTGCCATTCCAGAGGTGACTGGCCACAATATGGCCTCTCCTCATTCGCCATCTGTTTACACCGTCACAAACCAGATATCTGCCATTCATCTCACAAAAGAGGAAAGTTGTCAGGCCTCTCAGATGGACAGAAGCCCCTTGACACTTAATGGAGAGGAGGAAGATAATCCAGAGATTCAGAGGTGTGTGCTTTTACTTGATTTATATATATATATATATATATATATTAGGGGTGTCACGATTCTCCAAATCCTCGATACGATTAAGTTTTCGATTCTATGGTCACGATTCGATTCGATTCTCGATTTAAAAAAAAAAATTTAAAGCGCAGATTGCTATGCAATTTTTAGACTACACGTTTATGCATTATGCAATATAAATTTGTTCACAATGTACACTACACCATTGCCAAATTTAAAATATAACAAAAACAAGTAACATCATAAATGTAACAATAACTTAAGTCAATTGGAAACTTAAGAGAAACTAAATGGCAGGTTACTTTGCTTTTGTAACTGCAGTCTTCTCAGAAGATGACATTTATGTTCACAATCACAACAAAACAAACAAAAGCAGTAAAACAGCAATGTCCATACACGCGCATAGCAGAGCTTGCAAACTGTGGCTTTTTTGTCGACAACGCGAACGTTGTCAACATACCGCACTGCAAATCCAAAATACCTCCACACCGGCGACTTCAGAGAAGCAGGAGGGTGTTCAAGTTCCTGTTGATGGGTCTTCGATATCTGCAGTTGCCATGATGTGTCAGTTAGAGGACTCGCAGCCTTTCAACAGGTGTTTTGTTTTCCGCACCGTGATGAGTCGTTCATCATGAGTCATTCATCATAAACGATCTGTTCATTGCCTCTGTCACGCGACAAATGAACAAAAGACTCGGAAGGTATAGTAATTATTTGTTCCCTGTAGTGTAAATAATTTTTCACTGCATTCATTATGTACATCTTCTTAATGTTTGGGGAATTTGCATGTTAATAGTATAACATTTAAAGCCCCTGAAATGACTAGAAAAAAAGTTTAGTTCATTTTGATGAACGAGATTGAACAATAGAGTCTGTAAAACGATCCGAACTTTCCATCACGGACGCGACATGGGGCGTGGCAGTATCGACGATTGATGATACATTTTTTATTTCGATTTCGATACCATTGAATTAATTTCGATCGATTTCGATTTAATATCGAAATCGTGACACCCTTAATATATATATAATTAGACAGTACTATTAGAAATGTTGGGGTCTGTAAGATTTTTTTTAATGTTCATGAAAAAGTCTCTTCTGATCACCAAGGCTGCATTATTTGATGATAAATACAGTTAAAACAGTAATATTGTGGAAAAGTACTAAAGTTTAAAATAACTTTTGTTTCAAAATATTTTAAAATTTTCAGCATAATAACTCCATCCTTCATAGTCCTTCAGAAATCATTCTAATATGCTGATTTGCTGCTCAAGAAACATTTCTCATTATATAGATTTTGTGAAAACCAGTTGTGTTGCTTAATATTGTTGTGGAAACCATACACCATACATTTTCAGGATTCTTTAAAGAATAGAAAGTTCAGAAGAACAAAATAAACTATTGTAACCCTATAAATGTCTTCACTGTCACTTTTGGTCAATTTAATTCATTGTTGCTGAATAAAAGTATTAATTTCTTTAAAAAAATATGTTACTGACCCCAAACTTTTGGATGGTAGATCAATAAATTGGTTTGACTGAATCATTGAAACTTGAATGAACAAATCGTTTGCATTTTGGACCTAACTTAAAGCACCCGTATATGGAGCACCTCATATAAAAGTCACATGTCAATGATCAGGGTTTTTTTTCTGTATCGTAATTCACTTTTCAGACAGGCAATGCTACTAGATGTTGATGAGGAGGAGCTTCCAGATCAGCTGGAGAATGACTTCAGTGATGATGGTAACAGAACTGCTTCTTTCTGTGGATTTAACCTCAGCATACATGAACCTGTGTTGTCAGAACTCTATTAGCAAATTGTTTTTGAATGATGTTATATTTTGTCATTGTCTGACTGTTTTCATAAAAAAAAATGTTACTTTTTGCTCCTCAGATGATTGTGATGTCTCCTCAACAACGTCCATGGCAGCCTCGTCCAAGTAATTAGGCTTTTATCTTTAAAACATTCAGCATATAAGGATGAATCACACTGTTTTACATCGTGTTTCTTAACTCTCTAGAAATTGTGGTGAAAATCCACCACCTGTAAAGTGAAGTCAGGCCTCTCAATGGTAAAACTTAAAGCTGCAGTCCGGCGTTTTTCCTCTTTGTCGCCATCTCTGTTTGAAATCTTTAATTGCAGTTATTCGCGGAATTATTAACTTTGCGTGAGTTGTACATCGGCATGACACAGCGCGGTTGAACACTGTTTTGAGGAGACTGTCAGTCACCGCGACGGTGTGGATACTGACAAGTAGTCATAGTGCTATGAAATAAACGGTTTATGAACTGAGTCCCTGTTATGCATAAACGTGTTTTACATAATATAACTCTAATATTTTTTGGGAAAAGAATCATTTTCACTTTACCGATCTGATTCAGATCCAATGCTTGACAACGGAGGAGGCGCGTTTGGTTTTCTTGGAGTAGAGTGATTTGCTCCCTCTCATAGCTAGCACAAAATAATTCATATTTACCATAATAGCAAAACGAAAAAAGCCACAACAAAGAAAACTCCGTAACTGTGTGAATTAAGCGAACAAGTGTGCTACTGTTACACAGTTGAACTATTGAAATGTCTTACCTGTCCAACAGAAAAAAAAGCCGTTTCTGCGTCCGTTTTGAACCCCTTCAAATATAACGGAGTTCACGCCACCTTTCAAAAGCCCTGCCAATGTTAATCCTTGTTTTTGCGTGGGCCCGGTTGCAATCTCATTTTTTCTCTACCCACTCCGAAGTCCGAATTCTCCTACGTTTTACCCATGGTTTTACCACGGGTGAATCTCCAGTTGTCACTGGTGGTTGTCGTTTGAATCTTTCTGGATCCGCCATGAGTTTAATTATTTGAAGAGCTGTGAGAAAAGGCTAAAAGCTTCCAACTCCAACATCTGCTCACACAATATAGCCTACTTGCCGGGACTCCTTCTTTATGTGTACAGATGTGACGTTATGACGCAAAGACATGCTCGAATTTCCCGCGGAAATCCACCAGTACCACTGGAATTAAAATCATTATTACAAGCTTACCGTTTTGAATCGAGCTAAGGCAAGCAGATATTTTTGAACACTGGCTGGTTATGTTTTTTTTTTTATTATTATTATTTTGGATCATTTTTAACCCAAAAAAGTTACGGACAGCAGCTTTAAGCAAGGTTTTAATCACAAGCCCTGGTAGATTAATATTTATGATTAGTACCATCATGCATATTCATTTATCATGAATAAAGACTCTTTCAACATGATAGTCTATATAAAATCCAAGCTGCTGGATTTTGCCACAAAACGCATATATGAGTGATGCATTTTCCACAAAATATTCCATGTACACACAGAGGTCCAGAGTTTTTTCATCAGAATTTTAGTTCAGCTACAGTATTTTGCAAATACCAGGGCTCGACATTAAGGCTTGTCCGCTTGTCCGGGACAAGTGGATTTTTTGTAGGACAAGTAGAAGAGAAAATTAGTTGTCCGACCGGACAAGTTAAATTTCAAACAAAATAAAATGCCATGTTACTTCACGTTATGTGCAACTCATTACGTCTATTTTACAGATTTAATTTAATCGACACATTTTTTAATAAACACAAGATTTTGACGCATATCCAAGATTTTGTGCGGAGTGTGGAGCGCGCACTGCATGGAACAGAGGTGCGGGCGTGAACACTTGTGTTTTCTTATCAACAGTGGAAACAACTTAAAATACTCTTATCATTTCTGGTCATACTGAAAATAATAATACATCATTTGCAACAACTTTTATTTGTGTAAACCATAGGGTGTAAACTCACAATAACAAGAAAATATGCTTTTGTAAAATAAAAGAAAAGAAAACAATCAGGCGCGCTTTCTCCGTGAACTGGATCGCGTCTCAAAACTGAACTGAAACAAAATAGCCTTTGTAGGCTAAAGCTTGAAATGTCCACTTTTAACCCCTTGATCGTCATGGGATCACCGGTGATCCCGAATTATGGTTGTTCAAAATGCATTACTTGTAAAAACCCACACTCTTACTTGATCTGGACAAACTCAGCATCATAAGAAAGGTTTAAGTCTCCAGCTTCGGTATTTGGCCACTGTCTATGATTAAACTGGTTTGCAGTGATATTAATTTCTTGATTTATGCCAGCACTGCAAAATAATTCATCTGTAACGTTCGTCATTTTGAATAGAAATCATCACTCATAAAACATTCATTCTCGTCTTCTCCGGTTTATTTGTGTTCAAATACATGCTAAATACAGCAACCGCCAGGGCTATTAGTCCAATAGTCCGCATATTTGTAGAAATGATTAATAATTATCACATGCTAGTAAAATATTTCGTCATCAAGAATAACATTTCTATTCATTTTCCACTGAATTGTGCAATCTGAAGAGCTCAAACAGCGAACGGAGCGAGATGTGTGTCTCTCTTCCTGATTTGCCGTAAAATTTGACCTCAGAGCACTTTCATTCGCTGTACAGCTGTCAATCATCTGACGTGTTCCTGCGTGACCTCTTCTGCATGACACGTCGTGTGTACATTTCCTCATACTGGACATCCGTGATAACAAAGCGAACGCGACATCCCTTCACCTGAAACAAGAAGCTAATAAATGCACGATTGAAATATGATGTGTTTTGTTTGTGATTTCCGTGCGATTTGGGGTTTTCATATGAATAAAGAATGTTTACAGAATGCAAATGCTAGGTAAGGGTAGCCCATAGCTTCATCTAAAATGCTAAATATAACATATTTCAAAATCTTCTCATGACTTGAAACCATTTTAATCCGCGACCGGAATATGATACAAATACTCGATGTTGTTTTAAAGTGATCTTTGAATAAAAGTATAATATTAATAAATTAAATTGTGTCATGTAGCTTGAGGCTACTTGCTGTACTATGCACCTGCTTGTATTTCATACAATCGTTTTTTAAAAATAATTCGCATTTGACGTTCCAAGAATAGTTTTTTATTGTTTGTTTTCTAACTAGACTTAATATAATAGGTGGATTATTCATGTAGGGTGGGATTCAGAGAGGTTTAGATGGCCAAGCCATAATGCCAGAATACAGGCTATAATGGCTGAATTCAAACAAAAGAATAAGGATAAAAGAATAAAGAAGATAAGTCTCATACCGGCAAAGGTGTGAATGTTTGGTCGATTTAAATGAAAAGAACATGAATGGGGCCAATTCTCCTCGCCAGACATTATTCAGAGGCTGTAAATGGGTGTTTACAGGGCAATAAAATATTTGGTAAGAATCGTATTAGCCTTCTCTAAAACTTCCCCAAAGTCTCCCCTTACATGGTGTCACATTAGGCTTTATGAAATGCATAATTTTAGAGATATCATCCTCAGATTTGAAATGAAGCATGAGCACAGTTGTGGCTACATTTGAGTTGTGGTTATAAGTTGCTATCCTAAATTCACATCATATTTTTATACATTTAATAAATATATTCTTAATATTTGTTGTTTTATGCTTGAGCATATCTCAATATTAATAACAGTCTGGTAAATTTTGAGTCTTGACATGTAAACTCTCAAGTGTTGGCTTACTAAATATATGTTGGTTATGTGTCATTCTGCATTAGCAAAACACACACAAAAAAATGAAATTATAAATCTTTACCCGGACAAGTGACTTCAGTGCAAGGACAAGTGAAACATAAAATTACTTGTCCGAAGGACAAGTGCCTCAAAAAGTTAATGTCAAGCCCTGAAATACCCCTTTTTATCTTTTTGCTGATTCAAAGATCTCTTTCTGGTAGCTAATCCTGGTTTTGTGCTTGTTGCTGGTGATCTGCCAAAGGCTTTTGACAGAGATTTTGTATGCAAAGTAAGGCTGATTATGTAAGCTAGATTATACATCTCTTATATACTTTTTCTTATGACTTTACATGTTTCTCTTCTAGTCACCTGACATCACCATGGTGATGACCAACACACAGAGGAGGACCTTACAATTTTTTTTTTTTTTTTTGTTCTAGTGGTTGCTGTCAGAGAAAAGCTTTAAACCCAGAGGCCTGTAGAAAGGTCCCACAATTGTTCTTGAATGATAGAAGTAGAACTATCCCTCTATAACAGGAAAATGAGTCTCTAGTGAATTGTGTCATGCCTGTGGAGCCATTGTCATAAAGTGACGTCCGGCTGATGAGTTTGTTCGTAGTAGGTGTTTTCTGGTTTTGCTTTTCCCACTCAAAAGTAAATGCCCATGTTGAGTGTAAGGCCATTTTGAATCAACCTCAGCGGTTCTACATGACTGTCACGTGAGTTATGTTGTTTTCTGTATCCGTTTTCCACTGATTTATTAAGTTGACTTATTATATTGTATGTTTGTCTGGATGTTCGATTTAAATATCATTTGCTAAGTTTTTTCTTTTTTTTTATTGGAGTCTCTATCTGAAGTGGTTTGTTTGTATATGAGGAAGCTGGCTGTTGACAGGTCCTTAAATCATATAGTACAAGAATCATTGTGTAAGAGTATTTTGGTCCAAGAATTCAAACCTGGTTTGTGATTTTTGTCGCAATTGTAATATGATCACAAAATGGGTATGTCAGTCAGAGTTGCTGTTTTTTGTGCTATTTTTTTCTGAGAGTATTACACTATTATTGCCAGATGAAAGCATCTTCAAATGAGCCAAAATGTTTATTAAATTATGTGTCGGGGAATGTGTAGATTTTAGAAGTAGGGGTTCTGAATACATTCTGAGTGTGTGATTCTGTTGTTGGCTTGCTAATATATATGTGTGTGTTTTTTGTTTTGTTTTTGTTTTTTAGTGTGGAGGAGCCTATTAGTCCTGATGTGGAGGGGGATCTGGTGGAGAGACCCGCACTTGTTTCCAGTCTCTTCCCTTATATGTCCCCCACACTGTACTTCAGCACTGCCAATGAAAGAGGTTGGCACACACAAAAAGCTCTGACTTTAAAGGGATTGTTCACCCAAAAATTAAAATTAGCCCATGATTTACTCACCCTGAAGTCATCCTAGGTGTATATGACATTCTTCTTTCAGACGAATACAATCGGAGTTATATAAAAAAAAAATGTCCTGGCTCTTCCAAGCTTTATGATGGGAGTGAATGGGTGTATGTCTTTGGAAGTCCATCAAAGTGCATCCATTCATGATTAAAGTGCTCCACGCGTCTCCGAGGGTTAATAAAGTCCTTCTTAAGTGAGGCGATGCATTCGTGTAAAAAAAATATCCATATTTAAAACTTTATCGACTAAAATAACTAGCTTCCGGCAGACGGCCTGCGCAAGTCGACTTGCGCCAAAAGAGTAACACTTGATGTAGGAGTAGCGTAAGCTTTGACGTCTCTCGCTGTTCAAACAAACAGGACTGGGAAACCGCGTTCGTCATTAGGCTGTGCGTCAAGTTCAAGTGTTACTCTTTTGGCGTAAATCGATTTTTAGGGCCATCTGCCGGAAGCTTGTTGTTTTAGTCGATAAAGTTTCAAATATGGATGTTTTTCTTACACAAACGCATCGCTTCACTTCAGCAGGACTTTATTAACCTCCGGAGACGTGTGGAGCACTTTAATCATATAACTTCGATTGTATTCGTCTGAAAGAAGAATGTCATATACACCTAGGATGGCTTCAGGGTGAGTAATCATGGGCTAATTTTTCTTTTTGAGTGAACTATCCCTTTAAAGCATCTTTCATATAAATGACACTAGGATTCGTTATTACCTTGGTCAGACACATATTTGGCAGTATAACAACAGATTTTTAATACACATTTTTCTCTTTTAAAAAACAGCTCTTGTGTTTTAAACACTATGTTCTAACATTTTCTCCACAATTCACAGTGGAGCTGTTGCCTGATGAACAGAGGAAGCTACTCAAATGGAAGATAACTACAGTCACTCCCAATGTGGTGAAAAACACCATCTCCAGATCGCACTTCAAAGCTACCAAGAGTGAGTCAATAGCTTCTGTTTTGCGATGTTGTTTTTAGCAATGTTCAAAATTAAAATTGTTTGCTGAGTAGTTTTCTGCTTGCATTAAGGCTGGAATACACTACACGATTTGTTATATACATACAGATTTGAAAATGCTAGACATCATACGCTTGTAAATGGTTACAGAGGAAAAACTGGGCATCATACACTAAATAACTCCGGATCACACACTACCAGACTTTCAAGTCCTTCCAAACACAACAAACTCAAACATGCGCCTCGTTACTAGGACATTACGTTTATGTAAATAGGAGAAACTTTTATCTAAAGCGACTTTACAAGAGAGGAACAAAGCAATTCATCAATATTACCAATATATAGGAATGCACCAAAATGAAAATTCAAGGCCGAAAATTCTGGATGCACTTGGCTGAAAACCGAAAATGCTTTTTAAAAGTAATGATACTGAATTAAAAAAATACAAGCCAATAAAATAAAATAACCACACTTTTGTTGAAAGTAACACACTCAAATTGGACAAATGTATCTTTATTCAGTTCTATGCAACATATTTGGATTTAACAGATTTCTTTTTTGACCAATTATCCAAATAATGTATTTTCCTACAAAGCTATTATTATCGGAGCATGTGAGCAGAACGTAGCAGAGAGGGGATCAGTGAATGAGAGGATAACATAATTTTACCAGCGTTATCCTATACCACACCATGTTACAGCACAGTAGGGCTATTGCAAACAGAAACAAGTATACTACTACATAGAAATTTCATGTCGGCACGTTATTGGAGCGTGACTTGCTTTTCCGATTAGCATGAGCAGTACATGAGTGGAGCGTTCGCATGGGCCGTGAGCTTCCCATGAGCTTATTCTATTTTGGCCAAAAACCAAAATGCTATTTTCATCCATTCTAATATACAATGCCATGTTTATTAGACAACTAGATTATGAAGCAACCTAGAGAAGAGAAGAAATGCAGGGAAATGTATGACCAATTAAATCAATCTGTTCTGAAATCAGTAAATCTCAAACATGATTAATATCATCTGACTGGATGGATTTATAGTCTGTGCCCATCATACAGTGTGCATTTTTCTTTGAAATCGCCAACTCTGACTGCTGAAAATCTGCAGACTGGCTCTGATTTTCAGCAACTAGTGCTTACTCGTCCAGACTGCAAAAGTTATGTATTCCAGCGTATAGTCTGTTGTCTGTTATGTCATGTGCTGTTCTTAATTGTAGAGAGTCATGATTGGCTGGGCTGCTGGGGTCACCATATGAAGTCACCAGGGTTCAAGGCTATTAGAGAGTTTCAGAAGGTAAGATTATCATGTGTGTATTACCTTTGTGTAATAGAAATCCATCAAGGTTGTTTCTCATATTAAATGACCTGGAAATGATTTAAGTTGCTGGTATTATTTTGATACCTTTCATAATTGCATAATACTTCATGTCAGCTGAGTGTTAACAAGCATGCATTTCTGTTTGGCAGCTGAACCACTTTCCAGGCTCCTTTCAGATCGGCCGGAAGGACCGACTTTGGAGGAACCTGTCCAAGATGCAGGCACGCTTTGGCAAAAGAGAGTTTGGCTTCTTCCCACGCTCCTTCATTCTCCCACAGGATATCAAGCTGCTGAGGAAGGCCTGGGAGGATGGATGCAGCAAGCAAAAATGGATTGTCAAACCGGTACCATTACATTACTAGAGTTGTTGTGAAATTACTTTCTGAGATTCTTGTCATTGACATGCTGTCGTTTCTCGCGTTTAGCCTGCATCTGCTCGTGGAATTGGCATTCAGGTCATTCACAAGTGGAGCCAAATGCCACGCAAGAGACCGCTCCTTGTGCAGAAGTTAGTTGGACATCCTTGGAACATATATGATTCCTCGTTGAGGGAGGTTTCTGAATTTTTTTTAAACGATGGGGTCTGTATTTTATGCAGATATCTTCACAAGCCCTACCTCATCAGTGGTAATAAGTTTGATCTACGCATCTACGTGTATGTGACTTCCTATGACCCACTCCGTGTTTACATCTTTAACGATGGACTAGTACGTTTTGCAAGCTGCAAGTGAGTATATGTCATTCAACAAAGCCTTTAAAAACTTGCAAATGTGGTAAGTTTGCTCATTTAAACTGATGTTTTCTGAATTTTATTCAATACAGATACTCCCCTTCTATGAAGACCCTCAACAACAAGTTTATGCACCTTACAAACTACAGTGTAAATAAGAAGAACTCTGAGTATCAGAGTAACAGCGATGACAAGGCCTGTCAGGGCCATAAATGGTAAGAATAAAGAATACACGGGTATTCAGGGTGAGTCTGTCCTGCACTTGTAAGGTGGTTTATGAATTAATCAGCAGCCAGCTCATGGCCTCACGATAACCATTATAAGTCAAATATTAGAACTGGTCTCAGATTCGTAATACAATCTACTGATTGAGGTTTTATTTAATACAGGGCTTTGAAGGCACTGTGGCAATACTTGGGCTGCCAGGGTATCAACACCACTCTCATCTGGGAGAAGATCAAAGATATGGTCATCAAAACCATCATTGCGTAAGTGTCCTGCATTTCTAGTCTAGTTCTGTATTTGCAGACCATCCTTGTATATGTCCACACTATGTGTAAGTGTATTATTTTCTCTCTTCCCATGGCAGGTCTGACCCCTATGTGAACTCACTGGTGAAGATGCATGTACGTTCTGCCTATAGCTGTCATGAGCTGTTTGGCTTTGACATCATGTTGGATGAGAATCTGAAGCCATGGGTGCTGGAGGTGAACATCTCACCCAGGTACATCATACAGGAAATTCTACAGCTGAAGCTGTTCAGAATTTACAGCTGTCAGGCAACTTTAGGTCAAGCTATTAGTAAGTAACTAACCATAAGTTACACTGATGTACGGAGCAATGTTATATTACTTGGGTATATTAATTATTGGAATAATCAAAGTGTGTGAATTGGTGTTTATTTGGCACACAAAGGAGGGTAACTTATGGACCATAATAAATACATTTAGAGTTTAAATTTCAAGTAGTGTCACTGGTAGTGCTTATAGTTAGTCCCCAACATGATCAGTTCCTGTAAGATTAGGATTTAAATGCACTGAACCAGATGATTTTCCCAGTAAAATATGTTCATTTAGTTTCATAATTAAATTTTCCAATATGTTCTGTTATTCCACAGAATCCTGCCATCTGTATTAAATATTGTTATCATAATGTTTCCTCTTCTCACTGTAGTCTGCATTCGAACACACCGCTGGACGTCAGCATCAAGGGTCAGATGATACGGGACCTGCTGAACCTTGCTGGCTTTGTCTTGCCATTGAGAGAAGACAATGAGCCTTCCAGTTCCAGTGCCAGTAGCTCCACCAGCAGGTCAGTTCTGGTTTTACATTTTTAAAATCTGTATATTGACTTGTATTGCTGTATATTAATTTCTATTTTTATACATTACCACTCAAAAGTTTGGGGCCAGTAAGTTTTATTTTTATTTTACTTTGACTACTTTATACCATTTGTCAGCAAGGAATCATTAAATAAATCAAAAGTGATTGTAAAGACTAAGGGTGTCACGATTTCGATTTTAAAACGAAATCGATCGAAATTAATTCACAATCTCGAACTTCGAATTAAAAAATCGTCGATGCTGCCACGCCCCCATGTCACGTCCGTTCGGCTTGCCAAGCGGAAAAAAAAACGCGTGTTGAAGTGCTGCGAGTCTATGGTCAACCTCTAACTTAGCTACAGCCATTCAAAAGATAGCATGGCAACTACAGATGCAGCAGACCAATCGACAGAACTTGAACCCCCTCCTCTTTCATTGAAGTCGCAGGTGTGGAAGTTTTTTGGATTTCCAGTGAGTTATGTTGACAACGTTCGCGCTTCAAAAAAGCCACAGTTTGGAGACATCCCAAGTCTCGCGGAAGTTCTGGGAGTCTCCCGCATATTGATAGCGGCTCCCTGATGCACGCAAATTAGTTAAAGGGGTCATGACATGGTTTTTGTTTTATTATGTTCCCTTATGTGCAATTATAGTATTAATATAGTTTTTTGTACAAAAAAATAAAAAAATTTAGTGATTTATGACCTTTTCCCACCCTGTTTCTCCCCCTCTGATTCAAACAGTCTGTTTTGGAGGTGTTTCCCCTTTAAGAGTTCAGTGTTAACGCCCATTGTTATGATTGGCTAACGTCAGTGCTGCTTATGCACAAATTATTAACGTTAATCATTTTGTATCACATGTACACAATGCTCCGCCACGTGAAACTTCGGTCTTCCGATCTTTTACCATCGTGTCAATTCTTAATTGATTTTGATTCATATGCGTGAGGGAGAGAGAGAGGGAGAGCAAGAGAGTTTGAAGGCGCGCGTGCGGCCGGGTCGCTCTCTCTCTCTCTCTCTCTCTCTCTCTCTCTCTCTCTCTCTCTCTCTCTCTCTCTCTCTCTCTCTCTCTCTCTCTCTCTCTCTCTCTCTCTCTCTCTCTCTCTCTGCTCGTTCTTTTAGTAACATGCGCTCTGTCACGCTCATCTACATCACTCACCGAACAAATAAGGCTTTGGCGGGCTGCATATGCTGCAAATAAACTGCATCCAACTGCTTTCCCTGACATCCGGATCGTTCGGCAGCTTTCAAACATGTTGTTTGTCCACAGCCAGGAACAGCACATCTGCGTGGCATTGCAGTCATCTTGTAAACAGACCCACTCGCTGCACGTCAACGCATGCGGTGATGTGAGCTGAGGGGTGTTTGGTGTTTTTAGCCCCCAACGGTGCCTTCCAGGCAGCGAGGGGATGGGTAGGTTTAGGGATGAGGTTAGGCTTAGCTGCCTGGAAGGAGCCATTGGGGGCTAAAAACACCATCGATCGAAATGAGAACGAGCTGTATTTAGAGCTTGATTGAATAAATGCTTCGTTTATAATGGGGAGGACGTCTTAAGCTATGAAACTTGCAGGAAGTTTTAATAGTACATAGATCTCTTATATACCAAAAGATCAAGGCAAATTCGGTTTCTCATGTCATGACCCCTTTAAAATCTCCCGGAATCTAGAGTGAGCGAGCAAGAGCGCGCATGCGAGACTGAAAAAACTGCTCCAAACCGTATAGCGCGCGTACGGGAGAGAGCGAGAGACCTTGCGTGTGTGCCTCATGAAGCGCATGTAAGACAGAGAGCATCCTGATTGGCCGGTTTCGGCTTTAAAAAAAATAAATGTAAAAATCGAGAATCAAATCGAACCGTGACCTTAGAATCGAAAATGTAATCGAATCAAGGATTTGGAGAATCGTGACACCCCTAGTAAAGACATTTATAATGTTACAAAATATTTCTACTTCAAATAAGTACTGTTTGTTTAAACTTTTTATTCATCAAAGTAATACAACCGTTTTCAACCGATAATAATAATAAGAAGAAAATGTTTCTTAAGCAGCAAATCTGCATTTTAGAATGATTTCTGAAGGATCATGTGACGCTGAAGACTGGAGTTATGATGCTGAAAATTCAGCTTTACATCACAGGAATACATTACATTTTAAAATATATTTAACTAGAAAACAGTTATTTGAAATTGTATAATATATTTCACAATATAACTTTTTTCTGTAAATGCAGCCTTGGTGTGCATGAGATTTCTTTTTTAATTATTTTTATTTTAAACATTTGAAAGGTCTTACAGACCCCTAACTTTTGAATGGTAGTGTAAGTGCATATTAATTTATTTTTGTTGTTGCTATTAAATTATTTATTTTTGCCTCTTATTGAAGTTTTACTCTATATTGTTCAGTTTATGTGGAGTGGTGCGAGAGAGATGGCGATCAGACATTTCGACTGATGAGAAAGTAAAGAGAGCTTTTTATCTGAGCCAGCGCTTTGGAGACCAGGTACTCAAACACACCCTGTCTTTATCATATATTTATCACTGATGCTCACTTAATCTACACAGAAAGCAATGTACAATCATCGAAGCTGGAAGTTACTGTTAATACCAATGACTGCATTACCTCAGTTCCTCACACATTTGAATGAAATGTGTTTTTGTCTGTGTAGGAATTCTGTGCCACAATCCTGGATGTGCTGACTCCTGATGATGTGCGTGTACTGGCAGAGAGTGAGGATGAGTTGACTCGTAAAGGAGATTTTGAGCGGGTTTTTCCCTCTCATGCTTCCTCCCGGTACCTCCGCTTCTTTGAGCAACCCCGCTACCTCAACATCCTCCTCAACCAATGGGAACAGAAATACTGGCTCAGCAGGAGCAAAGGTGTGTGTCTGCATTGCACCATGCTTTGATCTGTACATCTGGCTCGGTTTGTGTAGCTATCCATTTTGACTCTTTCCATACTTCATTTAGCTATCAATTTACTGAGGGATTTGTGTGAGAAGAGGGTGCACCTGGGGAACCTGGCAGATTCTGTTCATCACGTAAGTACTGATGAGAGTGCAGCCGCACCACAGTTGCTGCGTTTTAACAGATAGGGCTGGGTATCGTAACAAAATGTTCGATACCGATACCTTGACTTCGATACCGGTTCCTGAACGATACTTTTTTCGATACCAATTTTGTTTAACAATATAACATTACCTAATTTTTTTTTTTTTTTTTCAGTTTGTTGACTTTTTTACACTCATATTTTGAGTATGTAAAAAAGCACCAATGCTGAAGTTTTCTATGTTTCCTAATCATTTAACAACATGTATTCTTTACTTCAATGAGCTCATTGTTTCTTCCTTAACTTAATGCATTGTTTAACAATGAAATTGAATGAAAATTAATAGAAATGCATTACACTGTCACCTCTGATAACAGATCACTCTAAATTGTAATTTAGACACATTCATTTTCTGTAAAGCTGCTTTGAAACGATATGTATTGTGAAAAATGCTATACAAATAAATGTGAATTAAATTAAATATAGGCTACTAGGGGGCGGGATATATGCCTCGCGCTCCGCACACATCAAGCTTGCCGCAAAGCACTGGCAAAAGTAGCCTAATGATTATGGATGTGTCGGGAAGCAACAGCAAGGAGATATTTTAATTGTTTATTAATGAACAAGTGTTTACTAATGGTGTGTTCACTGTTCACACCGAACGTGAATTTAATTATTTGCGCTAGTAGATTAGATACAAAGTCAAAGACGGGGATAGACGCATCATTCGCGCCGGGCGTCGCGAATGATGCGAATTGGGCGACGCGTTTTGAACTCGAGCGGAAGATTGAAGCGTCTAACTAGACGCGATAGACGCCTATTTGACGCACTATTCGCGTTCGGTGTGCTTTGTATGACACACCGCTTTGCCTTATCAGATTTACCGTGTTACCGGTCTTGGCAGCAATTATCTTGTCGAAAATATTGCATCGCGTGCTTCTGGCAAACACACACACACACACACACACACACACACACACTACAGCCTCACATGCGACAAGCCAAGTCTCTGGGCAGCCGCGTAAACTAGTGTTTTTCCTCCACAGCCAATCATGCTGCATGCATGTTTCACTGACGTTGACGAGATTAACCACTTAGGTACCGAAAAACAAGACATGTTTCGATACTCGGTAGTACCGAGGCAATTCGGTCGGTACCTAAAAAGTACCGAACTCGGTACCCAGCCCTATTAACAGACTGTTGTAATATACGGGTACACTATTGGAATTCGAGGTTTTGGATACAATACCAGTACTCGGCATTAAGCCTTTTCATGTGCTTGTCTTTCGTACAAGTAAATCTGTCATTCACTTGTCCTAGTAAAAAAGTCGCTTGTCCGGGGAAGAAAAAATTGTGTTGTAAATGTAATAATTTATTCTGAAGAATCTCATCAGTGTTCAAACAGCTTTGATACATTTAAATCTACATATTGTCATATTTGCACCTTTTAAAGGGCATTTCCCCCCCCTAATCTTATTAAATGTATGCTTCATCTTTCATTTTAAATTCTTAAGTTTGATCAATAAATTCAATTAGAATAATAAGACACTATACAGGGCTGTTACCCTAGGTAGGGCTGACCAAATTAAATAATTTACACTGAAAAATTAAAACTGCATTAAATAATGTTATGAGTTTGATTGTTTTAAATATTTTTGAATATACAAATAAGAAACGTTGGAAAGAATGGTACTTTTAAACATTCATGGCACTAAACCGCTAGTAGGTGGCGTCAGGCGACCGTTTTAATGAGCGAGTCATTGAGTCGGTGTAGGGTGACCAGAAGTGCTGAAAAATTCGGGACAGTCCCGAAATCTAAGCTGTTGTCCCGAATCCCGAAACCGGCCTAAATTGTCCCAAAAATTATACTAAAGCAAAATCTTGATATAAAACATTAAAAACTGTCCGTGGAAGTTGAGTCGTCCTGCAGCCAGCCCCCTCAAGTTGCAGCAGCCGCAGCCGCGAGGACAGTGGATGTGCAGGCAGCTAGTGTGGTTTTTGGCGCCCTGTTTTAATTTTAGTTTTAGTCTAGTCTTTGTCAAGCTGTCATTTTAGTTTTTATTAGTTTGTCACGTTCATACTCTTTTTAGTCTAGTCAAGTTTTAGTGGACGAAAACTGATGGCATTTTAGTCTAGTTTTAGTCGACGAAAGACATAGTTTTAGTCAATGAAAATTGTATTTTAGTTTCTTTTTAGTAATGCAATTCTATTTAACCCAGTCAATATAGTATAAGTACCTAGTAGTATAGACGAAACCAAAATTTTCTTTTAGCCAAACCCATTTCAAACAATCTTATCTTCTTATAGTTATCTTATTATATTATTGTTACCTTATAGACTCAAGAATACATCCATTCCAGACACGGAAGACGCTCTGATATGAATTTACAACATATTTATTTTACTAACCAAACATGTTAGAAGTAGCCTACACACATAATGAAATGAACGTTTTTCTAAATGTCATTTCTTCTTTTTCTCCCAAAGATGAATCCCTTTCTCTGTGTCAGACTTAACTTTGTTTGTTGTCGTTTATGCTAACGCCTGTTTCACACATACTCTGTTTGTAGTGCCGTATGTGGTGCGTATTTTCCCCCGCACCAATGTTAATAGGTTAGAGCGCTCACACCGCACGCGGATGCGTCCGGCAATGTGCTCCAGGAGCGTGCGTGCATAACAGCAGAGTAGATCTAGACAGTACTTCAACAACACGACATAATGGATGTAGGCTAAAAATATTGATTTGAAATAAAAAATAGAGAATAAATGTTGTGATTGTGGTACAGCCGTAGATCAGTTGCGCACTGCAAACGCAGCACATGTGAAAGCACAATAGCGTGTGCTGCTCCTGCATACACACCGCATTTTTATTCATCAACAATATTGCATTATACATTTAATTATAGTCATCGTCACATGACCAGCATTTACGTTGCATCTCGTCTCGTTTTCGTCACGTGATAAAGGTTTGTTGACGACGATATTTAGTAGGGGTGTAACGATTCGTTTTAACTTCGATTCGTATCACGATTCGTGGTTGTCGATAAGATTCAAGGACGATATTGGTTCATTTAGAACGATACGATCCGAAACGATTCAGTGACTTGAAATCGATTCAGTAACTTTTTAGCCAAAAATTCAACCAGTGTGACTGAAATAAATACCTGGATATACTGGACAGTGCGGGTAAAGTTTCCTAGATTCATGTTGTTTCTTGTAAGGGAATCAATCAGGTATCAATTAATTATAGATATAAACTAGGGCTGCACGATTTGGGGAAAATGTCATATTGCGATTATTAAGGTCAATATTGCGATTGCGATATGCAATTGCGATATAATAAACAAATGATTTCATGAGTGAACTTGCTTGGTTCTCAAGGAAAATGCACACAATTAGTGATAATGCTGAAATGTGTTGGCTATTTTTCAACTCAAACTTGCAACAACAACTAAATGATTAATAACACCTATAATGATCAATAAGCCATTGATGTCTGGATAAAAATGTCTGGACATTCCTGTCTAACAGGTAGGACATACAGACATTGAATTAAGTTCAACAGTCTGCACTGCAAACATTATAAATTATAGAATAATCCTTATTAAAGTTACAAAAGTTATTTAGTCAAGAGCATTGAGTGTTTTTCTCTGTCGTTAAAAGTAAATCAAAGAACAAAAGGAACAGAGATAATTAGTGGCTACTGTGTACTGTTCCTTTAAGACCAGCCGCTCCTGAGTCTGACAGAGACGCGGATCACACACGCGCCTCATTCTCTCATGAGTCACAACTCTTTACGGCCATCGTAAGACTGCTCTTGTGTTAAGATACTCGACAAAAAGACATTTTGGCATAATTGTGTGTTATTGTTCGTTCAAGCGTGAAAGAGAACTGTATTCTGGCGTGCTGTCTAGTGCGCACGCACGATACTGGCGCGAGTCTTTCTCTGTGTGTGTGTGTGTGTGTGTGTCACAGTCAACGCGATCTTTTTTGTCTTGTCACGAATTAATGACTGAATCGAGTAACGTTTAACGCCTTTATCATTAAACGTGCTAAGAAAAAACATCCATATAAAGTCTGACCTGCTTAAATCTAATACGTTATTATCGATAAAATCGATTGATTACCTTTTAAAACGATGTTGGATCGATATATGTCGTCCGGAAGGCCAACTTGCTGAGCACAGATCGATGTAGTTGGATCATAGGAATATAAATCTATTCATCGATGTAGTCGATGAATCGTTACACCCCTAATATTTAGTCATAATTTTCGTTGACGAAAGCAACACTACAGGCAGCCAGTCTAAACTTTTGTTTCAATTTCGCTCTTGACGCGCGAATGGATTCAAAGTGTTCACGCGTATAACTAGACGCGGTAGGTGCGAATTTGACGCGCTATTCGCGTCTGGTGTGATCGCAGCATTAAAGGAGTGATTGATTGGTCGCGTCACCGTGTGCAAAAAAAATACTTCGGCCGGGCCTTAAAGGGTTAGTTCACCCAAAAATGAAAATTAAGTCATTAATTACTCACCCCCATGCCGTACCAACCCCGTAAGACCTTCGTTCGTCTTCGGAACACAAATGAAGATATTTATGATTAAATCTGAGAGGTTTATGACTGCTACATAGGCTCCCTAAGGGAATGACACCGGACGGCCCAGAAAGTCATTAAAGAAAATGTTTAAATATTCCATGTCACAACAGTGGCTCAACTATAAGTTTATCAAGCGACGAGAATACTTTTTGTGCGAAAAAACAAACAAAAATAACGACTTTATTCGACTATTCCTTTTCTTCCTTGTAGGCCTGAAACGAGACTTCAAGAGATTTCCACGACGCATGCGCGAGAATTGCGATCTCCTTCAACTACTTCAGTTAAGTTCTCGCGCATGCGTCGTGGAAATCTCTTGAAGTCCCTATTAGCGTTAGGCTATAGCCTGAAAGGTCTGATTTAGCCTGTGCACTGTTACAACAGTAGCCCAACACATTTTTTTTCTTCACAATGATATTTGAGTTCATGATTTTAATGTTTTTTTTCTTTTGTGTGGCAGACTAATGACAGACTGTTGATCTAAAAATATATGTTTGGTTCAGGTTTGAACCAAAACATATTTTGAACCAAAACCTGACATATTGAACCATTTATTATCCACTATTGATCGTAACTTACAATAAATGTAAAAAAAAAAAAAAAAAGAATCATTCTCGCGTTTCATTGATTCCCTAGTTCTTTTTTGTTATAGACGTTTTAATCAGGATACTTGTCCAGTTGGGCAAGTAAAATTCCCTTCTACTTATCCCTTCAAAAAATCCACTTGTCCCGGACAGGCAGACAAGCGTTAATGTCAAGCTTTGGATACCTAAAGAAAAGTGCTTTATAAACCATGAAGTCCTGTAATGTGACGTATTCCTATACAGTAGATTGGTACCTGACATACAAATGGAAATCATCCCCAGCAATCTTTGTGATTACATTTAGTTTTTACATCATGTTTACCTAAAACTACTAGTAAGGTAGTGGAAATTCATTAGTCATTGCTTGTGTGAACTCTGTTGAATATAATAAAATCAATAAATTGAGTTACTATATTTTTGTTATATATGTGCTTGTATTCATAGTGGTCTTCCAAGTCGTATCATGGACATAGACCTCAGCTGTCTAGATCTAGGTATGTACATCAATCATCCCTCGCTGACAACATGCATCTAAACTTTTTCTCATGACCTTATTCTCATTCTTATGTCATGTTGCTCTCTCTGTTTCTCAGTGTGATGGTCAGTCAGAGATCTGATGCTGAAGACGAGGACTTGTCTGATCGGGAGGTTCAGTCAGTCACCATGAGTCTTCCAGACATGAGTTTGCTGAGTACTGTTAGCCTGAGTCCCAGTCCCACCTCCAGCTCCAGCTTGGTCAGTGACAGCCTGGCTTCTCGCGATGACCTTTGAGCTCGACCCCCACAACCCTGGACATTCAGAGCTTCTAAACTGTGTGTATACTTAACATCTCACCTAAAGCTCCTAGTAGAGCTCTTAAGAGTTGTGCAGTTGTGCATTTAGAGGAAAAGAAGACTGGAAAGCAGACTAAATAAAATAACTGGCCAAATGGATGTGTTAAAAGCAGTATTTTTATGCTGGAACACGCATACAGGTGTGTGTATATATACAGTGCATGTGGGTGGCAGGGAAAAAGAGCTCTTTTGTTTGGGGGTTTGATTGCATTTCCAAATGAGCCTATAAATAATTTGGCTTTGTTTACATCAAAGGTCTATGTATAGTACAGGAATCTTTTGGGCAGATTATTTTAAATGTGTCGGATGAAATATGAAGTTTGGAAAGATATACTATTGTAAAAATAAAACATTTGCTCTCATGTCTTCTAATGAAATTTGTATGCCTGGCAGAAGGGAGACAACATGTTCAGGTTAGGGTTTTTAAATTAAAATTGCTATTTGAAATATGACTGTTTAATTCTTTCGTAACCATTTTTCTTAGGTCCTCAAAAGTGTTGAAATATTCAGAGCGATCTGTGGATCTTGATCACGCAACTGTTTTATGCAACAACAACAACTTGTCTGATCTGTAGGGGTGTAACAATACACTCGAGCCACGATTCAATAAATTATTATTACTTATTAAAGAATAATATTATTTTATTATCAGGACTACAAATATCCCCCCATTGCATTATTATATATTATATATAGTAGTTTAATGTAGTAATGTCACTGAAACAAAACTTTCATTTTTTTTCTCACTTACTTGTGCTTTAAATACAGGCATTGGATCTCTTACATAGACAAGCCGCACAGACTCCCTGTGCTCGCTATGTCCCACCTCCTGCTGTTAATGCACTGGACATATTAGGGCTGTCACTTTACGTTCGATCGGACCAACCAACACAAGTATCGAAAATAGGGAATCGTTTTTACCGCCTTCTCTGGGAGCGCGTCCAGCTCGTCACGACACGCCCGCAGCGAACGCGCGTCACACGGCAACTGCAGGCTCTGACAAACACGCATAACAGCAAACTATCCTTCTGCATATTGTCTCTTTTTACAACAAAAATGAAGAATTCCGCCGGTATTCAGACATCTCGTGCATACAGATACAGATTCGGGCTACAATCGCCTACGTAGGCGAAATATGTTTGACATTTAAATCGAAATTATAATTCTAATCTTAAACGCAGCCATGTTGAAGCCTGCAGTAATGTTTTTCATTGATGTTATGGCAGTCCACTCTGCTTATTGTTTTTCGAGAATGTTACACTCCTGTTTATCATTGTGCACGAAACTTCACTCCAATAAATCATCAGAAATATTGCTGACTTGTGCGCGTCTCAAGCGCACTCTTTAATGCCCGTTGTCCGTGGATTTGCCTATATTTGGCGAAAATGGAAACGTCTTTAGACATGGAAAATCGATTTTACAATCGATTCAATGAACACTTGTGTTTCAAAAATCATGCAAGCATCATGCAAGCATTTGAATGTCCGTGTTTGCTACAGTATGCACGTCGTTGTAAATGTGTCCATCGTATAAAGCCATTGTGTCTCTTCAGAAGACTTGAATTTGGATAAGACCACTTGATTGATAATTTTTTTTAAAGGATGCCTTTAAAACTTAAGGAATGGACTTATAATTGGAGGGACAGAAATCCCTCAGGTTTAAAAAAATATATATCTTCATTTGTGTTTGAAAGTTGAACGAAGTTTGAAACTACATGAGAGTGAGAACATGACAGAATTTTAATTTTTGGGTGAATTATACCTTATAAAAAACAGTAAGCTGAGTCTTGGATACAACTAAATCAATTATCGCAAATCATTTCGATACATCAACAATACAAATGGTCACATTTTTATATTGCGAAATCTCAGTATAACTATGTATTGTTACATGCCTACTGACCGGTATTTCTGCATTGGTAGGCTAAAGGGATAGTGTCTCAAAGGGGCAGATTCCCTCTAGTATGCGTTTAAGTTACTGTTGAGCACTTACAATGTGTTTACTTCTATAATAAGTGGTACAATTACTATTGCTCATAGCGAATTGAGCAAACGGTGTAAAACAGTTGTTTTCAACTAGGGGTCTAGGAGCCCTAACAAACTTCCAAGGAGCCCTAAAAATTATATTTCTTATTTTAGTTAAAATTTTCTTTCTTTTAGGAGGCACGGTTCCCATGGTCTTGAGAAAACCTGGAAAAATGAGGTAGCTTAAATTAAAGTGTTATTTCTATACCTGAAAAACTGTAACTGTAAATTCATTTGTTAAAAAGAAAAACTAGAGATGCTAGAAAAACTATTTAATAAAAAACCTAAATGTTTGTAATAAGAGAGTACAAAAAGAATGCATTTTCCAAACCATGCGTTCACTTTATCCAGATGCTCTTAAACCTATAATAATGATTTATAGTTTAGACGAGTCGGGACAGGATATGCGTCATTTGCCTGTACGTGTCACATCATACTCGTAAACAGAAATATAGCTTTGGAACATGTAAGGTGTGGGCGTAGCGTGAAGATGGACCATGCAAAACTACAAACCTCCGGGTAATCACCTTTTGTAAAAACAAACAAACACAACGCTAGTTATGTATGTAACTGTGGTTCTGTAAATTCCAGATGACCGCGAGAGGTGGTGCTAAGCATCAGTGTATTATTGCAGCGCCAGCCAGATAGGTTATTGAAAGATAACAGCAAAGTCCCGCCATGACGTAGGCCGAGTCGCAGGGATATAATCCGCAGTAGCCCAGTGCCCAGCCTCGGAATGCTTTTTCGCGGTATTCCAAATCACAAAGAACTCTGGCGGTCATCTGGAATTCACAGAACCACAGTTACACTACATGCGTAACTAGCATTTGTTTTCATTCCTCCTGACCACCAGAGCCAGTGCTAAGGAATGAGGAATAACTGTCCACGACACCCAATGGTTTAAGGAATTTGAGTACGAGCAGTCCCACACAGAAAAAGGCATAAAACAAACAGCCTTTAAATGCCTTGTTAGAAAACTACTAACAAGGTTATGAGATCCCAAAGAAGGACCATCAACTGGAGCATGATGAGCAGATATGGCGGCAACACACTCTTTTAAGGTAGGAGTCGCTTTGTTGTCTTCTAATAGATGTTTTAAGAGACTCTTTACTTTCAACGCATTACAGTGAACGATCAATTCCTTGATCCTCACACCAAAAAGAAAAAGTCCTTGAGTCAGCAGCATGAAGCGTGTTGAAGTAGCCTTGGCATTACCAATGGTGTTGATTACTGCTGATTCACAACCACGAAAACAGTGAACTGGACCCAGTGGCCAAACCCAAAGCTGAAGACGAGCCGGATCCAGAAGCCAAACATGCCCATTCGGCTTAGAGAGGTTTCTTTTGATGGGAAGCTGTCATGGTTGGCCCTGCAAATGATTTAGAAGAAGAGAAAACCATGGCTTGGCCGCCCATTGAGGTGCCACTAAAAATACTTTGTGTTGTAACAGGAATATTTGGTATAATTCGGTATAATCTCCCATAGAAGTGAAAATGGAGGGAACGCATACAGCAGGCAACATGGCCACTCATGCGCTAATGCATCCTGCCCCAGTGGGCTGGACTTCTCAGACCTCACAAACCACCCGTGGCAATGAGTGGTCAGTTCTGACACAAACAGGTCCACGTCTGCTTAGCCATATAGCCCCATTTCCCCGGACGTAGCAGATCCCTGATCAGAGCATCTGTGATTTGATTGTCCGTTCCTGGGAAATTAACCGCGCTTATTGAAGCCAGTTGGTACAGAGACCATCTGTCGGTCTTGCAAGTTAGCTGTAAAGATGCGAGAGACCTGGTGCCACCCTGATGATTAAAATGAATGACAGTCTATGTGTTGTCTGACCGGACAAGCACATGACGGCCTATCAATGCTTGTAAGAAGTGTTGTAGCGCTAGGTACACTGCCCTCAATTTCAGTATGCTCTTCAGTCCCTCTATGACTCTCCAGTCCCTCTGTTATTGTGCCATCTGAAGTTGAGAAGCAGTGTAGTAATGCAATCTCTGAGAGTGTCCCAAGCTCACGAGTCACATGACTCATTGTCTATAGGAACTCAGGCACAGAAGGGTCCACATTCGACGGCAGGGTTATTACAGGCAAGAAGCAGCTGGCAGATAGTATTCTCTGCTCAAGTTACATAAGCTACTGACTCAAATGCCATCTACAATAATGAGTCTGTACGTCCAGATAGTGCACTTGGGCAGTGCTTAATTCCAATGGAATCAGCCTCGGCCATTGAAGCTAGAGTACGGGCTGTCTTTGACGACCTTCTAGGCTCAATGGCACCTGCAAGTACATTGAAGAATTCTGTCATGAAGTTCTGACATGGTGGCATCGTAAACACATTTGCATCAGAATCTTGTCTGAAAAACACTGTCTGAATTGGCCGAGTCTGTGAATGTCAAGGCCCATAGATCTATAGTGTGTCATCCGGAGAGGATGGACCCGCAAGTCACCTGCAGCAGACAGGCTGGAGAAAACATCTTGAGGGGGGGCTTGCATGGCAGGTTCCACCAATTCTTCACTATAGAAAGGACATCCAATTCCATAGTACGCAGAAGTTGAAAGTCACCCTGATCCACTGGTGTAGGCATGGCTGATACTGGGGGTTGTAGAGATTGAAGGCGGTCTTTCATCTCGGCCATTTCTGCAGAGAGGGAAGCAAAAGTCTCTTTGTCAGTGGTGCCCCAGTCGCTGCTTAATGTCAACAGAATGGTTTTCAGCTGATTGATCTTCCATTAAACATGCATTAATAAATTAGAAATTCACAAATGTCTAAACCTTACCCATTACAAAATGTCATGGGAATTTAAGTCATCTTACACATGTTTTGACTGAGGTCCTGCTTATGCTGTCCAGGACCAGGTTTAATTCAGGGGTGTTGTGGATACACAGCCACTCACAGTCGCAACAACTGATTCTCCTCCCCCTGTCTCACGTTCAGCCCTCTGCGTGCCTGGGCCGGCTTTCTCTCCTGATTTAGATTGTGCTCTGCACTCAGGGACGGGAGTACAGCTGAAATATGCTCCGGTCAGGCCAGCTCAAGCACTGAAAACGTTTGCCTCACGGTGGGACCCCAGAACATGGACCCCCTGACAGAGGTAAGACCCAGAGAGCAACGTTTCTGATGAGGTGAATCTTATTCCAGGAACTGTTGTGACAGCTTAAACTTGAAAACATTATCATATCAATGTTTATCTTGATGTTTGCCCCCCCCCCCCCCCCCAAGGGCTTGTTTCAGTGTTGATGTTTCAAAATGAGTGGATTCAACAGATAACAAATGCATAACTAGTCTTTCTGGTTGCTTTGCACATTGTGTTTATGTTTGAGGTTATTTTTGGAGATCTGAACAGTGCATGGAGACAAGGGCTCAAGTTCAAGGGTGAGGTAGAAATATGTAGCATGAAAACATCATTATTTCTTATAATAATTAACTACATTTGCTTCCTAAAAGAAAGAAACAAAAAAACAAGTGATTGCAAGGCAGCAAACATTTGAGTGAAGTTTAGACTTGCGGCATGCGAATTGGTTAGGGTTGAATTAATTGTCAGAAATATAATATATCATATGAAAATGTTATATGCAACCTGGTTTATCTTTCTAGTCATACTGTTGAGATAATAGACCCTTCTCTGTGGGGTTCTGTGGCAGGATTTGCTGCGGTTAAGCAATATCAGTCACAATCCGTTATGGCTGGGATTCGGCTGTAGGCACAAGGCCGCAGCTGATATACAGATCAATAACATTATTGCTGCTGACATTTTCTTTTGATATTTTTGATTTAATAGTTGGTTACATAAGGTGTCCTATGTCCTCTTCACTTCTCTTGACTGCTTTTTTGAGCATATTTCCTTATAGTGAAAGTCCAAATCTTCTCTGTTTTAGTTCCCCTTTGTGGAGGATGAGGGGCTCACCATGAAGAAGACAGGTATCTATCAGTATCTTTTGTACACCCTGTGCGTATATTAACATTAACCATTTCTTAGCTAGTCTAAGTCACCAATGGTGATTTATTAAATAATTTTATTTTTTCCAGTAATGGTAAGCCAAAAAGGTTTGAGTAAGAAGTCAACTTGTCCCCTTCAAGGGGTTTAAGACTAAATCCAAACACTTGGCAAAAATGTTTTTTTTTATGACCAATGTGATTATTTATCTCTCAATGTATTTTTTTTTTTTTGTCTTTTGGAAAATCATACAAACAATAGTGCGCATTATGTGTTTTGCTTTTGAAGCAAAAGTGAGCGCAAAAATAATAGTTGTTTTAGTGTCCCCAACTATGACGACTTCAGCTTCTACTATCAATGCCAATATGAATCTGCAGCGATCAGGTGGTGCAAGTCGTTGCTCCCTGAAAGTTCTACAAGGCTGTGAACGCTTTTTACAAGTCGAAATCTCGTAATAACGGTATTTCCGACATGTCGTGAACACACCTAGTGTCCATCACTGCTACCACAAATCTACACAACATCACTATAGCTACCTTTGGTCCCAAATGTTAAGTAAAAAGCTCCTCTAGCTGACTTATATTTGTTATTTTTAACCAAAAACAAATTTCTTCCCCCATTTCTTTTCCCACAAATAGTGTTGGTCCATGAATCTTGAGTAAAGAGAAAAAATTCTTACTGGGGAGATTTTATGCCTTTTATAAATCTGTTTGATTTCTAAATGAAACTACAAGTATGTTAGTTTTTGAAATGGATTAATTGGAAATATAGATATATGAGTGTATCAGGACTGTCACATCTGCAGACTGACCGACCTGCAGCAGGGGTCTCCCTCTCTGTCTCCCTCTAAAGAGCCTCTCCAAGACCCTGACTCAGACGTGTACGCCAAGTTCTTCATGAGTCACTGCTGCTACGATGCCATTCCAACAAGCTCCAAACTGGTCATCTTTGACACAACACTGCAGGTGTGCTTATGTGCTGAATTCACATCCCTCACTACAGTGTTTTAGATTGATTTACATTCAAAATATTCATATATTCCAGATTGAAATGTTCAGAGAGCATAAACAGTGAAATATGTGAGTGATGTGTACAGGTGAAGAAAGCATTCTTTGCAATGGTTGCAAACGGGGTCAGAGCGGCACCTTTATGGGACAACAAGCTGCAGTGTTTCGTAGGTAAGCAAACGTTAGGGTTCTGCTGAGCCTGTCAAAGTGTGGTTGGTCAGCTGTGAGCCTGCATCAGATTACTGAAATCTTATAATGTCACTGCAACATCCTAACCCATGTTAAGAAAAGCGAACATGTTTCACATATGCTAAAACACTCAGAAATCCCATTAAACCGCTATGTCCAAGCTCTACCCTCCATTTGATTTCGGGTCCTATATATATGTAATAGAAAATGCGTAGATAGTGGATGACATTCGACATTCTAAGTTTCTGCTCCTTCAGGGATTTTCTGGAATGCACTGGTTTCCCAAACAGTTGCTCACAATAATCACACAAATCGCCTTCTACAGATGATCAGCTGCTTTTGACTAAATCGCAGCATTAACCCTTAGATGTATGAATGTTTCTCCAATCATTTTTACATATTCAGGTCTTTAGCGACCCGGATCTATATCTAACATGGATGGATCTCTACCTGTCGCGATAATATAAAACTCTCTTGATATTACTGTAGCAATTAAAGAAAAATCAAATAAAGCATTTTTTTTTTTTACCTTTTGGAACTTGAGCGGGTTCAGGTTGAGCAGATGTTTTATACCATCATCACTGTCCTCGTCAGTGCTCATTTCTCAGTACAGTCAGCATCTGGCCCTTATTCACAATATCTCAAACCAATTGTCAAAACTATCATTTTCAACATCTTCAAAATCAATATTATGATCGCTGACAGCTTCTTCACCAGATCCACCATCAAGTGACAGTGACTTATTTGATTGCATTCAGTAATTGCTCTGCAGCAATCAATCAATAATTGTCTTCAGCAAGCATGCATTAAATTGATCAAAAGGCACTGTGAAGACATAAATGCTGTTCTTTTGAACTTTCTATTCATCAGAGTCCTGAAAAAATGTATCACATTTCAATATAAAAATATTAAGCTGCCATAACTGCTTTCAACATTGATAATAATAAGAAATGTTTCTCGAGCAGCAAATCGGCATATTAGAATGATTTCTGAAGGATCATGTGACACTGAAGACTGGAGTAATGTTGAAGAAAATTCAGCTTTGCCATCACAAGAATAAATTACACTTTAAAATATATTAAATTACAAAACAGCTATTTTAAATTGTAATAAAATTTCTCAATTTTACTGTTTTTATTTTTGATCAAATAAATGCAACCTTAGTGAGCATAAGAGACTTCTTTCAAAAACATTTAAAAAAAAAAACGTTTGAGATGGCAGTTCTCAAGCGAAGATTCATCATATATACATACTGTACGTGTGTGTGCTGACACAGCTTTGATTGATCATACTCAGCATCCCGTCCGTGCCAGCGTCTAAGTTTAGTATGGCTTCTGGGCGATGGTATCTGGTGGGAAATGGCAGGGTAGAGCTCTAATCCCCTGAACCTTCTCTGGGAGTAATAATAGCTATGCTAATGAGAAAGCATGTCCTCCTACTGAAAGGAAACTCGGGTGCAGGAACGTGTTCCAGTGCATAGTGAGAGTTGGTATGTTTATGGTAATGTTAGCCTCTTGGTACTCTAATTTCAAGCTGTAATTTGTTTAAGAACTTTAAGTTCAGTATTGTCTGGTCAGTTTCAGATCGGCTTGTGTAAATTAACATTTGAATTTAAACCTGAGTGCTCCTGTTTATGTTGTGCTATTTCTATCTTTGCAGGGATGCTCACCATTACAGACTTTATCAACATTCTCCATCGTTACTACAAATCACCCTTGGTAACCAAAGACTCTATCTAACACCTTTTTTTCCCAATTTAAAGTCCCCCTGTAGTCAATTATTGTATCCCTTAAAACTCACCTTTGATCACCACAATTACATATTTATTATACAGTATATAATACTATATACTCACACCAGCTCAGAGATCCACTCATTGACGATCACACATTGACGTGATTGGTTACAAGGTAGTTTGTGATGTCAGAAACACCAGCGATTTTAAACCGTGTTTTTGAGACTGTCTTTGGCTCACTGCAGTTTTATGGAGAAAATACGCCGCAATGTTGTTGACTTATGAATTTGCACGTAGTTAGTCTTAAAGGGTTAGTTCACCCAAAAATGAAAATTAAGTCATTAATTACTCACTCCCATGCTGTACCAACCACAAAAGGCCTTCGTTCGTCTTCGGAACACAAATGAAGATATTTATGATTAACCCTCTGAGGTCTAAGGGTTTTTGGGGTCCTTGAGGTGTTCTGACATGCTCTGACATTTGTGCTTTTTTCAGTTATTTATAAACATGTTAATGGGAAAGGTGTAAATTCACTCAATATAGCACAAACTGGGCTACCGTAATTTCTGAGCAACAATTATGAAACATGTTTGTATTTTTGAGAGAATATTGCTTATGCATGGTTATTGAAAAAACTAAAACTTAAAGTGTCTGAAATAAGGCCACAAAACACGTACTAAATATGTGTCCACAAGACTTTTGACTAATGAGTGTTGTTGCCTAGAATTTTTGCTTCAAAATGATCTGAAAATCATCCTGCCTAATCATTTACACAAACACATACACTGATTTAAATTTTATTAGAGACCTTTGGTTTGGAAAGGCAATATGCGTGGAGGCGTGTTCACACCTGAGAAGACAAAGGCCGGATAATGTGCCGCATAATGAGCTGCATATTAATTAGCCCTTTCACACAGGTGTGTCACAGGATCCCAAAGAATGCAAGGACAAAAGAAATTATCTATATAGCCTATACATATTTTACAATTAGAAATTGTAACCAATTACAAATAGGTTACAATTACAACAACAATTACAATTTTAACAATATTTCAAGTGTATTTCTTTGTAAAAAGTATACATTTTCTCATACGTATTAAAAAAGGTAAGGATTCATTAGTTTGAATATTGGAACAAACACTATAATAACATCTTAGTTGATAATTCAATATACCTACTTTATTTTTGACAAAACATCATACTATAGTATATTTAACTATGAGCAGAAATTGGTGAACAAAAGCGTACCTATTTAATGTGACAGTAGTCTTTTTTTACAGTCAAAACTTTATAATCTATCCAAAACTAATCACAAAATCGTGTCTAAACATTCATATTTAGTCTGTAATATATTGTGTATGATATATTAGTATATACATGTGAATTTGCAGCTTGTTGCTTATACAGACATTTTATTTCAACATATTTCAGTCTATTTTTACTCATCTTAGTAGGCTATAGCAATATAGTTTGTATGTGTTCATGTAAACATAACGTTTACTAATGTAGGTGCGAGAGTGAATGAACAAGGCACAGACACGCGCTGTATAACTGTAGTAAACAAAGCGCGCGCGCCTATGCCGTTCACTCATCATTTAGCCTACACACAGACACGCAATTCATATTTAAACAGTCTTTTTGCGGTTTACAGTCCGACAAATTCAATATCACGATTAGAACAAAGCACTAGAATAAATGACTTACTACATCAGCTGGATCCGTTGCTCCTCGAAATGAAACTACCAGCACTTCTGGTACATTTTCCAGGGTTAGATAGTATTATTCCTCACAGCGAAAGGATACACTGTGTACACAGCTGTACAAGATACTTACTAAACACGATGTGTTTTATAATCCAGCTGGTGGGCGTTGGCATGTTCGAACGACTTGTCTAAGATCATTTGTGTTTGAATAGCGCGCGCTCTTCGTGGGCGTGGCACATTAACGCGTAATTAGGTATAATGAGCTGGAAAGAAAAATACTGACATCTCTCTCTTTTCATACAGATTACATAAGATGAGAATATTTTTTTATATAAATTCATTCATTTAAAAGAAGAGAGTTCAAGCTTCATTATGGAAAAACACTCGTGCCTGTATGACAAGTATTAAAGTTAATCTTAGGACGCGTTTCAGAATGGACTTCACTGACAGAGAGAAGGCAGAACGCGCATCATGTTTGTTTTTCTTTATTTGGCGAAAAGCACAACACTTTATTTTTTTTGTGGATACTCACAATAAAAACAGACACTTATCAGGATCTAATGATGTACAACACTTAATATGTAAGATCAAAATCAACAGAGTATTTTGAGTTTCTTTTGCACTGATAAGAAAAAAGCGAGACTATCGCGCCGGCGCGATAGCCGACCTCAGAGGGTTAAATCTGAGAGGTTGATCACTCCTCCATAGGCTCCCTAAGGGAATGACACCGGACGGCCCAGAAAGTCATTAAAGAAAATGTTTAAATATTCCATGTCACAACAGTGGCTCAACTATAAGTTTATCAAGCGACGAGAATACTTTTTGTGCGAAAAAACAAACAAAAATAACGACTTTATTTGACTATTCCTTTTCTTCCTTGTAGGCCTGAAACGAGACTTCAATAGATTTCCACGACGCACGCGCGAGAATTGCGATCTCCTTCAACTACTTCAGTTAAGTTCTCGCGCGTGCGCGTCGTGGAAATCTCTTGAAGTCTCGTTTCAGGCCTACAAGAAAGAAAAGGAATAGTCGAATAAAGTCGTTATTTTTGTTTGTTTTTTCGCACAAAAAGTATTCTCGTCGCTTGATAAACTTATAGTTGAGCCACTGTTGTGACATGGAATATTTAAACATTTTCTTTAATGACTTTCTGGGCCGTCCGGTGTCATTCCCTTAGGGAGCCTATGTAGCAGTCATAAACCTCTCAGATTTAATCATAAATATCTTCATTTGTGTTCCGAAGACGAACGAAGGCCTTACGGGGTTGGTACAGCATGGGGGTGAGTAATTAATGACTTAATTTTCCTTTTTGGGTGAACTAACCCTTTAAAGCATATTAAAAACACCACATAGACATATAAACAGTATTAAAAGCTTTTTTTTTTTTTTACAGGGGGATTTTAGATAAATATATGGGAAACTGGAGCTAGTTGTGGAAATTGTTACTGAATTATTCTCATGGTATCAATGTGTTCTCATCACTCCAAAAACATTTCAACCATTATTGCATAAAAAAAGATAATATATAACAAGCACACATTGGGCCCTATCTTGCACCCAGCGCAATTGACTTTGTACACCTACGCATACATCATTCGTATTTTGCACCCGTGCAAAGCGGACTTTTCCCTCCAAAGACGCACGCCGGCAAACTAGGGAATGAACTTGCGCTCCCTGGGCGGTTCAGCGCAAAAAAGGAGGCGTGTTCCGGGCGGCGCAAACAATCCCTGGTGCTCTTTTGCAGTTCCAGAAAACAATTGCGCCACTGACCAGAAAAAACCTAGTCTAAAGTCAGTGGCGCGTTGCGCGTACATTCAGATGCTATTTTAAGCGCACATGCTTGGCCATAATACAGAGTGTGAACAACGCGCATACACTGTAGATGATTCTCTCATCTACACAGATGCATTTTACTTTTTGCAAATGATACATTATTATAAGGAAAAATATTAAAACACGAGGGAAATCATTGTTGTGTCCATGACGATGGGAAAAATAGGCATAAAGCTTACACATTTACCCAAATTATTATATGCATGTTTAACCGAAGCTAATTTGGGTGGGTTTGTCCCATCCCCAATGTCACTGCTCTTTCTTTTACGGCCCTGACGAGAACATCGATCTCCTCGGCTGTGAACCGATTCTGAAGCGTGCCTGGTAAATGCGCCGTTATACCGTAATAGTATTGCGCGATGGAACAAGCCCACCTCGTTCATCATGCTCTTAAAGGGAATGTGATATGACGCTCTTATTGGTTTATTTCCCGTTACGCCCAAACCACACCTATGAATAATGAAGCTACTTCAGACCAACCCCTTTTAGATTTACTTCGAGCGCAAGAGTCATTTATCCCGCCGGTTAAATAGCAACAGCGCCAAGATCCGCCCACAAAGTTACTTGCGCTTTGTGCTTTGACACTTGCGTTTTAGATCATTAAAATAGGGCCTATTGACCTTTTTGAGCGTTGACATTTTATAATGTGACAAAAGCTTTCTATTTCAAATAAATGCTGTTCTTTTGAACTTAGCACAACTGTTTTCAACATTGATAAAGATAAGATCATGTTCTTTTTTCTGTTTTAGGTTCAGATTTATGAGCTGGAGGAACACAAGATTGAAACATGGAGAGGTGATTGTGTATAGTTTTAAGGACAAATATATATGTGTATATGTATTATTGTAATGTTTTAAATTAGAAGCTCTGTTTTCCCTCTTCCAGAGATCTATCTACAGTATTCTCTCAACTCCCTGATAAGCATCACACCTGAATCCAGGTACACCAGGACTTCTACTGAACTTTGCATGCTTTTTTTTCTTTTCTGAAATTTTTCTAGTGACAGAGAGTTGTTTTTTCTGTTGCCAGCCTCTTCAAAGCCATTTATTCTTTACTGAAGAACAAGATTCACCGGCTACCCGTCATAGATCCAGAATCGGGGAACGTCCTCCACATACTCACCCATAAACGTATCCTCAAGTTCTTACACATCTTTGTAAGAGCTTTTATGTTGTTCTCTTTATATAACTTTGCATTAAATGTGCAATTATTTATAAATAAAAAAAAGTTTTTCATGCAAATTTACCACGTTGACCAACAGAAAGCTTGATTGATTTGAAAAAATTACTTCTGTACGAGTGGTGCTTCATACATCACTACACTTCACTACACACCCCTAACCCCACCTCTAAACCTTACCATCAGTAAGAAGATTGTTTCCGCCACTGAATAAAAAAATGTAATGGCATCTTTTTATCTCACAATTCTGACATTTTTTTTCTCACAATTGCGAGTGTACATCTCGTATAAACTCTAGCAATTGCGTGTTATAAAGTCAGAATCGTTTTCTTTTTTCCTCAGAATTAATTTTATAACTCGCAATTGCGAGTTTATATCTCACAATTTGGAGAAAAGAGTTCAAAACTCGCAATTGTGAGAAAAAAAGTCAGAATTTGTGAAAAAAGTCAGAATTGCAAGAAAAAAACCTGAATTGCGAGTTATAAAGTTATAAATTGCGAGAAAGGTAAAAGTCAGTATTGCGAGAGACTCATTAGCTCTCAATTCTGACTATATTCTTTGCAATTGCGAGTTTATATCCTGCATTTCTGACTTTATAACTCCCAATTGTAAGTTTTAGTTAAAATCTCGCATAAATTAGCAATTGCGAGTTATAAAGTCAGAATTGTTCTCTTTTTTTCCTCAGAATTACCTTTCGAACTCGGAATTGCTAGATGTGAGTTATAAACTAAAACTTGCAATTATTATTACATATTCTTTGCAATTGCGAGTTTATCCTGCAATTCTGACTTTATATCGCAATTCTAGGAAAAAAAGTCTCAAGATGTAAATTCGCAAATGTCAGAATTTTTTTTTTTTTTTTTTTAAGTGAGGCATAAGCTGATCTTACAAAAACGTACAAATGAGACTGATACAATTCATACAAATTAGCCACCAATTCGCCAAAACGAAAAATAGTTATTAAAAGTGCCAACACACTCTCATGGCATATTCATATGTTACATTATGTTGACTGTCACCATAGCTCTGTATTGAATGTTGAATATTTGCTTTATGAATCTCAGGGCACTATGATCCCCAAGCCACGATTTCTACAGAGGCGGATTGAGGAAGTGGAAATCGGAACATTCAAGAGCATCGCGACTATCAGGGAGACAGAAACAGTTTATGACGCTTTATCAATATTTGTAGAGCGACGGGTCTCAGCCCTGCCTGTCATCAACGAGCAAGGTACCGAGTACGGCTGTTTGTTTTTCTTCAACCAAAAGTATATTTCATGTATCTTTTTCTGATATTTTTTGCATTTTCTTTAGGGAAAGTGGTGGCTCTTTACTCCAGATTTGATGTCATTGTACGTAGACTCACATCCACACCTCTTATTCAATGAATGTTACATCAAAAGGCTTTCAGATGTTCTAAACAAAGCTTAAAGTTAGTATTGTCAGTTTTATCAGCATTTACATGTTTTCCTGATTCTTCAACAGAATTTGGCTGCACAGCAAAGCTACAACAACCTGAACATGACGATGCAGGAAGCCATTCAGGGCCGCTGGTGCTGCATTGAGGGGGTGCTGAAGTGTTACCCTCACGAGACCCTCGAAACCATCATTGATCGCATCGCTGAGGCAGAGGTATTAGAACAAATAGTTGCCATGTTACATGACATTGAGCGCAGCCATCTTTAGAATTTTGTCTTTGAACTTCCGTTTTTTGCGGTAACTCTGTATATTTCTATGGCATCGCTGTTGAAGAGTAATTATCCGATGAAGTGGATTTACTTATTGTAGAGTTAACGAAAGTTATCATGAGAATTGTAATGTTTGAAGCAGATGTCATAACAAATGTCAGTAGACTAGGAAGATTTTAAAACGAGTGTTTCATTCATAAATCCGTAAGATCTTAACTGTGGAAATACAAACCGGAAGACAGAACACAACGAGCACAGCGCTTGAAAGGGGCGGGGCTACATAAGGTCTTTACTAGAGTATTCAAGAACTGATGGCTTGTTTTTAATCACATCAAGTGAAACATGGCGTCTACTGTACACTGACTAAGGTACATATGCTTTTTCAGGTTCACCGTCTAGTGCTGGTGGACACAGAGGATGTGGTGAAGGGAATCGTCTCGCTCTCTGATTTGCTTCAGGCACTGGTTTTGACTCCTGCAGGCGTTGACGCACTTTTCTGTTAACACCAGTGGAGACCTTCCTCTCCACCATCATCCTCACTTCCTATCCTCTCTTACCAGGTAGGCAGACTGTCCTTTTTTCCCTTTTTGCTGTTTTTGCCCATCTCTTTCTTTATCTCTCAGATTAACATCCCTCTCAGATAAATGGTACAAAAGCTGTCACTGAGTCTAAAGGTTCACATTTTTACCTTATATTTATACCTAAAGGGTGCATTTTAGTAACTTAAAGGAACATATTGTTACCTAAAGTATACATTTCAGTCCAACTGGTCTTTAACCCTTGTGCATCCTTAAGGACAACATTTTTGTCCATTTTTTTCATTTAAAAAAAAACAATTTTTTTTGCCTGTGTGAACGCCAAGTGCATACATTTTGGACATTATTTTTATTGGAATTTTATCATTTCACCCTCATTTCCTTTCATAAATCTATTCAGGTACACAAAATATTTACAGGACAAAAATGGCCCCCATTGAAACAGCCATTTTTAATCCTTGGGTCATTTAACTATAAAATGATGCAGTCTTTATTAATAGGCTTTCATTCTGTTGGCAAGGCTTCAAAATGAAAATGTTTACTTTTTTTTTTTTTTTACCAGATGGTTCCATTTTCTCAGATTTGCAAATACTCGTTTTTTCCCCCAGTTTTCTGCTTCTGCGTATTATTTAGCCAATTGGATCAATTGTGTGTGTGTGTGTGTGTGTGCTTGTAATATTTGAGAGTAATTTGTTTTGTTGAGTGTGTAATTAGAATAAACCTCAAATTTGGAACACAACTTGTTTAGATTTATGGCTTTGGTTTTCTAGCAGTTTTTGAGTTCAACATACAAAAACTGTTTCATATAAAATAAAATAATAAATAATTTTCAACTGCAATCAACTTTTTTCACTTCAACAATAATCTTCTTAATCTTCTTTAAAATGAGACTGAAGTCTGTGCTCCAAAGTGTAGTGTAATGAACATTTCTAAATAATCTGAAAAAACGTTTTCCACTATAAAGAAACTTTTGTGCAATGGAAATGTATTTATGAAACCATAGAGGCCTATAACAAATCTTTATTTGTGTAGTACCTTTTCAAAGAGTACCGTAGTGGGCTTGTGTGTCATTTGTTTCTAATAGTGTATATGTTGTGTTATTTATAATGTTTGCTCTGGAGTGCATGGACTATTTAGCTCTTTGGAGACATATTTCATATAACCTGCAAATATTTTAAAGAGAAAGAATATTCCTATTACTGTGACCAAAACATGCATGGACATTAGCGTAGATCATGTGTTACTTTGAGTGCAAGAACATTTGTTAATGAAGAATAAAGCAATAATGCTTGTTCCTTCATAATTTTGTTTTCCAGAATTTTGTCGCAAAAGAAACCATGAGCCTTGCAGATGAATGCTCGAAGACAGAAAGTGTAAATATTTTTAATGTTGCGAGCACTTTGGGTTTTGATGTTTCACTTTAAACATGTCTAATCTTATTTTACAATTTTACTTTTATATTTGTGTAATTTATGAAAGAATTATAATCACATAAACATCTGAACTGTGCTAGTTCTATGTCAGATAAAACTACAGACATTAAGCTTGCCATGTAATAATGACAACTTTCTGGCAAAAATCTCTCTTTTTATAACATTTTTGTTATAAAACTTCTTGACCCCCGATCCTCACTTTGTAAATAAACAGATTATGTCATTTAGTCACATTAAATCCAAAATTCACTGTGGTGTTCGTGCAGACTTACTTATAGTGGATTTACAGTGTTATATTTCATAATTGCATGTTTAATGCAGTGATTATACTGTGATATTATTTTGTCAAAAAGGCAAAGTTGTCCTGGTAAAATATTTTCTCAAAATGGCTTTGACTACATTGAATCTATGATTCCAGATGTACCAAGATAGCTAAAGTAGGATATTTTCCTCCTTTGGATATAGACATTTTTGTGATAATATTTAAAGTTTAATGTGATAATATTATAAATTCTGCAGCTATTGAGGTGGGATACAGGTTAGGTTTTTGGTGGTATGATTAGGAAGGGTGGGTTAAGGTGTAAGGGAAGGGGCAACAGTATAATTATAGATGTAATAACATGTAATAAAATACAAGAACAGTGTACAAACATGCATGTACACAATAAGGGCATTGTATCAAATGATTCATTTAAATCTTAGTACATAGTAGTTAAGGACACTCACTATAAAGTTTGACCCACTAATCAATAAGAACACATTAACTTGAGGCAAGTTCAGGCTTCACGCTTTTAGAAAACCACTGCTCTACAGCATGGAAACAAGTCAAACTGATTAAACTGCCTTACAGAATATAACTATTTCAAAATTATATTCTTTAGACTACAACTGTGGTTCTGAACTGCATCAAAGGCTTATAATATATAATCTGTATAATTTATATATTTTTCAAATGCCATTTGTTTTATTTTATTTTCATAATATTTTGATATAAGAAAATAAATAATCCAGCCTTTTGATGGCAAATGTTTGAGTTGTTGGTGCATATATTTACCAGAGGTGGATCCTTGTACATCCTGCTTTTCACTGTCAGCAAACAGTTCAAGTACTTATGACTTGCTTAGAATTTCAACCTTATTTGCATCAATTGTGTTTCAGACCAGGTTGAACACTTACATTTATTTCAGTATATAGATAACACCTTTGCGATTAAATATCTTAATTGCTACTAATATTTTTAATCACTTGAATTATTTGAACTACTTCAATGACTAATGTCTCAAGACATTGGCACTTTAAGTGAATGCTGTTCAAACAAAATTAAACTAAATACATATTTAACATGAAACTGACAGTAACAATGTAGGCTAACTTAATCTTTATTCATTTCTACTTGTGGTAATACATGTATAACATTAGGATTTCATTTTTCATTTTTTAACCCCGAAGTTGTTCCAAACCTGTATGAGTTTCTTTCTTCTGCTGAACACAGAGTTGTATAGTGTGGAAAACATATGGATAAAAAATATATACATGTACATATACGTAGATATATAGACACACACACTACAGTATATATAATGGAAGTCAATGGGGCCCATCAGCTGTTTGGTTACAGACATTCTTCAAAATATCTTCTTTTGTCTTCAGCAGAAGAAAGAAACTCATACAACTTGAGGGTTAAAGTAAATTATGACATAGTCTTTATTTTTGGATGAAATATCCTTTTCAAGTAATAACAATGCACAATTTTATGTTGATATATTTAACACTAACCAAAGATTGATAAATGCTGTAAAATTATCTGATTTCCATTAGCTCATGAAAGGCATTAACTGATGTATAGAGGCTTACTGTAAAGTGGCACCACCAAAGTACAGAAGGAGAAGCTCGACTGCCATGTGCCAAATGTTGTTTTATGGCTTTAGTGATATTTTCATTCTGATAAGGGAGAATGTTTGTGTGCGCACTTTTTTTTCAGCTCTAATGCTATAGAGTTAAAATGTAAAACACTGCAAAACAACATTTATATCTTTATTTGCGAAGTGTTTGGTGTATTGACAATCATTTTATTCTGAAATTTAAAATGCTGTATATGGCCTCTATTGAGTTTCCTGAAAACACACATGCCACAGTCTTCCACCCTTGTTTGTAATGCAATAGTTCAGCAACAGAAAGTCAAACAGAGTGGGAAGGAGGAAATGCACTCACTGTCTCGCTGGATGGAGTGGGTTACAGTCACAGTTTCTGAGCTGGATGTTTTCCCTTGAATGAATTCCTCCTGAAAGAATGGACCGAGACAAAGACAGCGCTGCGCCTCATGGGTAAGCTCTCCTGGGGGCACTTTTCTTCAAAAAGGTGTTTTACTTGTTTATTGGTTTGCAATAATAAAAATGTAATTTTCAAAGCAGCTTCACAATAATAAACAGGAAACTGATAGAATTAATGTAAACTTCATCAAATATGAGACAAGTCAAAATTCTGCTGTAAATCAGCTGTACAGCAAGATCATTTTAATTTGGTTATTTGGTTCACGGATGATTTTTGTTCAATAACCGTGAACTTCATTCATTATGAATAATGCAGCTCTACTGAAGATAATAGTGCCGTTATTCAGCTTGAGTCAGTTCAATGTTGATTCAGATTAGTTCAATAATAGTGTCAATGTTGCAAAATTAATCAGTTTTGGGGGGGGACAATGGGTCCAATTGTCACTATTAACTAGTTATGGTAGTATGGATATTACTAGGATATTGGGTGTTTATTAATACTTAAAAAGAACATATTAATGCCTTATTCTGGATGACTATATTCTACATCCTTTAATCCTACCCAATACCTAAACTTAACAACTACCTTATTAACTATTAAGCAGTAATTATGAGTTTTGAGTTAATAATTAGCTAATAGTGAGAACTGGACCCTAGACTAAAGTATGACCAAAAAATGATTCCGCTATATAAAGCAGAAGACCATAGTGTCATTATTCAGCTCATTTTGGTTGAGGTTGTATTCTTATCCAACAGTGAGAGAGCAGTTAAACCAGTAATTTTGCTGCATATGAAAAAAAAAAACCTTTATGTCTAATAATTCAGCAGATGCTTCTATCCAAAACAACATATAAAATACTTACAAATTTAGAAGTAGGCCCAATGGTGACCGTTCCAGTATCAACTGAAACCTTTCCAACCTTTCTATTCCTAGTCCCACTTCTTAACTTCTTGGGCTCATTATTATAAGGAACATGTGTGAAAGAGAGGCCAAATATGGTCAAGGGATATACAGTGTGTGGAGACTGAGTGGCTTTATTTACAACGATCTGATATTCCCATGTGTTTTTGCAGCAAAAAGTTTGGAATAAAAGGGAAGAAGAAACACAGGAAAGGACACAAGGGTGTTGTAATTGCAAACAAAAGTGCTCTAGGTAAGGCCATGAAAGCAAACACGACGTTACACGAGTAAAGATGTAGAACATTTCGTGAGGATTAACTGCATGGTTTTGTTGACACAGAATTTAAATCCATTAATTCAGACATATGACAGCTGATCATGAGCGCTACAGAAGGTTTAAAATGCTTGTAAACCAATTCTAACTGAGCTGGTTTAATCTTTATATTTTAGAGGCAGAGTCTGAAACTAATCCTGGCGATCCAGAGGGGATAGACGTACCACAGCCACAGCCTGAACTCCCTGAAGCGTCCACCTCGACACACGCTTCCTTCAGACAGATTGCTAATACTAAGAGGCAATACTTGTTTTCCTCAGCGTAATGTGTTCTTTCTTGTAGTTTCTGTACCACATCTCCATCATTTCACTTTTTTCTGTTCGTAAAAGGTGTAAACCTGTGGTCAGGATCTTGGAAGCTGAAAGCAAACCACAACATTTCCAGGTAGAATTCAATATAACTTGAGTAAAAGTTGCCATTGAACACAACCTTACTTGATTTGTTTTGAGATGCTCAAACTGTTACTTTATTGAAAGATTGGCAAAAATCTGTTGTGTTCTTCCTAAGATCTCCATCAATATCACAGAGGCTAGGCAGCTGGTCGGGGATAATATAGATCCTTGTGTTGTGATTGAAATTGGAGATGAGAAAAAGCAATCATCTGTGAAAGAAGGAACCAATGCTCCCTTTTACAATGAGGTGATCATACGGTCTTCAACTGCTGGACACTTTCTGAAATAATGGTATTAATGGCAAGAATTTTAACAACTATGTTCATCTCATGCCCAACAGTATTTTGTGTTTGACTTCTTTTGCAATCAAGACATCTTTTTTGACAAAGTCATCAAACTATCAGTAAGTATAATGTAAACAAAATGATTTCTTGACACGACCTGGCAGAGCTCACATTAGTGTACTTCTCCCAAAGGTTATGCACTCAAAGATCATGAAGAGCTACTGTGTGGGAATATTCAAGATTGATGTCGGGACGGTTTACTCCCAACCTGGTAAATGCTTGGTTTGCAGTTTGTCGCACCTTTTCTTTAACTAGAGATAGTGAAGTAGTTTGTGAATCTGGTCTCAGATTTGGGAAATTGGTTATTCTGCTTGTAAAACAATGAATCTTGCCCTTGCTGTGCCAGGCCATCAGTTCATCAATAAGTGGGCCACGCTCACAGACCCCGCTGACATCCGCACAGGGGTGAAAGGGCACTTGAAGTGTGATATCAGCGTATCAGGAAAGGGAGATGTTTCACTTCCATCACAGAAGTTCAGTGATGCAGAGGAACAGATAGACAAGTAACATCTCTGTTTTTTTGATGGCATAATAAAGACTGGATGTTTAATGTATCTCATGATGTTGAAAACGTTTTTCCTCTCCCAGACACCTCCTGATTCCCGAAGGCTTAAGCCCTGAACGGCCATGGGCTCGGTTTTACGTGATAGTGTACCGAGCAGAAGGTCTTCCCAGAATAAACTCCAGTATTATGGCCAATGTGACCAAAGCCTTTGTTGGAGACACGACAGCCCTCATAGATCCTTACGTCGAGGTGTCATTCTTCGGTCAAGTTGTAAGCTCACAATCCAGTGCTTACTACAAAACACACACACTTAAAGGGGTAGTTCACCAAACATTTTATAATTTTAGTTTTTATGATTTTACTCATTTGGTGTGTTGTTGTCATTTTTATTAGTTTTATTCATTTTTAAATATTAATTTTGTACTTTTTTTTTTTTTTCTGTCATATTTATTTTAGTTAGTTGCAAAGACAAAATTTCGAACTCTCGTTTGTTTTTTTGTTTTGTTTTTTCATTATTATTTATATGATTTTTGTTTTATTTCAGCTTTATTTCATTATTATCGAAAACCATTTTAAATAGTTTCAGCTAACAGAAATTACACTGCCCCCATGTCGTTAGTTACAACACCAAATGAGGAATCGTTACGTATTTCTTTCCATACAAACAACAGGTCGTTTTGAGCATGTCAAAACATCCTTGTGTTCTGTCTTCCGGTTTGTATTTCCACAGCATGAAGGTAAACTTATGGATTAATGAATGAACTGCTCGTTTTAAAATATTCCCGGTCTTCTGACATTTGTTATGAGATCCGTTTCTAACATTACAATTCTCATGATAACTTTCGTTAACTCTAAGATAAGTAAATCCACTTCACCGGCTAATTAAAGATTGCTGCGCATGAAGTCTATAGCAAGAGCTGTGACTTCCAAAATGTCTTTCTGAAACTCTTTTTCTTTCATAATTGAAAGGGCAGGACGTCTACTCAGAAGAGCACAGCAGAACCAGTATGGAACGAGCAAGTGGTGTTTAAGGAGATGTTTCCTCCACTGTGTCAAAGACTGAAAATCCGGGTTCTTGATGAGGGAAGCATGAACGATGTGGCTATTGGGACTCATTACATCGATCTGCACACCATCTCAAACGACAATGATGGAGACAATGGTTCGCCATTTCATTACATTGTTAAAAAAGTAGCAGTTTTGAATGATTTTGAACTGAAATGTTTGGACACCTTGGTCATATTTAAAAATGTCTGAATATTATTGTATTAGAAAAACAATATACAAATGATCAAACCCAAATGATGGTAGTAGTTACCATATTCTTTCATCATTCATTGCTCTTCTAAAGGTTTCCTGCCCACATTCGGACCGGCATGGATCAACCTTTACGGCTCACTTCGTAATTCCACACTGGTGGACGACAGCCAGGAGCTGAACGAGGGTGTTGGAGAGGGGGTGTCCTACAGAGGCAGGGTTTACATAGAACTCGGTGTGGAGATCCTGTCTGGAGGTGCTGAATCTAAATCCATGCTTTCAAGGATCAGTCTGAAAGATACCAAGGGAGGGAAAGCAGTGGCGAAAGATCCCAAAACTGGGACAGGACCTGGAGGTGATGAGGAGAAGTCCAAAACTATAGGACCTGAGGTGATGCCAGTGGAGCCCATACAGAAGGTGTTTGCAGCGGTCACTCTCCTTTTTGCTCCATTCTTTAATCTGTCAGTTTTTTTTCCATCCTTTGTACATACATTTCCATTATATTGAAGCTACCCAAGTCATTGTTTAACTTGCATTTAGATAAATGATGTAGACATGGAAACCTTCCTGCTCTTTGGCTGTGTGTTCGAGGCTTCCATGATTGACAGAAGAATCGGGGATAGACCTATCACCCTTGAGTTCACCATTGGTAAACATAACCGGATTTATACATTCAACAACATAAATGCCACCTTCCACAAATCGGTTCAAAATAGGGTTTAATTTTTTTCTGGTCATGGTAGTTTGCTTAATCTTCAATTTTTTTCATTAAATAACTTTAACAGGGTTAAACAGTTGAGCTTGTTGGATACATCTCTTTTTGAGTGTCATTTGTAAGTCATGTGGTAACATAGTTGCACACAATATGTGGAATAGATAAATTACTTAAAAATAAAAAATAAACGAATGTATTCAGTGTTTGGTAAGTTACTCTAAAAAAGCTAGCCTAATTGCAACCTCAACTTTGAAATTATATTACTGTACTAATTACTCTCTAAAAAGTATTGCATTATTATTACTAATTAATTACTTTCCAAATCACATACAAAATATATATATTAAATTGCAAAAACAATTTCTTGAACTGACCGAACTTTTTAAATGGAGAAGGTTACATTAAACACAAATTGTGGTGTTAAATACAAAAATTTAAAATGGCTTTATATAGAATAGTCTATACAATATTTCATGCAATTACATTAGAAGTATCTCATTAAATTGCAGACAAGTTAAGAGTAATCCCTTACTTTAATTGTCAAGGGAAAAGTAATTAAATTACAGCAATTAATTACTTGGTAATACATTACACCCAACACTGAATGTACTAACTGTCATTTGAATAGATTGTCAAAATGATGATATTATAATTTTAGGAGTGGGGTTATGAATAACTAGGTACTAACCCTGAACCTACACTTAAACCTAACCTTAACCTGTGTAGTTACCTTATATTACCAGTCTTTTCTAGTACATGCAAGTACACATACTGTAAAATAAAGTGCAACCAAAACATTTATTATTTTAAGAATGCATGATAGATGTCATTATTACATAACACCTGAAGAGCTAACAACAATATGATGGTATAATATGACCCCTTTAAATGTGTACTTGTTTATTCAGGTAACTTTGGGAACTTCATTGACGGCGCTGCACCTCATCCTTCAAAGAAAAGGCTTGAAGATGTGTCAGTTACCACTCCTCTTCTGGACACCACAGCAACAATGACGTGCAAATCCACTACAACACCAGAGAGAGCTCTTTTCGGAGATGCTCAGAGGTGCTCAGATCAAACAACACTAAAGTTTATACCTTCATTAAATAATTGGAAATACTTTATTCATGAGCAAAACTGGACCCATAATCTTGTTTTGTGCAGGCACTACATGCACTTGCCCATCGAAGCGCAAAAGCCCTGTGTGTATGTTTATAGCAGCTGGGAGGATCGAGCTTACCGACTCCATCATGCCAACATGCTGGACACTATTGCCTTGATGTTTGTATGTGAGCCTTATTACATTGCCGTGTTATGTAGTTTGTAGTTCATGTGGTTATTTTCAATTAAAGGGATAGTTCAGCGAAAAATTGACATTTTGCCATCATTTACTCACCCTCATATTGTTCCAAACCTGTATGAATTTCTTTCTTCTGTTGGACACGAAAGAAGAAATTTTAAAGGATGTTGTTAACCAGACAGTTGAGTCGACGGTAGCCATTGACTTCCATAGTACCCCCCCCCCCCCCCCCCCCCCTATGCCCGTGCCATCAACTGTTCGATTACCAACGTTCTTCAAAATATCTTCTTTCATGTTCAACAGAAAAAAGAAACTAATACAGGTTTAGAACGACTTAACGACGACTTAAAGGTTATTCATATTTGTTTTTTGGGTTAACTATCCCTTTAATGTTTGTCAGGAGGAGGGAATCTCTAAGGTGGCAGAATTGGATAAAATGTTGTCTCCAGAGACATGGACTCTCATGCACCATGTTCTTCGGGAATTTAGAAGAGATGCCAGGTAGGTCTAAAGATTGAACAAAAGCTGATCCCATATTCCACTCTTTACAATTAGTAGGGGTCAAAGGGTTTAAATTTAGTAGGCTATTATTATAAGTATTTTCCCCTGAGGTCCCCTTAAAATAGGCCTATTCAAGTGTTCCAGTTTTGTACCTTAAGACATGACAGGGTGAACTAAGTTTCTGAACACCCAATAGGTGTCACTGTTGTATCAATTTAGGAAGTTCTGCGTTCAGAAAGTTACAATGATTTCATAGTACAACAGAGTGCTTTTTACAAGATAATAAAAACAATATTGTTTATGAGACTTATAAAATGATAGTTCACCCCAAAACTTAAATTCTGTCATTATCATTTACTCGCTCAAGTGTCGTTCCAAACCTTTATAACTTTTTGCTCTGTGCTCCAGTTCTTTTCTTTTTTGGTCCATACAATGTAAGTGAAAGTCAATGGGGTCCAAAACAACATTAAACCACATTGACATACATTGAATGGACAAAAACAGTTGGAAACATATATTTTTTTCTGGTCCACAGAATTAAGTCATTCAGGTTTGGAAAAACATTAGGTTAAGTAGATTCATTTTGGGGTGAACTATCCCTTCATAAATGCTTCGTTTCTTCCTTCCTAATGTTCGCTCATTAATAAAATTCTACAACTGTATCCCAATTATGTTTAGGCTGGATGTAACGGCATGTTTATTACAGGGAGTTTATTGCATTTGCTGAAAAGAAGGTGAAGGGAAGCAACTTGACCTTACTGGATAAAAAGAGGCTCACCCTGTGCAAACAGGAGCTGGTGGGTGTCTTTTATGCAGCCTCTCATAAACTGTTTTAAAAAGACCTCTATTTGTAAAAACCTTTTACAGAGAAGAGCTCTCTGTCTTTTATTATTCCTTTATGACTTTGAATTACTGTGCTTTTCCTCTATCTAGTCCTTATTTAGTCCTCATAACTCATTTATGTCAACACCAAAATGTAATAAAAAAATGTGTAATTAAAAGTATTTGTAAGTGAAATTTAAATTTGTCTACAAAACCAATGTCAAGCATTTAGGTAGATTCAAATTAAAAAGATTTTTAAGATCATTAGAGCATACATTCTGTCAAGTGTATATAAATGTTTGGCTGGTAGTGTATGTATATTTGACTAATCTTTGGTTTTATTTGCTCCTCTTCAGGAGAGTATGACTGAAGTAGCAGGAGGACTCCTTGAGCCCAAGAGGAGATCTTTGACTGTAAAAGAGATGCTGCTGGAAGCCCAGAAAATTAAAAAGAAACTGAGATTTCTGGTGGAAGAGGTTGTTATTTTGTCATTGTTATTTACAAATCATTAAACCCTCATATGTATAATTTAAGGTTACACTTAATTTTAAGCTGACATAGTACTTATTTAAGAAGGTATAATTAACTGAGTAATATTAATTAACTTCATGTACTTACTGTAGAGTTACAGTTAGGGTTTGGTTTAGAGTTAATTACTTCTACTTACAATAGTAATAACAGTAAATTATGGATAATTACATGTAGAAACCTGTAACTTCGTCACCTTAAAATAAAGTGTTACCTAATGTAAGTCTATATCATTACTAATATTCCTCTTCATCTCACGCCTGTCTCAGCCTCAACACACTTTACCAGATGTGTTTGTGTGTCTGGTCAGTAATAACAAGCGTCTGGCGTATGCCAGAATCCCTGCTCGTCACCTGCTCTTCTCTGAAAGCCCAGATCAGAGAGGCCGAAACTGTGGGAAGATCAAGACCCTGTTCCTCAAGGTCTGAACTCTGATATAGCAAATCCTAAGCTCCGGCTTTAACTTCTAACTTTAAAAATGAAACATTCATTACATATTCATAAAAATGTGTCGTTCAGCCTCCAGGGAAGCGTGGACCGGGGTGGACCGTCCAAGCTAAACTTGATGTGTACTTATGGCTGGGAACTTGCAGAGATTCATCCCACATGTTGAACAATCTCCCATCAGGCTTTGAGCTGGGAGGCATCTCATCTGAGGAGATGACTGGCCATCCTCCTGAGCATTTACTGTACACAGGCAAGATTGCTCAGCACTCTAATGATGCTAGAAAGAGTTATTTTTCTCTGTAAGACACTGATTGACATGTTGTCTTGCTGTTTGGCCCTGTTTGTTGTTGGCATACAGAGAAGCACATGTTCCAGCTGAGGGCTCATATGTACCAGGCTCGTGGTCTCATCGCAGCAGACAACACTGGCCTCTCAGACCCTTTTGCCTGGGTGTCTTTTCTGTCCAATAGCCAAAGCACTGGTGTAAGCATGAGTTTATGTGATGACATTCCAGACACAAAATTTATAATGTTGCTGTTGACTGCACCACTTAAATAGTATAAAAAAATCAGCATATTAGAATGATTTCTGAAGGATCATGTGACGCATTGTTTTTTTAAAGTATATCCAAATAGAAAACCATTATTTAAAAAAATATTATTTAAAAAAATTCTGTATTTTTGATCAAATAAATGCAGGCTTGATGAGCATAAGATGCTTTATTTTTAAGAGACATGCATTAAAAATAATAATGTTTAATAATAATAATAATAACTTTTGACCGGTACTGTGAGCATGTGTATAATGTGTATATATAAATATAGAAACGTGAGAGCACCTATTTTACGAATACTCCTTTTTATTCTGGATAATTCGTCACAAAAGATAAAATTGCCACAATGCAAATAACCTTATAATGTGAAAAAGTTATTCATATTTGTTTAAATTGCAATTTTTCAGATCATCAAGCAAACATTGACTCCCACGTGGAATCAGCTGATCCTGATAAATAACGTGTCTTTGTATGGAGGGCTTCACGAAATAGTCCAGGAGCCACCGCTAGTTGTGATTGAAGTGTATGATGATGATGCAGTGGTAAGGAAAGCACATTCACCTAAGTAAATGGACCACAAATATAGTACTTCTCTAGTGGTTCTGTAATTGAATTAAGCTTGTTATGCAACAATGGTTTGCTCTCTCCAGGGTATAGAATACCTGGGGTCGACATTGGCTGTTCCTGTAGTCAAACTCTCAGAGGAGCGATATGTCCCTCCTCAGCTGCAGTACAGTCCATTGTTCTGTGGCGGCCTGTCAGGAGGAGACATACTGGGAGCCTTTGAACTCATTCAGGTCGAGTCTTAAAACCGTAACACATGACAGTTATATGCATTTACAGATTAAATTACAGATTACAGTTTGAATCAGTTATCTATGACTATTACTACTACTACTACTACTACTACTACTAATACTAATACTAATAATAATAATAATGAGTTATGTATTTTCAACTAATGCTGAAACTTATATTGTGTCTGCTGTTTGTCTTGCTCATGATGCTGTAGATCTCAAAGTCAGGAGAACACACTCTCCCTGATTTAGATGAGCCAGATGGAGGGGTTATCCCAGTACCTTCATACATTCGGCCTGTTCTCTGCAAGTACAGAATTGAGGTGCACAATCTATAACTATATGTAAAGTACAAAAAAAGCAAAACACTTCATGACCATTCTTATGAAAGCACATTGCATTGTTCTTTAGTTTAGCTGACAGTTGTAAAAATGCATAGATTTCAAGCAGTGAATTACTTTAAACATATTACTCATCTTTTCATAGTGTGAGATTTGTATTTTTGGAGGCATTTTATTCCATACATTGATCGTAAATGCTTTCTTTATGTTTTCTTTTAGAGAGATTGGTGGTGGTTGTTTGTCATTTGAATTCTAAGCCCATTGTTATTCTTAAAAATCATTAATAAAGTATTGATTTTATATATTTCTTTATTTTAACTGTGATGGAAAATACCATACAGATTGAAATAATTCAGGTTTAACTCCACCAGTAAACTGTATAAGTCTAAACATCTTTCATGCGTCAACGTGTGACATCTACTTCTGAAACCTTTTTTTAGTCAGAGCTTTTTCTGCTGGTGTCTAACCACTATATCTCGACTCAACTACCATTTCCCAAAAGTGTTGTGAATTCGTTTTAGCTTTATAGGCATCTTTTAAAAGCCTCTCATCTGAACTGTGTTTTCACCCATAGGCATGATGGGTGAAACTGCATAGTAATAGTTGGAAATAGTCCTGTTGTCTATATACCAGGTCTCACTTTTATTAGGTGTCACACTTGTTTTTGAAATTTTAATTTGTAATGTGTATTTTGGCAAGTGTAACATGGATCTACCATTTCAAATAAATTAATGTAGCTTTTTCAGTGTACACTATTAGTGTTTTGTCTGTACTTTGAATACAAGTGTTGTTGAGTTTGTATTTATGTGCACTGCAGGTTTTGTTCTGGGGCCTCAGAGAACTGAAAAAAGTTCAACTCTTATCTGTCGATCGGCCCCAAGTTTTTATCAAGTGTGCAGGGGCCGGCCTCAACTCCTCAGTGATACAGAGTTACAAGAAAAACCCGAACTTCGCAATACTCGTGGATGCCTTTGATGTGGTAAGTCGACTGCTACAACAACAGGTTCTGCGTTTATTGTTGACACGGATGGTGTCGCCCCTTATCGCTTTGCTCATGTGATCCATCGCTTGATGTTCTGCTGATCTCAGCATGTCTCTGGCCGCTGTTGTTTGTCTGTAGGAGCTTCCTGAAGATGAACACCTCCTCCCTCCTCTTACCATCACCGTGGTGGACTGGAGGGCCTTTGGACGGAGCACCCTTGTGGGTAGTCATATGATCAACAACTTGGCATTATTCAAACACATCCCTTTACCGATCCAACAGCCCCAACAGGAGGCCAGAAACATAGCAGGTAACGGCACGTCCCAGTTACAGTCACAATAACAGTCCTAATAAATGAAAAATAAACAGAGACCACAACTCAACATTCATTTCTCAATCAAATTTCTTGAACAAAAATTCTAACACAGTCTAACCTATACAAGTAGTACCAAATGCTTAATGTCTTGGGAAAATATTATGATTCATAGCCCACAATAACATATAGGCCTGTTTTATAGACAGGGCTTAGGCTTTAGTTCAAGCCTGGAGAATTTAGTTCCATCTCTGCTCAAACACATCTGTCTGTAGTTTTATTAAATCCCTAAACCTTGATGATAAAATGAATCTCAGTGAATCTGAGAAATGAATAATAGTGATTGCCTAAATCAAATTAAAAGTATGGTTTGTTTTTTGCCTGTAGTGGCTCAGCTGTCTCTGCAGCAAAGTGTTGTGCCACCGCCAAATGTGGAGATCGCCATAGAAATAGAGCATGAGGAGATAATCCACCCTCCCCCCAAAACTGAGCCAGACTTCCAGGATCAGAAGGTTTGTTTTTAGTTGGATAAACTAAATATTTTGAGAAAACCTCAGATTGTGAATATTATCACCTATATTGTCAAATATGTATCACACACGTCCAGCTTTTCCCTCCAGTTTAATCTATGCCCCTAATTTCTGAAAATACATATGTGAAAGTAGAAGCATATAAGCACATGATGCGCACTCTACTAATGTTCTATACAACTCTTTGTCAATGCCAGGTGTCGAAGAAGAGCAAACGAAGATCTACTAAAAGGAAGAAACGCACCACGGCTGATGAGTCTGCTGATAACGTCATTGATTGGTGGTCGAAATACTATGCATCAATGCAGAAGATCCAACAGGTAAGCTTCTAATCATGATGGTTTTATTTGTCTTGCTTTTGTTTTTTTGCTAACTAGTTGTTTTGTACCGCAACTTCTTTCTTAGGCAAAGCAAAACGAAAACAATCCATTTCCACTGCTCTTTGAAAATAGTAAGTGATATCTGAGTTTATTCCAGAATCAGTCTTGTCCTCTAAAGCTGGAGCATGACATGTCTACATGATCCAGTCAAACATGCCCGCATTATGATGTATTTCAGTAATTCCTCTGGAGAACATTATTTCTGAAGGATTGATCAATCTGGGTAAGAATGACTGGGAGACTGTCCATTCCTTGGCCCTCCTCCTCTGCTGCGGTCAACAGGATTGCAGAGTGTTTTGTTCCCAATGCAAATTGTGCATTAGCATAAAAATGTGAATGGAATTAAATTGTCGACATAGTCATTTAAAACTTCAGTTAATTCTGATCATACAACATTTTGCAATCCCACTGTGCCCAGATCTGTGCCTCTATTTAGGGGTTTTGTGCACAGACACTACCGTTCAAAAGTTTGGGGCTGGTTCGTTGCGGATTATTGTTTTATTTTTTTATTTTTTTTAAGTTTAGGAAAGAAGTCCCTTCTGCTCACTAGTTAACAATACAGTAAATTTTGTGAAATATTATCATTTAAAATAACAGTTTTCTCTTTTCATATATTAAAAAAATTATTTTATTCCTATGATGGCAAAGCTGAATTTTCAGCATCATTACTCCAGTCTTCAGTGTCGCATCATTCTAATATGCCGATTTTGTATTATTATCAATATTAACAACAGTTGTGCTGCTTAATATTTTTTTTGAAAACCATGATACATTTAATTCAGGATTCTTTGATGAATAGAAAGTTCAAAAGAACAGCATTTATTTGAGAAATATTTTTTGTAACATTATAAATGTCTTTACTGTCACTATTGATCAATTCAATGCTTCCTTGCTGAATAAAAGTATTCATGTCTCTTCTTTAAAAAAAAATCTTGCTGACCCCAAACGTTTGAACGGTAGTGTATAACAGCTTACTAATTTTGCAGTGTATAAATAAAACGTGTAGTGCCTGGTGAGGGTTAGAATATATAAAAAATCAATGTTTTATGTTTTTGACAGTACATTGGGAAGTTTTCAGTCGGTTGGTTTGTTTTGGTTGTGTAAGACACTTAAATTGCTCTTTGGTGGAAGTGATAAAAGCATATTTATTTGCTTCTTTAATCTACTTTTAATCTCTTAAAAAAACGGTTTACCTTTAAAGACTGTGTGCAAGGTATTTTATGTTATTTTCTACGGTTTGTTTAGCATCATGTCTTAAGGAAAAGAAAAGGGAGGTGAATTACAAGAGTGTGATAGAACAGCCCAGGCTTGCATCATTACAGGTAAAATGTGTCATTACAATGTTTGGTTTCCCTACAAATACTGTCTATACATTACATTTGTATTTATTCATCAAACAGACGTGCAGCCTCACTTTTTAATCACTCTAGGTGTATGACAAAGAGCTGGAGGCGGAGTTTGGGCCTTTTGACGACTGGGTAAAAACCTTTGAACTCTATCGAGGAAAGGCCAATGAGGAAGACTGCTCTGCTGATGAGAGATTTGTCGGGAAGTTCAAGGTAAACTGGTTTTGCATGTAGGGCCATAACATACATGGAGGCTTTTTAAGATCCAGGGCCGTATGTATAAAGCCACTCAAGAGTAAACTTTTAGTCTTAAGTCTGTCAAAATTCTAAGAATTACATAATTTTACTCTTATTCCTCCTAAATGTAAGATTAAGTGTGATTCATAAAGGTTCCTAAGTGTCAAGACTAGGTCCCAGCTCCTAAATTATTTAAGAGTGCTGGAGAGGTATCCTAACCTAGTTAAAAGTAACAAGATGGCAGTAGAGAGGATGAGGCTACTTTTCAACAAAAATATGATGTATTGGAGTTAAATGATGATGGAGTTGATCATCAAGGTATTCTTTTTGTAACTAACCTTTAAGAAATTTTATAGCAATGAAATGAAATGAAAGTAATAATTACATTTTTGGCAACTGGGAAAAACGCAGCAGTGCACCGGCGATGACGTGAGCTCATCATTCCACAGTAAGCAGGGTCTGTAATAGCACTATTGTGACACTGACCACACCAAACATACAGTAGTGGCCAAAAGTGGTGTGTAGAGTTTAAAAATAAATAAATAATTAAAGACCCTACAAGTTGGCTTGAACCATCAAATTATGAGGAAAATATTTTTATATTTTTTTTTTATGTTTTAAAATATGAGGGAAGAACAAAACACTAAACTTAGTGACGGTATTTATCTCATAAAATTATTTCAAGTCAAGTCACCTTTTACAGTACAGATTGTTTCAAAGCAGATTTACATTGATTACAGGATAAGTTAGTTTTGGATGTACAGCAGCTCTGGAAGAAAAAAGAAAAAGTCCTACTTTTTACTGATAATTTTGACACTTAAGTCAAAGCTTAAGACTATTCGTAAAAGCATTTTTTAGAAGTTTTATACACACGGGCCCAGGTCACAGAATTCCCATCATTGATTGTGCCATCAGGGCAGGTTCTGTCTGTGCAAACTGCAAGAAATGGATGACGAGGAGGAGGATGGATATTTGGATTCTGGGCAGTTTAAAATAAACCAGGGTATTCCTCCCAACACTGCAGTAGAGGTCTTGATCCGCGTGTACATAGTTGCAGTAAGTGTCTTTCATATTTTTTTTATACAGGAATATTGATGCAAACTGACATACTTATTGGTTGATTTTTGGTAATTGTTACTCATCGTTTGTTCATGCATTTCACTGGATTTAGTGTCACTGAAAAAAAAAAAAAAAAGTAACAGCATGGATTTCCATGCTGGTTCACAGTGGATTTTGGTTATTTCTGGTCTGTTACTGGTTTGGTTAGTTGACCAGAACAACTTTTTTTAAAGTAATTCATTTTTTTATTTTGGAAGGATGCATTAAATTGACCAAAAGTGACCGTAAAGACATTTATAATGTTAAAACATATTTCTATTGCAAATAATTAAAATTTCTATTCATCAAAAAATCCTGCATTATTATTTTTTTTTCAACATTTGATAATAATTAGAAATGCTTCTTGAGCAGCAAATCAGCATATTAGGAAGATTTTTTCTGAATGATCGTGTGACACTAAAGACTGGAGTATTGACTGCTGAAAATTCATCTTTACCATCATAGGAATGCATTAGTATTTCACTGTTTTTACTATATTTTTAATCAAATAAATGCAGCCTTAACAACCACAAGGGAGTTCTTTCAAAAACATTAACAAATCTTACCAACCCCAAACTGTTGATTTGTGTTTGATTTATGAGCATCGGCAAATGTTGGTGAGCAGCTTTGCTGGTCTTAAGGGTGTTCAACAGGAGTGACCACCAGATTATACTTGTCACTTTTATGCATGTTAAGGCCTTCAACCTGCACCCAGCGGATCCAGATGGCAAAGCAGACCCTTATATAGTGCTGAAACTTGGGAAAACTGAGATCAAAGACAGAGTCAATTACATCCCAAAGCAGCTCAACCCAGTGTTTGGAAGGTGAACAATCAGAATTTCAAAGTGAATTTCTCAATCATTGTATCCAACTGCCTGTTTCATTGAGGCTCATTCTCTCTCAATCTTCCTCTCCTGCTCAGATCCTTTGAATTTCAAGCCACTTTCCCCAAGGAATCTCTGCTAACTATTCTCATCTATGACTATGACACTGTCGGTGGGGATGATTTGATTGGAGAAACACAGATCGATTTGGAGAACCGTTTTTACAGCAGGCATCGAGCTACCTGCGGTCTGCCTTCTGAATATGCCATGTGAGTATTGATATTGTAACATCCAGTTCTTCTCATCAAGTTAGTTTGATGCCCACTCTTGGTGTGTCAATTGATGATCTCATGTCACCTAGTGAGGGTTATAATGCATGGAGGGACTGCATCAAGCCAACAGACCTGTTGATTAAGCTTTGCAAAGAAAACAGACTGGACATCCCTCGCTTTTCTCCAGGACACATTACCATAGGAAACAAAGTCTTCACAGGGAAAACGGTATTTGCTAATGAAGGTATGTCGCTCTTTTGGTTTACGTCATGATGTTGATTGTTGATTAATGGCCAAAGGAGCAATGGGTTCGCTACTGCTTCACAGATCAGATGGTGGAGTCGTACGAGCACTTGGCTCTAAAGGTGCTACACAGGTGGTCTGAGATGACCAGTGGGGCCTGTAAACTTGTCCCAGAGCATATTGAAACTCGCGCACTCTACCTTAAGGACAAACCAGGAATAGACCAGGTAATGTGTGTTGTTAGAGGTTTATGCACTTTATAAAAAGCATAAGGTGACAGAGTGATTGTAATAATTGTCCATTTGCATGTTCCTCAGGGCCATCTGCAGATGTGGGTGGACATTTTTCCAATGGACATGCCTCATCCTGGCCCTCCTGTGGACATTTCCCCTCGTAAACCCAAAGGGTAAGCTGAAGATCCACAAAACCATCTTACCTTGGTTGTGCAGTAAAGTAAGAGGGGGTTTGTCCAATAATTTGTTTAATTTTTTTTTTAATAAAGGTATGAACTGAGAATCATTATCTGGAACACTGAAGATGTAATACTAGAAGACACCAACTTCATAACAGGACAGCAGTCAAGTGACATTTACGTCAAAGGGTAACAGTAGTAGATCACAATAAACAGAAAATGTTTAGGTTTTTTATATATTGAAAACGTCTTCAAAAGTTTGGGGTCAGATTTTTTTTTTTTTAAAGAAATTATTCTGCTGTGACTCATTAAATTGATCTAAAGTGACAGTGAAGACATTTACAATGTTACAAAATATTTAAATAAATGGTGTTCTCTTAAACTTTCTATTCATCAAAGAATCCTAAAAATATCACGATTGCCGTAAAAATGTCATCACATAAACATCACAACTGTTTTCAACATTGATAATAATAAGAAATCTTCCTTGAGCAGCAAATCAGCATATTAGAGTGATTTCTGAAGGATCATGTGACTGAAGAGAATTGCATCACAGGAATAAATTACATTAAAAAAATGAGAAAACGGCTATTTTTAATTGTAATAATATTTCACAATATTACTTTTACTGTATCTCTGATCAAATAAATGCAGCCATGGTGAGCATAAAAGACTCAAATTTTTGAACTAGCATAGATACCGAACTGTTGCAGGTTAACTGTGTATGTTTTCTAAAAATGCTATCTAATATTCCTAATACATAGCATTATGATTAAATAATATTTTTCCTGCAACATCAAAATTCTGGGGAATTTCATGTTTTCCTTCAGGTGGTTAAAGGGTCTTGAAGATGACGGCCAGGAAACTGATGTCCATTACAATTCTCTGACCGGAGAAGGCAACTTCAACTGGCGCTTTGTGTTCCCCTTTAACTACCTGCCAGCTGAGAAAGTGGTGGTGGTACAAAAGCGAGAAAGCATCTACTCTCTGGACAAAACTGAACAGAAGATCCCTGCAGTCCTTGTTATGCAGGTGTGGGACTTTGAGAGGCTTTCTTCTGATGACTTCCTGGGTAAGAAATCTCTCTCGCTTATCATCTTATTATATGCATTGCATCACGTCCTCCCTAGAAGTGCTCTGTAGTCATTCCTGATGTGCTGTAGGAGCACTGCTAGCTTACAATAGCAGAAACCTTGAGATGGTCCTCATTGCAGAACATGAAATCCAGGGGGAGGAGTTGGATCCAGATCCAACTACTCCCACCTTACATATACAAAAACCTACCCATCTCCGCCCACTGATCCCTAACCCCACCTCTAACCCTGCCCATCTCCACCCCTTAGATCTGGATCCAACTCCGCCCCCTGGATCTCGTGTACTGCAATGAGGTGGTACTGGAAACCTTGGCTCAAAATATTTGATATTAATACTTGATGAAGGTCATTTTTGTGTTTTTCTCAGGCTCAGTGGAGTTGGACCTGCATGGGTTTCCACATGGAGCCAAATCAGCTAAAGCTTGTAAGATGGAAATGCTGACAGAAACCACAGAGAACATCTCTATCTTTCAGCAGAAACGCTCCAAAGGCTGGTGGCCCTTCATTAAAGCTGACGAACTCACAGTGTGTGAATTCAATTATTTCAGTGAAAAAATGTGAATTAAACTCTTAGTCTGAAGCTCAATCGCTCCATGTTTGCAAGCATTTGGACAATCGAAACTTTGACTAATGTATTTTTAATGCAATTACATGAGATGCATTTTGTTCTGTACAAAACGATAGTATGTATGGTACTGTGCATTTACACAAATATGATGTGACCAAGTAAAACTATTATAGTATTTAAACAGTTTTCTTTCCATAGGGAAAGGTAGAAGCGGAATTCCACCTGGTGACAGTTGAAGAGGCAGAGAAAAATCCAGTGGGCCGTGCACGCAAAGAGCCAGAGCCTCTAGAGAAACCAAAGTAATGTGACTAATACACTTAAAGGGATAGTTCACCCAAAAATATAAATTGTCATTAATTACTCACCCTCATGTCATTCCAAACCCCAATTATAAATTTACATTTTTGGGTGAACTAACCCTTTAATACCTAGGGTTCATTCCCATTATTACTATAGGGTTGCCAATCAGTTAGTATATAGGCCTATATAATAAGAAAAGAATATAATTATACAAATATAAAAAATGAAATGATTTGTTTTTGGGTTGCGTGGGTAGTTCTACTGTATGCGCTGTGTATATGTAAATTATTTGTAATTATTGAATTATCTCTCTTTTCTCTAGTCGCCCAGACACATCCTTCTCCTGGTTTATGAATCCTTTCAAGTGCTTCTTTCACCTGATCTGGGGGAACTACAAGAAATACATCATTGCTGGACTGGTGCTGTTGATCGTGACTTTGTTCCTGGTTCTCATCTTCTACACCCTACCAGGGGCGATCAGTAGTAAGATAGTCAATGGGTAATTGAACACCCATATAAAGTCATTGGACACAATGGAGCAGCACAAATGTAATTCGCATTGAACTCTTGAAGCACACATTTAAACATTTGCTCTGCATGTAGATGATTACTCAGGAGCATAACTTCGTTGATTTTAGGAACAATCTTATATTATTTTAAGATCTTATTTTATTTAATTATGCACCAACAATTGTAACATACACAACATTAAACATTTAATAATCTTTAAACAGGATAACACTGAACATAGCACATGAAACCTGTAGAAAACATGTTTATTAATCTTGAATCACATCCTAGTGTAAACGGTTGAACTATTCTACTGTAGAGCTTCAAAACTTGAGACATGATTATGTAGTGACATTAAAAATGACAGTTATAACTCAAAAATTAACATTTGTGTAAATAATTACATAAAACAAGCTAGTATAACCCAAATGAGTCTATGTAAAGTTGTGAGAGTTACAATAAAATTTCTTTGTAGTCTTTGTGAAACACATTGTGTATTGCCTTATTTTGATATCAGTGTGTTTTCTCTCAGCTGATTCAATTTCAAAGTCACTTCTCAGAATACTATGAATTAAATGTAATCTTTTCCGATAAAAAAAACAAAGCTTTATAAAGTTCTTGTGTTCTCAAGAATAAGTGTGAAATGTTAACATAGTATTGTGGCTTTTGGTCCTGAGCTGCTGAATTATGGAAGCAACTGTCACAATGTCTTATTGCACGTTTTTTTTTTAGTAAGACACTGTGGTTAAAAAAAACTTAAGATCGCTGTAAATGAATCGATATCAAACCTGATCCAGCTCTTGGTTTACAGTTTTCCCCATTACCTAGATAACTATATGTGTGAGCATTTTATCAGTAAAACCTTTTCACACCAAAACATACCATTACATCAGCCACCAAAACAGAGACTAATTTCCCGACACTATAAACAGCACTCATCACTTTTTACACAAGTGTCTGTTAAACCACATTAGTCTGCTTAAAATCAAACCTACTAATCTGCGTATACAGCACATTTGCACAGTGTGCTCGTTTAGAAAACACTGTCATACAAAATTATCTGATCAACAACTGTCATAGTAATAGCCAACAATGCCATTTGCTGGAAAGATTTAGGCCACAATGATGAACATGGGTATATTTGAACGAATGGACCAAATTATTATTTAAAAACACCCTGAACACTGCGGTCAAAAACATTTCAACAAGCTACGTGGGCCAACATAACTAGGACATTCATGTTGACATTGAGTGCAGGGTGAAATTTCTTCACTGATGATCACAATATCCTCGGACAATATGTTTTGTACTTTTCCCATTTACATTTTTTTTCAGCACAGTTTATTGTAGAATGTATTTTATTATACAGCCACGGTTGTTAAATGCTTAATGTAATCTAATTAGGTAGAATTGTTGGTTGAGTTTGCAAAGCCAAAGGTTGAATTAATTTGAGGTTTGCACAAATCAGTAAGGGGTAACGGTTTGCAAGTTTCTTTAGGAACTTTATTAACCATTTGACAACTTTTTTTCAAGTTCCACCATTACTTAGCGTGAGTTTCTGCCAGCAAGTAAACACTGCATCATTGGTAAGTTGGTCTGTTCTGTGATAGCGCTGAGGGCATCATACCCTCATTGATGCCATGTGCTGGTGCTGATTGGGTAGGACTGGGCCCGAACTGCAGCAGCAAGTTATATGTCCCAGCCTCGGACAGTCCCCTTCTCAATCCAAGCCCACCTCGCTGCGCAGTCACCCCGCCTCGCCTGCGGGAGGAGATCAGGCCGCCCCGCTGGGCAGGTGAACTCTGCACTGGAGCGCCGTTAAACTGCGCAGCCTGCGAGGCCATCAAACAGGCTTGTAGTTTGCGTTTGGCACGCCAGCGGGCCACTCGAAGGCGAGTCTTTTCTCTTCGTTCTCTTACCAGGTCTGCAAGTAGAGCCTGTGGTAGAGTCTGCTCCAGCTCACGCCGTCGGTTTGTACCAAGCCCTCGGTTTGTGTTCCGGCCTCTTAGACTCAGAGTTCTGCTGCGTTTGTACTCTTCATACAGGTTCAGGTCCTTACGTCTCGGACGCACCTGCTTTTGGACCCCTCCCACACACAGCTGAGAGTCGTCATCTAAATATGGGCAGAGAGGTGAGAGATTAAATATATTAATACAAATACTTAAACCTCATCAAATTTTGAGCCACTATTTCAAACAATAGCAGCATGTTATTGTTTTATATGATGTTAATATAATTTACATTAACACTCATAAGTACTCAATATTGACCTAGGCCAACTGAAGCCCATCTCAAAACTACTAAATGATCAAGTAACTAAAAAGTAAAATATACACAAACACCCTCAAACCTAAAGAGATGCACAGTGAAATATTACAGAAGCCCTCGGAAACATATTATTATAACACATTATTAAACAGGCAGTGTTCATTTTAAGACAATGCCACATGTTCAGAGTCGCAGGGTGGCACAAAAGAATCACTTAAATGAATCACAATTCACATGAAACTCACGAACCGGCAGATCTGTTGTGATTCCGTGCATACGCAGCTCTGACATGTGTGGTGAAAGCAATGGTTTAAATGTTACACGTCAGCTTTTTCCTCTCCTGAAAACTGTTTTGGCTGCTTACTGCAACATCACATCCTGTCAATTTCCTGATAACTGGTAACCTCAAGTATCTTCTTATCAATGTTTGCTGAGCAAGTTTCAGATTCACAAACGCAAAGATATCTACGTTTTTAGAATGCATTTGGTTTTACAATATAACCTGACGTAGTTTCATAGTTTAAAAAAAAAAAAATGTTTTATCTGATATTACTTGAAAGATTACATGGAATATTTGTAATTTTCACACCATGGGAAAAGTTTAAACTTCTTAGGCCCGGTTTTCACAGACAAGGCTTAGATTAAGCCAGGACTAGGCCTTAGTTCAATTAGGACATTTACAGTTGCAATCAAAATAATTAAAACCCCTTGACCTGCAAGACATTTTGCTGCCAAGAACAAAATTGTATGAAAACAATTTAACAGAGGCATCAGTAAACTATTATAGAATTTTTCTAATACATATTTGTATGTGTGATTCTGAGAATGTTAAGTTGATAAGAAATTAAAAGAAAAATCCAATTGGCTCTAAACATTCGCGTTAAAAATTATTCAACCCCACGGAGACTGTAAAAATGTACAAACGTATGCTTTTCTAAAGATAGATTTTTTATTTATTTGTATCTATAACAGTTTAGTGGCAAACTAAAATACAATTATAATATATATATATATATATATTAATATATATATAACTTTTAGTTTGCCACTAAACTGTAAGAAGCTTTTATAAAAGTGTGCATTTTGAGACCAAACAATGGAACTGATATATTTAAAGATATGCCTGTGCAAGTCTCTTTCAGTTAAAACAGCTCAAACATGCATTTTAGGCTCAAGCCTTGTCTAAAATCCTTACCTAAAATCATGATGTTTTAAAAATGATGATTTAAAAAAAATGGACACTGACTGTGGACACTTTGATAACCCTAATTTACTACTACTGAACAATAGATCAAGTAGTTATTCAAATATTTATTTAACAGTATGCAATACAGTAATTCTTTGTACAAGCAATGTATTAAAACTGACATTTTTACAATAGATTAGGAGGATGTCCTTCCTGGGGCCAAACGCAGGTAGTCTTTGATGCATTTCTCTGCCTCTGCTTCTGTGGGAGTCAGGAGGGCACTGTTCCTCATAGCTGCAGCTGTATGTTAAATAGATAGGTTATTAGTTTACAAAGAAACAAAACAACATTTTTATTCCATTTATTACTGAACTTTACCTGAACAGACAAGTCTGACTGTGTTTATGTATGCAATTGTAAAATTTCAGTCAGCACAAGTGGAACAAATTCTAGAGCAATTCATTGCAAATGTTAAAATTAAAATGTATTCATATGTGAATTGACTGAGATCTGTAACTGTGATATCACTACAATACTTTTATTCTTAAAAGAATTCCATTCGTTTCTGACATACCTATTATTAGTACTCCAATGTTTGTTTTTCTCAAGCCTCGCTTGTCTCCACGTCCGCACCAATTGAGCTGTTTGGCCACGTTTGAGGCAAAGACCTTGTTGCAAATTCTCCCCACGGTCTTTTTCATAGTTTGACCTCCACTAACAGACAATCTGTTCAACTAAAACAGAGATTGAATATAGCATGTAAATAAAAAATTACCAAAAACTGCTTTATTTAGATCATTCCAAAGAATCTTACCAATTTTTGCATTTTCCCTTTGTCTAGAAGCGTTTGCTCCAACCGGTCAAGATCCTCCATTGACATCAGAGGCAAGACACAATCCTCGTCTTCATCCTCCGTCTGCAGTGGGGGTTCAAAGTGCTTGTCCCCCACAAGACATTGAACCAATGCAGTCAGGTGGTTGATTTTCCAGTCCATTTCTCCCTGCCACTCAAGAATAGCCCTCTCGTCAGCTGCAATACCACAGGTGATTTAGCTGGGACTGACACTGAACAGTAAACCTTTATGAATGTATGAGCTTAACTCGACATTGTAAATGAAGGGATTAAACTTACCTGTACATTTATTATTTTCAAAACTCCCTGGGCTCGCATCTGACATGGCTGTAAAACAAATTTACAAACATGAAAACCTTCAAATTTTCTAACAGTAATCCATTTCAGAAAAACAAAGAAAAATTGAATTGGCTGTCGTTAGATTCATGTTGAAAAGCTGCTTAAACGATTTAATCAAAGAAAAAATAAAACTGACCCAAACTTCTTCAAAAACTAAATGGGTCCAATATTTACCTTTTTGTTTTTAAACAATGACTTTAACAAGGAATACTTTCACTATGCACAATTACAGGCATTTTTGTAAACGAAGAACAGACAATAGTTAGAATTTTCTTTGTCTGTCTGTCGGTCCCCAGCTTTCTTTTTAACTTTTGCTTAGCAAACACACACATTAGATTTAAAACAAATATAAACAAGTAAAAGCTAGAATTAAGCCTTTATTCTTAATACATTTGTCGATTTAGGTTGAAGGTTTGTCCTCAGGTTACATTTCAACCCTGTTGCCATCATAACGCTCTCCTAACTCTTATTTAAATTGTGTCATAGATTATAGGATTTGGTCTATATGGCAACATCAACTCTGCAAGGACAAGTTTTCTTTTTATGCTTCTTTCAACCCTGTTACCATTTTGTACAGTAAACGCTGGTCTGATTATTGAAAATGATTGTAAAGTTTTAACATTCAATTCTCTCAATAAGCATATAGTGTCATGACCTTTCCTTGTCTAGCTGAACTCTGTTACCATCAGCCCTGTTACCTTTACAATAATTTATCTTATCCAAACCTATATTAACATACCGTGAAATGGTATAAATTTAAAAACACTATTCTGAAATGTACAAAAATAAAACAAATGGTCTTAAAACCATGAATGTTGGTTCAGTAATTAGAAGTCTTAATATATGATAAACACGGTGACCTTTAAAGTTCAAATAAAGCAGTTAGACTCACCTGTTCATGTTGATGCATTTCTCTTGTGATTCCCCTTCACTGAATGACTTGCGATGTGTATTAAAACATGAACAGCTCGAAAGTTTTTTATTTTTAATTCTGACAAATTTAACATAAATATTCATTAGAAAAGGATTATCAGTCTCATTCACTGAAAGCTCCTTTAAAAACATTTTTTGAACAAAGGATTCCATGATTGGCCTGTGCTATGAAAAATGTAATGACGTAACTTCAAGGTCTAAACAAAAACTCTCAGAAATGGATGCCCTGTGTACCTGGCCTTTTCAAATAAAACAATAAAATACCATTTTCATGAAATAATCAACATTCATTATTGCATGAAAATATTATTGCTGGTCGAAAGAAATAATTTCCACCCCAGGCCCAAATTACCTGATGTTATTCATTGAAAACATAAAACATATTCCTGTTACAGTTTAAACATCATTCAGTATTCTAAAGATATTCAGTAAGGCTATTGCAAATACGCTCTAAATACGCAGAATATTACAAAAACACAGTGATGGGGGAAAAACGTAACAGGGCTGAATCCAATTCAACAGAGTTGAAAATGATAACAGGGTTGAAGTGTCTACTGTTAATGAAATATACATTAATCGATTCAATCATACATTAATTAATTAATTTATTTAAATTTTGACCACTCATTACAAAGTACCTCATAGCAGAACACATGTAATACAAAGTGTAACATATTCATTTAGCATGGCCCATCTTTGTGAATTTAAACGTCAAGATGTCACAAGGTTCAGTCAGTGGAGGACGTTAAGATCCATCATAAACAATGGATTACCCAGAATCTCAGTCATCCTCTCTCTCTCTTTCAGTTACATCTGAAATATTGTGCAGCTCATTGACTTGGTCACAAGTCATTTTACTTGGTGCCTGAATGAGCACCCGATGGAGCCTCAATGTTGATAGACTCGGAGGTCCTTTTAAAATCACCTCACTTTTAAGGCTATGCTGGTTTAGGTAAGGCCATGAAGAGTTGCACCTGGGACGTCCTGACCCTGACCTTTCAGTCTGTCTGCGGTCCTCTTCGGGGTTGCAGTAACACCATCAGACTAGGTTCAGGGCTGTCTGGAGGGGAGGCAATTATTTTGAAAAATGGTTTCCTCTTCTGTCGTTCTTTGGCTTCTCTCCACTGCTTGCGCCTCCATCTCTGAGCCTTCTCACACAGGTCACCAATTCTCTTCTTTTTCCCTGTCTCAACATCTCTTCTCCACCTCTCTCGCTCAGTTCGGAGGTACCTTTCCCTGCGGTCAGGATCAGCATCCCTTCTCGCCCTGTATGCTCTCTGTTTTTCAGCAGCTGTTTTTGCCATTACAGAGTCTGAAAAAAGGAATCCAATATGAAGACTTGCTCAGCTTCTCCATATTCCAAATGAATAGATTCTTTAAACTCAGCATGACTTGATATGTATGAATTCATCATATGTACAATGAGCCTTTTGGGAGTACTGTCAATATTGGTATTATGACCATTTCAACCTTGTAATTTTCACACCTTAATTCTGCGTTACAGGGTTGAAGTTCAGTGTAAGACTAAAAATGGCTTATAACCGCATCAGCGTCACTGCCATGCACCAAATTCCTCAGACCGCAAAACTGAGTATTGAGCTTTGAAATCCTAACCTATTAAAAAACAGGTAAGGTACAGTTCATGTGGATTGCAGTACAGCCTAAGTTGTGATTATGAACAGCTCATGAATTTCTCACTGCTGCTCTTCTGTAGAAATTGGCTTCAGAAAGCAACTTTCACTCTTTCGCAACATATCCATGGCAGGTGTTTGTAAGTTTTGATTGTAAAACCAAAGTGATAAACTATTGGTACTTGTGAAGATAACCATGGTTTCCTTTTTATTGCATTTTCTTCTTGCTACAGTGGTAAACAGCGGTTGCTGCTAGTTCTCACGAACCTCAGTTCAGAGTCAAACAATGCAAAAAGAGGTCTGTGGCCGACAGGTTTGGACCACACAATCAAAAGCAAGTGTCAAAACAAAAATATACCTCCAACCACACGATCAGATAATTTATCAGAAATATTTTCTCCGAAAAAATTGTTGAATATCCCTTAGATGTTGTTTTAGGATATTTGTCATACAGTCACAAAGTCATACAGTTTTTCAATGAAATGAGAGTAAGTAAACTTTTGTATTTTATTGGTTTTATTGGTTAATTCTACATGGTTATATTAGTTTTTACGTAATTATAAAAGCTTTGTCTTGACTGACGTAAAGTGAAGCACTCTTGTCATTTTCATAATCTTTTTTTGGTGGACTTCCACTTCAGTAAAATCAGTTTGACCACAGATCAGAACTTTAAATTTCTTGCAATTTAATAAGAATTTTGAAAAAAAAAAACAAGTTTAAAAGGCTTGTTAAAAATTCTGTCATCATTTACTCAACCGCATGTCATTCCAAACCCATAAGACCTCCATTCATCTTCAGAACACAAATGAAGATACTTTTTAATGAAATCTGATTGACTTCTGTTCCTCCATTGAAAGAGTATTCACCCAAAACTCTGACGCTTTAAAACGTTCATAAATAGATCATAAAAGAAATCCATATGTATATCAAGCGGTTTAACTAAAGTCTTCTGAATAGTCACGATCGCTTTATATAATGAATAGATGTAATTTAATGTCAAGCACGTACGGTTGAGCTTCCGTTTACCATGTTTGTATGTTCACTGTTTATGTATATTAAAAAACCTAAATTAGATCTGTTCATCGAATAAATCGATAGATTTATTTTCTCTGATTTTATCAAAAATATTTACATTTGTGTTTTAAAGATTAACAAAAATCTTATGGGTTTGGAACGGCATGAGAGAGTGATTAATGACAGAATAGAATCTTAATTTCTGGGTGAACTAAACCTTTGTATTACCTTATTAAAAAACACTGCTACAGTAAACTCCGATGGTTAGCATCTATCTCGCTGTATTAAAGGGGCTATATGTAGAATTCAGACACCCTTGTTATTAGCGACACCGGTGGGCGTTAATTGAACTGCAGCCAGCAACTTATTGCTCGTGCTCGCACTCGAACACAAGTAACATACAGGAGACTGAACGTGATTCAAAGCCCTGATATACTCACGGCGAAGACCTTTTTCATTCTTCACTTAGAAGTAAAAAGTTGGAAATACATTTGCAGCAATATACTGTTAACAATCATCTAGAATCATCCATGCTGCTGAGACCGACGATTCCAGCTATGCGATTCACCGGCATCATGTTGACAGATGAGGTAATTATAATCAAATTATCATAACAGTGTAATTTTTAAATATATTTGAGACCATAGATCTGGCCATGTGAGACATATAGTTTGAATTAATCTCTTTTCTTGCAGTACACAATAGCTCTTTCAGCATGATCCTGAATATTGTATTTGCATTAATTTCATGTGTCATTGAACAGAAGAGTGGATCTTGGGAGTGCGCGTAAATGTCACATCCTTTGGATTTTCCCAGCGAAACAGAGTACTTCACACAAAAATCAGGCTTTCATGAAAGTCGGGGAATTTCTTGTTTTTTACGTTTCATTACAAGCTGTATAAAAATCAGCTTTATAAAAACGTCATACTATAATTATTATTCCCTTGTCCAGTATATAAAATAAAAACAAGCTTTTTTTTAATGGAATTAAGCTTTTACGCAATATCTTTTTTGTCAACCATACTTAAAAAAAAAAAATGTCTTGGCGACCAGACTGATCTCATGAAATGGCGTATGTATGACGCCAATTCGTATTTCCATTTTTGGCGTGCTATCAACACGCATAAGCGCTTTTCGGCGTGTTTATGAACGCCGTTGACTTAACGTTACATTACTGTACATATAAATATATGACCTACCCCAACCCTAAACCTACCCGTCACTGGGGTTAATACCATTTATGAGTCTTCTCCTACCATCCTAGGGAAAAAAAATATCGCTCCCCAAATGTAGATCTACATTTGCTTCGTTTCACTCGGACATTTAACGGCGTGTACATACACGCGGAATCACTCGGACATTTAACGGCGTAGACATACACGCATACACGCGGATAGCTCAAAATGCATATAGATAACACGCCACTTGACTTGAAAGTGGCGTGTATGTTTACGCAAAAGTCATAATGCCATGTTTTGGCGACATATGTGTGATATCTGGGTGATATTAATATCTGTAATATCTGTGATATTTAAAAACCTGAGAAAAGAATACATGTTCATAATACCCCAAATAAACCAGTGTAAAAATGTAAATTTTATACTTACAGGTGGTTGGGTCCATGTTGATGAATGCTGGGATTGCAAGGTCTGCTGAAGTGCCTGGACTCTGAAGAGCTTGAAAGGATGCAGGTAGATCTAGTGAGAGCCCAAGCTCTGGTTCCCCCACTTGATGGTGCAGTTCAGGGTTGGAATATTCGAGCCTAGACATGCTGCCAGATTCTGCAGGTTCATCCTTCACACAGACAATTTCAACCTCTGCCTCCTCCTGTTTGATCTTCAACGATGGTGCTCCAAAGGTCACTGTACTTGTGCTTGTGGTCTGGGATGACATGCTTGGATCTGCCATCATGGGCGCAGAGAGGACGCTGCTGTCGGGCATGTCTGTGTGCCCAGTCTCTGCAGAGGCCAGAGGGGTTTGACCCCATATTGGATCACTGGTCTCAGACAGAAGCCCCTGACTGTCCACCAGGTGAGGGCTTGAGTTATGAACTATGGAAACAACAAAAGTCACTTTCTGTTGAGTTGAGAGAAAACATTAGGAAAGTATAATATACACTGCCTGATTGAAAATAATAGTCATATTACAAAATTCCTAAACTGTTTTCCTTGAACTTTTGAGTAGTGATAGTGGGTCATTTAAGTAATGAAACTCATTTTTATGTCCCCATCATAACTGTCCTTATATATTTAATAAAACATTAAACTAACGTTTATGGGGATTGAAATAATATTTGTTAGTTTTCTTTTGTTGCAATTCAAGAAGTGGCATCATTTCGGGTGTGGAACAAACTTCAATAAGTATTAGCAAAAGATTTGATTAACTCTAGTAATAGTCAGTTTGTCCCACTTTGAAACTATGCAGCGTTCTGTTTGCTAATATTACAATAATAATGATACTTGAAATGATTCTCAAGTTGACTATGTAACCACACTTGCAGTGGCTATATAGTAAATAAATATTGTATAAAATACATGTTTAATGTTGTATCATCACAAACAGTGGAATAGTATTGATCATTCATGTTATGCAGCTCAGTAACTTCTTTAAAATTAGTACAGTATGCTTGTGTTATAAGTATTTCTATAAAAAATGTTAGTGTATGAAAGTGTAGTTTAAGAAATTATTTACACAATGGCAAGAAAATGAACAAGATGAAACCCAACAGGATGGAAATACAGAGCTGGAGTTGCTCAGTGAGGGATTGACAGCTGAAATTTGGACAACCACACCCATTTCTGTAATTTATTTAAACATAATAGAATGTTTAAAGCACAAGACAAACCAAATAATTCAACAAAACATCACAAAGGTATTCTAATGAACTTCTAATACCTAGCTAGATATGTCTCCAGCTAAAATTGTGTTACTTCCTGGAGAATGATAGCGGGATGGAAAGTAAAAGGAAATGTACAAGTTAAGTGATATTCCCAAGAAAATATTTCAATCAAAGAAAAAAAAATACCATCTGGAATATTTCTTAATAAATTGCCAGTTTTAATTTAGCGGCAAAAATGACAATACTCCCTCAAACCAAAGTAATGAAATTATTTAAAATGAAAGGGTTAGTTCACTTAACTGAAAGAAAAAGTCATATTTTTGGGTGAACTAACAATTTAACTTAAGCCTATGTTGTGATACTTTTGATTAAAGGAAACTAACAAACATGATTTCTATCTCATCTTTGTTATTTTAATCTAATACATGATGGGAATATGAAAAGGTACTGCATCGCCCATACATGTTTATTAGCTGACGTTTCATACCTTTATTAACTGATGATCCATGGATCTCTTCAATGTGGAAATCAGCAATGTGATTCTCATTTCTTAAGGTTTCTTTGGGCATGTGCATCTGATGTCTCACCCATGAGGGTCCAGCTACAGGGGCAGGTTCAGTGACTCTCGGTCTGGGAAAGGGGTCTGGGGCTTTGGCACACACTGCCACAGTGCTCGTCTGGACTCTTCTACAGTGCATCCCTGTGGATAATACCATGTCTCCATCTCCCTGATACAGTCTATGGTTGGCGTCTTTAGCAGCCAGGACGCTAATGTACTTGCGCATTGTTTTCATCTGACAGCGGGACGTCTCCAACAATCTCCGGATGTTCTCATTCTCCTTCTCTTTAGCTGTCATCTCCCGTTTGATCTCCTCAAATTTGAGCCCGACCACCCGGATCATCTCTCCTAACACGGTCTCCACCGCGACGTTCACGGCTTTCTCTATGACAGCGCCCATTTGGCCCCGCATCAGAGAGATGGTCAAATTCACGTCCATGCTGACGGGCGCAGATCTGAGCTGGGTCGAAACCGCGACTAAAAATATTGTATTGCCTGATTTGTATTCGAGCAGGCCTGAATTTTGTGCAAAACGTAGGCTACGTTTACCAGACAAACGCACAGGCTCCGTCCGCCATTGATTGGCCACGCAACGACAACACTGAGACGGAGCATGAATCACATCCGGTTCAGCGGGAGTACATGAACCCTCCGTAGGAAGCATATGCTGTCTGAATAAAAGCGTACATAACAGTTATGCTTTATGGGGGTGGCATTTTTGCATGCTTGTACATCACCAGAGTAAGATGGCAGAAATACCATCACAAAATGCACTGTGAAAAGTTAGTTTGCAAGTAGTAAGGAGGGAAAAGTAAATAAACTTCAGGCCCATTTGATTTTTTTTTTCGGAGTTACACTATTAAAAGTCAGGCTATTAAAATAATGGGTTAGTTAGACTTAAAGTTAGGCATTTTCATTAACACTTTTTTTTTTATACTGGTTGAATTCTCTTCTCATCACACCATGATGATAGCAATCAATAATAGAAGTGGTCTAAAATATTAAAACATGATGTACATGATCTGTCGAAGTCACAGGACCAAAAAATGTTTGTCCAATCATTGGTTTCGGTCCGTTTATGGCAACCCGTTCTAGTTCTACCCGTCTGGTTCTACCCATAGACAGCAGACTCGGATTATGCATTTCTCTGGCAACACTATCGACGACGAAATGAATCGAGTGGTATTAGCTCTGTCTAGGGGTGTAACGATTTCCCTCTTCTCCCTTTATTGGATGCAGATTACAAATCCTGATTTGTCACGATTAATCGTGAATCGTTGATTTCGGTCAGTAATCGATTTAATATGCTAATAATTTAATTAATCGCATTTCGATAGCGATTAAGTGCTTTAGATTATATAAACATTAAATTACTACATGCGCGAAGAGACGTTGTGCCCCCTGCCCCGTCATTCGATCGCGCCCTCACAGTTTTCCTTCGCAGATAGGCGCAGTTTACCGCGTTTAACTGGATTGCGCTCGCAAATCCGTAATTCGCAAATCCGTAATTCGTAAAGCTCGCAAGTCCGTTCGTAATTCTCGTTTTTACAAATGTGTAAATTAATTACACATTTTAGAGCAGCCCACGTTTGAGCTCTTCAGGACGGAGTCGGACACATACAGCTCTCTGTCGAGAGACAGCATTATATTATAGTCCTCCTGAGTCAAAAAACGCTCAAGCGATTGATAAAGCTGGTTGCGTCACGTGGTCACTGTTGAAATAAAACGCGTTTATTGCGTGGTATAACGTCAGTCACCGTTATTTTCTAAGATAACATACTAAAGTTTTACTGAAATGGGTCATACCATTGATATTACCCGATCAAGTAAAACACGCTTAAATTCAAGGATGGCATGGACGGAGCGAAAAACGTAAGTGTTTAAAATGCATACGCACGTTCTGATGAATGATGTATGAAATGTAGCCTAACTTAGTGAAGAAAAGTTAGTTTAGGATTAAGGAATAGTTGATTATTGTCTCTCCAAGGCACTAGCGGCGCCAGGAATTTGATTGTAGGTGGGCCTCCAGAAAACTGGATGGGCCAGTTAAAATAAGCAACAACAAAAAAACGGGTTCCCCTTCATCTCCGTTTCAGCGCTTTTCTGCGGCACTAAGGACAGCGACTCAGTAGTCTACCTGTGTGGCTCTTGTGTCACTGTCCTCAGCTCAGTGCAGTAACGTTAGCCTAACTGTGGGGTCGCACACTGGACAAGAAGCGCAGCGCTGTGCCGCGTCGCGTCTAGGACAACTCGAGGTATCGCACACTGGACGCGCACTTTCTCAGTTTATGGCCAGCAATACTGTTATGTTTAAGGACATTATGGAATTAAGATAATGTCTGTACTATGTTATGATTGTACTGTACAATTAAATACAATCGTTGCTGACTTTGCAGTCTGAACACTTTACCTCAGAGCGTCCGTTAACTGAATGAATTGAGAATGTCAGCTGAAAATTCGATAACATCAGCAATTTTCATTCAAACAGCTGATTTCTGTAAATGAATATAAAACTAAATGTATATTGCAGCACAGGGTGAAGTCAGTATATACATTAACGACGATTTGAGACAAATTCATTTAAATTTTATATAAAACAAATAGCGCTCTGTGGCGCGGCAGGATTTTGAACAAGGTCCTGAGCCGTTGCTGGGCGCCGCAGACGACGAATGGCGCCGCCGTTGTGTAGCCTACACTCATAGAGAATAATGTGTTTGAATTTTAAAGAAGCGGCGCTGCACTTCTCGTCCGGTGTGCGCGACCGCCTTAAGTCACACGTGGGGTAGAAGCCACTGATTGGTTGAGAAGCTTTCACTCAAAGCTTTCCTCGGGCTGCTAGAATAAAAATCACTCACTACTCACAATGGGCGGGCCCAGACCTAAAATGGGTGGTCCCAGGCCCACCCGGGCCCAATGGTAGCGCCGCGGGTGCTCCAAGGTAGCATTGTGTGTTTAATGTATACTGGAAGAGGTTGTGTAGCCATCACTATCCTACACAATATTTAGGAGGAACTAACTAACAATATTTTGAAAGCCTTTTGGCTTATGTAAATAAAAATAAAAAAATCATAGGCTATTAAAATAAAGTTATTAATAATAATAATAATAATAATAGGGCAAAATAACATTTAGGACAAAAGTAATTGGTTTGCCCCCACTCTCTTGACCCCCGCTGTGTAAAGACACATTTGGGGAAGCATTTAAATAATCCTATGAATGCATATTAAAAATGCAGAATCGAATTGAATTAATCGCATCGAATTTTAATGTGAATCGTCTCGAATGGAATGATTATGAATTTGCAAAAATCACTCTTTAATCGAAAAACCTATGAATCGTGAAGAGTCCATTCGCTGTCTACCCAAAGATTCACAGCCATAGTAAATACCGACACTAGCGGTCTTGCACTTGACCACTTACTTACATTATGTATTTCCTGTATTCGGAAGACCGCAAGTGGGAGTAGAACTTTTAGAACCCAATAATTCACACTTATGTTGCAAACATGCAAGTGTTTACAGAGCTTTATTTAGATTAATACTTTGCATTTTAAAATAAACTTCCTAATGTTAGTACAGTAGTCCCTATGTAACAGACGACACAATTAATTGTGGTACTTCTAATTCTAAAAAGCAGTTGTAAATCTAAAAACATTTATACAAATGTAATTTAACTTACAGTGGAATGTTTTCCTTGACAGGAAACCTGCATGAGTTTCTGAACATGATGCATGATGGGATACGCCTTGAATAGCGCTCCGAAATGGTGGCTGCGTAGATGCATTCGAAGGTAGGAAGGCATGAAGGCACGTCCGAATCCAATGTTAGCTTTACTTTTTGTCTGATACCTTCATCTATTTTTGAAGGAAGCATAGATGTATCCTTTGCTGCCTTTGATATCCCATCCTGTGCGCTCCCTTTTGTGACAGTTGAGCTAAAAAGATGGCATCTGGAAGTTGCGGTTGGTCAATTTGTGTGAAAATGTACATTTTTGAGCAACGTTTTCCACTGCTGATGTCATTTCTAGCAAAAAAATTACTATTGTACTATTGTGGGACAATCTTGCGCACTTACTTCCTGTTGCGTGCACATGCTCTCAGGTGGCCAAGACTGCAAGTGTGGGTATTTGGACAGGCCCATTGTTTCGCCTCCTTCATTCAGCTCAGCAATGTACCATTCGCATCCTTAAAACACCCATAGTCTTTTGCACACATTCCAATTCACAAAAAAGTACTGACAAAAATAAGTCAGCACTGAGCTTTTGTTTTGGTGTAAATTAATCACTTAACACTAAACTGCCAATAATGGTGGCCACTGGGGACCACAGACAGTTGTCGTTCAATGTAGTGCATGAATATAAAGCCAGTTAATATAAAGATTTTGAATACAAAGTATTTTTCCAAAATTACGTTTAGTATTTTATTTCACTTTAGTATAAACCATTTACATTACTTCCCTTCCAAATAGTTGTGATTTCTTGTAACACTGTTGCACTAGAAAGATAATTATTGTTTGCTAAAATAATAGAAAATGCTCTATTTTTACAATTAAGTCAACTAACAACTTCTGTGTGGGTGATTTTTTTTTTATTTTATTATTATTTAAATGCATCTTCAGTCCTCAAAAACGGATAGAAAGAGCAGATTGAAAGATATGTGTGTTTACATGAAGAGAGTGGATGTGGTTTGAGGTTGAATGATGTTGTTAATTTGTGTCAACAAACCTGCTTGGTCCATAGTTTATAGCTTTTGCATGATGTGGAAATTATGCAGAGTGAGATGCGAAAGTGGAGGCATAATTGTTATTGTCTTTTTTACCGGTAACTCTGAGTTTGTCCCACAGAGTGTCAAATGTTTGATGGTACTGCCAAATTTAGTTCATCATCAAGAGATTCTTCATTTTGAAATATTCAATATTTTGAAAAAGTCAATATACAGTCTTTATCTGTTGTTACATAAAATACGGTATGTTCAGAGGCATGCTATCTGTTTTTCTCTCACTTTTAGGAGTTATGACTAGACATGCTCATATTGTGACTTTGCATACGTCTATTTGTGTGTAGTTGTTAGTTCCAGTAAGAGACATTTCTGTCTTTTTAAAGGTATAGTTCACCCAAAAAGGAAAATGTTGTCATCATTTACTCACCCTCATGTTGTTCCAAACCTGTATGAGTTGAACACAAAAGAAGATAGTGTTGGTAACCAGACAGTTGACATTAGCCATTGACTTTAATATGCTCATTGACTTCGATGGGTACCGTCAACTGTTTGATTACTGACATTCTTCAAAATATATATTTTTTGTGTTCAACGAAGAACGAAACTCATACAGGTTTGGAACAACTTGAGGGTGAGTGATGACAAAATGTTCATTTTTGGGTGAACTATCCCCTTATAGTTTGAAACAAATTGTATTTAGTCATTTGAAAAGTAAACACAAATTATTTCAAGTACAATACAAATTAAATATAGCGTCAGTTCTGGCAGGTCACGTTAGTCAACTCTCATGAGCTGACTCTCACGTCTACCTATAGGAATACAACGCCTATCACAGCAATCATATAAGCTCCTTCAGTATTATCAGCAGCTATCACGTTTCTCAGGAGCCAATTACCCTCCTCCATCCCCAGCTCCTCCTCTCGTCAGTCAGTATAGCATTCTGATTCCCCTAAAATCAGAATAAATTCTCAAATTATGTTGTACTTTAAAATCTTGAATGAATGATATCTGAATACATTCATGTTGGTTCTGTTCTGTTTACCCAAGGGGGGTTATCGCTGCTCTCCTGCTCTTATCCATGCTAGGCTGCATGGATGCGCAGGGAGTTCTTGCCCAGAACAGAATCACACCGCCAATCCAAACTGGATGCTAATTGTCAATCGTATTTGACGATAGTGGTCCTGACAGAATTTGAATGACATTGTGTTAATATTGGCACAGCAGTCACTTCCTTCCTAAATAGATGTATACTGTACAAATACTGTACAAATAACACATTTAGTATTAGCTCTCATCTTCCTTTGATTTTCTTTATTTACATCACCAAATAATCATCAAATTGAATTCATCGTTCAATATAATCTCTATAAATATTTAAAAATAATGGTTTCCTCAAATCAGTTTGAAAAAAAAAGAAAAATTCAGCATTTTCTTGTCTTGAACAAAACTGATAATATCAGTGATTATTGGTCCATGGGATCAAAATAATAAAAAAATGCCCAAGCTAGAAACTTTATACAGTACTTCATATACTTTTTGCTTGGCATAGCTACAATTCAGCTTGAGGTTTTACGAGTCAGCAGATGAAACCATCTGCAACAGAGAACAAGACAGTGTAATGGGAGCGGTTGAATGGAGCGCAGCAGCAATATGCAGATTCAGGCATTTAGAAAAGTCTGTTTTGTTGGGTATAAAGGCAATCGTTTTGTCCTACGATGTTCTTTAGTGTAGCTTAACAATGTTCTTCAATCCAGCGGTGAGTCCTAGAGCAGTTAAAGCGTGAGCTCACTGATTCCACTAGAAATGGGTTCAGGCAGTCATCATATGAGAGTTGTGGTTCATATCTCTGTGGGATCCTCCCCGTTTCTGCACTTCACGCATGTCCACGTATTCTGTGTCGTCTGGATCACGCCGTTTTATATTCCTCTGAAACATAGTAAAATCATTTGTAGTTGAAGTATTGTTGTGCCAAACAGCCACAGGTAGGCTATAGCACAGTCATATTGCATTAATTTACTGGCACACAGTCACATACAGTGTTGGCATGGCAGACGAAAGCCCTTACCTGCATTGGCACATAGGTCAGAGTGTCAGAAGTCTCAGGCTTTGCAACCTGGAGAGAAAGACAAAAAACAGCACAATTGTATTAAGCTTAGAATAACGAATATTTTATACCTGTATTGCATTGCATGGGATTTAATTCCTTTTTATCTCAAAGAATTTAAAATGATTTAAAAAATATACTAATTTGACTTTATTAAATCTTAAGTGATGCCTGCACACAAAGCACAAAACAAAAACACAGGACACGCAGGTATAACAACAGAGGGCAGACGATGCGAAACAGGAACAATGTTCTAGTGAAAGGATGCCATTTCTTAAAAAAAAAAAGTATAATATAACTTAAATTTGTGTCCTAAATAATTTAATTAAATAGTAATAATTTTCTTAATGCAGTAGACTCTTAAAAATAAAGATTTCTAAAGGGGGTTTTGCAGTGATGCCATAAAAAAATAAACTTCTAAAAAATCTAATGAACCCTTTTCAATTGTCCATCACCTTATTTTGCAATGTGGGTTTTCTTTGAATGTGTGAGACTTCCGATTCATAGCTGCTATATTAAATGACAAGAAGAATAACAAAGTGCAGTAAATTGTGAAACTAATTGCGCTATGTGATAATACCTTACAATAATATGGTAATAAATACATTTGCGCTATCAATCAGTACAACAAGCTGTTTTGTACAGCTAAAAATAACTCAATCGGATGATACCAGAAGCCAGAAATATTTACAAATGGCCGCGCCCTCTCTTACATAAAAAATAAGGTGTATAAAGAACCTTTTTTGGAATTGAAATCTTCCGTGGATGTTAAAGGTTCTTTATGGAACCATTGATGCCAATAAGTAACCTTTATTTTTAAAAGTGTAAGGCTCTTGGAGTCTTGGGTAACACTTTACAATAAGATCTCATTAGTTAACATGAACTAATAATGAGCTGCCCTTCTATGGCATTTTTAATCTTTGTTGGTGTTATTTTCAACATTTAGTATTACATTAATGTTAACAAATACAACTTGATTTTAATAGCCAATGCACTGTGAAGCAACATGAACAACATTAAACAGCTGGATTTTTATTTACTAACGTTAACAAAGATTAACAAATACAGTAACAAACGTATAACCCTTTATGGTTACACTTTATTTTAAGGTGTCATTGTTACAGTGTAATTATATATTCAAGTACTGAGTAATATTAAGCAACTACATGTACTACTATAGGGTTAGAGTGTCATTGCTAAGTGACATATGTTACTATATGCATTACATATGTAGTTACTATTGTAATAACTATGGTTATGCATAATTACATGCAACTAACCCTATACCAAACCAAACCCTAATCCTAAACCTATAGTAAGTACATGTAGTTAATTCATATTACTTAGTACTACTTAAATGTACAATTACAGTGTAACAAAGACACCTTAAAATAAAGTGTAACCCAAATGTATTGCTCATGGTTAGTTCATGTTAGTTAATAGGCTGCATTACCTAATGTTAACAAATACAACCTTATTGTAAAGTATTACCGGCTCTTGTGGGTTTGCTGTATTGTGAATATAGTCATTCACGTCAGGTCATTATTAAGAATTGTAATTGTGTAATTGTAATTACAACTTGTAAGCTGGGGAATTTTCTGAGAGCTCATACTTGTACCACATGGCCACTATACCACCTGACCACTGCAGATTCATTTAGGCGATGCTAGTGAAACGCATATTCCAGTCTGAGGACGTGCTCAGAGTAGAATGTCAAGTGTTGTCATCTCGAAATTACGGTAATTAAAAAATAGTGTGAACGCAGCATGTACTATATTCACAATATAGCGCAGCCTCTCCTTCTAGATTAAATGAATGTAACAAGATATGTAGACACTGAAACAAGATAATCAGTAGTAAAGAAGACACTAATAAAACAACACAAGTACAAACATAAAATAAAAAGTGTGTAAGTTTACCCTCAATCTCATGAAGAATGCGGTGAGAATAAGGCTGTAGAGACAGAGCATCACCACCGCTATGACCAGACCAACGATGAGAAGGGTATACATGTCTGAGGGTGAGGGCTTGTCTTCAACTGTGTGTTCCTGGTTATGTGTTTTGTTATTGCATGAACAGCTGCTTTTTGGTGGAGGGTTATTGTGACCTTAAAATAAAAATCTTTTATTTAATGGTTGTTTGTGAAAAATGCAAGATTTAAACTACATTTGTATATGCAGTTAAATATACAATTTCTAGGTATATATACATAACTGTACTGTGTTGTTCAAATAGGGTGAACTTACCTCGGAAAAGCTTTGTTTTCGGCCCTTTGAAACTTTGGATTGGTAATGGAAATATTTTGGTTATCTGACAGGAAAATTCATTTTTGTGTAGGGCCTCAGGATTCTTCAAGGTGAACGTGAATGTGTTGTTATTGTGCTGCCATTTACACTGCTTATGTTCTTGGCCCATTTGGTAAATCTCACAAACAAATTTATCGTTCATTTTCAGCTTGGCTTCCAGTTCAAACTTTTCATCTCCATAAAACATGCATGTGACACTGACTGAGCCATCGTCATTGAGCGTTTGGTTGAGAGGTTCACTCACAATCCAACTAGAAGAAACTGAAATAAAAAAATAAGAAATTTAATTCATTCATTCATAGTTCAAACATTTTATATTATATTTTTTACTTTGAGAACTATTTGACGTTGACCGCTTATGCACATAATTTTTCAATTAAAATCAATATTGTCTGAAAATGACATTTACATGCTCCACCTCTTTTGGGAATATCCACGCATAACCAATTTACATGCACATTATTTTGCTGCTATTCTCTTCTTAAAAATGCTAATTTCTCATTCATGTCATTTCAATTGAACACAACAATGTGACAACCTGCTCAAATTTCAAATCTACTATAACCTAGAATTTGCTTCATTGGGACATGTGCTGGTATAAATGAATACTCAGCTATGGTGGATATTTGGAATAAGGTCTTTACATGATTCGAAATGAAAACAGGCAATTGACAGCTGTCCTATTCAGATCTCCAGAAACCAGAACATTGGCTAAATCTGGTTATGTAAAAGTCCTGACTGCCAAACAAGAGTAAATCCAAATTTTATTTCAATACACCTATATTTTCCTGTTGTCGCACAATGTGGCTGTATGAATCGCACAGCGACGGAGAATCCAAAAGAAACACTTTATTATAAAAGAAAACACAAATGAGTACACAAGAAATCATGGAGTGTAACAACACTCTTCCATAAACGATACAGGACAAAGAACTAAGGAGAACTAAGGGCTTAAAGGGATAGTTCACCCAAAAAAAAATCAACATTTTGTCATCATTTACTCACCCTCAAGTTGCTCCAAACCTGAATGAATTTCATTCTTCTGCTGAACACAAAAGAATATATTTTGAAAAAATATAGGTTACCAAACAGTCAATGGGGTCCATCAACTGCTTGTTTTCCCATATTCTTCAAAATATCATCTTTTGTGTTCAGCAGAAGAATGAAATTCATACAGGTTTGAAAAACTTGAGGGTGAGTAAACTGACACATTTTTTTTTATTTTTTGGGTGAACTATCCCTTTAAATACATGGGGAGTAATGAATGAGAATACCAATTAAACAACAGGTGAACGAAATCAGCAACTATTGGAACAAACAAGTGAACTAATGGCAGAGAACATAGGCAAATAGAAACAAACTGAACATACATGTTACACCTGTTGAATTAAGCTTAAATTACCAAAAAATGGCCTGTTAAAACTAACTTATTGCTGGATACCAGCATAATGTATATTGTCTACTTTCATGCTGGTTTTAGTGGTGCTTTACCCACAATAATAGGCACTGTGCCAAAAAGAAACCAGCATTGCCCAAGTAATACATGTACCATAACTAAGCATTTTGGAATTTAAGCTGGTCCAAACTATTTGTATTTCTTTCAGCAAGTTTGGTATGAATGTAAACAGAACAGTAATGAAAAGGTTAGCCTCTTACCATTATGAAGGATCAGAGAAAAGCTGAGAGTGAGCAAAGTGAACCTGTCAGGCATGTTAACGTTCCTCTTCAGTTTGACAGTGTGATGATGGTGGCCGAGGCTCTTCAGTTTGTTTTTACTGGAGTGAGAAAACACAGGAAGTATGTGGGTTAGGTGATCAATATCACCCACAAACATATTTGTCACTTGTGGTAGTGCAAGAATTAATTATATTATTTTAAATAAATAATAAATAAAAAATGAAATAATTAATTAATTATTGTGAAATGAATCATATTGTGGGATATTATTTAAAAAGTGTGATTGAGTTTTTACTTCTTGTTTAAGGTGTCCCAGACATGAAACACGTGGGCTATGTGAGTGAGGAAATGAGTGGGCAGCTTTCTTGTAATATGAAGTTGTTGAAAGGAAAATGTTTGATGCGCAACCATGTTAGGAAAAACCCATATCCTACTAAATGAGCAATAAAGCAATCTTAATCCACTTACTTTTAAAATGCTTTGATTTTTTTTTTTTATTAAATGCTTAGACATTTTAGTTGAATATGAAATGGGCTATATTGATCTGTATATACTCTATATTGTTCACATGTCAAGATCAAATGTTCAGCTAATTGATTGTGAAGGCTATTCTTTATTATTTACCAGTCAAATTTGTAACTGCGACACGATGATTTCCCTTAACAAAAAAAGCAGGATTACCTTAATGCTGGGATGAGCTGCATTTCCTTGACCTTATTCATGTTGTATTTGTAGCTTGTTGTTGCAATCCTTGTGAGGGATGCAAGATGTTCATTGGTGAGGCGGTTTCTCTTTTTCCTCTTAATAGTTTTCATGGTTGAGAATGTTGACTCACAAGTGTATGTGACTTTGTCTAACAAGAAATCGATCCATTTTCAGTCTGTATATATAACACAAGCTAACTAGCATGAAATGCTGGAAATAACTAGCGTTGTTATAATGTGCGTATTGAAGTGCCAGGTTGAGTCTCCTCCAATTGAATCGCTCCAATTTACCATAACTTTTTTTTTTGTAGTAAATGCCCAAATATATTCCATATTCACAAGCATGCTTATGATAGATAGAGGGTATGCATAATATACACTCACCTAAAGGATTATTAGGAACACCATACTACACCATACACCATGTTTGACCCCCTTTCGCCTTCAGAACTGCCTTAATTCTATGTGGCATTGATTCAACAAGGTACTGAAAGCATTCTTTAGAAATGTTGGCCCATATTGATAGGATAGCATCTTGCAGTTGGTTGAGATTTGTGGGATGCACATCCAGGGCACGAAGCTCCCGTTCCACCACATCCCAAAGATGCTCTGTTGGGTTGAGACCATTTTAGTACAGTGAACTCATTGTCATGTTCAAGAAACCAATTTGAAATGATTCGAGCTTTGTGACATGGTGCATTATCCTGCTGGAAGTAGCCATCAGAGGATGGGTACATGGTGGCCATAAAGGGATGGACATGGTCAGATAAAATGCTCAGGTAGGCCGTGGATTTTAAACGATGCCCAATTGGCACTAAGGGGCCTAAAGTGTGCCAAGAAAACATCCCCCACACCATTACACCACCACTACCAGCCTGCACAGTGGTAACAAGGCATGATGGATCCATGTTCTCATTCTGTTTACGCCAAATTCTGACTCTACCATCTGAATGTCTCAACAGAAATCGAGACTCATCAGACCAGGCAACATTTTTCCAGTCTTCAACTGTCCAATTTTGGTCAGCTCTTGCAAATTGTAGCCTCTTTTTCCTATTTGTAGTGGAGATGAGTGGTACCCGGTGGGGTCTTCTGCTGTTGTAGCCCATCCGCCTCAAGGTTGTGCGTGTTGTGGCTTCACAAATGCTTTGCTGCACACCTCGGTTGTAACGAGTGGTTATTTCAGTCAAAGTTGCTTTTCTATCAGCTTGAATCAGTCGGCCCATTCTCCTCTGACCTCTAGCGTCAACAAGGCATTTTCGCCCACAGGACTGCCGCATACTGGACGTTTTTCCCTTTTCACACCATTCTTTGTAAACCCTAGAAATGGTTGTGCGTGAAAATCCCAGTAACTGAGCAGATTGTGAAATACTCAGACCGGCCCGTCTGGCACCAACAACCATGCCACGCTCAAAATGGCTTAAATCACCTTTCTTTCCCATTCTGACATTCAGTTTGGAGTTCAGGAGATTGTCTTGACCAGGACCACACCCCTAAATGCATTGAAGCAAATGCGATGTGATTGATTGATTAGATAATTGCATTAAGAAATTTAACAGGTGTTCCTAATAATCCTTTAGGTGAGTGTATATTTTAATGACCTTAAAGGTACAATATGTAAGATTTTTGTAATACAATATCCAAAAATCACTTGCACAGTGTGATATATTTCCTGTAGTTGTGTACTTACAATATCCCAAAAGTTCCCAAAGATTTTTTATTTAAGAGAAATTCCAATTTTAAATAATGGGCCGTCCCAGACTCCCTGTTCAATTGTCGCCTGTCAATGACGTAATATCCGCGTTATCCCTGGTTTCCGCTGATACTGCCATAGTAACCATGGCGACAGACCTGGACAACAGCGTTACGTCTAGCGGCACGCTCACGCTGTTGTTGTTGTTTCGTTCAAACCATGGACCATGGCATTATGGACCATGGCAAGCAGACTTTGGGACAAAAGGAGAACTAAAAGGATCAATTTCAGCGTGGCGTTTTCGAGATGCCGAGATCTCCATGTCCGTGACAAACTTTGACTTGACAGAGCTCTTGCATGTACTTTATTAGACAGGTGAGCAAATGTACAAACAACTAATTAATGTTATATAGTTCAACATGATGAATATGATCAGTATGTTATTCTAATGTTTATCTAGCTTACTGCTAGTTTCATACAGCCAACAAACTAACACACAGAATAACATTATAACTTTCACCACACTCAAATGCAGTTTAGTGTGATCGTGTAGAGCAAGTGAAACAGCGCTGCGTTACCTCACAGGTTTCATTCGTCTAATAAACTGTCCTGTGTGAGTATTAATTCAGCACTTGCGGGTAGTTCGGTAGAATGAAATGTCCTTATTCCTTTATATCCGCAGGATTCGTGTGTGGCGCTGATATCTGTCTCTCATTAGCAATCGCGCCCTGCTTCATACCATAGTCATGTTAAAAACATCAATGTATTCACTCATCCATACACATTATTAGGTCCATCAGCTTGACGACAAGTTCCATAATTCCGCTGGAATTTTGTGTCATAAACCTACGCCTTTGTTATTTTCAGAGGTTAGCGACCCCTAGCGGTGAAAAAAAATGACATATTGTAGCTTTAAGTTATTTTTCGACATTAGCCCATCATGTATCTAACCATCCAAGAGCACGTTCAGCATTAAGAGCTGGAAAGACCGCCAAAACTGGCAACTCCGCAGTGAGTCAGTGTTATGGACGTAACGGCATAGCAAGTTTAAATATCTTATCTCTATTTTCATCTTGTAATGCCGCTGTTTTGAGTATCTATAAATTATTTGTTATAGAGCAGATGAGTTTTTTAATGGGTTACGTTATAGCCCTGCTTGTTTTAAATGTTTTATGACATTTGACTGCATGATCATATGACCGTATCAGTAACTGCCAATGCGAGCCACAAATGAAAGCTTTTGTGAGTAACACTGTCCTAGATGATTCCAACAGGTTTTATTTTCTTCACTACTAATAAGTAAAAATAAATGAAGGATGTTAATGTCCTAGTTGTGCTGATTGGTGTTTGCCATTTAGACGTATATATTTTTTAAATCAATCTATTTTCAGTTCCACATCCTGTTGAAGCTCTATCAAATCTGAAAGCACAGCACGTTATCAAGTACTCATGTCCTGTTTATGTGATTGATAGTTGAGGTTCACAGAACTGAAAATGTAGAATTCACAGAAGAAGAAAAATGTGACAAAGTCATCACAAATGTGTCACATTTGTGATGACTTTGTCACATTTTTCTTCTTCATGCCTTGGCGACTTACAAAATAAAGAAGATTTATACTGACGGCGGACATATGTTCAACTTGTTTTACTTATAAAAAGCCATTACCATTTGTTGCATTACTTATTACTATTACCAAGTACCCAAGGTTTCCTGACCTCTGATGTGATATTGAAACCCAAAAAAATTCAAGATAAGAAAAAACAAAAAGACTTACAATAACCTGGTTGCACATATGTACACGTATACAAAAACTGTGTTGAAGCACCCTTTGCTTTTAATACAGCAGCCAGTCTTTTTGAATAAGACTCATGTCATGTCATGCCATGTCATATAGCGACTTGAGGATTACAATTGCTTTTTCAGTACGGGTTTGAATGCGTTTTGGTTAATTCCAAACAGAGTAACATGCCTTATTAAAAGGGTGTGCACACTTATACAACCAGCTCATTTGAGGCGTTTCTTCTTATTTGTGTTTGTTACATGAGTTTTGTTGGTTTAAAAATCACACTAAAGGTGGAAAAATATCAAATTTTAAAGTCGTGTGTGGACTTTTTTTTTTATAGCCACATTTACCAATGAGGTATCATAACCACAAGTATTCTTCTAGGAAACAAATGACACCATCTAGAAATACGTTAAAAAAAATGATTCTTTATTCATTCCCATTATTTAACATTGAAAAAACAGTTGATCAAACATAATTTTAGTTTTAAAACATATATTTATTATGTAATTAATAATATTGAAAGAAAACAAAACAAAAAAGAACAATGATCAAATGATATGTAAATACATGTGAATACATGCAGGTGAGAATACATGTGAGTACATGCAACTGTAAAACTCAGTGAGTACATGTCAATACATGCAGGAAAATATTACATGTAAATACATGCAGGAGAAAATGACATGCAGGTACATGCAGGTGAGAATACTACATGTGAGTACATGCAAACGGGGAGATTCCCCCCCCCCCCTAGAATTTCATATAGCTCTCTTTTTGTAAAAGCATAGGTGCCATTGATGAAGAAGCCCTCCATTTGCAGATGACCATCTGTGTTAGAAATTAGTGACATCTTAGTGACATCTATTCACAGTAAATCAAACCAAAACTCAGCATATTAGTTGCTGGTGATCTGCCAAGCTGATCTTTTCAGCAGGAGGAGTCTTTTAAAGAAAATCATTAGAATAGACATATTTCTCACCTGTAGAATAAAGCTGCAGGACGTGATGATTAGAATGGCATATAGGAGTGGAAGTGGTCCCACGTCCTTTTTGACAGCTTCCCACTCGGATGACTGCCTCTGGCTTTGACTCTGGCTCACGGTGGATGCAGTGGGACAGTTTGGGGTTTCTAGAAAAGAAGATCAGTGATTACTGAAGTTGCCCTCTGGATGGCACCCTACCCCATCCAATACCCCTTGGCTTTCATTGCCTTGAAAACGTACTGTATGCAGGCCTATGTGAATCATGTTTCTCATTTAAATCTTTTATACAACGATTGGAAGTTTTATGAGGCCTTGTACTTTTTTTAAAAAACAGGAAGCCAGTGGCATATAACTGCTACCTTCTCATCTTTGGTGATTGTTTTTTTCAGTCCCTTTAGTCTTTAGGAGCTTACGTTAGCACTCTTTCGTCATAAAGAAATCTACATTTTCAAAGAAAAACATCATTCACACGTAAAGTCAAAGTTTCCATGGGTGATATCAAAATGTGGAGCACAAAGCGCTGTAAATTTGAATGTGCGGGGAGGCCCCATTTCCACCCATCTGTCTTCAGGTAACCGCAACATTTCCTTCTTCACGCTTTTATAGCCTACTCTCTGGCTCCCTCTAGAGCTTTAACAATGAACAATGGCTAAGGGTCTGTGAACATTATACACATTTTGCTATTAAAATGCATGTTGGAAACATTGGGATAAACATGGGATAACATTGGGCTTTTAATAAGTATTGTTTGTCAATGCAACGTCAACAATTGCTATTAGTAATATTAATAGAAAAATTCAAAATGATTTATTGTTACACACCCAGACCTCTACGTCAACAACTGTGTACAAAAAAAAAAGGTGAAACCTTGGGAAAACCACATGCAAGAGACTGAAAACAAGACTATCACTAACCTTGTATGTAAACAACAGTGCCGTTCCCAACCCCTCTGAGATATGGAGGTGGAAAGAGAATCTCGATCTCACAGCGAAAGAGGTCTGTGTCTTCCCCTCGGAGTCCAGTGATGATCATATCCACTCTTCCAGAGCTAATATTCCCTCTGCAGTTAACTGTGCCATCTGTTGTAAAGTAGGGCTCAGAGACGTTGACAAAACTGCTGCAGATCTTCTCTTGGCCGTGTAAACCTTTATACAGAGATATCTGCATTTCCTCTGGGCATAACTTTATACTAAAGGAGCAGTGGAGTGGGACTTCTCCCTCTTTTCCTTCCACACGATAAGGCTGAGACACGCGTAGAGCTGGAAACAAAACAAAAGATGAATTAAACCTCATGTTGCCTGAATTCTCACTATATATATTCAGGCTACTATTTTTTTTTGTTTCGTTCAGGTGATTATTGAACTTAATAACATTCAATTTTTTAAGTACAGAACGGTCTAGAGTTTTCATCTGAATTAAGATTTTTATCTGAATTAACTGAATTACATTCCAACAGGAATTCTTGCTGAACATGAGGATCCGGATCATGTTGGAAGTTGTAAATATAGGCCAAAGTTTGACCCACTTCACTTCAATTTTGCTAATAGCAACATTTTAACTGTCAAATAACAAAAGATAGTAGATAAAAAAGATTATCATTAAAAAGCATTAATAAAATGTACTATTACTATTCAAGCTGTCTTGCCACACTGCCCACAGGGGTAAAGCTGTTACTATCTAGACTATCTGTGCCTGAAAAGCAAAGACACAACAACAAACATTTGAAGCCCAGCAGGTACTTACCGAATCCCAGCGGGATATATATTATAACGGTTATAATAAGTGTGATAATCATTGTGGCATGTTATAATAACTGTGGAGGTATCCCCCCTGTCTCTTTATACTTGAGTGAGTTCTGGAAAGCTTCGTGACATCAGTAACGTGGCAGGAAACCTCAAGCTGACTGCAAATGCCCGTAAAGTGCTCAAAATTTTGCAAGTAATGTAGCCAATTTGCACAATATGTGTAATCAAGGGGAAAAAAAAATTCAACGAGCAGAATGAGACTTGAGCAAAAACAGTACAATAGCAGTGGAAATGGAAAATTTGGTTAAGGGTGTGGTTTGACTCTCAGCCTATCATAAAGCCAAGTGGTCAAGAGATTATTTGACTGAATTTTTTTTTGGAAAATACTAAAATCAGTTACACTTGAACGCAGAACCGGCACTTTCGAAATTAGTTCAATAAACTGGTCAGAATACTGAATTTGCTGATCACTTGCTCATTATTGCATCATTTCAGATTATAAGGAGTGTTGGAAACTTATGTCTCTTGGGAGCGCTTTTCATTAAAGACATAAAATGGAAGGATGAAATGTTATTTAGTTTAATGAAAATGTTATTATTGTATCAAAGTTTAATTTTTCTGTTGGGTCAAAATTTTGGGGTGTTTTACCTATGTGCATTGCAATTGAAAGCATTTGATGCAATACATTCAACTAATAATGTCTCTTGGGAGCGCTGTTCATTAAAGACACAAAATGAAAGGATGGTCAAATATCATTTTGTTTAATCTGAATTTTATTATTGTATCAAAGTTTCACACTTTTAAGGGGTTTTACCGTCTTTGTTCTTACATTACAATTGAAAGCATTTGATATAATGCATTCATCATACTGTGGATGCTGTTCTGTGAAACTAAGATTGGCTTTGTTTGGCTACAAAGGTTATCTGTTATCGTTAACATAAACACAAGGTACAGATCCTGCATGTGAATCTCACAAGACATTTTGCAGAACAATGGTTACCGCCACCCACCACCCTACTCTTTTTTCCTGTCATTTCCTGTCTCTGCTGTCACTTATACTGATATAATATTACATGTTGCTATTGACACTAGTGCAGGTTTGCATATTTCTAAGTGCAATAGTGTAATTACAGATAAAGTCACAGACACTAAAAATAAAGTGGGATGTTCTATATTTGTAATGCAGTTTCAAACACAACACAAAATTAATTTATTGTCTTGTGCAAAAGATCTTGATCATATTGCTTCTCTATATGAATTCAAAACCTACTCAAGTCAGATTGAAGAAATGCCAGAATGAAAGATGTTTGCAACAATACAATGAAACACGGGTTTGGTTTCCATTAAAGTCAGGGCATCATAGTGTTCCAGAGTAAATATATATACATATATGAACATGCAGCAATAGATACAAGAACAAGATCTGTTTAATACACTCTGTCTTGTTTGACTGGCAGTTCTGCTCAGCTGACTGGAGGTACAGATGTAAAAGTCAATGGAAGATGTCATATTGCTAGTGCTACATTGGTGATATTTGCTGGATGCTGAGCTCATCAGCGTCGTCTGAATCCTCCTGGTCTTGTGTTGATGTAGGGGTTCTCAGGTGGCTCGGTGTGCTTCAGTTTACGCTGAAATAAAAACAGCATGTCAGCAATTACATAGAGCAATTTTTAAATCTTGATTTTGTGAGATTCCAAATATGAACTCTTTAGCATTGGTTATGGATTTATATAGGACATGTACTTGCTGCAAAGAACCGCATATGCAGGTAAGCGTGTGGTTGCAGAATGACATAGATACTCACTGCGAAGTAACAGCTGAAGATTGTGATGAACAGGTTGTAAAAAATGATGATCCCATAGCAAATATAAAGTGGCAGTGGCATATGCTCAGTGGGACAAGATAGTTCTGTGGGCTGCTGAGCATCTGAAATCATATAAATAATATTGAATTAACCAAATATATTAATGTACTTTGCACTTTCTACTGTAAAAGTATTGTTTCAGTTTAATATTTCAGTATCTCATGCCATAATCTGCAATGCATTAACTAATCAAGCGGCAAGACTGCAATGCTGGTCTTAGCTGGTTTAAGATCTGACCAGGGTGGGAAACCAGCAGATCATATAGGTTGGTTTAAGCAGGGGACGTGACCAATGGCAGCTGAGTTTTGTCACTAATCAAAGCATAGATGTCAATTAAAATCATTTCATTGCATCTTGTTTTACCTTTAATGAGCAGAATAGTCTGGGATGTTACAGACATGCGTATGGTGTCATTGTGGATTTCGCAGCTGTAGAGTCCTGTGTCATTGGCTTCAGTCCTTAGAATCTTATATGAGACAGAGGAGTTTTGTTTGGACACCTGAAACTGCTGCCCTGATTGATGAGTGTTGTTTCTCATATCTGTTGAGTGCAGTTTTCTACGTCCCTTGTGTAGACTGATGGATATGTGTTTTTCATTCTCTGCAAGCTCAGGGCAGGACACAAATGCTGTTGCATTTTCATCCACTCTTTTTATTTGTCTTGTACTGCCTGAAAGGTAAAAGCATATGCACATTTTATTTTTAAAAAAAGACGGAGATTGAGAATGTGGTGCAATACGCAGGGAGTGGAGTCGGCGGGTTCCTCCACTGTTGATTTGTTTCTTTAATGCAAAGTTTTATTTTGTAATATTAATTGCACTATATATTATAAAACCTCTCGTTTTGATTCATATTCTGGAGATGCTCAGTTCACTCAGTCATGAATATCCACAAGGACACATTCTGCACACCACGTAAATCAACTTGCACAACTGAATTAAGAAGCAACAGAAATTCTCAAACCTTTGTCGAGACAGTAGTTTGAGGAGGATTCAGTAAGTTCAGGATGGAAGAGGGTAAGGAGAACAGCCATTGCAATGATCCCCTGCTCAAGCATTTCTGCACTGCTGCTCCGAACACGTGAGAACAGGGAAATATGACTTCAGAACTTTTACAGACAGATGCACGAGTCAGGCGGGCTGAGGGGGTGGGGGCTGTCCTAACGGCGTCACAATTCAACACTATAGAAGAGGACTGAGGAAAGCAGCCAAACATTTGACAGGCTTCTTAAATGGCTGATCTTTGCATACATTTTGTACAGACAATTTTTTTTCAGAAAAATTAAGTTCACTTATGGTTACCTTCTTTCGTTCTTAAAGTAATAAAAACAGTGAGAATAATGTGAATATTGACAATGCTTCCATGATTTGAATCATATTTCACTTTATATCATGCATAAAAGAAGAAACAAAGAAAAAACAATATGAAACATGGCTATTTTTGCTGATAACTTTTGAACAGTTTGGAGTGTCTTTTGATTCGGTGCAACAAAGAAGAAACAAAGAAAAAACAAAGCTGCGGGACATAGTTCTGCAAGCATGGCTGGGAGCATCAGACCAAATGCAATTTGACATTTTTATTTGATTTTAGTTGAAATAGTTGAAACAGCAAATGTGACAGACTATGTCATAATATCATTGTTCTCGGTATGACTCGAGGAATCCATCATGACCAGTTTCATTAAAATAGGTAAAGTTATTATAAAGCTATTAGCATTTAAAAAAAAAAAAAAATTATACATCTTGACTGCTGTCTCTAAACGTTTTGAGTAGCTACCTTTAAGTCATGGTCACATACCAAGTTTTGTAACAAAATGCTTGTGCTTTAATAAAATATAGCATTTAACAACAAAATGGCTGACACCCAAAATGGTCGACATGGAAAAATTGGGTACCATTCGACTGGTACGTTGCACCGAATCAAAAGACACTCCAAACTGTTCAAAAGTTCTCAGCAAATAATAGCCATGTTTCATATCTCCTGACCAGTGACCACTAGGTGGCACTGTGCCAAAACGCTAGCCTACAAGTAGCTTCAGGTCATAAGTACTAAGTTTAGTCTGAATACACTAAAGCATTGGGGAGATACAGCCTCATGTCTATTCATAAAAGAAAGGTTTTGTCTATCAAAAATCTTTTAATAACGTTTTGCCAGCACGGTCGGACAAACTATCAAGGAGCAGTTTGAAAAATAGTTTGTTCAAACAATTCAAACTGGAAGGAACATCTTCATGACAGAAAATGCATTCGAATCGTCTTAAGCCAAGAATCAGAGGAAAAGTTATAAACATGAGTGGAAATTTGGACAGTTGGTGGTGCTTGAGTTGAGTTAGGGGGATTGAATTTGAGACTCCAAAATTGCAGTGGTTAATGTTTCGACTGTCCTCTATCTGTGTGCCAAATTTCATCTTGCACAAACGGTTCTATGGGCTGCTATTGACTTGCTGGAGATAAAGAAGAAAACCAACTGATACAATAAACTCAGAATTGATATTTTCCAACCTTCATGTGTAGGGTCTTTAAATGATGAAATGGTTATTCAGGAAGTGAGTCATTTAAACGATTGCGGATTTTTACATAATGAGATTTATACATTGTTTTCTTCACTTTTTTGCATTGAACTTCTCGGCACTCTTCTGCAAGTGACACCTTTCACACACAAATCCAATGTCTGCAGTGCAGCATTTCAGAGGAAGTGAACGATAACAAAAGGAAAGAAGAGGTGTCGCCTGCAGTGTTGTGGTTACATTTTACATTTGTGGTTACAAGTACATTTTACCATCAGCATTTTGTAACATTCTGCTACTGTTGACTGCATTTACGAGCAAGCAAACGTTTCTCTACCTCTGAATGCAGTGTTGATTCTCTATAAGCTGATTAAAATAATGTACATACTGTTTAAAAATAAAATCTCCAAGTAGGAAATAATTACTAACTGTTTAACCAAATCAGTATTTCTAAGGAAAATCATGCTTTGATTATCAACAATACAAATTTTTGTCTTTCAAAAATGAAAATTATCGCATAATTTAGTCACCCTCAAGCCAAGGTGTATGACAGCGCTATGTCACGACCAATTCGTACAAGTGAGTAAAAGGTGGCTAATACGTACGACCTCACTCGTCCGATTTGTCTAAACCCCAATGATGGGTATAGGGCGGGATCAGGGGTAGGTCATTCGTACGAATTAGGCACCTCGTAAAATTCGTATAAATTGCCGTGAGATCGGGTTGCCTTTGTTCAGCCAAGCACAGTTATATTGAAAAAAAAAATCCTGGCTCTTCCCAGCTTTCTAATGGGATAGAATAGTACCTGAAATAGCCCAAAAAAGTGTATCCATCCATCATAAAAGTAATCCATTCAGCTCAAGGGGTTAATAAAGGCCTTCTGAAGCAAAGCGGTGCATTTGTGTATGAAAATTATCCATATTTATACATTTATAAACTATAATCACTGCTTCCGGTAACGGAGTGACCTCTGACCCGACGCATGACTTAAAATGTAGGCATGAAGTATAAGCATGAAGGCATGGAGTATAAGCTTATAAGAATAAACTCTTGCGGTTTAAACAAATAGGGCTGGGCAACAAACCCACATTTCTCTTTAAAAATTCTCATTTTAGACTTTTCATTCGGTGTTTTATTTTGCTCTATCCTCTGCTCTTCCGCATTCGTCAATACGCCATGCGTCGGGTCAGAGGTCACTCTGCCGCCGGAACTAGACTCGTGTACGGCCATTACTGCAAAGCCAGTGATTATAGTTCATGAAATTATGAATATGGATTACTTTTATGATGGATGGATGCACTTTTTTGGGCTTCAAAATCTCAGTTACTATTCACTCCCATATAAAGTTTGGAAGAACCAGGATATTTTTAAATATCATTTTGGTTGTGTTTGGCTGAAAGAAGAAAGTCATAAACATGGCTTGACTTGAGAGAGTAAGTAAATTATGGGATAATTTTCATTTTTGGGAGAACTAACCCTTTAAACCAGATTTGAAAATCACTTGCCGTAACAGATGTAACCACTAATTGGCAGAATACACACTGTCTCCAGCACCTACTGTATTGCTTGGTTAAAATTTACGAGGCTGTGAAATTCAGTTTCTATAGCACCCTTTATATTTATTTAAAAAAAAAAAAAAGTAGGTTCTTTTACTATTTTGAACATTTTCAGTTTTTAAATGGCGTTCTAATCTTCGCCATAGAGTTACTGGACAACAGCACAGATAACAGTTTTTTGAGGTAGTTTTTTCTTGCATTAGTGAGTATTTCCATTGTATGCAACTTTACACATTTACTACTATTATTAGTTACCAACTCCACTAGGTCTGAAATATATTTAGTACGTTTTAATCCCCTGGATCATGCTACAAACAGATGATCTTATAGAACATGATGCATTGCTGTGTCCGTTAGTGGGCTGTGTTTTTTTGTTTACATAGTCTTGCTTTAACGGTCATTAATATAAGATAGTACTGCAAAAAAACAGTTTACTGTAAAGGTATTCTATTGCTGTGATATATTTATTGTCCAACATTTACATTTTAGTACAATTAGCCTACATTTATTTGCTGAATTCACTTATTTCATTGATAATTATTTGTGTATGTAACGTTATGTGTACCTCCTGGGAAACGGTCTAACATTATTATAACTTTATGAACTGATCACTTTATTCTTACCTGTCACACTTAATGTGGAGAGTAATATAATTAATTAAATCCTTGAACTTCCCTGTCTCAAGTTATGTGGGGGGAAAAGCCTGGTTAAGTAGCAACTTCTTTTTAACTGCTATAACGTTAAGTGTTGTGAGTTAAAATAATCACCTAATTATTTCAACCTAAAAATGACCTCTGCACTGGACTAAATATATGTATAATATATGACTGCTGAGTCGCTTTCACTCCAAAATGGCGGACGCGTATTAGGGCTGCTGCTGAGCGCTGGTGTTGCAATAGAACGTTCTATTGGCTTTCACTTCTTGTCAATATACGTTCTTTGTCTTCGCTCTGTTCCTTTACTGAATGCAGAATACAGAATCGAGACAGTAATGTAGACCACAGGAATATGGTCATGCTGAGATTGTAGTGGTCTCAGTTTCACATAATGTTGATGAGTCACACTTGTGTGATGTGGTTAGCCTGCAGGCCGTCTTGTCTTCATACTCATCTTATTTCTTACCCCTTTGAACCCCCATCGTTATCTATAGGTCCCACCTGTGGCATCACCTACAAACTTGTATGTAGAGGCATTAAGTTTAATTAAGGTGTCACAAAGATATGCATTCAAAAGTTTGAGGTCAGTAAGACTTTTAAATGTTTTTGAAAGTAGTTTCTTATTCTCACAAAGGCTGCATTTATTTGATCAAAAATACAGTACCGTAAAAACTACTGTTTTGAAATACGATTAAAATGTAAAATAACTTTTTTTTTTAACAGGTCTGTATTTTAAAATGCCATTTATTTTGGCTATAGCAAAGCTGATTTTCCTTCAGAAATCATTATAATATGATGATTTGGTGCTCAAGAATCATTTTCTTATTCAAAAAGAGTTCAAAAATGATTTGATATAGAAATCTTTTGAAACATTCTAAATGTCTTTACTGTTACATTTAATAATTTAAATGTGTCCTTGTTGAATAGAAGTATTATTATTTATTTTTTTAATTGGTCACACTTTAGATAGGGTCCAATTCTCACTGTTAACTAACTATTAATGACCGTTGCCTCAATAAATTCCTAAAGACTGATTATTGGTTTAAAGGGATGTAGAATATGGTCATGCAGAATAAGGCATTAATATGTGCTTTTATGAGTTCTAATAAACAGCCAATATCCTAGTAATGCTAATAAGCAACTAGATAATAGTGAGAACTAAACCCTAAACTAAAGTGTTACCAAAAAAATTGCTGACAGAAAAATTTCGAACGATACATAGGCTATTCCTTTTTAAGCAACAATAGCACTGTTATTAATTTCACTAGGTTATTTAATTTCAAATATGCCTAGTTTTATTATTTACCACTCAACTATAAATTTAAATATTACAAACATATATTACAAACTTTACGGTTACACTTTACAATAAGGTTTCATTTGTTTACATTAGTTAATGGATTTACTAACATAAACTAACCATTAGCAAACATTTGTTACTGTATTTGTTAATCTTTGTTAACGTTAGTTAATGCAAATACAGTGCATTAACTGTTAACAAATTTGAGCTTTGAACTTTTGATTTTAATAATGTATTAGCCTAAATGTTGAAATTTACATTAACAAAGATGAATACATTTATTAACATTTATGTTGTACTCTTTTACTTTTTAGCCTACTCTTTTAATTGATTTTGTAACTGTATCATATTTTTTTAATTTCTTTAATAACTGTTTTAATTTTCCTTGCTTTATTTTGTGATTATTTTAATTCCTTTCTGTAAAGCACTTTGAATTGCCATGTATGAAATGTGCTATATAAATAAACTTGCCTTGCCTTGTAGAAGTGCAGTTCATTATTAGTTCATGTAAAGTAAGCGTATTTAACTACTAATGAACCCTTATTGTAAAGTGTTACCAACTTTAGTGTTTTGCTTGTAATATGTTAATCGTCAGGGTCAGGAACGCCAAGACGTTAGGCTATAGCCTACTATGCGAGATAAATAATATATTGCGCTCCGAAAATTTCCTATAGCCCATAGAAAATGTGGCCTAATGCATGTCAATGAACATTTCGTACAGGGTATGCTACATATATGCTGCATTCTTTTTAATGGGAAAGCCATTGTGTCAAAACGCCAGTGAGTCGTATTTCCATGCCTTGCATGACGTCACAACGGGTAGGGCGCAATCACATGGATTTCGGGGCTGGACAGGAAACGGAGACGCCAGGAACGCGCATCGGTCCGCAGCTCAGAACGGGAATGGAAGCGGGAGAGAAACGGGAGGCTCGCTCGTCTCATCATCATCATCATCACCATCCTCATCCTCAAATATAAGCGGTCAGCACGGGTAGCGAAACCCCGATTTAAGTGCAGGACCTGGGATTCTGTCGGTGGATTTGCGCAATACATCAGCGGCTTTTTTCCATTGTTACCGTTTCCTTCGGACAAGACAGAAGCCGCAGAACCGTCGGCTGCTTTGCGACAGTAAGCGCTTACTCTTTATTTATAGGCTACTCGCTGCTGCATGCGACCTCCTTTTGAAACAAAGACATTAATGAACCGAGCACGAGCATTAGCTTGTGTATTTTACACTGGCTGTGTATTATTAGCTCATTAGTATCTAGTGATACACAGAGGAAAATCCAGGGAACAGCCCTGAAATTCATACAGCTGTGCAGTGCCTTCATGTCTGAATATCAGGGCTGCTCCCTGTGCCCACCCCCCTGTATTCGATATTAAAATACTGAAACGATTAATGGTTACATTTAGCTGATTTGTCAGTTTTTGCACAATAGAATAAAGAATCTGGAATAGTGAGGCGAGGTTAATCAGTCTGTCAAATAGAGGATGGGGTGCATCTCCATCTATCTGAATAGCCTACATCTGCTGTTGTTACGGATCTTGAGGCTGGTTGAGATGTTAATTCGCTGTAAGCCTGTTTGGTCTCGTTTCTGCTGTTATTGGTGTCCCCCCATCCCCCCCCACCCCCCCTCATTGTACCTGGTGGAGTGTGTTCTGCAGTAACACATACTGCACACAGATGAGCTGTTGCCAGATTGGACCTCCCCTACACACACACACACACACACACACACATACACTTCAGGCTCCACCCTTTGCCGTGACAGCTGTGGGTTTAGTGCCAGTCTTGGTGCCCGTGCAGTGGAGGCCTATTTTCACACATATTTGTCCATCTTGTCTGAGATTGTGTATACTTTTACTTTAGCAAATATTTATTTTTCAGGCTTTATTTCGGAAATTTTCCTTTAAATGAAAGGTCATTTGTAACATTATATGAGGTATGCTGTTACAATGAATCCTGCCATTAAATCGTTTTTCACCATGTAAACACTAAAACAGTTCACATAACAACAAAAATGTATAGCATGCATGATCAAACCGTTTTTGGCCAACAATGTAAAAATGTATATATGTAAAAAATTACATTTACATCATCAACAACAAAAAATACTTTAGGCTAATACTTGTATTCAGCAAGGATTTATTAAATTGATAAAAACGATCACTTTGTCATTGTTACACAGCATTTCTGTTTCAAATTAATGTTGTTTTGAACTTTCTATTCATCAAAGAATCCTGAAAAATTTTATTATGGTTTCCACAAAAATATTAATCATTTTCAACATTTATAATAATAATAGAAAATTATAGAGCAGCAAATCAGCTTATTAGAATGACTTCTGAAGGATCATGTGACGCTGAAGACTGGATTAATGATGCTGAAAATGCTCAGATTTGCTATAACAGGAATAAATTGCATTTAAAATATATATTAAAATAGAAAACAGTTATTTTAAATTGTAATACTATTTCACAATATTATAGTTTTCTGTATTTTTGATTAAATAAATGCAGCTTTGGTGAGCAAAAGAGACATAAAAAAAAAAAAAAACAGACCCCCAAAGAGGAGTAGTGTGTAGTGGTCACAACAGTCCAAAATCATGTCTTTATGGCTCTTTTAATGCTACTTTAACAGTAGATTGCAGATGACGGTCATATAAGAATGTACTATCATCTTTCATATGCATCTTTGATGACTTCAGTAGAGGCTATAGCAGACTGGAAGAGCTCAGATCTGAAATGTGTATCATTGCATTGGTACAGAGGAAATATTCTAATAGCAATCTCTTTGCTTTAGATTTTGGAAGCTTTAGTGCTCTTGCTGCTGGTAATGCATTAAATTTGAGATTTATTTCTCCTGCACAGACTGCTGTTGCTTCAGTCTAATCCAGTGGGAGCAGTAGAATGTGTGCTGAGAGGGATGTTAGAGGGATGTTTTATATAGGAATTACAATGGGACATTTTTCTTCAATGTTGCTATAAGGTTCCCAAAATGCATTGTTAGTATGAGGCCCCTAAAATGCATTGTTAGTGGAATGTGCAGAAATAATTCTCATTACCTCTCACCATATGTGCAGCAGCAAGCCAGTGTCCATTCCCACCGGATCCCTCTTTCTAGAGCTGGCCTACTATACCAGAATGACGTCAAGTGATTGTGAAACTAGGGTGGATGCTGGCAGTGTGGACCCTGGGGTTCAAATGCAGAGAGTCTAGCGGCCTGGATCTTTTTCTGCTTGATAGATTCTTTGTTCTAAGTGATCGTAAATGAGTCCTGATAAAGATCCAGGTTCTCTGTGTTGCTGACCTTTGCGGCATGAGCCGATATCTGACAACTCGCACTGCGCCCACTCTCAGTACTGAAACTGGAGACGACTGGGGGGCTCTTCAGGACGTAGGAGAAGAGCAGACGAAGAGAAAACGGCCAGCTAGGATGAAAGGGAGTGAAATGATTTAAATTAATAGCGTCCCACGAGTCCCGGACGAAAGGACGTCCTTTGTTGGGGCAGGAGCAGGTCAACCGTGCGCATCAATCTTCAGTGCAGCACAAGTGCAATATTGTTAATGTTTTGTGAGTGAGGGGGGACTTCGTGCCAATTTGAATCAGCTCATTTAGGTGACATCTGCTCTATAGCAGCCTGAATGTATTGTCAGGTGTGTGTGATCTGTCATCGGCTTAGTTTCGCTCATGAATGGCACTTGTCTGACTCTATGCAGATGTTTGCTCCCTTGGATAAAGCAGACATTAGACCAGAGCCTGATTTGTCATCAGAATGATTTGTCATATAAACCCCCCGTCTCCATAACACTGTAAACCTGTGAAGGTGAATTGAGGTGACTCATGTCAGAGTGTTTGTACACATGGCCTGTTGAGCTTTGCATTGTGACCCAATGTTTTATTTAGGCGTGTTTGGTTCTGTATTATGTTCACATCAATGAACTGTCTTACAACAATGGCAGATTTTGCCCCCTTTGCATTGGCTTCCCTTCTAACAGCACTGCGTACATTGTAACCTGCCTATATTGGGTAAAAGATTAAAAGTGTTTACAGCCTCTCAACAACTGTTGTTTTAGAAACATTGGCAGCTGCCACAGGCAGTGACACGGCTTCATCTGTGTGTGTGTGTGAGAGGTAAACTGTTGGAGAGGGAGATTCATTGCGTTCATGCACTCAATTTGCTATCAAAATGCATGAATTATTTACAATGACCAAAACTGAAGTAGCAACAGATCTTTTCTTCCCTATTGTGGATGTATAGTTAAATAGATTATTGAAAAAGAACAAATGCCGGTCAAGGACTTGGTTCTGTGAATCGGTTGTTGATTAGATGGAGGCAGATCTGAATGTGAGCTTTCAGTCGATTGTATGAAAGAGTTTAAGCAATGATTGGAGAAGGATATATTGCACCAGAGAGAAGTCAGTCATTTTTAAAGCAAGATCTGTTAATGACATTTTTAATTTACGAGGTCAAACGCATGCATGGAAGAATTGATCACAATGAGATCTATAACATGTATTTAGAAAATAGATGAATTTTTATGTCATGCCGACTTTAAGATGAAGTGTATGTTTTCAGTGTTACAATAATTTGACCGGTTTTACTGTAATTTGTAGTGCACTAAAATAAGCCATTTGTAGATTGTTTGTTTCCCATGAAAAGAGGAAGTATTGTTGTTCTGTGGTCCTTTAAAACATTGCTCTGTCTGATTGAGCATCTCGACCAGCACAGCAACATGAGCCCAGCCAATGGTGTGAGTTTGGGGGCAGGACTATCTGATTGACGGGGTTGGAAAAAGCTTGTTTGAGAACAAACATAATTTTTGCAATTCTGTTTGGAGACACTAATGGCACAGAAATTACACACTCCCAAAAGCTTCTTTGTCATGCTTTCTACCACATGAAATGCTGTCACTGAAAACATAATCTACTTAAGACATATTGTTGGAAAATAAATGTTAGGCCCTGATGCATTTCTTGAAATCTATTTCAGTCTGACTGCTCTGATTGGATTTCGCGTGGTTTATGTGACTTTCTAATGGCACGTAAAATGTAAACGTCAGATGTTGTTATAGGAATAACAAGGTTATAAAGTATTAATTGCTGGACAAGCAGAAAATGACAGTATAACGGAGACATGTTTTGCCGCCAGAGACAACAGCACTTAATAAAGCCACATGTACCAGCCTCCTACAGTATTGCCGCTGCCTGATAAGACGCAGTAGTCCAGCGGAGCGATACACAATGTCATGTTATAATTAAGACAACTTCTGTATTGGAAACCCCTCCATGTTGATGTTGTTGTTGTTGTTTTTGGCGTATACCTGCGCCAGCGCTAGGTCATTGCCATACAATCCAATGCGGATATTCCGGAAAACCGAAAGAGCGGCATGGACACACAAATCAGATCTGAACAGTTGGGATACACAATGTGGATGTCAATTTTAGATCAGATTCCAATTGGATACACATATAATCGGATATGGAATGACAGTGTGAACGTAGCCTTAGTTTTTGAGTTAAGCTATTTTAATTGCCATTATTAGAGGCTGTGCCCAATGATCTGTTATGAAGAGCATTTTTATAAACCGCTGATTAAATATGATCCACACCTCAGAGCTTTACCTTGAGTGTTATACATCTCACTTATTTATTTCGTCTTATATATCTTCTTTGACAAACTCTTTAGGTGTGTTCACATTTACCATACGGATTTTGACAGACGAAAACGGCTCATTTAAATAGGAATCCGCGCAATTGAAAATTTCACATGAGGGCGAAGAATTTCACCACGCTCACCCTCATGCTGTTGCAAACCTGTATGACTTGGCAAGAAAGTCATTTGTATAAAGGTGAGTAAACGATGACAGATTTAGATTTTCGGGTTAACTAATCCTTTAAGACCACAGATAGTGGAGTGGTTCTTTTTAACAGGATGCAGCCTTCATTTGAGCTCTTTTAGCCACTGACAGTCAATGAGATTAAGTGTCACATTATACTGCAGCCAAGATTTTATGGACACAGTTGACCTTGGCAGCCTTTATCCCCACGTCCCTCTGAGAGGAGTGGCTGTTTCCCACAGGACACGAGCTAAAGGGAGAGAAGGAATGAATAACCAGAGTTCTATCAGTTCTGCTCAAGGACTACCATCAGCCGAGTGTGAAGTGACACTCTCAATGTGTGCTGTTTGTCCTCCTTTTGTGCATAACTGACACAAGTTTCTCTGCCCTTGCATTCTTCAGGAGTGCTTCAGAAATGCAATACATGTGATTCTTATTATAAGGCACCGTATTAAGGGATAATGCACAGTCAACTGCTCATTACAAAATAAACCAGATGGAGTAATCAGGACCCCAATGCGAAGGAAAGGTGTCTTGTTGTTGTAACACCCCAAATAGGGTGGAGTGGTAACGACCTGATGATTGTATAGCCTATTATCCTGCTTATTACATGGCCACTTACCAAATAAATATTTAAATTACATATTGATTTGAGTTATGTTGTTTCATTATGTGAAAAGAAAGAGACTGTCGACTCATACAAGAGCTGAAGGATATCAGCTAGGATATCAGTCAGTGGACCTTATGATAGGGTAGACGTAATATTTCTTTTAATTAGACATACAGTATATTGATGATATTTGTAGGGGCAGTCTTGGCCTACTGGTTAGAGAGTTAGAGACTGGTAATCCGATTCTCAATACTTGCAGGAAGTGACTGAGAAAGGCACCTATTACCCAATCGCTCCCTGGGCGCCGCTGCAGAAATGGCTGCCCACTTGTCTGGTTATGTGTATGCACGGTTTGCAGTGTGTGTGTTTACTACTCACTGCTCCCAACGTGTGTAACTTGAATGGGTTAAATGCAGAGTTTTGGTTCTGAGTATGGGCTATCATACTTGGCCTTCACATGTCACCTTAATACTGTAAAACCCCCATTTTATTAGAAAAAAAACAAATGGACTTGACTTTACGGTGTGTTATGCAGTTTAGTGGTTATTGTACCAAATTACTTGTTTGACAGCAGAATGATTGAGCAACCAGAATCAAGTATTCCATGTAATACGTTTTTTTTTAATTTATTGTTATTCCATTGATGTTCAGTGCTGATAGAGAGCTTTAAATGTGTTTGTGTGAGGCAGATTTGCCTTTGGCGCTTTCTGAAATTGCTGTAAGTTCGAGGAGATGTTTCTGTATGTCTGTCAGTGCTGTAGATCATCAAATTGTGTTGAAGTTGTCAGCAGTTGCATTTGTTGATGAAAGGTGGTATATTAACATCTAAGTAATTTGTTTGTATGCCATGATATTTTGCTGATTCATACTGTTGCCACCTGAGCAGCTTTTGTTTTGGTAGATAGGTGGAACTATGCCTCACCCAATGTAAATACACATGGGTGTATTTCAGCCATATGCATTTCAACATGTTTCAGCCAATCAGCTCTCCTCCTCCTCCGGCAGTGTGCAGATATGGTTTCAGTAAAAGGTGAAGAAGAGTTTAGTAAGATGTAGTGTGTAATTTCTATACTGTCTGGTTGTGGCATCACATGGTCTAATCTGCTTGTTTGAGAAGCCCAACTTGGCACCAATGATATGAGTTTGGAATGGGACTAACTGTTCATTTGAACCAAGAAGTCTCTTATGTTCTCCAAGGCTGCATTTCTTTGATCAAAAATACAGTGAAAACAGTAACATTGTTAAATATGATTATAATTTAAAATAACATGTTTGAGTTTGAATGTATGTTAAAATGTAATTTATTCCTGTGATGGCAAAGCTGGATTTTCAGCATCATTACTCCAGTCTTCAGTGCCACAACATGATCCTTCAGTAAATCATTAAGTCACTCAAGGACCATTTCTAATTATTATCAATGTTGAAAACAGCTGTGTTGCTTAATATTTTTGTGGAAGCCATGGTAGTTTTTTTTTTTTTTGAGGATTCTTTGATGAATATAAACGTCAAAGGAAAATCATTTATTTTAAATAAAAATCTTTTGTAACATAAGTCTCTTTAATGTTACGTGATTAATTAAATACATCTATTCTTTCTGAATAAAATATGAATTTCTTTAAAAAAACAAAACTTTTACAATTTGTCTTAAATTGTCATATCATGCCTTAAAGGGGTCATGCATTAAGAAATACAATTTTCCTGGATCTTTTGACAAGGTCATTGTACTATAAAAATATCCTTTTCTGAGTTTCAGAACTCCGAACCCAAAACTTTATCGTTAGTCTAAACAGCTTTTATTGATACGATGCTCAGAAAACGTCTCGTTTCGGATTTTGTCACATTATTACGTCATAGTGTGACGAAAGACTGCCTTTGCCGAAGAAGATTAACACCTACTTTTTTCATCTTTAGCCCCGCCCACATATTTGTACGTGTCATTACTTCAGCAACGAAACAATAGAGATGCTTCTGAGGATTACAAGATGTTTTGAAGTGCCAAGTTGTGGGAAACAGTCTTTTCATTGCCGTCCTTGTGATTCTAACATTAAGAAAGAGTGGATGAACTTTATTTTTTAACAAAGTTCTAGTCACATCGCGTCAGTAAGACATGCCTGTCCATTTGTTCATTTCATTATTATTATTTTTTTTACTTCATGTCCCCTTTAATAAATTAAAAATAATACATTAACATTTAGCAAAGTCTCTCATTCTGGTATATATTTGATGTATATTCTCTTTCTAGCCTAGATCCGTCGTTTAATCAAATGTATAGCAGCACAAATTACAACCAACGAGATAGAGAGTGAAAAAGAGAAGGTTTATTTGTAATATTAGAATGAGAGTGTAAGAAAGTGTCAGACTCTAGGGGGTTGTTGGAGAGTGGGTTGTTTTTTAAGGATATTGTAGATATTAGCAAGTGGTACTGTGTTTTTTTTGTTCAGTATGACAAAAGAAGCGACCTGCTAGCAATCGGCTGTTAATGCTAGCGACCCACTGTTTCAGTCCTGACCTACTCTTGTAAGGCAGCCAAGTGTGTTCGGGGAAGAGAGTGTGAGAGAGTGACAATGGGGGTAGAGTTCGCATGATAGAGCATCAACCATCACTGCTTGTGCTGTCTCTCTGTCAGCTCAAATAGTGGCAGTCTCTGACTGCATGATAACTACAGAGTTATCTGTGTTCCCAAATCTCAGCCTGAACAAATTTCTGCTTGTCCTTGTCGGTGCAATCCGAGCGCCACAAGTTGTTCTGTCTTGACCTGTAAGTGGTTGAATCTCTGAGATCTTACCTTGATGTAACCACGCAACCCATTTTGTTATTGGTTTTATAGAGGATTCATAAAAAGTGGTAATCTCTCAGCAGCAAAATTGTAGGCTTGCCAGAAAGCCAGATCGTAAAAAGAAAGAGTATGAATAGAGGAAACGTTCTGGCGAGTTGATATGATGTTAAAATCCGTGCTTGGAAAATCTAACCTCATTTGCTTTTGGTTCACTCGTCTAATGTTGTTGTTTCCCGTCGTGCCAAGCTTTCTGCTCTGTTCCCTGTGTGGTGGACCGGGGGAAGAATGAGAGGATGGAGATCAGGATGCAGGTTTATGGTCTTCTTCCCTCTCTGTTTATTGATTCATTGCGACGTTTATGTTATTAGCTCAGTTCTGACCGTGAGCAGTGTCAGCTGGTTAAGGTCAAGCTCTTGTTCAAGGTGAATGAGAAATGTAGAGATGTTGGCAGTATCGTTTTAATTTGTCTGAGAAAGAATGATCAAGATGAAGAGAGAGAGAAAAGAGTTCAGTGTGATTCATTTTAGTGGATTTGTTCGGACAGTACATGTTAATCAACACGTTCAAAATGATTCATTTGAGTTATGAGTTGAGAAATTTTACTGCTGTTTTTACTGTTATTTAAATTGTTTTCTAGTTTCATTAATTATGAAATCAATATGTGAAATATGTTATATTTGAACAAATTTTGCCCCTCTAAACAGATGCTATGTACCAGTTAGCTACTTTTTTGTTTTAACTTTTATTGCAACTACTGTTACAAAAGGGTAGCTTGACCAGTTTGAAACTTTAGCTTCCCAATCTACAAGCTACTCTCATAATTCAAAGTTAGTTTCAGCACTGGGAGTAACAGTATCCTCGATATATCCAGGTCTAAGAGTGAACTCCTTACACAGAAAATCATTTGATCGTGTTATGACATGTCTGGAACAGCTGTGGTAATGCAAGGAGAGACATAATTACATCCCAGCTGTTTTTCCCTCTAACATGTCCAGCTCTGAGGTAAAGGAGAGGCAAATGTTCCTGGATGTTTACAGGAAATTGTTGAAGTTTGTTCAGATTGACACCTTTATTTCGTTTAACTTGTGTTTATTGACAGAAAAAATAGGTTTCTGGAAACTCTCAGAAAAGTGTAAGATTTAGGCCAAAGTTCAGAAGAAATTTTCCAACTGTCTGAAAGTTGTAATGGAGAAATTAGATGTTGGGGCAGAAAGTCTTTATATGTTTAGTAAGGAAAGGGAGCATGTAGACAGGAAAGGTGTGCACACACACATATAGTTGGATTAAGCATATTGTTGCCTGTTACTATTTTTAAACTGAATATTTAAAAATATTTCATTATAATTATTGTTAATGTTAAATATTGAAATATATTCTTCTGTTTAAAAACAGCATTTGTTTGTCATTACATCTTACACTATCTCTTAAAGCCCCTGTTTTCTCTCTCTCTCTCTGTGTGTGTGTTTTGAGGATTCACCTCGTTTGTGACGTCATGGCCTAGACCCTCCTAACACCATCCCAGAGCCAGACTCTCTTTGGGTGGCTGAAGAGTGGCATCATGTGCATTGTGTCCTCAGGGTCCAAAAGGGTGCAATTAGGGATGGGCGATATGGCCTCAAAAATGAACACAATATTTTTTCCATATTTATCAATATAGATATTCATCACCGTATACAGTATATTTTGATAATGCTACCATATTTTTATTTTATTATTCATTGATGATCATCTTGTGCTTTTACCCGCGACTCAAATGTGAACAGCAAAAAACATCTTTTGCCATTAATTCTTGGCTTGTTATTGTATGGGAATTTCATGAGACAAAGTACAAATGCTGAGTAAATCGTGTGTATGTGATATTGAATCTGTGTAATGGATCTGATCCACTCGACTGGTCCTTTTAGATAAAACTCCTCTTGGGGTTGTCCAAGTCATGTAGCAGCATGTGTAGCATTGGTTATCCTGTTGTAGATGCCTAAATGCAATGATGAGAGTTCAATTCAGTCATACAATAGGTCAGCAAACCTAATTTACTATTAAACTTAAAGGTGCAGTAGGACATCTGGGAAAATGCTAACTTTAGCCTGATAGCACTAAAAGCATACATCCCACCCTCCCTGCCATAGACATATTTATGATTTTTAGAGAAAACTTTATAGTACAGTTAGTAACAGTACTACAGTACCAAACGTAAACAAATTCTTAAAAACGGAATTAGATGCAGCAAGATTTCGGTTTGTTCAGCCAGCAAACCTTGTCAGTGTGTAATATTTCTTGCGTGCCAGGGGTTCCACGATGAGAGTTTGGTTGTTGCTGCTTGCCTGCCATTCTCGCTCTGTCTGCGCAGTGTACGTGAACGTGCTGATGACTTATTATGTCTGCGTAAACCGGCTGCGCAGTGGTATGCAAACAAACATTGACCGACAGGGAACACATGCTATATGACCGTTGGGACCGAACACAGCGATTGAACGAACATCCTATGGTCCTACGCCTTCGACAGACGACATATATTTATAAAAATACATTTAGACCGCTTAACAGAGTGATTGCTATCAGGATATGAGGAGACTTTCAACCAGCGTAACAAAAAATGTTTCTGCAGAGAATCACCTACGGCATATTTAATGCAAGTGTGATGGCTGCACAATGAAAAGGTTCTTTAATCCTATATCACACCAAGTGAGCTGCCTGTGTAGGCAGCATTTTAGGGTATCATAGGTGTGTTCCCAACTTCCCAATGTAAATTTTGAGTACGTTTTAAAGATACATCCATCCTAGAATGCATGGCAACAACGAAGCCTTAAAGGGATAGTTCACTGTTGTCATATTTGGCTCATGGATACCATGTCAGCATTGAAACATTTCCACTATTGCGTGCTTCTTAATACTCAGCATGTGTGTGTTCTGAATCAGATCGCTCTGACCCTCCAGTGGCGCCAACCGTGGTGCGCAGAAACTAATCAGCTTCTCTGCGATTAAACCCAGACATACACACACCATTGTGTGTATAAATGTGATAAAGACTGCTACTGCGGTGTGAAAGTAGAGATGGCTCATGGATTTGTGGGATAAAATTTCAAAGCAGGTCTGGTGGAGTTATGATGGGTCTTCAGCACTCCTGCCTAAGGCGTTTCACTCTTATGGAATAGCTTGTCATTGTGTTTTGCTTTCATTTTCATTGCTATATTCATCTTTTTTGTGCATGATGCTGAGGATGAAGTAATCTTTTAATTCTGTCCGATACCAATAAGCTGATCATTATTTTTATTTTGTCTGAATAAATGAAAAAGAAAACACTGAAACTTATTAGTCAAATTACAAGTATTATTAAATTATTAGTGTTATCTTTTTTATATTTTAAGTTTTCTTTTAAATTTGGCTCATGTTATTATGAAAATATTCATGCATTCGAATGCTCAGGTAAGATGATGCCTGTACCGTCTTGCCCTCTTTGCTCGCTTTGATCACTTTTGCTTTTATTCTAGTTCACTGACTCGTTCGTTAAGCTGAACAGCCAATCAGAGTTCTCTCCCTCACCAATGGTCCGACGCCAATTCAACATGCTTAATCGGCCCAAAAAAAACCAGACGGTGTCTGACTGGAGCCAACTGTATGGAACACACCGAAAAACCTAAGCCAACCGACGCTCAAAAATGTCCCGACGGCCGACCGTCGGCATTTTGTGTCCCGGCCTTAATGGACGTTCTTTATTTCAATGACAAATGTACATTATCTGCAGATCTCTTTGTGCATAGTTCAAATGTGGGCATGTTTGTAAGGCACCTACTGTAGCTGACTAAATCTGAGAGATGCTTTGGAATAATGCCTTACACACACACACCGCCATCCCATGTCTACCGGCAGATCCCAGTGCACTGAGATCACTGTGCATTTCCGGGAAAGGCCAACAGCCTGCAGAGAGATCGATATGGATGAGGTATCTTCTCATGCTTTCTCTCCCATCCAGAGGGAAAAATAGGAAGTGATCGCTGTTGGTTATGAGTCTTTACATTTATGACATTTAAATTGAAATCGTTTTTACTCTGATACCGAAACATTCTGCTGATGCACATTAGAAACTCTTCCCGTCTGTACATACTGGCTACTTTCTTCTAGTCTATAACATCACTTCGAAACTCCGGATACGGTTCTATTTTTGTATTGGAGGAAATGGCTGCAACCAATATTGTTTCTGCTTTGTGTTGTTTCTCCACCAGCTCCATTTTAACACTGGTCATTCTTGTTGGTGTGTTTTCCTGCTATGATCTAATGTATAAGCGATTGTCTCTTGTGTATCCTTATTGACTGCTGCTATTTCATCTTTGGCCACACTAACGCAAAGCACGCCCCAGTTTTGCTAACTCTCAGGGAAGGTGTGACTGGTTTTCTGTCCATGTGGCCCAGTTTAGGACACTCTGGGTAGAAAAGTCTGACATGTGGTCATGGGAGTTGGGCCACTCAAAGCATAACTCTCCCATAAAAGACAAGCACACAGAGAGGCTTTTGTGTGAGATTTGTTGGAGGTCGTAGTGGGTGGTGGTTGAGTCATATTTTTGTGTTTATGTTCATCTATGTCACTGGCCAGAGAAATTGTCTAGATGGACCACGTTCTTTCCTTTTTACTTTATGTATGTGTGTCTCTTATGAGACTAGAGCCTTTTCACACCCTTTATAAGAGTCACATGTTCACATAATGTTCTCAGTCAGTGGTTAAAGGGTTAGTTCACCCAAAAATGAAAATTAAGTCATTAATTACTCACCCCCATGCTGTACCAACCCCGTAAGACCTTCGTTCGTCTTCGGAACACAAATGAAGATATTTTTGATTAAATGTGACAGCTGGATCACTCCTCCATAGGCTCCCTAAGGGAATGAATCCTGACGGCCCAGAAAGTCAATGAAGAAAATGTTTAAATATTCCATGTCACAACAGTGGCTCAACTATAAGTTTATCAAGCGACGAGAATACTTTTTGTGCGGAAATAAAACAAAAATAACGACTTTATTCGACTATTCCTTTTCTTCCTTGTAGGCCTGAAACGAGACTTCAAGAGATTTCCACGACGCACGCGCGAGAATTGCGATCTCCTTCAACTACTTCAGTTAAGTTCTCGCGCGTGCGCGTCGTGGAAATCTCTTGAAGTCTCGTTTCAGGCCTACAAGGAAGAAAAGGAATAGTCGAATAAAGTCGTTATTTTTGTTTTATTTCCGCACAAAAAGTATTCTCGTCGCTTGATAAACTTATAGTTGAGCCACTGTTGTGACATGGAATATTTAAACATTTTCTTCATTGACTTTCTGGGCCGTCAGGATTCATTCCCTTAGGGAGCCTATGGAGGAGTGATCCAGCTGTCACATTTAATCAAAAATATCTTCATTTGTGTTCCGAAGACGAACGAAGGTCTTACGGGGTTGGTACAGCATGGGGGTGAGTAATTAATGACTTAATTTTCATTTTTGGGTGAACTAACCCTTTAATGTAAGATACTTGCATTTATTAAACCAATGTTTAACCAATTAAACCAAACCAAAACCAGTCTGACCATTTAAGAAAAAAAAATATACACTACTGTTCAAAAGTTTGGGTCGGTAAGATGTTTTTGAGAGAATTCTCTTATGCTCACCAGTCACCAAGGCTGCATTTATTTGATGAAAAATACAGTAAAAACAGCAATGTTGTGAAATATTATTACAATTTCAAATAACTATTTTCTTTTTGACTATATTTTAAAATATAATTTATTCCTGTGATGGCAAAGCTGAATTTTCAGCGTCATTATTCCAGTCTTCAGTGTCACATGATCCTTCAGAAATCATTCTAATATGATGATTTGCTGCTCAAGAAACATTTCTTAATATTATCGATACTGAAAACAGTTCTTCTGCCTAATATTTTTGTGGAATTTGCTGAATTAAAGTATTAATTTCTTTCAATAATAAAAAAAATCATACTGACCGCAAACTAGGTCAGACATTTGGTCTTTATAAGTAGAGTTTGGGGTTTCCAAAAATAAGTATGAGTAATTGCCTTAGCAAATAGCACTAATGAGTTATTCTGCCCTCTGTCTTGTCATAAAGTGACCTATCTAAGAATGTGCTCAGATTAAAAAAAAAATATATATATATATATATTTATGACAGAATTCCCTAAAGGTGGATCGCTTGAAGCACTTAAAATACAGTTTACATTTTGTCTCATGGAAATAGTTTTTGGGATTGCATACAATCCTCTGTTTTAAAACGATGCTTGCTGAAATGCCATAGATTTAACATTGAAAAGCAGTGGATTGCCTACTACTTGAAGTGCTCTATTTTCTCTCTTGAACTGCTTGAGTTCTAATTACCAGCTATGATACTAGCTATGATGCTTAAGAGTGTTTTCTTGAATGGGTGATGGTAATTCTTCTCTGAGGCTTCAGAGAGAGAGAGAGAGAGAGAGTGTGTGTGTGCAGTGGCTTTCATCATTTAAACACCCATCAAAGCCATAGTATGGCCTCTGGTCCATTCCTTCTACGAGTCCTATTGACCTAATAATGTCTCTCTCGGTCTCCGCTACATCCCTCCACACCACCAGCAGCTCACAGGCTCTACCAGGTTAATTCCAAACGTAGGCCTGGAGGTTGAAGAGACAGGTGACACACTAAAGCTCGTGGCGCTGCAGTCAGAGGCTGTCAGTAGCTCCCTCCGTTCCTCTTTTAATCTGTGTCTGTCCGGAGGGGGGAGCGGGGCTTCCTCTTTACAGCTCTGACTTTGAAATGAGAGCTGTAGGGCCAGACACGCGCATGCAGATACACACAAACATTAATACAACAAATACACACAGCTGCCTGCCTGCTTCATCTGTGAAAGAAAACAGGGAAGCATGACCTGGTACAAGCTGCTGTGACTGTTTATTAAACATCAGTCTGTAGAATGTTGTCGTCGTGTTTTTTACTCATTAATAATCACCAACCTAGATCTAATGAGAAAATTTTACAATTTTGTACGAATTCATAAGAATTTGGCAAAACCTAAAATAATTATGAATTGCCGTGAGGTGTGCTGGGTATTAAACAAATACTACCTTTATTTTAAAAATGTAAAACATGATACACACTTGCATGAGATGAAGACTCGGTCATAGCAGTAGCCTAATAAAAGCTGTGTTATTTATTTTACATGGACAGGTCGCATCATGGGAGCATACTTATGCCAGATTCATGGTTTTTATTGTTAAAATCGAGTAATTTCAATCGGAATCTGCGCAATTTGGAATTTCGCATGAGAGGGAAAGATTTCCACACACCAATTTGTTGGCCATGCGAATTTGCAGTGTTGACCAACAGAAAGCTTCTTGGTTTGAAAGTGACTTTTGTTCAAACTGTGCCTATCAAAATTATGCTTTGTAAATAGAGTAACATCACTACTTTCAGTTATTTAATCGATTTTTTTTTCATTGTAGCATTATGCGCAATATGTATTTTACAATAAAATAGAGCTGCACGATTAATTGTTAAAAGAGTGCAATCTCGATTTAAACACCCACATTCCTCATTCCTAAATAACAACGATTCGTACGATCACAGCAAACATTCAGATGTGCATTGGCGCTGTCACTGATCCAGAGAGAGCATTTATCATGTAGGTATGAAAAAGCTTCACAAACAGTCTTTTCAACCACACAGGATTGTTATTTCTGTGTTACAAATATTCATCACTGAAGAACTTGGATGAAAGTTTATTGTTCGGATATAGGCTAAACGCTGATGTCTACAGTAGCGATCAAAATAGTAAATCAACGTTTGATGTAACAGCGCTTCAAATAGCGATTTGTCAAAAAGCCTTACACTTGTCGCCACCACCATTCATTCAAGCCTATTTTAAATCGTTCATTTAGATTCATTAAACATTTTGAATAGAATGCAGCATTTAACATTTGTCAGAACCTTTAGTAAATTACATGTTATTTTGTTAGTTGTGTGTTAAGAATCGTGGGAGAATTGTGATATCTGTTTAAAAACAAAACAAAATCATGATTCTCAATTTATCCAGAATCGTGTTGCTCTACAATAAAGATGCAATAGCATTACACTTCTACTCACTGGAAAAATAGCTATTTATTTTATTTTTTTATATAATTTTTTATATTTTATATCAAAAGCATGAGTTTTAGGGATGCACCAATATGAACATTTTGGTCGATACCGATAACCGATAATTCTTTATATTTGAAAGCCGATAACCGATATATTGGCCAATAAATCTAACTCCAAAATTGTATATATTTTTTGATTACAAAAGCAAAAGTCTCACCATTAAAAGCCATGTCCCAAGCTATTTTAAAGGGTTAGTTCACCCAAAAATGAAAATTAAGTCATTAATTACTCACCCCCATGCTGTACCAACCCCGTAAGACCTTCGTTCGTCTTCGGAACACAAATGAAGATATTTTTGATTAAATGTGACAGCTGGATCACTCCTCCATAGGCTCCCTAAGGGAATGAATCCTGACGTCCCAGAAAGTCAATGAAGAAAATGTTTAAATATTCCATGTCGCAACAGTGGCTCAACTATAAGTTTATCAAGCGACGAGAATACTTTTTGTGCGGAAATAAAACAAAAATAACGACTTTATTCGACTATTCCTTTTCTTCCTTGTAGGCCTGAAACGAGACTTCAAGAGATTTCCACGACGCACGCGCGAGAATTGCGATCTCCTTCAACTACTTCAGTTAAGTTCTCGCGCGTGCGCGTCGTGGAAATCTCTTGAAGTCTCGTTTTTTTTTTTAAAAGTGATTCCAATCATATTTCAAGCAATTCAAAACCATCATGGTGAACAGTGCTCATCTGAAGCGTCTCAGCTGAAGGAAATAATCCATTATTTACCGGCTTTATTATATCGGCCAAATTTTCTTATCAGGCCAAAGATATCAATAACAATCAAAAATGAACATATCAGTATAGGCCGATATCGTGTCCGATATATCGCTTGTCTTTCTCTTTTTCAGAATGAAACCAGCCTATGGCACGACATCCTTTCACTAGTGCGGTCGCGTGTAAATGCTGGCGAGGCAGTATCAGGTCAGTGTGTATTCACTGCTTGTGTTGATGCTGTATGACAGCTCTGTTGCTCCTCTCTGATGTCCTGCGACACATCCCTGCATCCCTGTGCCAGTCAGACCAGCAACCTGCAACTGTGCTCTGCAGCTCGTGTCCTCCTAGCATCATATCTCTCTCTTGCTCAGCTGTTAATCATTAGAAAAGGGAAGTGTATCAGTTTTCGTCTGCATGGACAGAAGGATGCGAGCCACTGGTGGAGGAGGTCACAGTGATAATAATCACTCTTTTGTTTCCCTTGCCATCAGTATGAACGAGATGTAACAAGCTCATAACATTAGTCTTTGTGTGGCTTCCTGCCGCTGAGAGCGGATCCTTGAATTTGAATTGCAAATGGATGTGATTTTCTTCACTGGGTGCGCAGAAAGTGTGTTTGTGAATTGGTGAGTGGTTTAGATTGGCTTAACTTTAAGATTTGGTTTGTTTTTATGGCATAATTCATTATGTTTGGCGGTGGCAGTGGCTCAGTGGTTCATGTAGGTTGTCTACAAACCCGAAGGTTGGTGGTTCAATCCCCGGTTCCACCTGACCAAGTGTCGAGGTGTCCATGAGCAAGACACCTAACCCCAGCTGCTCCCGACGAGCTGGATGGCGCCTTGCACGGCTGACACCGCCGTCGGTGTATGAATGAGTGTGTGAATGGGTGAATGTGAGGCAAATTGTAAAGCGCTTTGGTGGCCATTGGCTCTGTGAAAGTGCTATATAAATGCAGTCCATTTACCATTTACCATGTTTAGGGTTTTTTTTGGAAGATGAATGTATAAATACCCGGAGAAGGTAACAGAGACAGCTAGTAAATTTTTTTTTTTTTAGTTCAACCAGAACAGTTGTCTAGTGAACAGCTGTGTAGACATTAAGAAGGGTGTGTGTGAGTCTATCAAAGCATTTCATCCCCATTCTCTATGTATAAATAGCCTAACCCACTGACCTACACACACCACTACAGTTGACTGTTTATTTATAGTGGAGTGATGTTGATTTGACTCAACTTCATTTCTGGAGTATGTAAGGCACTAAAGCTTAATCTAATGGTAACAATGACCTTTTATGGTCACTATGGTCTCTTGCACCATTTAATATGTTATTATTTTTTAATAATATTTAGCCATTGGTATACCTTATATGAATTATACAGGATTTTTAACATATCTGAGATGTTGTAAACAGTCTGTGCCATAGCTCCTCAGCTCTACTTACAGTAATTGGGTTGTTGACATGAAATGCCAAGCAATGACAGCAGTGTCCGGCACTGTGACATGCTATACTTCCTATATAACTTACATGTTCCACTATATTTAAAGTGTTGAATAATGACTTGCCACATTGATATTTTTGAATGCTTTTTTGACAAAATAAGAATTAGTTTGCAACAATAAATCTTATTTAGTTTTTCATTTCTACATTTATTAGGTTATTTTATTTATTTTTATTATTCATTTAAATAATAGCAAAGTGCTTTTTTTTTTGTATATGTCAAATGCTATTTGTTTCTCGTTTGAGAATGAATGTTTGTTACAGGATTAATTTATGCACACGAAAAGGAAAATGTTACCTTTTGAACACATGGGGTGTAATCAAGGGGGTAATCCACCAGCCGGAGACTGAAGATTCGCTTGGGAGCCGTCATTGTAGCAGACCATCACCTGCTGTTAGCATTCCTTTGACTCCCATTCATTTTGGCGTAACTTTGACAGCGAATAACTTTACGTCTGAGGCGTCCAAAGACTCCATTTGTCCATTATTTATTTCTAAAGAAACACGACAATGTATAAAAGGCTCCATTACTTTGTATCTTACGTTATGGCCCCGTAGAAGGCGTTTTTGTAAAAATGGGCTGACGATTGTGTCATAACCACGGGACTCTCTGTCGCACAGTAGAGAAATTACCGTATAGACAGAAGGAGAAGCTCGCAGGCAATCTTTTACTGTCAATGAGGCAATCGGGTGGACAATGGAGGCATAAAGTCAAGAGAGAAGCCCATAGATAGAGAGTCCATAAAAGCAACGGGACAAAATATTTCAACAACAGATTTGTTTCAGATTTGTCTCGGCACAGCTACTAGAAGACTTACAACTGTCAGAACGGTTGCTCACGTCACATCTACGTCGTCAAGCTCAGTTTGAGCCCCGCCATCAGGAAGTGAGTGCTTCTAATGGGCTTCAATTTTCTCCGTTGAAATCTATGGGGTCGCTGTGTCCATTTCTTTTACTGTCTATGGGTATAATAGATCGGAATTGTTGAGTGCTGCTATTCTTTATAGATTTGGTATTAAACAAACACCTGATGACCAAAGTAGATAATTAGAGGGACGATACTCTGTTTGATCAAAGTTTTTACTATCTAAAACAGGTTTAAATAACTTATTTCTCATTTTTTGTCAAATTATTATACATATAGTTTGTTTTATTGCGCAATGTTAAAGGGAGAGATCTCCCAAAAATAAAAATTCTCTTATTGTTTGCTCACACATGACTTTCTTTCAGATGAACATATTTTTAGGAAAATAATCACTCTCTGTGAGTCCCTATAATGCCATTGAGTGGGTGCCGCTCTGTTGACTCTTAAAAAACCACACACAGCGATAGTGACGGTAATCCACATGACCCCAATGGATGAATCAATGTCTTCTGAAGCTTCAAAATACTATTACGTCAAGTGACACAACGTCCCTCTCATGATTGCACGCATGACAGTAAGAACATAAGCATTGATTTATATTTAAAGTTAAAAACATTAGTATTTTTTCTTAAACACATATCAATTTGCTTCAGAAGACATTGGTTCATCCACGGGGTCGTATGGATTAACTTCACAGCATCAACAGAGCGGCACCCATTCATGACATATGGACTCACAGAGTGATTATTTTCCTAAAAATCTTCCTAAAAGTCATATATATCATGGATAGCATGAGGGGGATTAAACAATGAGAGAATTTTCATTTTTGGGTGAACTATCCCTTTATTTGGGAGACTACAGTACATTTGTTCTAAACCATTACTTTTAAAACCATAACTCATTTGTCATCTTAAATATAATCTTTCCCTTATACATACAGCAAAATACATAGGTTTTAACTTAAATCCTGATGATGAAAAGAGTTAATGACATGTTATGTGTTTTTCTGCTTTAAATTAGAAACCATCCTCATGTCAACATCATCTTGTGATCTCATAGACTTATGTGGAGACTTTAACGGGATCAATAAATTGATTTCAATTTGCTTGAAATTTTATTCTGTAAGAGCTTTTATCTTATGGTACTACAACTACTGTGCTTGTATTATTATGTGCATCATGCATTAATTGAATCTTGGGGTTGGAATATTGAAGCATTTTGAACAGCTCAGGTTCTGTCATGACCACAAGCGCCATGTTGCAATAAACAACCTTTTTGCCAGTCCGTTGTGATCATATCAGATATCTTGGCTGCATTTATCCTTCCCTTTGACTTTTCAATGTTGCCAGGTCTGCATTGTCACTCCAGGTACAGCAGCTGCATAATGTAGTCTTAACCTGCAGATCTGATGGTTAAAGTGGACTGGTTTGTAGTTATTTGATTTAAGTGAATAATGGGCCAGGCCAACTTTATAATGAATTAAGAATACGAATTAATTAGTCTTTTCTGTTTCACAGATTGATTGGACCTTTTCCCTTCAGAAATCAGCTTGACACTGCCACAGAACCAAAGGTAAGCTTATAGCACTAAAACCAGCTGGCTGATTGAATGATTTTGTTTGTTTGCCAAAATTCCTATATATTTTATAAATGTGTGTAATGTTTAGCTGTTATAATCTATCTCAAGTGATGGACCGCTGTATGTAAGGATGCACGATTATTATGTGGTTATCAACATATATTAGATATTTATTTCCAATCTTATACTGTGTATATATATTATTCAACCCCCATTACAAATCAGGTTTATTGACAACATTTACAGACTTTCAGCTGTTTGCTATGAACAAATCAAACAAAAGTAACTGAAATACCTCAACACAACAAATGTTTCATGTTTCTTTTTGCCAATAAACCTGATTTGGGGTTGAGGAATTTAGATTATAACTATATACATATATGTATATATATATATATATATAAAATTCTAAAGGAATCTCTAATATATGCTGATAACCACATTTTAATCATGCATAACATTGTTTTTGGCTGCCAAATCTCAAATGAATATCTATTTTTCATTCTTTTTTCCATGTTTCATACTTTTTTATACTGCCTAAATTCAATGCATTTTAAACTGTTTTAGTTTTAGTGTCATATTTTTTTTTAGACAAAAAAAATATATATCGGCCATCATCTCATCATAACTTTAATATTGGTGCATGCCTAACTATGCGTAATAACACCATAGTTTGATTTCCTGGAAAATCATAAACTATTACAATTTAATTTGATGACATTAGTTGTTTAGAAATCACACACTTGATCTTTAACTTCAATTTTCTTTTTGAATCAGAAGTAGAATATTATATTTCATTCCGAGAAAAGTTGTGTCATGTTGTAAAATGCAATAAAATCAAGAATCTGTGGTTGGTTAATTCTCTTGAACCTTTATTTAACTGACAAAAGTACAGAGAAAAGATTTCCAATATATTCAGTGGACCAACTTAATTTGTGTTTTGTACATACAAACAAATTTAGATTTTGATGACTGAACAACACCCCAAAATAGACAATCCAAATCACAGAATTTTTATTTTATTGCATTTTACAAAATGTCCCAACTTTTCTGGAAATGGGGTTGTAACAACGAACTTGACAAAATTATCATCTTTCTCATTCCTTGTGTGTGACTGGCTTTTTCTTTAAACATTCTTTGTACTTTTCAATAACATTCTGAATATTTCCATAGACACGCGATGCGTGTTTTGAAAGGAACATAACGTCCGTGGACAGACGCAAACCTTAAAACCTCCCAGAAGTTAGCGAAATCTCAAATAACGCTGCTTTAAGCCTCGGATCCTCCTGTGTGCTCGCCACAGAGTCTGTCTGCGTTGGTAATTCCATTTGAAAAGTGAAAGCATGTGGGGATGTATGGAAACAGTAGACAAAGTCTCTTCCTCTGGGACTCTGATGGTCCTGAATTACATCCCTGTGTGTCGTCTGCCCTGTTATCAGGTCTGAGACCTGCCGCCTGCCGTACATTCCACACGCTATCATTAACCCCTCGAACCCCGCCTGGAGGAAACCCCAGTGCTTCTTTCCTCAATCCACCCTCTCACTTGGTGCCTCTTCATGTCTGATCTCAGAGGGAGTCGCAGAAGTGTGGTCATCCCCTCAGAGCGCCTGCTTTAGCTCAGGGCTAATGAGAGGGGACAGTGGGAGAGGACCTCGGGCCCCTGCGGCCCCACCACTGCACGAGCAAAGACTTTACAGTTTCTTGTTTCCTAGAACAATAATTACACAGTGTCGTTTTCCCCATCAGTGAGGTGGAGGGAAAGAGTGGAGTTTGGCTCTGTGTTAGGTGTCTGGACCAGTTGTCTGAAGAACAAGATGTATCGTGCCTAGTGGAAATTATGTAAAATGATCAGACTTAAACTGCACTTTTTCATAATGTACAAAGATATTAACATTTTTTTTTTTTTTTTTTTTTTGTGGAATTACATGACTCACAGGTAAAGGCTGTCAGAGGAGTGCGAAATCAATGTCAGTAGCCTTGAAGAAAAGCTGAGATGTTTTTAGTTCCTCAGATGGCGAAGAAGCAGCTTCCCACACAGCTTGTGCAAAGGTGTTGCATTTCTAATTGTTTAGGTTTAGATGGAAATGGAATCTGAAAGTATGTGCTGGTCCCGGGCAGCCGTACTGTCCTACTGTGTGCTGTTTTTGGCGTCTGCTATAGCAGCCCTTGAGTTCAGCTGCTACGTAACGCCGACACAACCCAGTCGCGTGGATCGCTCTATCTGGCACAAAATTTTGTTAAAACTTTACAGGGTTTCATTTATTAACATTAGTTACCTACATTAGTCAACATGAACTAAAAAAGAAGAATATTTTACAGCATTTATTAAAATTAGTTAATGTTTATCTCAACATTTACTAATACATTTTAAATATCCCAAATTGTATTTTTTTAACACGAGTTAATGCTCTGAACTAACATGAAAAATAATTTTTTTTTAAGTAACATTAACAAAGGTTGATAAATGCTGTACACATGTACATTTGTATATAATTGTATAGTTAATGCATTGACTAATGTTAAGTGTTGCCTGATTTTTTTTTTATGCAACAAATTCATGAACACTTTGGAAAAAGAACTTTAGATATCTTAGATAAAATTTCTAATATTGAAATGAATATCAAATTCACGTCACAAATCAATACACAAATTCACTATTAACATAAATCTTTCTGGAACCTCTTAAGATTGTGATTTTTTTAAAACCTTTCTCATCTTAAGAAGTCTTGCTCTTTCTTTGTTGATTTAACAGTTAAAATAAACATTGTCAATTTGTTGAATTGACATTCATTTCATTGTAGAAAATATATTTTATCCAATATTGTTGCATAATTGAACCTTGTTGCAAAGTTACTGTAAGTGAAAAAAAAAACACCAAGAATACCAAAGACCAAAAATATTTTTCTTATAATTTATTTATGTTTATAAATTTAACCGTATAATAAACCAACACATGTTCCCAAACTAGCTTCTCTCTACTGAGTGACAGCTTAATTTAGGCTAAATCTGGAACTTTTTTTACCCTATATCATTACCATATAAAATAGATAAAAAGCTATTTAGTTTAACTTCCTGAAATGGATGAAACATTTTCTAAAGTTTAATGACCTCTTTTCACAAACCCATTGTTGAAAAATAGTTTCTATTTTGTACTCTTGTCATGGATAGTGCCATTTATGGGCACTAAGGCCTGAAACAATGGAGGATCTCCAGGATCTCTAGGCTAAATTGTGGTCAGTCTATCCAAATGTCTCATTTTCAAGGGCCAGTCGGTGTGTCTGCCTATTATGCATCTCTCTGGAGAGGGTGTGATATTTTTGATCTATTCATAACATGTACAAACCAGGATCTTTGTTTTTATTTGGAAGAATGGCCTTTGGCTGACTCAGGAGCTCTTTCAAATGTAGATCCTGAAGTGCTGTTGACCTTAGCAGACTTATTCTACTGAATTCTGTTCCACCTTGACCTTTCAGCACCATACAAACTGACTGCTATGATTGTACTGGATTCTTGGAGATAAGAAAAGAGCAAGTGGGTACAGGATGTGATGGGATGATGTCAGTACACCCACAGGAAAGCACGTAATGGAGGATTGTGGTGTGCTTTTATCTTCCAACTCAATGTCTCTCGCCTTCCTGTGCATTATATATTATATTATATTTATATTATTTTATATTATTTTGTCCAATAAATGTATGCATTTACACTGTTCTGGTTGCTTTCTTGCTGCAAATGAAAGTCCTCTACATCCTTTAACCGTATTAAATGTGTCCAGTGTAGCATGGCAAGTGATCTACATTTGAAAACAGTTCTGACCAGCTCTGGGCCATTTTTGCATGAACTTAAAATTAGGCTCAGCGTTGCTGTCGATGAACTGCAGGTCATTGTGATTTGTACATGGGCACTTCTGCCAGCTTGGCCCATGTTCAATGCCTGTGGGTTTACTTGAAAAGAGAATGGGCAACAGTATTGATTCATAGTGTGGCGCATTATGTCTCTGTGGATGAACACAAACCCCCCTGCTGTGTGTAAATAGAGTCTCAGCTGGACTGTCCTGCACCAGAATTGTCATCTATAATTTTATTCACTGTCCACTGGTGAAACCCCTCTTTCTTCTCACTCATTAAATTTAATGGTAGCATCAGCTAGACTGCCTCTGATCTGTGCCTGTACCATCACTGAATTAGGGCCCCTCGTATCTCTAAGTGTCCCTAGGCAGACAGTGTTGCCCCCTTTTATCTCAGCTAGAGTTTATGCCTTAGCCGTATCCCAGAGGTTAAATATATGGCCTTGACATTAGAGAGGCTTAGCTATGTTTTTTTGATATGGATCCTGCTTTACTTTGTGTTGGACAATTTGTGACTTTAAAGGAGTGAACCTAAAGAGTGACTTCCTGTGTTTCGGTTTGGAAAACTGGAGCATCTGTGCTGGTTGTGACGTCGTTGGCAGACGCCACACCCTTCTGGGTCTTGAGATGTATAAAGTGGCTTCTAGACATTAGCGTAGGCCTATGAGGCTGCATGTCTTACATAAGACTTGCATAAAGAGTTCCATTTAATATTTCAATTTGCATCCTTTGTAAAGATCTTGCTTGGTGCTTTTGGCTGTGATTTTAGCAAGTAATGATCCTTTCGATGAGTTGAACTGATCTTAGCTTGCATGTGCATCTAACCTCTGTCGCGATTGCAGGAAGGCTAATCTAATCTGCAAACTAATTTGTTCATTTGAAGTTTGTTTAGGATCCTCTGCTCTTTCCCCTCCTGCTTCTAATTGGCAGAGCTGTGTGTGAAGACTGTCCCATTGTGAGTGTTGCCAAGCCCGCGTAGGGAGTCTCTATGCATGTCTCCCGTTTACAGCACTCAGTTGTGCGTGAATGATGACATTAGTGATGCTTTGTCACTCTGTTGCAGGATCTTAGGACCTTTTTTCTTTTTCCTCCTCCTCTTAACCCGGAGCGCTCTTACTAATGTGAACTGACCACGTGATTGACGAGACAAATGGTTGGAATACTTAGCCTAGCTTTGGTTCCAGTGTTTAATTTGGTCATGGGCGGGCAGCTGTTCTACAGCCAGACACCACAAACTACCCCCAGTCCAGCGGATTCCCATATTTAGTATCTACACCATTTGTTTTGCAGGATTTTTTGTTTATTTCAATAAGGTGGGATTGATAATTCTGTTATAAGGGTGGTTGTTGCTGTGAATATTGATTAGAATAGGTTCTGCCCATGGGTTTGTGGGTCCCTAGGTGAGATCATGATAAAAAATGAACAGGATCGTGAATACGATGTGCAATTTGGCAACACAGCAAAATGTATATATACAAACTAAAATTAACACAAACTATTTATGCAATTTATTCCTGTTGGCAAAGCTGAATTTCAGCATCTTTACTCCAGTCGTTCGTGTCACATGATCCTTCAGAAATCATTCTAAAATGCTGATTTGGTGCTCAAGAAACATGAATTATTATTATCAATGTTGAAAACAGTTATGTACAATTTTCTTTCTTGCTCTCAGGATTCTTTGATGATTAGAAAGTTCAAAATAACAGCATTTATCTGAAACAGAAAGCTTTTGTAACATTATACACTACCGTTCAAAAGATTGGGGTCAGTAAGAATTTTGTTATACTTTATACATTTTTTATTCATCAAGGATGCATTAAATTTATGAAAAGTGACAGTTTAAACATTTATAATGTTACAAAAGCTCTCTATTTCACATGCTGTTCTTTTGAACTTTGTTGAATTTTTTTACAACATTAATAACGTTACAACATTAATAATAATAAGAAATGTTACTTGAGCAGCAAATAAGCATATTAAAGAATGATTCCTGAAGGATAATGTGACACTAAATAATGTAATGATACTGAAAATTCATCTTTGCCATCACAGAAATAAATTGCATATATGGCTCATATATGATATAATAACCTAAAATAATTGGTTGTCAACCCCAATACCATAAACAAAGATGTTTTGTGTGTAGTTAAAATGTAGTGTTTAGTCATTCGTCATCTTTCACATTTGTTTTGTTTGAAACCATGAATTTACATTTAATTTAATATTTATGCATTTTTTCCTATTTTTCCATTCTGTCTTTTTTTATGATTTGAAGTAGGGGATGCATGATATATCGAAAATATCGAAATGTGCATATCGCAATGGCTTGCAGTATCTTAATGATTTTCATAGGCTACTTCAATACATTGGGAAAAGTCAGTTTTAGGTCGACGCAAATTTTTTGACACTTACTTAAGTGTGACTTGCTTGATGTTAAAAGATTTATTAAGCCCAATAAGCGCGGAAAACAACTAATTGTGGTGCTTGAGCTGTCTGACACACACCTGAAGCACAAGCACAGATAGCCGCCTCTCGAATTCAGTTCTCTTTCGTGGCTTATTGCACTTGAACGGGCAAATGCACACAGTTATGTCAGAATTTCTGTCTTGGGGAGTATTCATGTAAACACAGTCAGTTATGTCTTAAGTGAACATAAACAATTGGGAAAGAAATCGGATGTGTGTCAGGATCCGTGCATTAGGTCTTAAAGTGACAGCAGCCTAAAACAGTAAACCTGCTGCTGTCTATCAAACAACATGATAAAAAGAGAAAATCTTTCACTGCTCTTGACTTAACTTTTGTAGCTTTATTATGAATCAATAGATGCATTTAATTCATGTGAAGACTATGCAGTGTTTTAGTTACATTTGATTATTCCGTTTCTGTATTGTTTCTTACTTGAATGCTGTTAGATCTAGGCCTACCTGAAAAATTTAAAGCACTATGTATTTCATTTGTATCTTTGTTTTATTGTATTTGTTCTATTGTTTGTAATTTTATTTTTAATAACAAAGATACATTAAAATAACAAAAATAAGTCATTTTTTGTTTAAAAGTTTGTTTACCTGAATGTTCTTGATGTCAAGTTTTCAGGTTGATATATTACCAAGTTGAGTAAATAGTTGTTGATATTTCAGATTTGTGACATTACTTATTATGTAATGCTAAAACACTGCTGTTCACTTTCAGAAATTGTAGTAATGCTTTCTTTTCCCAGAAAGAATGTGAAACATATATATTCGTTATATCATTTTCAGTTTTAAAATCTAATTTAAATTGATTTTACACACTTAAAGCAACATCGTATTGCATATTGAATATCACATTTAACAAGTTATCGCACATCACATTTTTATTTAGTATTATGCAGCCATAATTTGAAGCATTAGGAACAAATCGCTGTATAGCTATCACTGTATTGATTTTCTGGTGAAGTAAAATTGTTCTTTGTACAGACAAAAATAGGCTATTGAGACTATCTACAAATCAACAGTATTACCCTCCTACACACACACACACACACACACCATTGATTAATGGCCTGCATCCTGCTTGTGGAGAGACAGGAAACAACCTCTTTTCATCTCTCCTTAGCTTCTGTTTGAAAGGATCGTCCTCTTTTCATAGTTTTCATCTTTTTTTGGCAAATGAACCCACTTGTACATGCTCCCGCCCCAAACAAACCAAATTAATGGACATTTATCATCTGTAAAATATCATGGATCTATTGTCTTTTAAACCAAATTATAGCCTCATGTCAAGTTTTGTTTCTGTTCGTTTGCGTGTGAAGATGCTGTTAAATGATTTGTGTGTGTGTTTATGACTTCATGAGGTTGGACCATGGCCTCCCATGAGCCTCACAGAGGCGTTTTGACCAGGGAGAGTATTGGTTGGCTCTTTGTTTATCCTGGTCTGGGATGTGAAAATGACAGGCAACAGAAGCATGGCAGATCTGACTGAGAAAATACACATCTCCTACTATTAACTTACAAGGTTATTTTAGTACAGACTCTGGAACGCTGCAGTCAGTAGCATCAAGTTGGGAAACATTGACGATAGTTTCACAATAATGAGAGCAGTGAAAAGGGAACTGCATGGAGGATTTAGTGTTCTTCGTTCCAGGAAAGCAGCACTGAAATTCTTGCTTTTATGTAGAAAATAGTGCCATCTGTGCAAGTCTGCAACAAATTTAAACCTGTAACTAGTTAAGAGTCAAAGCCCTGGACCGAATTAATTGACACATGGGTTTCTTTATGCATTCATTGTGAAAGCGGCGACATCACAGATTTCTGCTTTGCACTGCAAGTTTTACACTTAGCGTAAAACATTTTAACATGTATTGTGTGACAAATTGATTGATTTGTTCACATTCTTCCTGGTCAGCTCCACTATCTGTCTGGTCACTACAAGGTTTTGTGTTGAGCTCTAGATGTTGCTTTGTGATTGGATGACTTGTTTCTGGATGTAATAAACAATGGAGACTTTGTGGTTCCGCTGAGATATTATTTGACTCTGACTTTAATTTTATAAACATCTAATCCAATGCATTCCGTAGGAAAATAAACTCCACATCTTCAAAGAGGATATGTTTTTCTTATACTGAATCCTGATTAACATATTGAATTAATATATGATCAAAGAGTTCGGTTGATTTGGCACTTAATTTTGTTTACAGACATTGAGCTTGTGTGTGCATTTATTTAAAAAACCCATGACATTTATAAAAAAAAACGTGTTTTTCTTCCTGTGTTGAAATATTTCGAATTGAAACAAAAGGTTTGAGCAGGGCATATTAATTAAATGCCTAGGCGATTGGTTGGTTGGTAGGTTGATTGGTTGGTTGGTTGGTTGATTATAGCCCGTGTTCACAGTTCACAGTAAATCATTGATATTTTTGGTCTGTTTTCCTTAAATAGAAAGTATTGCTTAACTTAAATAGACAAACATTAATTTGATCAACTTTAAGGAGTACTCAAGTATACATATATGACCTCAAAGTTAGCACATATGGACTAAAAGCCACGAAATATTGATTTCATGGAGTATTTAAAAACATCCTCCACATACTGTATAGTAGCCATGAATAATCACACAACCCTTTGAAGTGTTTTCCAGAATTTTGCTTTTTGAGTCCTCAGTGTACTTCTGTCCAGGAACTATTTAATGGAAAAGTGCGGTCCAGTGACGGATATGTGATGGGTGTAGCTCGGGTGGTAGGGAGACAGTTTTCATGTTCTTTCTTTAGCTCAGAAAGGTCATGTAGACTGGCTACTGTTTTTACACAGGGCTGGTACATTACACAGCAAATGAACACAGCAATTACAGCACATGGTTACACAACGACATGAGTGTGACTTTAGAGCCGCCCAGAGCAATGGCCAGTTTTATGTTACCTCATCTGTCTTCCTACAGTGGATTTCCAGTGTCTTTTCCAGTGGCTGTTATTTTATTGATTTTATGAACAAAACTTTTCAATTTCTAAAATGTTTGCCCAAATAGAAGGCCTCTAGAGTAAGAAAGTCCTGTCTGCTAACACCAGCTGCCTCTGACTAGCAGTAGCAGATAGCGAATTAGTTCAACAATTTGTTTGTCATTGGTCATGAAATTTGAATAGCCACAATTGAACCAAAGGTTGTACACTTGGTCCTTGTCCAGATTTGAGCCTTGCACCCTTGATAAGAGTCTTTAAAATCACTCTGTCCCAACTTTTTCAAATCTTTTCTGAAAAAACATGTTCTACTTCAATACTTTTAGTAACCATTCAGGGTTGATTTGATTGGATTTTAGTGGTAACTTTCTTAGGCATTCATTTTGCATCCATAATAATCCAATTTAGAATGAAATTAAATATTTCATTTAAAAAAAAAAATTGTAGTGCAGAACTTGTTTACTCAACAGGAATTGATTGGATCAGTGGATGATTGGATCAGTGGATCAGTGAAAAAAGTGGATGTTCCATGCTAGAATAGAGCCAGATCTGAATGAGATCTCCAAATGTCTTTCCGGAAGCTTTTTAAGCAGGCCATGGAGGCTAAAAGTCAGATTCATTGCTTTTTTTCTTAGTCTTAAAATGCAAGTTATTACAGTACATTGATGACAAATTGACATTCTAATGATATGCTTTTGTATGCATTGTAATGAATGCTTTTGACAAAGATCTAAAGGCCTGTGTGAAAGAACATCATATGTTACTAAAGACACACTAAAGCTATAGGTATCTATCTAGCGTGTTACTGGAACTTGGAGCAGCTGATCTCATAGACTGGAATGTAGGCATCGAACGAGGCATCAAATGTAAACTTTTGCTGAGAGTGAAATTTTTTTTAGTGGAAATAACCATTCAGGCCCCGTGCAGTAAATGGAAAGGCAATCTTGACTTTGTTCGTCAGACCTGTTCGGTAGGACATATTCTATCAGTCTTGGATAAAATGCTCCCGCTGGACGGGTCTTAAACATTTCCACCACACATCCTCAACTGGATTCTTGCTCTTTTTTTTCAGTCTCTTCTTTTACATTTCAATCTGTTTTTCCCCGAACACAACGTGGCACTCAGTCACACGCATACTTTTGTTTTTCAGTCTGTCTTCTAAATAAATGGGTGCTTTAATAATGCTTAAGGATCTCAGTGCCATAGCAGTGCTGTGGGATCAGTGGGAATACGGCCTATGATCGCTCCCATATGTAGGGATTGTGCCAGAAACAGTGACATTGGCTGAGTACCAGCATCCCTGCACCTCAGTGTGTCTGTTGTATGTGGTTTCTGACAACCTGCACTGAGTTGATTTATGTTAGACTGGACCATCTGTTGAGCAGGAGACTGATTATCACACTACCAGGACACCATGTGTCATGCACTTTATCCAACTTACCATTTGAAAGCTGTTACGTATGGTCTTATTTGTTGTGTGCTGTTGTTTTTCTAAATCTATGAATTTATTCAAAAATACCATAAAGTTAATTTAATACATAGAATAACTTGAATACAGCTCTTCTTTGATGGGAAGGTAATTCTGATATTTTTTGGGGGAATAAAGTAAAAAATGTCAGGGTGATAAATTTGAATGAAGGAAAGAAGGTTTGCCAAAGAATGAAATTCTGAAAAATAAAACCTTTTCATGGAAGTCTGGCGTAAAGATTGCATAATCTTTTATTATTATTATTTCTTAGAGGAAATAATAAATTTTAGGAAAACTGCTTCACAGATTATTAGTATTTTGAAGAACTTTTGTCCACCAAAGTCATGTGGTGCAACCAACTCGCAAAAACCTAAAACAGGAAGTAACTTAAACCTATTTATTTTAGTTGCCAAGGAAACATTGGGACCCGACTACAGTGTTTTTGGTTAAAATTTATGAATGTTCTTCAATGTTTATTTAGTCAACTTATCCTTGATCTCTGGTGATGACCTTTATAGTGCTGTCACTTGCTTTTATTTGCCCGTGAGAACCACAAACCTCTCTTAAGATTTGCTTTTCTATTTTGGTCCCCGTCTAGATGCGCGCGTGTGTGTGTGTGTGGTGTCCACACACAGTGGTTTGCCAGGGGACCTACCTTTGATACTGAAAAGAGATAAAACTCCTTTCTTTTCCTCGTATTCTCTCTCCCCCGTGTCTTTCTTTCTGTTTTTGTTTTGAACATTTATAAAGAGCCTACTCGCAGACAGTTTAATCGCAAATCCACTGTGCCCTTAACTTCAGTCTAAACATCGCCCTGGTAATGTTTATGTTGACTACGCTGAAGACTGTCTTGGGCTCACTGCCTTTGACACTCCTCGCTTTCTCTCGGGAGTAATCACAAATCGCAAGAGAGAACGGAGATAAACAGGCAGGAAATGAGAGGAATGCAGGGAGGAAAAACGTTATATTTTCAAACTTTGAATGTGTACCCAATAACCTCACACGTCAACCATTTTGCCCCCCAGTTTGATGTTTTTTGGTCTTTTTTAGTGTGGTTTTGTACGTAAGCGAGAGAGCGTGTTGTGTTTGTGTGTTTCCATGCTCCCTCGTTCACATCTGGAATACTAAGTTGAGAGTTGGACTCTCTTGTTGATTCATTTTAATTTTTTCCTACGATGACTGAGGCCAGCTCGTCCTCACCACGAGTACATTTGTTTTTCTCTTCGCGATGAAGGCAGAGGGAATGAAGGAAAATCTGGATCTTATTTGAAGGAGTTTCTTTCTGCCTTGACGTATCCTCACCACAGCTCAGCTGGAATCTGCCTCGTGCGAGGAGCTTACTGCGGTCGTGTCCCAAGTCACCCATCCCTGAGGATGACAGCTGTGCCGTAGTCGTAGTCATGGGAAAACGCTCCTCAATGCTCCTCTATGTTTTACTGAGAGTCACTGAACTTGAGTTGGTGGTGTGGTTGGAGGAACATTTCCACTTGTGCTCCACATGGAAGGTGGATGCTTCTTTGTAAATATGCCCAGGCATCATAGGGTTACTGTACTTTAGCCCAACAACAATCCAAACCAAATCCATCTTTGTCTCTTTATTGCTCCTGAAGTTGGAGAACCAGAGATATGCAAACTAAAGCAGCCCCCAAGGACACAGAGCTCTGAGCTTTTGGAATAAACGACGTCTGTATCAGATGAATACTGGACCTGTGAATGGAAAATACTCTCTAAATGCCCTGATTGTAGGTTTTTCTACTTTCATAACGTTTTTGATGGTGTTTTTTTAAGAACAGAAATGTAAAGGGATTTAATATAAACCATCAGTTTGGCTCATGAATATTAATTAGGTGATGTAAAGTTATCCTGAAAGTTCTAACCGATCTGCTGAAAGCCAGGTAAGTGGGAACTAGCCAATGTAGCATTATGCTGCTCAAACGGTTTCTAAAGAATTGAATCAGATTTTGCCATGACAGTTCAAACTTGCTATACATACTTCAGTCTCCACGGTAAACTGATTTCTACATCATATGAGTGACCACTCAGTCAACGAAATATAATTATTTTCAAAAGCACAATCCTATTAGCTTTTGTCAGGTCCTGCACCCGTCCTTTAGTTGTCTGCCTTAATGTTTTCTTTCTTTTTTCCGTTTGGCTTCTCATGTAAATTTCACCTCTGCTTTTTACATTGTTTCAGTAGGGTTGGATAAGGTTTGCATGGATGCAAAAGGGCAAGGATTGTTTGGATTGAGCCACGTGTCCGCAGTTCCTTCCAAGACTGTGAATTTTCATACATAGGTCATGTTTCAGGAAATTCATTGGATGTTGAGTTGACGTATAATTGGACGCTTTCATGCACACTTGCTGTTAAAGCTGTTTGTTGCCTCCAAATGTCACATAAGGTAATGTTGACGATTTTAGAGGAATGCTTTTAATCAAATAAACCCACAATTTTGAGGAGAATTCCACTTGAAAGTGAGGATCCCTATGCCACACTCACTAAGAAATGAGCACTCTGAAGGGTTTAGGGTAGTCCTGACTAATTTGAAGTCACTGCCAATTTATTTTAACATGGCAGCAAATACATGCTTATAAAGTAATTTTTTTTGTTGTTGCATAGGTTAATGCTAATAATAATTTCTTTAAATTTAAATTAATTTCAAATTTTCACTGTGTGATGTTTGATACAAACAAGTAGGTACAAGTAGCGTCAATCATTTGGAATTCACCTATTTTATTGATATGTTTAGCTGGTTTTTATGTTCTGGTCATGGAATTGTAGGAAACGCCTTCAACATGATTGAAACCAGTTTGTACTATGTCAGATTTGTTACTTTTTTTGAAAGAAATCTCTTATGCTTACCAAGGGTGCATTTATTTGATTAAAAATACAGAAAAACTGTACTACTGTTAAATATAATTACAATTTAAAATAACTCTTTTTCTATTTTAATTTAAAATGTAATTTATTCCTATGATGGAAAGCTGAATATTCAGCATCAATACTCCAGTCTTCAGTGTCACATGATCCTTCAGAAATCATTCTAATATGATGATTTGCTGCTCAAGAAACATTTCTTAATATTATCGATGTGGAAAAGAGTTGTTGCTTAATTTTTTTGTGGAAACAATGATGCATTTTTTTCATTATTTTAGAAATTTTCATTGCTTTCAAAAAGAAAAAAAATCTTACTGACCCCAAACTTTTGAATGGTATCCTCTGCCTGTTGATTTATGCCCATTTAATATAACCCGTTTGTGGACTCATGTTTAGAACTGTGAGTATGTACGGTCATTTGATGCACTCACAGGTGATGAATGTGGTGATGCATTGATGAGCTGCAGGTCTGTGGTTTATGTCAGTGTATCTGTGCTTTTCCTGGCTTTACCATTCTCATTAATAACACACACACACACACACACACACACACACACTTTCTATGAGACCCGCCATGTGTTGTGTGAAAGAATGTACAGGGGTCACAACCCCACTTCAAAGCCTCCTTGCATCAATTTTTAACAGGCTGCTTTATAGCAGACTAACTCTGAGCTTAAAGCCTCTGATAGGCCCAAACTCGCCAGCAATGCACTTTAAATTACATTATTATGCTTTCACTGTTGGGCTTGATAATGCTGTAAATTGATGCTTAGTGTCTTTAGCATTCCCAGTTTAAAAGTTATGCCAGACACCAGGGTTTCATGGGCCGCTTTTATCACACATACTGACCTCTGACCCAGAGATCAAAGATTATAAGGTCAGGCAGTGGGAAGCACAATTCACACAGTTGTTGTCCATTTGCAATCAGCGTGAAGTTAGGATCATGGGAAAGACAGATAATCTGAGAATACAAGCATATCTTGCTGTAACATTGAGAAGTGTTGAGAAATGCTAGTTTAAAAAAATAATAATATTACATTACTCATTATAAAAAATAAATACATTGGCTGGATCCCAAAATGCACACTTCATGTGGACTCGCGGTCTCGTGGCCTTAAATTGCGCGTGCTCGCCAAGTGTACGAGTCCGTAGGGTGTCCCATTCGGCATTTCAGCGCTCAGAAGTCAAGTCAAGTCAAGTCACCTTTATTTATATAGCGCTTTTTACAATACAGATTGTATCAGAGCGCTTCACAGTGATAACATGAAAACAATATAACAAAGTTTGTTTCTAAAAGATATTGCGTCAACGTCCACCTTAAGTAAGGCAGATCAATAATATTATTGAATATTAAATGTCCCCAACTAAGCAAGCCAAAAGCCAAGGCAACAGTGGCAAGGAACCAAAACTCCATCAGGGACAGAATGGAGAAAAAAACCTTGGGAGAAACCAGACTCAGTCGGGGGGCCAGTTCTCCTGTGGCCAACGAAGGAACAGTGCATGATTCGGGCAGCATTACAAGTCAGATTGGATCGGAACATTTAGAGTATTTTTTGGAAGTCCAAGTATGCACGCCGGTCTTAAGACGAGTTGTTGAGGATCAGTGCCGTCCACCATAGAGAGTCCATATCGCCCGTGTTGAGTCGTCACTTCATAGGCTTTGTGATTGGAGCATCTGAAGTCTCCGTGAGAGGCTGGATACAAACTGGAGCTGACGAACGCCATTTTCTCGGGACTCGCGTCCCGAGATAACAGCAGAAAAGCAAAGGGAAAATAATTAGCGTAGCTGCTGTTCATAATGATGATTTCCATAACACAGGCGTAAATGACAAAACATGAAGACAGTGACTCTTGCGTCCCAAAATCACCCCCCTCCGTCCCCCACTCAACTCAGCCCAGCTTACTGACCTATACGTCCCTACTGCTGCTGAGACCTAACCACAATCTCACAATCTCTCCGCAACCCAACCATACGCGCCAACCCGTTGACTAAGGCTGTCGAGCCCCACTGGTGCGTTAAAGCAGTTTCAGTGGACAACGGTTCCGTATGGCATACTACCTACCGCAACACAATATCTGCCCAACCACCCGTCATTCACGCAATATACACAGGAACGTAATGACTGCAAATATTATGCAACCTATACAGATAACCTACAGTCTCTTCAAGTTTTATAGTATTAAATGCATTTGATCTGATTCAGCAGTATTATAAAAGGTAAGCATTATGTAAATGCTTGGCTGAAGAGATGCGTCTTTAATCTAGTTTTGAACTGGGACAGCGAGTCAGAGCCTCGAACAATATCAGGAAGGCTATTCCAGAGTTTAGGAGCTAAATGTGAGAACGCCCTCCCTCCTTTAGTGGACTTAGATATCCTAGGAATGACTAGAAGCCTCGAATTTAGTGATCTTAAAGAACGCGATGGATTATAGGGCGATAGAAGGTCCATTAAATACACAGGAGCTAAACCATTTAGGGCTTTATAGGTCAGTAGTAGTACTTTGTAATTGATACGGAACTTGATAGGTAACCAGTGTAGAGATGATAAAATTGGTGTTATATGATCATATTTTCTTGACCTAGTAAGAACTCTAGCGGCTGCATTTTGCACTAACTGTAGCTTGTTTATTGAAGATGCAGGACAACCAGCTAATAAAGCATTACAGTAATCTAGTCTCGAGGTCATGAATGCATGAACTAACTTTTCTGCATCAGAAACAGATAGCATGTTACGTAATTTAGCAATGTTTCTAAGATGGAAAAAGGCTGTTCTTGTAACATATGAAATATGATTTTCGAAAGACAAGTTGTGGTCTAGTATAACTCCCAGGTCTTTTACTGTAGAGGATAAAGTAACAGGACATCCTTCTATATTAAAGTTGTATTGTAAGTGGTTTTGTGGATAGTTTTTTGGACCAACAAGTAATACCTCCGTTTTTTCTGGATTTAGTAGCAGGAAATTATGCGTCATCCAGCATTTTATATCTTTAAGACACTCTGTCAATTTTGATGAGTTAGTGTTTTCATCTGGTCGTGATGAAATATATAATTGAGTGTCATCAGCATAACAGTGGAAATTAATTCCATGTTTTCTTATAATATTGGCAAGTGGCAGCATATATATTGAGAATAGCAGAGGGCCTAACACCGATCCTTGCGGCACTCCATAGTCTACTGACGTTATCTTCGATTTTTCCCCATTTAAACAAACAAAATGGTAACGGTCTGATAAATACGATCTAAACCAGCTTAATGCCTGTCCCTGAACACCAGTGTAGTTTTGTAGTCGATCCAAGAGTATTTTATGATCTATAGTGTCAAACGCAGCACTAAGATCGAGTAGAACTAATATTGAGATACAGCCTTGGTCAGAAGCTAAAAGTAAATCATTTGTAATTTTAACTAGCGCAGTTTCTGTGCTATGATGCGGTCTGAATCCTGACTGAAATTTTTCATATATCTCATTTTCTTGCATGAAAGAGCACAATTGAGCGGACACAGTCTTTTCTAGTATTTTAGACATAAATGGAAGATTTGAAATCGGTCTGTAATTTGCTAAGTTATTTGGATCTAATTGCGGTTTCTTAATGAGAGGTTTTATAACTGCCAGCTTGAATATTTTTGGAACATGACCTAAAGATAAAGACGAGTTAATAATATTAAGAAGAGGCTCTTCCACTATAGGTAACACTTCTTTCAGAAATTTAGTTGGTATTGGATCTAATAAACAAGTTGTTGGTTTAGATGCAATGATAAGTTTATTTAGCTCTTCCTGTCCTATAGTTATAAAGCGGTGTAGTTGTTCTTGAGGGGCGATAAATGAGGCTGAATCATAAGACACCATAGAGGATTGTACATTTACAATTGTGTTTCGGATGCTTTCTATTTTCTCATTGAAGTAGTTCATAAAATCATTACAGCTATACTGTAACGGAATAATTTGCTCGGGTGATGTCTGTTTATTTGTTAGTCTAGCCACGGTGTTAAATAAAAACCTTGGATTATTTTGGTTATTTTCTATTAGTTTGCTGAGATGCTCAGCCCTGGCTGCTTTTAGAGCTTTTTTATAACGTGACATACTGTCTTTCCACGCGATTCTAAAGACCTCTAAATTAGTTTGTTTCCATTTACGCTCTAGGTTACGAGTTTCTCTCTTGATAGCATGCGTAGCACTGTTGTACCATGGTGCTTTAGTTTTCTCTCTAACCTTTTTTGATCTAATTGGTGCAACAATATCTAATGTACTAGAGAAAATGGTGCTCAAACTGCTGGTCATTTCCTCTAGTTCATCTGTTTGTTTGGGTTCACTGAGCAGCAGAGATAGATCAGGTAAGCTATTTGAGAATCTATCTATAGTGGTCGGAAGGATTGTTCTGCCTGGTCTATAACGTGGCGCAACATGACAAATTTCAGCAGTGCGTATTATACAAGTTACTATGTGATGATCGGTGAGATCGTCACTTTGCGGTATAATATCTATATCGGTTAGATTGGTTCCATATGATATAATTAAATCTAGTGTATGATTAAGACGATGAGTGGGACCACTGACATTCTGCTTGACCCCAAAGGAGTTTAATAAATCTGTAAACGCAGTCCCTAACGCATCATTTGTGTTATCTACGTGTATGTTAAAATCTCCAACAATTATTGCTTTATCGGCATTGACCAATAGATCTGAGAGAAAGTCTGCAAACTCTTTTAGGAAATCAGCATATGGTCCTGGAGGTCTATATACAGTAGCCAAGGCTAGAGATAATAGGGATTTATTTCTTACATCTAAGAGCGTAACGTTTAGCACAAGTACTTCAAACGAGTTGAACCTGTGACCTGTTTTCTGAGTAACATTAATAATATCTCTATAGATTGTTGCAACACCGCCGCCACGACCGATCAGACGGGGCTCATGCTTATAACAGTATCCTGGCGGGGTAGACTCATTTAGACCGAAATACTCGTTTGGTTTAAGCCAGGTTTCAGTAAGGCAAAGTACATCGAAGCTATTATCTGTGACCATTTCATTTACAATAACCGCCTTAGGTGTGAGCGATCTAATGTTTAGAAGACCTAGTTTTAGAAATTGTTTTTGTTCACTGATATTTAGATTTTCAGGTTTAATTACAATAAGATTTTTCCTAGATCCTACAGTGGATTTATTATTTGGCCTCACTAAACGAGGGATAGACACAGTTTCTATATAATATTCTACACTACTTATATCAATTAAATTGGCACAGCAAAGACTGTGATTTGGAATTTGATTTTCTAGTCATACGGTGTGTAACGTCTTGGAGATGTTGTCCGACAGAACAGCCGCTCCGAATCTGCTGGGGTGCAGGCCATCAGCACGGTAGAGCCTAGGTCGCTCCCAGAACAGATTCCAATTATTTACAAAGGGTAGTTTTTGTTCATTACACAATGACATTAACCATTCATTTAGTGCAAATAATCTACTGAACCTTTCCTGTCCTTGTCGGTACGTGGGAAGCGGTCCAGACACGATGATCGTTGCCTCAGGCGCTGTGCTGCGTACCGTCTCGATCAGGCTCCTGTAGTCCTTCTTCAGAACCTCCGTCTGCCGCAGCCTGATATCGTTTGTTCCAGCGTGAAGCACCACAGCTCCGACGCGCTCTTCACCGTTCAGGATCTCGGGAACCTGTGCGGCGACATCAAGAACACGAGCACCAGGAAGGCAGTGAGTGCGCACCTTACCCTTACCTGAGGTAGCACGGACATGACGGACCATGGAAGTGCCGATGATCACGGCGTCGTCGCGTTCCGACTCGCGAAGAGGGGAGAAGCGGTTCCGGGTGGAGATCTCGAAGACCGGGAGGGGCGGAGAGGTTCTTGCTCTGGTCCTGGCTCGTGTCTTCCGCTGTGGGAACGCGTAAAATGCTAGCGGACTAAAGGCTAGTAGCCGAGATTCGCAAAGTTGGGTCTAAGTAGCGATATCAAAGCAATCCGATTGTTTTTTTATAAGGAATAGTATCGAGAATAAGTTCCCATGATATAAAAATAGAAAGTGCTTGTTTATAAATGAGTGGTAAAGAAGAAAATCAAGGATTAATGAATTGATTCGACGGAGCTTTCAAACACAAACACCGACTGCTCGCGCATAGGTGTGAGCTAGGTGTGAGAAGTGTGCTTGCGAGCGCCGCCTTTGTGCCCTCGATGTGGACTTTGGCGAAGCCCACACTTTCGCACCCTCCACATGAGTTACCTACCCAGGAATTATTGCGAACGCCCAATCAGATAAATGAGGGGAGGAGTTTCGTGGCTGTTTGACTTTCGGTGGTATAATGTCATCAAGCCTGTCCCAAAATACACTCTCGCGCGCCCTAGTGGTCTCCTCAGGCGGCCCTTAGGTCTGCACTTCCTGACGTCACCAAGTGTGAACTCGAAGGAGGTCCACAAGGGCAGAGTGTGCCATTTGGGATCCAGGCATTGTTGTTATTTTTTATGCTAAGTTACTTTCCAAGATTATTTTCATTATTTTCCAAGATTATCATAACATTGTTATGATATTATCATAACAATATTTGTGGTATTGGTACTTGTGGACTAATATTTAAGATAACTTAAAATTATTTGATTAAATTACACAGTATATTTTTGTTTTCCCTCATATTTTTGTGACTATTGTTATTATTGAATCCTCCGAAATCAGAAAATGAGTTAATTTACCTATAACAACACTTCCAGTTTCTGTTAATATATATGACTTTTCTAGTTCTGTTAATATTATGTTATATAGAGGACCTTCAGATATTGTATTGGACACTGGGCGGCCTTGGAGTCAACAAAGCAAACAACTGTGATGGTCTCATTGGTTCGAGGGTCATCCGATTACCTGCCGTCCATTGGTGTTAGACTGCATCACTGAGTAAATGCACTGGTATTTCCAGCGTGTTACAGCACATCTGTGGAGCTGCCCAACAGTTATCACCATTAAATTCATTCTTCAGGATTTAGCTGCTCATTTATCAGGGTTCTTAGGAAATCCACATCTCAGATAGATGCTGGATTCCTCTGGCACTACTCTGGCAGGTTGGTTTATTATGAAATGGCAGCTTTGGCTGGAGATTTGTGCTTGTTCTAGATTGCGATGCGATTTTTTTTTTACCTAGGATCAGTTAAGAATTTGATGGGCTGTTAGTTACATAATCTAAAAAGTCACTGAGTGCAATGAATCACGAATTTTGATTAACTGCTTTAGGGAGTGTGTGTTTGTTGTGACATGGTAGAAGTTTGGCGTGGCTCTCATCTCGAGGGATGGCTTACACAACAAGCCACGAGGGGGATGAGGAATCCATTACATCCTGCACACTTCCTGTTCACATCAGACTGTCCTCCTACACACATGTACAGCTACATGCCCTCAGATTTAATGTTTCCATGGCTGTATATGATTTGTTATCAGTTCAAATTTAAATGATGTGTAACTTCTAAACTGCCATTCATTATCATTTCTTATTTTATTTTTTCCACTTAGCTAAATATGTTTAGTAAGCTGGTAACACTAATAATACTGCCCATACTTTTTCAGTAGTTTGGGGCAAATGTAAAAAGTTTTACAAATTTAGAATTTAAATTGTGTTTTTGTCTTCCGTCATTTAAATGGTGACACTCACATGAGATAAAGACTGTACTTATTATATAGATTTTTTTTATTATTCCAAAAACTATTATTCTATTTTAATTATGTGTAGTGCGGGTCGCCACCTCAATGTATTACACCATGTTGAATTTGATGTGTGTACCTGTGGTGCTCCACTAAACGTCATAGAGAATCCTTGCACTCATTGGCTGCCATGTCTATAGACACGCTAGTTATGCTGTGTTGTTTGGTGATGCGAAGAGCTAAAATTAGACAATCACAAACACTTATTATAGTGCTTTACCAATGGGAAATCAGTACCTGTATGGCCGAAAGAAATGGAAAATATCTGAAGCCAGACAGAAAGACCAACAAAGACAAAAAAAAACAAGTGTAAATATTGGTACGACATACACAAGCTGGAAAGATTTGATGATAGAGAAAATCTTGAGTGGACATGCCCAAGTTGCTTTTTGTTGTTGTTGGACTGATAAAACTAAAGCTCTAAAACTCACTAGTATCAGTGTAATTGACATTAAACTCAATTATCATGATGATCATGCTGATCCATGTCATTAGTACAGCATCTGACACCATTGTGGTATCGGTAAGGTAGCCCTCTTCAGTAACCAAACCAGGGGTGTCCAATCCTGCTCCTGGAGGGCCACTATCCTGCATAGTTCAGTTCCAACCCCAATTAAATGCACTTGAATCAGCAACTCTTCAGAATTACTAGAAACCTTCAGGCAGGTGCTTTGGGACAAGTTGGAGATAAACTCTGCAGAACCTTGGGCCTCCAGGACCAGGATTGGACACCCCTGAACTAGAAACTTCTCAACAGAAACCCATCAAGTACAGTATTTTCAGGAATATAAGTAAAAAAAAATCATTCGAAACATGCTGCAACTTGCATTCTAAAGCAACTTATATAATGCAATTAAGCACATAAAATATGTGCACATTTGGATTCATGCCGAATGAGCCAAAGATATTTTCCCACACTCCGGTAGTTACAGTTTAGGTTTGGCGTTTATAATAAATGTTGTTTATGATCAATGTCACTATACATCCTTATGTTTTTCATTCCTGTTCTGTTCTGAATCCTGTTAAATTGAAAGGATCTGTTGTGAAGTAGTGAGAACTAAGACACACGTTTTTAGTGTTTTGTTTAAAGGTATTTTATGATTTTTCTGAATGTAATGTGACTTATACGAAATGTTTTTTTCTCTCTCTCAACATTTTGACCCAGTGTGGCTTATTTTCCGGAAAATACGGCAGCACCCTGAAATCATCATTGTTTCTAGTTGACGCATCAAGGTAATGGTGCACTTGCAGTAGCTTGTTTTAAAATCTCTTTTGATGATAATTATGTTGAAGGGATCTGAAATAGGAATCAAGAAGCTCACAGAATGTGAACCCAGCGAGAGCGTGGCAGTGTTGGTAGGACACATGTTGCTGTTTTTAATAAGTATTACCGCTGCTAGCTCTCCCGTGTAGGAGGCAACAGGAGCGCCTGCTTTACTCCATCAGAGCGAATATCTTGCTGTGTGTGGAATGCGTAAGGCAGTGATGGGAAACAGATGCCTCCTCTGCAGGCTTGACGCTACACGTGGCCGCTGTCTCTCCAGACGGGATCTGCATAAAACGGACAAGGTGCGAGCCAAGCAATCCGGTCCAGCATCTAATAGACTAGACTACCGTGGCATGACTTCGCAGCACGTGCGATCACAGACCTTCTGGTGATGATGTTGTTGTCACATGTACACACACATACTCGCTCGCTCTTTTTCCAGTGTGTGTGTGTGTGTGTGTGTGTCAGCAAGGACCACAGTTTGGGTGTCTGTACCGTACGCAGAGCGGCGCCCACACCCCGGGCCTGCCAGTCCAGGCCCAAATCACAGGGCTGCTAACCGCAGGGAGCTAATTGTAGCACAGCTCCTCGAAACGCTTCCCTTTAATTCTCTCCCTGGTTTCGCTCACTCTCTCTCTCCACAGATTAAACATAAACAATTGCTGATATAGCTCGGAAGATCTGGGCCGCGGAAACGAGCCAAGAGGACATGCGAGAAGTGGAATCTGAATCTGAAAACTTTCCAGAAACTTGAGACCGATGTGTTTAGAATTTAGCATGAACCAGTTACTCTATATTTGAGGCTTTAGGGGGCTTTTTAGACTGTATTTACAGAAAAGTAGAGACTGGACGAGAGGAGGAATAGGGTTGTGATTTGACCCAGGCCGGAATAAATCCCCGATACCCATGAGCTGACAGTTCTTATACTGTATAAGATGAACATATACCTTAACTTTTTGGACTTTAAATTTTTTTTTTTTTTTTTTATTGAGATGTCGCCTCGTGGTGTAATTTCAAAGAGGCACAAAATCACTTTCACAGACCTTTACCTTGACTGTTCCATGCTGGTGGGATGAGTCCGTAGCCATTTTCAAAAACGGCTGAAGACGCATATTCGGCAACACTTGATCCATTAATACTAACACTTTCTTTTCTCTTCTCTTCTACTCTATATCTATTTAATAAAAATAAATAAATAAATAAATTACATATGCTGCATTAGACCAAACTGGGAAGGGTCACAGCACTTACATATTGTTGTTCTATTGTTTAACTGCTTCTATTGCTCTCCTCGTTTGTAAGTCGCTTTGGATGAAAGCGTCTGCTAAATGATTAAATGTAAATGTATATGTACCAAAAATAACATTTAAATACATTTAGAATGTTACAAAATATTTATATTTTAAATAAATACTGCTCTATTGGAAACAACAATATGAAGCAGCACAAGTGTTTTCAACATTGACGATAATAATAAATGTTTCTTGACCAGCAAATTAGTATAGCAGAATGATTTCTGAAGGATCATGTGACACTGAAAACGGGAGTAATGATGATGAAAATTCAGCTTTGCCATCACAGGAATAAATTACAATGTAAAATATATTTAAATAGATAACAGTTCTAAATTGTAATATTTTTTCACAATATTACTGTTTTTACTGCACTTTTGATCAAACAAATTCAGCCTTGGTGAACATAAGATACTTTTTTCAAAAACATAAAATCTTATCGATCCCAAACTTTTGAACCGTGATGTACATCAAAGAACCATGGTATTATGATTTATGATACCATCACTGTACAATGATAGCATCAAAATATAGAAGATTTTTTTGTGGTCTTTGGACATGTGTGTGCTGGTGTGTTTAAGACATTTGCGGTGGTCTCTGGTCCCAATCTCTAATGATCTTGCCGGCTGTTCTGATGAAGATCTATACTCTGGAACATCTGGCTCGCACTTCATCATCCCACTGACCAGTTTCCTTCTGCATGTTTGAGAAAGACAGACCCACAATTACAGGGTTGCCAGATTGCAAATGACCCCCCCCCTGCATATCATACATAACCTATGGAATGCTGGCTTCAGAACGACTGGCTTGGAAACTGTTCCAACAAAACTGCTGTAAATAGCCCATGTCTATTTTTTTCCCCCGTAACATGGTTACGTTGGAGATTTCTGTGCCCTGGTACAGTCGGTCCACGAGGTTTGCTCACCAGTGACAGGTAATTTTCAGACCAAAGTACCTGAGAGGAATTTTAATAACGTAAGAGGATTACTCTCATTCTGTTACGCACAGTGTAACAGTGCTTATTTTGTTCATTGAGGCTAGCAGATAAACGTGAAACTACTTATTAAAGTGTGTGTTATCATATAAGGTTTGATGTGTGGTACAGAAACATTAGACACTGGAGAGTTTTAATGGCTCTGTGTAATAACAGGCATTGAAATGTGTTGTTGCTAAGCTTGCCAAAACCATTTACAACAGGAGAGGATGATTTCCAAACCATCTGATATAAACATGATGATAAGACACTGATATATTCAGATGTGTATATCACACACACCAGGTCTCCATCTGTCCTGCTTAGTGTTAGATTCTACAGGATGGGATTCTTGTTATCGATAAATCTTTCATACTTTGAGTGCTGAGATCAGAGAAAACTCGGGCTTGTGATGTTACATAAGAACTTCATAATTTACAGTAGTGACAACATTGCCCTTGAGTAACATTAATTTGTGCAGTCTGTCATGCATTATCAGGCTGTGTGTGTCCTCATGGCCAGCAGAGGGCAGTGTGTGATTTTAAAATGTCAGGCCAGTGGCTGATCATGAAATCTCAGGCTTTAGTAATGCATGTCCATTAGAGCCCAACGAAAGCAGCATGTTTTAGGTTCATATGTCAAATGTTCATTGATAAACAGTGCTTTTTATTTTTCTGAAACATGTACAGCTTTCACCAAGTTGGTTGCTCACTAAAACCCCCAGTCATCATGTTTTCAGCCATTTCAAGTTTGATTCTGACGTGACATAAAGCGGTGAAATCTAAGTGGCTGAGTTGTTTACTTACTTTTTAATTGGTCCTCCCATTAATGGCATAATTTTGTACATTCCGTTCATTCGCTAACACGCACGAAAACAAGAGGCGGGATTTATCACACAAACCAGTCATAACCAGTCATATCCAATCAGCGCGATGGAGGCATTGCCTCCTCTCACATGACTTTCCCCCATTCTCTCTCAATCACCCCCCACCAAACCCACCGAATGATTTAGGGGGTCTGTTAAAAATCAGTGGGCTCAGGGGAGGCAAGAGAGACGCGGACTCCCGCTGTAACTCTACCTGCTGCTGTTGCTGTTGGACAGTGTTCATTTACTTAATGTCACATTTTGTAATATTTTCGTTTATTTGGATTATTTCTCATCCATTTTTTTTAACCATTTTTCTTGCCTCCCCGTAGGAAACGTCCATGGGTATATGTTTTAAACAGCTTCGCAAACTGTCTTTTCTACATCACAGTATCATTATTTCTGTATTACAAATATTAATCTTATAATATTATTAACAACTAGTTTGGATAAACACTGATGTCTACGGAAGCGATTAAACTGGAGTAAATCACCTTTTGAAAGTCTAATTTCCCATGAATTCTGAGCAGTCCTGTGCTCTGTTTCAGATGGAGCAGTTTTCAGATGATGAGCTAGATCACGCTGCAGAGGAGGACAGCGATAAAGAGGACCAGGACCTGGACAAAATGTTTGGAGCATGGCTCGGAGAGCTCGACAAACTCACAAAGGTGAGGCTGAGAGACCTGTAACCTGTAAATTCGTATCCTGTAGGTGCAGTGAGGCTAATAATTTAATACATGTCATGTTTGTCAGTATAGATTACATCTGTGATGTCACAACTCATGAGGCTTTAAGCACCGTGAAGAATCTGTCGATCTTACAATTAACTTGTTTTGTGCAGTATCCTCATAGATGCTTTTTGGTGCTCGAAGCGTTACCACCAGGGAGTCTACGACTTTTTTTACCCTTTTTTTTATTAATTTCCTTGTTGAGCACCCAATTTGAGCAACATATTGCTTTGCTGTGGATGTGGTTGCTTTGGATCTGATTTTACAACATGTATTAAGGAATGAATGACATAAGTGATAATCTGTATTTTTCTGAATTGCATCAGTGATAATCTGTATTTTTCTAAATTAATCAGACAGTCCTGAAATCCATCTACAGTTGTATTAACAGTACTGACACAGGTGAAACTACTGTATATGTGAAGTCTCATCACTCTTTTTTTCTCTGTCTTGTCGTCTTTAGAGTCTAGATGATGGGAGACCAGAGAAGGTGCAGAAAGCACCTTACAGACAAGAGACAAACATGGCCAACATGGCCTACCGCTTTTCCGTTTATAACATCAACGGTATACACAGTATACACTCTACATTACAAAATATTCTATTGTTATTGACAATGTTATATTGTTAATATTCTAATATCAGTATGACCTCAGGCAAGGGCTATAGATTCCAAAATTACTGATGTTATTTTTGACTACACAAGGATCATTATGAATCATTATGTATTGTCTCCCTAAAAATCATTATGATCTCATGACGAAGGGCCTACATAGTCTCCAATTACTGACTTCATTGGGGGCTTTAAATTCTAATGTCCTTATGACCTCATGAAGGACTATATACACTGTTCAAAACTTGATGAGGTTTTTCTTAAATGCTTTTGAAAAAAGTCTCATGTTAATATTGTTACACTTTAAAATAAAAATTTTTATTTGAAATACAAATCTTTTGTAACATTATCTTTACTGTCACTTTTGGTCAATTTAATGTGTCCTTGCTGAATAAAAGTGTTTATTTTATCCAAAAAACGAAATCTTACTGACTAATCAAATGTTGGAACGGTAGTGTATTCAGCAATAAGTCACAATGAATTAATAATCATTTCAGAATAGATGTTCCCCTCTAGAAGTCATGATGATTTAGTAAAGTTCCTTCAGGAATATACAAAATGGTCACAGAACAGATCTGCCCGAAACAGACAGGGTTTGCTTAGGAGTTTACTTAATTCACAAAAATGGAATCCTCACTAACACAGACTCTGCCCGTTTGGCTAGGACATTTGCATACACAATGAACTCTTAAGACATACATCTTACCTTAGTCATAATAAATATTGGCATGTTTAAATTAGCTGGTTTGTTTACATGTTTGTTTGTGTGTGTGTATGTTTGTTTCCTTACAGAGGCACTGAACCAGGGTGACGCAGTGGATCTGGATGCTCTGATGGCAGACCTCTGTTCCATCGAGCAGGAGCTCAGCACCATCGGTAAGCCCAGCAGCGCTTCCTCTCGTTTCGGACTGGCCGGCGACCCCAAAGTCCGGCAGAAGCCCCCCGCCGGCCGCAGTCACAGCACTAAGCACACGGGCAGCAGCAGCGGAGGGGCGAGTAGCAGTGGCGGCAGCACCAGCAGCAGTACCCGCGCCTCGCCCGCATCTACGGTCAGAGTGGGCAGCGCCACCAGCAGACCCTCGCTGGCATCCAACTTCTCTCTGGAAGACATCACAGCCCAGCTGGAAAAAGCCTCCCAAAGCATGGACGAAGCAGCCAGGCAGGGCTCCACGTCCCTGGGCTCTACGATCTCAGCACCGTACTCTTCCTCCACTGTGAGACGGCCGCCCTCCCATCATCATCATCATCGCAGGACAGGGTCCGTGGGTACGGTCACAGAGCATGAGGTGCGGTCCTTTGCCCATTCCTCTCGCTCTAGTATTAACTCTGCTTCTGCGTCCAGCATGGACTCGCTGGACATCGATAAACCCAAGTCTGATCAGGACGGGTTACAGGACGGACATGACCAGCCGAGTTCAGAGGTAAACAATGCTTTGTATTGGTCAAATCTCTAACGGAGACATGGGATCTCTTTGAAGGATATATGCAATGATTTAAAATAAGACAAAACAAGTATTAAAATAAACCAACTAAAATCTGAAAATCAAGATATTTCTTAATTTAATTCACCCCTTCAACATTATTTTTTTTTTCTTTGAAGGAACAGTGTCCCCACTGTTTTGATAAACCTATATATAGGAGCTTTATCTTTAAAAGTGTCATTTCTAGACCTACAGTAAAAAAGTCATGCAAATTAATAAGATTAAGTTTCTGTGTGCATTTGTATAATGACACATTTTTCTAGTTATGATAAGTTTTAAAATATTTTATGGGGTAGAAATTGAAGACAAATATATTTAAAAATCCATAATCCTTATCTAGTAAATGATGAAAAACCGGAAGAAGACTTTGAATATTCTTTGAGTGCAGTAGGGCATCGGTTCCCAACAGGGGGTCGCGGCCCACAAGGGGGCCTCAGCGAGCTCTGTGGGGGCTCGCGTCATATTTTGAAAAGCTCTGAGCAATGAGCATTAAATAAAAGTCCTTAACTTTTTTCTGTTCAAAATGTACAAAATTTAAATAATGAGCGAGTTCATCATGAATCCATTTTTCAATCCTGAACCACTATGGTACACCTATAATAAGTGTTTACATTGGGACTATTTTACACTGGTTCGGATCGCTGCCGCTGCGGAGTAGCCCAGTACCTGCGTGACTCGTCATAGATGTACACAGAGAGAAGTAGTTCCGGCTACAATGTTCTTCCGAAAGACGCATTATTCTGTTAATAAACGCAAGTTTATTATCGCTCGCTATGGCGCCAAAAGCGTAAAAAATAAAGCCTCACAAATAACTTGCAAGAATTGAGGCCCCAGACAGCAGTCATTTAGTAATTCTTTAGTAAATTCAGTAAATTCTTTCTTTTCTTTACCTACACACCACTGTGAATATTTTTGTTTTTGGATTTCAAATAGGGCCAATATATATAGGCTTCTCCTAGGCTTACGTTTTTAAATAACAAAGGGCCTACTGATGTTTTTGTCATTGTATTTTCAATATTATAGGCTATTATTTGTGCATAAACATATCTGGTTATAGTAAACATACCGTTTATTTGAAAACAACATATTTTGTCATCCTTGCTGCAAGCTTACAAGAGCGATAATATCATTAAATGTGAAGGGGGGCCCTAAAATATTTTCTTGGGAAAAAGGGGGTCTCAGACAAAAAAAGGTTGGGAACCACTGCAGTAGGGGACCTGGGAGAACAAAAGAAGGGTTGAGAATATTGATTATTATTGACATTTGATTATGCTGTCCTGTACCTGTTGCAACAGTCTCTGGAGTGCTCAGAGTTCGTCAGGCCTCTAGCAGAGCAGATTAAGCATTAAAATGAGATGAAAAACCAAATAAAAGAGTTTTAGCCTCACTGCAGACTTAATTACACAGATAAGTGATTTTGCAGCAGTTTGGGTTGTATTTATTTGCTGATAGTAGTCTAACTCAAATATTTAAAGGTTTAACATTCAACCCATTGTTGGTATGGTTAAATAAATGCGGACTTCTCAAATGCATCAGCCATGAGTTACATTTTATTTCTTAAATTAAATGAAAGCCATCATGCACCATTTCTTTTCATTAAGGCTAGTTCACATTGGTAAGTCAACAAATGCCAACTTCTTGTTGGGCGATTAGTATTTTTGTCCCTGTTGCTGTTTGTCCCGGGCAGCTTTTGTGAATTAGTCCGTTGAACAGAATGAGTGTGTGATCACAGATGAAATGATTTAGGAAGCTATTTAAAGCTGTCTGAATGCAGTCAATGAGTTGCATGCTTCCTTTGACTCTGTGGTTGAACAGAGAAGATTGATGTGGAGGGATTTCACTAATCTATCCTTCTATCCCACAGATTTTTACTGACAAACATGATTGACCTACAGATGATTGATGATAGATAAACGATGATAGATAAGTGATTCAGTCGTTTGCAAACTTTTGCTAAACCTGGACACCCCACCCCAAACGCATATATTTTTCCCATACCCTCCAAAGACATATAAACAAACCTGAAAATGTAAAACGCAGTGTTTTGTTATTGGTTTAACTTCTCTGAAGTTTTCTGATTGGCTAAAAGGGCCCAGCCAATGAGAGTCTCTTTTCAAGATCAACTGAAATGACAGATACCTATAAAGTACTTTAAGTGTGCAATAATTCATATACAGATTACATAAAATGCATGATAATTGTTTATTTTTTTTATTGGGTATTTTATTTATTTTAATCATTTAGCAGATTCTTTTGACCTCAATTTCAATGTATTATTATTATTACTACATTTTATTCATTTAGCATATAATTTAATTACGCATGCTATTAAAAAAAACAAAAAAAACATCTTATACCAAACCACAGTGATTGTCCATAGAGAAATGAATCATATGTTGTGTGACATGCAACTGTTTCGATGGGACCATTTTCTGTCTAGTTGCAGTGATTATTGCTCACAATTTTCCCCTATGCTTTCACACTATGAACAATGATTATTGTTTATTAATCAAAGCACTAATGACTCTTGTCTCTCCTCTCTCTCTCTGCACAAAGCACTCGTATCTGGACAGGGAGACCTCTCTCATTCTGAAAAGCATTGCAGGAAAGCCCTCTCACTTGCTGACCAAGGTGACGCCCTCTTTCCACCTCTGGATATATTGAGTTTCTCCTAGTGGCTTCCTAACCCCTCTATGCATGCCAGCATGATTTTTCTGAATGTTTCCTCCATCAGTTTTCTTTATGCTAAGACATAAGGAAGCTCTTCTAATGAAACAAAGGCGTCAATGATTCCCTCATCTGTACCTAGTCAGTTCAGTAAATCAAAGTTCATTAGATTAATCAGAATAAATGGTTGATGCAAAATGATGTGCATGGATACTTCACATCACATACAATGTTTGTGTTGTTGTATAACAAAACAAGAATGTTCAGGCCTCTATTAACTCAAACTCTCCATTTTTTGTATGGTTGATATAGTCATGGTGCACTACTTTTTATGGCCTATTCACAACAAGTCTGACAAGTAAACAACACAAATGCAAAAATATTCATGAACATTTTTCTGCACAAAATTCTCTTTCAAAGAATTTGGTGTAAAGAGGTTCATGGATTCATTTTGAAATATTGTTGTGCATGTTTTTCTTGGTGTAAATAGATTTTTTAGTTTTTATCATGTTCATTTGCGCATGACATTTACTGTATCAATCCACTTTATAATTGATCATTAGTGAGGGTTGTTTAAATCACATAATGATGGATCTGTTCTGAGCCCCTAAAGGGCTTGGAGGGAAGCTGGGAAGATACAATGTAATGCTTTTGAGTTCGCTTGGAATTCAATTATGTAATTAAATGGGAGGAAAAATGGTATTTTAATACCTTTCTCGAAGGAACACAATTCTTTTGCAAGAGAATGTTATAGTTTTAGCAAGCAAAGTGCAAGTTTTCTAGGTGGAACGCAAAAGCATTGCAATATCATTTTTACTCCATCTCATTTTTACCACCATGTCTCCTTAGGGGCTCTGTAGCATCTGAGATATCCTTGTGAAAACAAATTGTTTTGCACTATGACTGTTATCTCACTTAAGGTATATCTGGAGAGCATGTTCATGCGTGCATGTTTTGAAATACGTTTTGAGCTGTGTGTTATCGGCAGCTCTTCAGCACTGCGAAGTGTCCAAATCAAATGATTAAATATGCATGAAGATGTTTAAAGGATTTTGGGGAGCTCATTCCATTTAGAGGTTAAACATTTGGACATCTGAGAAAAAGTATTATACTGGGACATGAGGTTGAAAACTGTAAATGGATCATTTATAATTGCTGTTAGATCAGCATCATTGCTTCTGTTATTATGAAAGGAAACTTTGTTTCGTCACTGCTTATGTAACACAACATCTGTGATAATGACTGTAAGTGATGACTGTGTGCTCCCTCAGGGTTTGAATGTACCTGTTTTTTAGATAGGTACACCCTAAGATCGTTTAGCTGTGGACAGGTGGCAGACGGACCCGCAAGGTAGCGAGTGACATAATGATCATCACAACAGATGGATTCTAGGTAGAGATTGAGTTTCTTCAGAAACAGCAGGCTCCAGTTCCATCACGCAGAAGTGTTGCGCTCCCATAAGCAACCAGTGTTTGTTTACACTTTTTTGAGGATTTACCTGCACAACAAAATATGTTTGTAAACCAAACCTTCATTAAACAGTTTGCAGGATTTAAGCTTTCTTAGCTCAGATCAGCTCATCCTATTAAACTGTACTGTGGCGTATCGACCCATGGAAGCCTAAACCAGTGCCGTCCACTGCTGATAACCCCATTTATAATGTGTTAAACCCAACAGCACCTCATGGTAACTTTTGGCGAATCGTCTGTGAGAAATTTGTTTACGAATGTGCTGAAAGTGAAGTTTCACTGTCATTTCTTGTGTTGTTCTTTGCTATTTTGCTGTGGACACTATCTAAAGCGTGTCAGCTGTGTTGTGGTGGCATTAGCGAGGCTTGGAGTCGGTTGAGATGTTCTGATTGGTTGCAGGAGTTGAGTGAACGTGCCTTTTAATCCTCTTTGCACTCGGGAGGTTTCATTACCTAGATTTTCAGTCCTTATTCTGACACTCTGTTCATCCCTTGTGAAAAAAGAAGTACACTTTAGCATACTTGTAAAAAGAGTACTTATTACGGATAAAATATACTTAAGTGCAAACTGAATGTCATGTTAATTACATATTTACTACAATTAAATACATGTACACTCACCTAAAGGATTATTAGGAACACCTGTTCAATTTCTCATTAATGCAATTATCTAATCAACCAATCACATGGCAGTTGCTTCAATGCATTTAGGGGTGTGATCCTGGTCAAGACAATCTACTGAACTCCAAACTGAATGTCAGAATGGGAAAGAAAGGTGATTTAAGCAATTTTGAGTGTGGCATGGTTGTTGGTGCCAGACGGGCCGGTCTGAGTATTTCACAATCTGATCAGTTACTGGGATTTTCACGCACAACCATTTCTAAGGTTTACAAAGCATGGTGTGAAAAGGGAAAAACATCCAGTATGCGGCAGTCCTGTGGGCGAAAATGCCTTGTTGATGCTAGAGGTCAGAGGAGAATGGGCCGACTGATTCAAGCTGATAGAAGAGCAACTTTGACTGAAATAACCACTCGTTACAACCGAGGTATGCAGCAAAACATTTGTGAAGCCACAACACGCACAACCTTGAGGCGGATGGGCTACAACAGCAGAAGACCCCACCGGGTAGCACTCATCTCCACTACAAATAGGAAAAAGAGGCTACAATTTGCAAGAGCTCACCAAAATTGGACATAAAATGAGTCTCGATTTCTGTTGAGACATTCAGATGGTAGAGTCAGAATTTGGCGTACACAGAATGAGAACATGGATCCATCATGCCTTGTTACCACTGTGCAGGCTGGTGGTGGTGGTGTAATGGTGTGGGGGATGTTTTCTTGGCACACTTTAGGCCCCTTAGTGCCAATTGGGCATCGTTTAAATGCCACGGCCTACCTGAGCATTGTTTCGGACCATGTCCATCCCTTTATGGCCACCATGTACCCATCCTCTGATGGCTACTTCCAGCAGGATAATGCACCATGTCACAAAGCTCGAATCATTTCAAATTGGTTTCTTGAACATGACAATGAGTTCACTGTACTAAAATGGCCCCCACAGTTACCAGATCTCAACCCAATAGAGCATCTTTGGGATGTGGTGGAACGGGAGCTTCGTGCCCTGGATGTGCATCCCACAAATCTCCATCAACTGCAAGATGCTATCCTATCAATATGGGCCAACATTTCTAAAGAATGCTTTCAGCACCTTGTTGAATCAATGCCACGTAGAATTAAGGCAGTTCTGGAGGCGAAAGAGGGTCAAACACAGTATTAGTATGGTGTTCCTAATAATCCTTTAGGTGAGTGTATTTTAGTTTAAATTTATATTAAATGCAATTAGGTGAACTTGAGTGCCTTTTCGAACCATTTATGAAGGATTTCAGTACATCTTTGTGTAATTTCATAATTCGGTTGGCGTTTGATAGTTAAAGTGTACTATTTAATATACTGACAAATATTTCTGGTAAACAAAAAAAATACTTTAATGTAATTTCTATTGAAACTTATATGTCATGTATTTAAATATATTTGTAATTACAAATTTGTAATGAGCTGCAATTTAAAATATATTAAATATCTAGTTCAGTGATGAAACTCTAGAGGGCGTGGGCTGATAGGTCCTTTACATGCAAACTGCAAGCAAACATTACCACATGACACAAGCTGATTGGCCTCTGCTGATCTTTCAGCCAATGAGATTGCTTGCTCAACATTTAAATAGTCTGGTTCAGTGTTTGCTGTAGACTGGTCCTAGAGCTTGCTATCAGAGTTCTTCTGAAACCTTCTACCTCCCCCAGCTCCACCTGCCTAGATCTGCTTCGGGATTTATGTGTCTATTCATGCAGCAGCAGCAGATCTTAAATGCTCACAGCAGCTTGTCTGTGTATTCGTTAGCAGTAAGTACATACTTGCTCTGCAGCAGCAGCGTAACAGATACACCAACCACCTACACCAAATACATTAACATTGCCATATTTAATAACATGCTAAATCTATTTTGAAAGTTTTCACCATTGCTTTACATGTGCATGTTACATGTTAGTCAACACATCAAAATAAATGTACTTCAATGCATGAAAAAAGATTATTATAACATAATAATTTTAAATGTACTTTTAAAGTATTTTTTTTATTTAACGTTTTTTAAAAGCTGCACTTTTATAAAGTACTTAAGTGTATTAAGAAACAGACATGAAAGTGGCCTTTTATTTCATTAATATTATTATCTGCAAGTTTTTTTAATATACTCTTAAGTTTTGAAGTACACTACAAGTGAACATTAAGCACACTTCTTTTTCACAAAGTGGTGGAAATTAATACTCAGTTCTCTTGTCAAGTTAATTGCTTGACTCTATCCTTAAGTAAACAAACTTCACAGTCTTGTTAAAGTATGCAGATTCAGCTGTTATTTTTGACTCACCGCCATACGCACCATGCTGACGTCACATAATGTCTGTGAGGTTCTAAAACGTACAGCTCCTGGGTTCATGTCACTCGTCATATTCCTCCTCTCCACTTTTATTAACTGCAAGTCTGCCCTCAGGGGACACACCTGTTCACAGAGATGTATTTTTTCTCTCCTCGTACTACAAAAGCTGCACTTTTCTCCTAATTTCCGAAAAACCTTGGATCCTGCACAAGCCTTGATATTGGAGTAATACAGATAATTGTAGTTTCTGCTGCCAGGTGGTTTGTGATGTAGAATTATGGGTCAGGAGAACAGCTGCTGGCCAGTTTCTGCTGATGCTTTAGCACAAGTTTTTCTTTTTTCTTCTTAAACAAAGGGTCATTCAGTTTTGGCATTGAGGCCTTGAAATTCAATAGTGGTATCACCATAAGGCAATGATAAAATCTGGATTCTGAACATCAGATCAGGCCATTCTTGTAGATGAATATGTTGGGAAATGCTTCTTTTGAATATGTCCGTTTCTGTGTCAGCTATGTCCTATTTCCACATGCTGCCTATGAGTCGGTGAGCTCATGCCACAGAGACATGAAGAAAATACACTATTAACTAAAAACTATCTTAATCTGATCAAAATAAGCAAGAGTAAATGTATATGGCTCTGATTATGAATATGATGCTATTTGCATGTTTAATATTCCCGTAGCCGCTGTGCTCAGCATTAGTCAGGGGAGGATGTGTACTGTTAAGAGGGTTGAGCTGTAATTCCCTCATTTGCCATTTTGCTAGTTAAAATGAGGAGGCATGTGTGTGTCCAGATTTTAGGATGATTCTGGAGCTGCAGTCAGTTTTTATGTGCCCTTTTGGGGCTGTTTTCTCGTGTGTATTTGTGTTGTTCAGTGTGAGAGGATAATACACTGTGATTCGGCACAATCCCAAACCCAGACTAAAGCAACTACACACAAAAACACACACACACAGAAACACAGGAGGGGAGGGCTTGATAGAAGTGTATCTGACAGTAAAAGGGGAGGGATCATCTCTTTGTTTTAGAGAGAGAGAGAGAGATTAGCCAGTAGACGATAGGTAGTAGAGTGTAGCTAGATCTGCCCATCCTCCATCTCTCCGCTGGTTGTATTAGATGCATTTTATGCTCTTGGGCAGAAGAGCTTCTCTCTGGGAATCATTTATGCTGTTGGAAAAAGATTCCAGTCATTTATTCTTCAGTAATCTCACCGATGACCATTACGGATTGACATGGACGTTAAACTGCTCTGAGTATGGATCTGCACACCTCAGCAATGGCCAGAACAGTCAGGAATAGATGTGGACTAGCTTCAGACTTGCTACATGGGATATTTTTCTGTTCGACTGGACCTATAAATCTAAATGTGACTATTGAAAAGCAGCTTTCTGTAATCTGTTGAGGTGAATCTGTATTAGGGATTGCTAAAGGGCTACTAGATGCAAATGCCAGGAGAAGAGCGCTCCGATTGTATTTTATTTTCCTCTTTATACTTGGTATAAACTGTTCTTCAAGCTCAAAATAACCCTTTTTTACAATGGCGTCTTGCTGGAAAAGTCAGGTAAATGTGAGGATTGTGCACTCTGGGTCTTATAGCTCATCAAATGTCCAAATGTTTAACCATAATAGAAGTCATGAGGAACCCCACATACCAGTACAATAATTCAGAATGTATTTTCATTTGGTGACTGTGTTTGTGTGTCTTGTATGTCTTTAGGAGGAACAAGCTGCCAAACAAAAAGCTGAGAAGATCCGAGTAGCTCTGGAGAAGATAAAGGAAGCTCAGGTTAAAAAGGTGAGATGATCAGCGGATTTTTGTTTACATATAAATAGATCTTAACTGAACTGACACAAGCCCGGTCACAAATATTTCCAGTTTAACAACCTGTACTGCTAATACTTCTGTGCTCTACAGTAGTTTTCAAATCAGCTTCAGCATGTGCAGTAGAAGTGGGTCAACGCAGTGTAATGCAGCACACTTACACAGCTAAATCAGGCCCTCGTGGGACCTGGGGAATGATTTTATAGCACATATTCACAGAATTATTCAAGTTATTTGGCTTTAGAGGGGCTGTGTTGCCTTTAGTAGAGATGAACCAATCACTACTAGTTGACCAATATTTTTTACTGATAGTTTACTTTGGTTAATGGTTCAATAATAATAGTTATATAATAATAACAATTATTATTATTATTGATTATGATGATGATGATGATAAAATAATAAAAATAAAATAATTATTAATAATAATAAAAAATAAGAGTATTTGTTTTATATGATTTATTGTTGTTTTCTAATGATTACCCAAAAAGATGTCCCCAATTTTTTTCACCGAAAGTCACACTTTCTTCTTTGGTTAATGGTTCTTTCATCATAATAATAATAATATTAATTAATTAATTATAATAATAATTATAATTATATATTGATTTTTTTTTATTGATTTAAATATAAATTTGATTTATTGTTGTTTTGTAATCATTCAAAAAGATGTCCAATATTTCTTACCGAAAGTCACACTTCTATTTTGTTTAATGGTTCTTTCATAATAATAATAATAGTAATAACAATAAAGATTTATTTTTGTTTTCAAATAAAGCAATAAGCCTCAAGAAGCCATGGTTAGCAGTGGTTTTAGAACAGCTATGCATTAAGCACGATGCAGAGCAAATTATAATTCATTCATTTTTCTACCAGTCAAAGTTATTCTTCAGGAATGACACACAGACGCAGCAGCGCAGTTATACTGATGCAGTGAGGTCACAAGTGTGTGTTTTTATAGAGTATTTTACAACAGCTTCGAGCGCGGCTCAGTCAATCATTATAAAGCACCAGAACTATCCGTTTTATAATGATTATTTTGTTGCTGTCCAAAAATAATAATAATAATATTGTTCAGAAATTTGATTCTGCATATAATTTACCGGACAATATAATCAATAATAATCAGTATTGGAAATGGCCGTTAAAAATGATATTGGACTAATGAATAATATTGGACTCTTCTGTCTATGTTGGCAAGTATGCAAATCGATATAAGTGCAGTCATAAATTGATGTCCTGTGTCAGGACTTCCTGAGGGTTATGTGCTGTTATCTGAGGAGGTGAAACAGGGCTGTGTTGATGCAAACAGCCAAGACCAGATGATCAAGACAACTTAAACACATTGAGGGGATTAGTGTCTGTGCGCGTGCGCCCGCGTGGCCTTACTGTCCCTCAGTGTCTGTTCTCTGAATGTGTGTGTGGGTCAGCGGCAGCCCTGATGGAATGTTTTCTGGGTCAGGTCACTGTCACAGTGCAAAATCTGAGCCTGTGTCTCTTTTAAATGCTGCTCTCTCACAGTCAAATCACTATAAATACGCTCCCCTAAAATCCACAGTTAATCCGAAATTAAAGCTTGTAGAAACTTAACAAGCTGCTGGATTTGCGGTGGTGCTCAGGGAAGAAGCTGTCACTCTCAGATATTGCTCAAAGGATCTTACTAATTATGATCTGATAAATATGTGTGTGTATATTTTTGAGCAATGACGGATATTGATTGTTGAATCAGGTCTGCTGAAATGATAGTTAGAAAGAACTGGTTGTTCGAAATAAATCAAATTTATCAACAATATCAGCATATACAGTCACGTAAAAAAGAAAGCACACCCGTTTGAATTCTATGGTTTTACGTATCAGGGCATAATACAAATCATCTGGTCCTTAGCAGGTCTTAAAATTAGGTAAATACAACCTCAGATGAACAACAACACATGACCTATTACACAGTGTCATGGTTTATTTAACTAAATAAAATGGAGAAGCCATGGGGGACAAACTAATTACTATTACTGCTTTCATAGGAATTTAGAGGGTCAGGCGTCAGCAGTCAGGCGTCTTTGATTAACTGATCATCAGCAAGTGTGATCATTTCTAGAAAAGCAGAAGTTTTGGCAGTTTGCTGGTCTTGAGCATTCAGGTGTGTGTTAGCACAATGCCAAGGAGGAAAGCCATCAACAATGATCTTAGAGAAGCAATTGTTGCTGCCATCAATCTAGGAAGGGTTATATGGGCATTTTCAAACAATTTGATTCTACAGAAAGGAAGGTTATTCACAAGTGGAACACATTCAAGACAGTTCCAATTCTTCACAGGAGTGGATGTCCCAAGCAAATTCACCCCAAGGTCAGACCGTGCAATGCTAAGAGAAATCGCAAAAACCCCAAGCTTCATCTCAGACTCTACAGGGCTCAGTTAACATGTTAAAGTTTATGACAGTACAATTAGAATTGATTGGAAGGGTTGCCAGGAGAAAGCCTCTTCTCTCTAAAAAGAACATGGCAGCACAGCTTAGGTTTGCAAAGTTGCATCTGAACAAACCTTAAGACTTCTGGAACAATGTGTCCTTTGGACAGAGAAAATTGAAGTGGAGATGTTTGGCCATAATGCACGGCTCCACGTTTGGCGAAAACCAAACACAGCAAATTAGCACAAACACCTCATACCAACGGTCAAGCACAGGCAGATTGTATTTTTCTAATTTTAAGACCTGCTAATGACCAGATAATTTTTATTATGTCATGATATGTAAAACCATTGAATCCAAAATGGTGTACTTTCTTTTTCACATGACTGTAAATGTGGCTTAGTTGCGATAATGTGTGTAATGTCATAGAGAGAGGGGGGATTCTTTATGTGGTTTGTATGTTCACAGGCTTTTTGTTGTTGCTGAGATATATATTTTTTGTACTAAAATGGGGATATGTATGTGGAAGGGTTATTTAATTTAATCTTGTTTGTGTGCGGATGATGTGGTTTCTGTTTTTCTCAGAGAATGTTTGAATGAGTGAATGTTTGCCTGAAGTGCTTACAAAAAGCCAAATCCCCCAATAAAATGTCAAAGGGGTGGAAGAATAGGATGATTCATAGGGCCCTGGTAAAGGTATTCACAGGTCCTCCTGGATCCGAAAACCCAAGGTCCAACCCAAGACTCGAGTGGGTTCGGGTGCAAAACTTTCATGAGTGTCGGGTTGAGTCTTATATTAGTGTCCTTGGGTCTCAGGTCATTTAAAAAAAATGTGGACCCGATAAGACCCACATTTAGTTATGTAGATAATTACCTTGAATATTTAGGTAAGTAAACTCTAATAATTTTATGGTCCGGTAAATAAAAAAAATAACATTACGCCAAAAGTTATAGAATGTAATGAGGTTACAGTGATGGGTGATTGACATTTCAGCACTTCATGAATAATATTGTTTGTGTGAAGTGCATTTTTGGGAGACGCACATAGAAAAGAAACAAACGTTTGTAACTCTTGCACACAGAGTTGGCTAGGGGGCTCAGAAACCCCAGTGGCGCTCCTGAACATACATAACTGTTGTCATGTCCTGTCTCTCCCCTCAGTTGGTAATCCGAGTGCACCTATCAGATGAAAGCTCAAAAACTATGATGGTGGATGAGAGACAGACTGTGCGTCAGGTGCTGGACAACCTGCTGGACAAATCTCACTGCGGGTATAGCCTGGACTGGTCTCTGGTGGAAATCATCACTGAACTTCAGACGGGTAAGACCCCTGTGTGCTCCTAATTGTGACTTGTTCTAGCCAAGAACAGCCCAGTAATTGACATGAAAATGGACCAACCATGGGATTTTTTTTTGTTTTTTTGTTTACAGTATATTTGGAATGTTATACTGGTACCACAGCAGGGATGGAAATTAACTTTTTTGTCCACCGGCCACTGTGGCTGGTGGATTTCAAAATCTACCAGCCACTCAATGTTTTTACCAGCCACTTTCTTGTTTTTAACCGACAATGTGTAACTGCATGTGAAAATTAATACAAGGTCTACAATACTTGACCAGTTTATTTAATCTCAAATCTCAATGAAATACTGACATTTTCTCTTTCTCTCTTATACACACACAAACCATGAACTGATGTACATTTCGTTAAGTGAGTAGGGCAGATTAAACAAAAAACTGAACCGATGCTAAACCGCACTCTATGCTGGAGGTTGCTCTCTCTGCGAGAGTACCGTAAAACTTCAAATAATAGCCAAGTCCCAAATAGACGCCTGTCTCTTTTACACGCCTGGTGTGGCGACAGGTTTGGGTAAATAAAGGCTCTTAGTTTCGGGTTGTATTTAATCGGTGAGTGATGTAGAATAGAATGACTGCTGCGCTTGACAGGGCGCAAACGAGCAGAGAGAGAGAGAGCGCCCCGGCCGCGCACTCTCTCGTCTTCAAACAACACGAGCGCTGTCTTGCTCTCTCTCCCTCGCGCATATTAATCAAAATCAATTGACACGATAGTAAAAGGTCGGAAGACCGCAGTTTCATGTGGAGCATTTGGGGATTTTTAGTGATTAGAGACTCTAGGAACAACATCTCAACACTAAATTATAAAGGCCTGTCTCAAACACAAGCCGGTGCAATTCGACGATTTGGGAAAATAAAAGCCCGGGCTGTTATTTGAAGTTTTACAGTATGCCTGTTCTGACATATTTACATCATGCGCTCGCGGCTAGCTCCCACCTCTCGCGCTCAAGCCTGACGGAAGAAGTGCGCGGCTAGCTCTTTACGACACTAGAGCTACCCCGCCCTAAAAATACACCATGCGCTCGCGGGTAACGGCAAACCGCCTCAAGCGCTCCCACGTTTTCTTCCCTCGTCGAGCCTCGACGGAAGAAGCGCGCGGGTGTTGAAGGTGTGCCTCCTCTAAAGGTGTCCGTCGTCCGGGTGAAACAGGATGCTATTTTTATTTACCCGCCACGGTGGCCGGTAGGTGAAGCGAGTTTACCCGCCACAACACAAAATCACCCGCATTTGGCTGGTGGCGGATGCTACTTTCCATCCCTGTACCACAGTAATAGACCAAATGGAGAAAACTGCTCTTTCTCTCAAACAGTGGCACAAAAATCTCTGCAAAAGGTTTTATATGCTACACCAAATAATTTAGTGGAAAATGTGTAGATCTATACACTACCAATTCAAAAGTTTGGAGTCAGTAAGATTTTTAAAGAAAAAATAATAAAGAAATTAATACTTTTATTTTGCATAGATGCATTAAAAAAGGACATTTGTAGTGTTATTTGTAATGCTGTTTTTTTTATGTATCAGTTTCAGCAAAAAATTAAGCAGCAGTACTGATTTCAACATTGATTATAATAAATGTTTCAAGAGCATCAAATGAGCATATTAGAATGATTTCTGAAGGATCATGTGACACTGAAGCCTGGAGTAATGGCTGCTGAAAATTCAGATTTAACATCACAGGAATAAATGACAATTTAAAATATATTAAAATAGAAAACAGTTATTTTAAAATGTAATAATATTTCACAATATTACCGTTTTTACTGTATTTTTAAGCAAAACAGTCTTACCAACCCCAGACTTTTGAATGGTTGCGTATTTTGTTTCCGTTCAAAGGCTTAACTAACACAACTCTTCAAACAAAGCAGAATATACAATTGTGTGTGGATATCTTGATTACTTGATGCTAATTGCTAATTGCTAAACAAAACCGATAAATATCATTTTAAGACCCTGTATCATTTATCTATATATTTAAGACCCTTGTAAAGAAGGAAGACTGATCAAAACCTGTGCATCATCGAATACGTGGTCTGGTGGCAGGTAGTGCGCATGCTGTTTGTTGCGTGGTAGACCATTCCTTCACTGACTAGTCTGAAGTATCATCCAAAGAGAGATTGAATCAATAAAGACAAATGAAAAAAGGGATTAAAGTCATGTGGTCAGGCTTGCCCCAGATTGAGCACAACGACAGCTGGATGATAATTCAGCTGCAAACACAAAATCTTTTTCATTTTTCGCTGGTCCTCAAAACCATAACAACAGTCCTATTTGATTTATTTGATCGGTTCAGATTAGCAGCAAGTATAGATTAGCAAAATCTATGTCTGAAATCCCAATAGGATTATCCCATACAATCATGTGCGGTTTGTGGGAGGGGTAGCACTAGACTAGGTACATATTACTATATAACTAGTTCCACTAATTTCATAATAGTAATACTAGAAGTTGTTATTTGAGGCAGTAGAATTGATGACGGTCAGGAGAGTTGTGGAAGCAATTTAATATGTTCTATATATGTGCATTTTCTTATATTCATAGTAATTAGATTAAGGTAGTAAAATGCACGAGGATTGCATGTGGAGTCCCATGATTCTCTGCTACATTGATGGAATAAAGAACTATTAACCCTTATATGTGTATGACCTTGTATACGTGACTTGACAAAAAGAAATGTGTGACTAATGTAAGACTGAGGCAAAGGGCCTTTACTCAAAGGTAGTAGGAGGGGACATGTTGTTCATGATAACATAGAGGAAGTAACAATTAGAGAACGGAGGATGCAACAATGTGTTAGTTATGGAACATGTCTCTTCATTTAGAGACTATAAAGAAGAAAGGATGCCCTCCCTTCTTTGTCACACACTGCAGGCACTTTGTATGGCTGTATGACCGTTGACCTTTCCTTGCAAGGGAATAAATAATCTTTAAAGACAAGTGGTACAGGTTTGTCTCTTATTCAGTAATAGAAAATTGTTTGCCACCACAATTGCATAAGGAAATGTATGTTTTTACTGATTTTATGAAAAGTTTTAAATATTGTATGAAAACCTGAATCCCACAACGCAGCAAGTCATGCTCTAAAATGCTACTGTGCACTACTGTTCAAAAGTTTGGGGTCTGTAAGATTTTTTTATGTTTTTAAAAGAAGTTTCTTACAGTATGTTTACCAAGGCTGCTTTTATTTGATCAAATATACAGTAAAGACTGTAATATTGTAAAATATTATTACAATTTAAAATAACTATTTCTGCTTATATATATATTCCTGTGATGGCAAAGCTGAATTATTAGCAGTCTGAATTTACCCTAGTCTTAGATCTGCAGTGTCACATGATTCAGTTACACTTTCTTTTAAGGTGTCCTTGTTACAGTGTAATTAAACATACAGTATAAGTACTGAGTAATATTAATTAACAACATGTACTGACTATAGAGTTAGGGGTTTAGGGTTAGTTGCGTGTAATTATGCACAATTTATAGTAATTACTATAGTAACTACATGTAACGTGTAACAAGGACACTGTACAATAAAGTGTTACCCCTGATCCTTCAGAAATCATTATAATATGCTGATTTGGTGCTCAAGAAACATTTCTGTCACACTGTAGTTTGAGGAACACATATTCACTATTAACTATGACTTGTGCCTCAGTAAACTCCTAATTACTGCTTATTAATAATTAAGATATATTAATATCTATATAATTGAGACACGAACGCCGATCCAAGTGCGCTGGTGAGAATGTGAACGAGCTATAAGTTGTGATAAGGTGAGCGCGAACAGCAGGCTTGGATCGGCGTTCGTAGATCGACTGGTAAAGACTGTATTTCAAAGATGGCTCCTGTCTGTATACGCGAAGTTGACTGTATGTATAAAATATGTTCTTATTAAACTGTCTGGACACTGACAAAGTTCTCAATGCTTCGGTTTGAAGGTAGGGACCCTCATTATGCTACCGTGTTAGTGTGGGGCTATTTTGAGCCTTGTTAGTGGTATTAACAAGCGATTTTTATTTGTCATTACACTATGCCCAATATACTAGCGTTATACTAGCTTTATAGGCTAAACTGTTTTTAGAGATAAAACTATTTACATTCGATAATCATGAAAACAAATCTCAGATAACGGTTGACTAGGTAACAATGTGTAATTAGACCAAAGGTTCATTTTGCGCCGGAGTTCTCCTTTAAGCTGGACTATGACGCTATTTTCTTCTAGAGCTGCTGTACAGCCGAAACAAACTTTGTTGCATTATTTTCCTGTTATCACTGAAAAGCTGCTTTGAAACAATATGTATTGTAAAAAGCGCAATATAAATAAAGGTGACTTGACTTGACTTAAACAGCCAATATGCTAGTAATATGCATGCTAAAAAGCAACTAGTTAATAATAGTGAGAATTGGTCCACAAACTAAAGTGTTAACCATAATTTCTTATCATTATCAATGTTGAAAACAGCTGTGCTGCTTAATATTTTTGTGGAAACTGTGATACTTTTTTTCACAATTCGTCACACAAATAGAAAGTTCAAAAGAACATCATTTATTTGAAATAAAAATCTTTATAACATTATAAATATCCTTACTGTCACTTTTGATCAAGTTAATTAATTAATCCTTGCTGAATATTAGTATAGAGTATTTTTGTGAGTATTTTTTATTATTTTAAAAATAAATCTTACTGACCCTAAACAGCGTTTCCTCTAGGATTTTTTACAGCCGTGGTGGCAGGCCCATTTCCCCAGGGGGCGTGGCCCATGAGTGATATTCCAATTGGCCACGCCCCCTTGCCACAGGTGTTCAAACATCCCCTAAGTATTATAATATGAAAGGCTCCAACAAGAGCGGCAAAGCGATTATGCGCATCCCATGCGCAGAATGATGCACTTGAAGCAACGCGAAGTCACAGCGCGCAGCACTTCGCATTGAAAAGTTCAAAGCACAAAGCGAAGAGATTATATCCATCTATGCTTAATGTATTATATCTATGCAACAGTTTATCTAGCCTTTTCTTTTAACAGTTTTAAATTTCAGTTACAGTGTGCATGAAGAACAATTCATAGTGCTCTCAACTCCACTGCTGTAATCTAGCAGACACCCGGGAGAAAGGAATATGATTTAGAAAGCGCAGTAAACTCCAGCAAGATAAAGTCATTTTATGCAAACCATAGACCTTTATCTACAAATAAAGAATAATAATGGGAACATTGATCTTGAAGACAGTGTCGTCGTGTTAGGCCTACTGTCGTAACCGGACGCGACGCGCTGTTTGAATGCTGAATGGAGAATGACTGAGGAGAGATGAGTTTCCATAAACTTTCACTTACAGACTTAAATATTAATTTTTACCTCACATTATGCTATTGAATGACTTTAGAAGTGTTGGAATATAGTGCGAAAACTTTATGGTGCTTTACAATGTTTTTTATGCCTTTAGCTTTACAATATCAGAGCTGAAGCTGCAGCCGTGGCGGGATGATTTTAGGTGTGGCGGCCCGCCACGGCAGAATGAATGTAGCGGAAACACTGCCCTAAACTTTTAAACGGCAATGTTACTTTGCATGTCAACACAGGTAACGTTCGAGTCTTGAGATTATACTTTCAAACCATGCGGATTTTTATGTTCTTTCACACTGGTGCAATGCGCTGCCCCATACACTTCCATTGTAAAGGCATTACTGTAAACAAATTGTTTTTTGTTTTTTTTTAAAGAGTGACGAATCAAATTTATTTCCTGTGGTATGTTGTTGATAGAGTTGTATTAAACCCGGAACATGTGTGTGTTAGTCACAGGCCTCTTGTGCTGGGCTTCTCTCTATGTAGGTCCTGAGCGATCATGCGTGTGGCCGTAGCCTACATCTCCAGGGCTTCAGTTTTTCCACTCTCTGCTCTTTCAGTGGAAGGAGAAAAGGCAGAGAGGGGAAGGCAAGGATACAGTGGTCGTGTGTAGAATATCCACCAGATGGTCAATGCTAAAATCCCTTTAATAGAAAGAACAGTGGAGGTCTTTTCTAGAGGTATTTTGTGAGTGAGTTCATGTGCACACTAGTGATGCGCGGGTCGGCTTTTTTTCCAACCCTGCTTTTATGAAATTATTTAGCCCGCCCCAGCCCGCCCCGCACCACTGTATCTATTTTTACAACCCGCCCCGCACCCGCGACCGTTATATAGACATACTAGGTATTGTAATGTAAATGAAAACAGCCTTTATTTCAGCCTAAAAGTACTTGGAAGCATCGTCCTGTAAACATCGTCCTTGCAACAACAGACGATTATGAATATGAACCATAAATCTGGTCATATTAATAAGATAATGATAAAGAATTTTTTTTTTCAAATCTTTTGCGTTCCCTCGCAAAACCTTTGCGTTCCCCCGAGAAACTTTTGCGTTCCCTCGCAAAACTTTTGCGTTCCCTCAGAAAGATATTTGCGTTCCCACGCAAAACCTGTTGGGAGCTCGGACAGACACTTCCTGTTTAATGTCCCGCTGGCAGTGTTTTAGAGCTCCGTACTTTAATGGAGCGTTTCATAGTGTTTGAACTTGGACTCAAATATAAAGAAATGCGGTCAATGCTTAAATCAAGAAGTTCAGTGAAGTTGGCAATATAGCCTATAGGCTATACATAGGCTATTCGAACTCCCCAGATCAATATTCTTGAGCTAAACGTTGTTAAAACACACACGACATCTATTTACAATCACAGTAACCTAGACAACAAGCCACAACCCAATTCTCCACAAAACGAGCTTTATAATATAAATTTGTCTTTAATCCGGCCGATTGAGAGACAAGTCCGAATAAGGGACCGTCTGCAAATCCCAAATCCCAAAAAAGTGCAAATCCCAAAACCCTTTTGTACATTTTATATTATTTAACATATTCAATAGCTTCACTGTGATACACTGTAGGCTACTGTCACCAAATTCAGTTCCAATAATACAATTTTTAGAAAAAATATTCAGTAACTTCGTTATACAGTGTAATGCCATCAAATTCAGTAAGCAAATATAATGCAAAAGCTATGGTTGTAACTATTATGTTAGCTGCGTACAGTACCAATATAATTTGTGTAAAGAATAGGCCTACTTATTTTTTATGTGCAATTACTTCCCAAACTAAGTGTTGTATAACCAACATTAGACCAGTGATGTGTGAACTAAATTTTGTGTGTTACAGTGAAGTTATTAAATATATTTTTTTATAATATAAAATGTGCAAAAGCAGTGCAGTATGACCAGTGGGTTTACCATTTATGTGTAAACTGAATTGGGTGGTTTGTAACATTGAAGTTAATGACTATTTTTAGCACACTCATATTCATGAGGAAATAGATAAATAAATGTATTTTCATACATTAAACATGTATTTAATTTTGATATTGTTCTTGAATCTGTCAGATTAGTGATTTCACTCTTTTCATTTTTTTATTATCTATATTTGTTAATGGTTTGCCTTTTATATACTGGCAGAGGTTTCTAAACTTCAAATCTCATGTCTGACAGGATACTTTTCAATGTATAATGTACAAACTTAGGCTCAGCATAACGGCCTATATATAAAACATTATCATATAATATGAAGTTTTGTTTAAATGATACGTTTGATTTCATGGAACTTGCAGTACCCATGTAGAAATTGTTGTTATGTATGGATTTGGTTTACCTCAGTTGGTTTTTCAATTTTTTAACTATTTCAAATGTGTCAAGTGCGTGCAATTTGCTACATACTTCTTGTCTTATGCTACATACTTATCTTTCTATATAGAGAGCAAAGAGAGCAGGACAGTGCCAGCAAGGCTTATAGTAATTTAGATTTGTCACCTTTCTTTACTGACCTCTCTTGTAGGCCTGTTTACTGCATGATTTAGACTCTCTTTGGTTTACAATCACTTTTTTTCTACATCAGGATAATTTTTCAAGGAGAAGTGAAAGTACCGCTGTGATAACTGGTCAAAGAATCTGAAGTTGATCTTGTTGATTTATGAACAGCAAGTCACATATTATTTTATTTATTTACAGTCTCTTTGTCTTTATGATGTTCACACTTTGTTTTTCCAGAGAGAATCTTCGAGGATCATGAGAACCTGGTGGAGAACTTGCTAAACTGGACCAGGGACAGCACCAACAGACTGATGTTCATCGAACGCATTGAGAAATACGCGCTTTTCAAGAACCCTCAGGTAATACTCCGTCTGTCAATAGTAACCATATCTGTTTAGCTCCAAAAAGCAGCAAAAAATGAGTCCTTGTGCAGTACATTTTAAGTCTTGTAAAGCACACAGTATTATACACTACTGTTCAAAAGTTTGCTGCCTTTAAGATTGTTTTTTAAGTTTTTGTCTCTTATGCTCACCAAGGCAGCATTTATTTGATCAAAAATACAGTATAAACTGTGAAATGGGAAATAATATTACAATTTAGAATAAATTTAATATATTTGTATATATTTAAAAATTTATTTTATCCCTGTGATGGTAAATCTTCAGTGTCACATGATCCTTCAGAAATCATTCTAATGTGCTGATTTTGTGCATTTCCCATGATTATCAATGTTCAAAACATTGCTGCTTAATATATTTTTTGTGGGAAACAATTATGCATTTTTTGATTAATAGAAAGTTCAAAGAACATAATTTATTTGAAATAGAATTCTTTTGTAACATTATAAATGTCTTTACTGTCACTTTTGATCAATTTAATGCATCCTTGCTGAAAAAATCTTACTAACCTCAAACTTTTAAATTATAGTGTAAGTTAGTTATTCACTGGTGTTGTGTGTCTAATGATGCATGAATGCCTCAGTGAAAGTCAACATTTTCAAAAAGAATGCCTTAATTTTCAGAATTACAGCATTTTCATTTTTGAGTGAATTGTCCCTTAAAACCATGCAATGAAGGAGTGTGATGATTAAATGTATCTTGAAATTGATTTGTGCAGTTCTGTCACAAAAGTGTATTAATAATATAGAGGTTAGTTCATCAGTGCTCTATGGATCAGTTGTTTTATCGGCATATGTGGCTGATGTAGGTCAATGTCATGTAAATGCTGAACTGTAATGAATAATTGATCTCAGCAGAGGCTGGTTAAAGTGTGTTCGCTGCCCAGTCTCTGGCTGCGACCCTGAATACAACATGTCAATCCATGTACTTAACCGCTTTGTTTAGTTGTGTTGCACTTTGTTGAATGCCCTTTAAAATAACACATTCAAATATCTAAAGATTTGTTTTGGCTAATGCTCTAGTATGCAATACCTGTAAATCAGTGATAGACTGATCATTTTCTTAGCCACTTTAACATCTCCCTGAATCATCTGTTTCCTCAGAACTATTTGCTGGGGCGTAAGGAGACGTGTGAAATGGCAGACAGAAATAAAGAGGCTCTGTTGGAGGTGAGGCAGACTGTGAACCTACTTATACACATTCTCTCTTGTGCTTTAAACAGCATGACTTATTTAGGTCATGTCAGACATGTTTTACTCGCTGATAAAGGTGTGTGTGTGTGTTTTTGAGCAGGAGTGTTTTTGTGGAAGCTCCATCAGTGTTCCTGAGATGGAAGGGGTGCTCTGGCTCAAAGATGACGGCAAAAAATCCTGGAAGAAGCGGTACTTCCTGTTACGAGCCTCTGGGTTATATTACGTGCCAAAGGGTAAAGCCAAGGTCAGAGTCTGTCTCTCTTTTTCTGCTCTGAAATTCATTATCTTTCCACTTTCACACACTTGATAACTGATAAACCCTCACAAACTTGCTGACTGACACACAAGCACTCTTATACTATGACCCTACTTCCACCTGGTATTAAAGGGGTCATAAATTGAGAAAGTACATTTTTCCTAATTTTTTTGTGTGGACATTTAAGAGGTCATTGTACTATTAAAGCATCCTGTAAGTTTCAGAACTCAAAACTTCCTCGCCAAAACTCCTGTTGTAATCAATGATGCTGTCTACACTGCACAATGGATCTCTTATTTACATCATGTTAGCTCTGTTACTTATGATGAAAGCATTTGTGAGATTGCAGCAATTGAGTCGCAATGACGAGATCACTGCATTCATGCGCTCAACAGACGTCTGTCACCGGCTACAAAGCTCATCTCTGCAACCTTTCATGTGGTGGGAGTATATCTTAATATAATGCTAGAATCAACACTTGTAATAGTAACACAGCTGTAATAGTAAAAACGGTGTAAACGTTTTCGAGGGAGTTCCACATGTAATACTTAGCTATTTCATATGCAAAGATGTTAGCCAATCACAGCAGTGGGCATTTACACTGAACTCTCACAGCAGACACGCCCCTTCAAATCAGGGTAGGAAAAATGCCTTTTATCAATTTATTATGACCATTTTTAATGTACAAATGATACTGATATACCTCAGGAAACATTATAAAATAATAAAATGTAGTTCATGAGGAAATGCAGTTTATGACCCCTTTAAAATGCATATTTCGGTGATCCCATCACAAATTATCAGTGCAAAAAAGCATCTGCACATTTGGGATCTGCCGAAATAAGAGGGGATATCATACTTTTTTGTACTTTTTTGCTGTTTGGACTAAAACCTCATGTAATAAAGAGCCCCTGAAAGAACCTTTGCAAAAATAAACAATATACAGACTTTCACATGCGCACACAAAACTTTTTGTGTGCTCACGAGAAACTATTGCTTGCGCACGAGAAACTTTTTGCGTAAGATGGCAGTGACGCACAAAGGAAATAGGTTACAGTATACTGTACTTAAACCGTAAATTGTAACCCGTGAGCATGCAAAAAAATTCCTCCGCGCAGACTGCGCACATTAAGTTTCTTGTGTGCGCGCAATAGTTTCTTGTGAGCATGCGAATGTCTGTATATACAGTATATATACTTTTTTTTTTGTTGCAAAGGTCCCTTTAGGGGTTCCGTACATATACATAGACTGACTAGTATACAGTCAATTGGGCAGCACTAATCAGTTGTCTGAGGATGTGCTTGATTTTAGTTTAACATTGAGGATTCTCTCCCAGAGCGAAGTGCTCATCTGCTCCATAAATGCCAGAATATCTCTTTATGTTGTTAGATCTCCTAGTAGGCAAATGGAATTAAGATTATGTACACATATGACAGAGATGTAGGATTATGTGCACATATGTTGGTTTTATGCTTGCAGTGTGTGTGTGTGTGTGTGTCACATGTATGTGTAGATACACTCAGACTATAAAGCCTGTCAGCAATGATAATACACAATCGCTACCAAAATCAAAAGGTCGGTACTAAAATTACAAAAAATAAAATTGAAATAAAAATGAATGAAAGCAATATAGAAATACAAAAAAAAAAAAAAAAATGACAAGCATTTAACAAAATGATTAAAGCAAACTCAAATTAAAATAAAATAAAAATCTGAAAATATACAAATAAAATGAAAATATTAATGAATAGTATAATAGTATATACATGATACTAAAATAGTATAATTTTGTGCTGCTGTGAAAGTGCATATTCACATTAAGGGAATCGTGATTAGGTACCAGACATCACTGATGTCAAACCTGACACAAGCACATCTTGATGGACCGTATATGATATGAATATACACATGCATGAATGAGATTGTAGTGCTAAAGCATGAACACACTTGCTGTCAGTCACATTTCATAATTCCTTTGCTTTTCAGGAGATAAAGGGCCCATTGACTGTCTCTTCCAGGTTTAGAGATCATCTAATGAGGTCAAGTTCAGAGTAGACATAGGCCAGTGACTGCTCATTATCCACAAACCACAGGGAGGAAGAGAGTAATCGAGAGAGAGATAAAAGAGCAGCTGCTGTACATCCTCAGGTCATCACTCTGGGTTTGACAGCTGCTGCCCATCTGCATCACTAACATATGCATCCTGTTTCATAGTTAACTCTAATGCTTAACACATGTGACTGTCTGACTCTTCAAAAGACTAAGTACAGAATCTCAGTGCTTCAAAAAAAAACCATTCAGGACTGCATGTTTCATGCAATTCAACTTGTTTTTCCTTTTTCTATGCACTAATTCAATGTAACTTTCTGCAAATGTAGTCCTCCCTCTAGTGGATTCAACAGTGAAGGTCAATTTAGGTCTATTGGTCCTAAAAGGTCTTTTTCTATTTTAAAAGCAAATTTTCATTGGCACGATATAAACAAAGGAATGAATTAGACAGCAGGTCAACTGTGTGGCATGTTTTTTTAAATAATTATAAAATAAATAATTAATCATTCTTATAATATTTTAGAGAATAAGATTCAAGCATTTGAATGAAGACAATACATAGATTGTAGTAGGGCTATTACCTGCATTCCCTACTACAGGTTCATTTACCCAAAAAATCCTTTGTTCTAACATGCAATTTTATTTTTTATTTTTTTTGCCTGTTTTCCGGTGTCACCTGTAGGCCTCAAGAGACCTGGTTTGCTTCCTGCAGCTGGATCATGTTAATATTTACTTGGGTCAGGACTACCGCAGCAAGTATAAAGCCCCAACTGACTACTGCATGGTCCTGAAGGTGAGTTACAGAAATCATCCTTGTACATTGCCAAAAAGCATGAAAGTTTTCGTTCCTCATAGACCATTTGGGAGTGGACGTTACAGTTATGTCACTGATTGCGCGTGCATTGTGTTGGCAGAAAAACAGTGGTAACAATTGTAGGAAAGTGGGCAAAATCCACAGAATAAGAGAAAAAAGTGTCTTGTCCCTTTGGATGTCAGAATCCAAGAATCAAAAACGCTCTTTGAAATTAAACAGAAGTTTATGGTTGCTAGCCGCCGACTGGACTGATGAAACCTGTGATGATTAGTCTACTATTAAAGTATGAATTAGATTTTAACAATAGGTCTACATAATATTCACATATGCTGTTCTTTGGGGACCTAATGTATTAGCCCTAGAGTTACAGCATAAAATTATATTTAAATCTATAACATTTTACATGGATAACATATTATCTCACAATATTATATCTCACAATTCAGATATTTTTTCTCGCAAATTGCAAGTTTATATATCACAATTCTGAGGGGAAAAAAAAGAGTTTATATTTTGCCAATCTGATTTTTATTCTCAGAATTGTGAGATATAAACTCAGAATTGCGGATGAAAAATAAAAGTCAGAATTGTGAGATTACCTTTTTTATTCTTTTATTCCATTGCTTCTATAGATTGCTACTGCTGAACTATCATTTTCTGTCACCAGGTAGGCTTCGCCAAAAACAAAACAACATCGCTGTAAAGACCCTAGTGGTCTATTATCAGATGTTGTTTTGTTCTTGGAAAGGAAGAGGATCTTTTAAAGTGTTATTAAAGTGCATTTACTTAAATGACTAAGTGTCATTTACAAGTAGTGAAAGTGGTAAAAAATAAATAAACCTTTTGCCCTTGCATATCTTCAGACTTTATCATACGCTACTTTCCAGATTCCCATAACTTGTCTGACCTTAGTTTAATGTTGCCAGATTTTTGAGTACAGCATAAAGGGTTTACCACATTGCATTTTATTCTTGTGAAGACCTGCCTATTTAAACAAGAAGAGTTTGTCTGCCAAATGACCATATACAATTTTTGTTGTTTTTACTTATATTTAGAGATAGGTTTATCCAAAATGGTTGATACCACAATAATATACCAGCATGTAAAATCACATTCAAAATATGGCACAGCATCAGTCAGCCACTAACAGTATAGAAAATGATGTGTGTATATATATATGACAATATGAAACCATTGCTATATGCTTTCCACAAAGATAATACAATTCAGTGTCTCTGATTTCCTCACACAGCACCCTCAGATTCAGAAGAAATCACAGTACATCAAGTATCTGTGCTGTGACGATGTCAGAACACTGCATCAGTGGGTCAACGGAATACGCATTGCCAAGGTAATATCTTGCAATAATGACATTACCCTGCTTGGTGTATAATATAATATGTGTTTAATGCTAGTTTTGTGGCTGAATCTATGTGATTTCCAATGCAGTATGGGAAGCAGCTTTATGTGAACTATCAGGAAGCTATGAGACGCACAGAGGCTGCTCATGATTGGTCCTCCCTGTCCAGCTCCAGTATGAAGTCTGGTTCCAGCTCCTCCAGTCTACCAGGTGAGTTCAGCAGAAATACAGGTAACCTGAGATATGAGGCAGTACTTCATATTTAACAGGCTTGTGTAATGTCTATTAGGCTGATTATCAAGTTTCTATGTTCGCCTTTTTTACTCAACTTTTGATTCATTTGTTCTTTCATGCCTACAGAATCTCAGTCCAACCACTCTAGCCAATCAGACAGTGGCGTGTCGGAGACTACATCCTCTGGTCATGTGCGCTCTCAGAGTGTGGTCAGCTCCATCTTCTCTGAGGCCTGGAAGAGAGGCAATCAGGCAGATGAACCCAAGGTGACCATTGAAGAACTTTATTTTAAATCTTTACTTGCTCTGCTTCATTCCACTTCTGTTTCTTCATCATGGTGTCATTGTTATATCCTAATTCATTTGAAAAAATCTTTGCAATATTATGCATCATGTAAGCTATAAGGTACAAGAGGCCATTGTGCATCACTGCATTGTGAATTCAGTCATGGCTGAATGGCATTGTTAGGAACGATGCAAAGAATGCTCTTTGTATACATAGGAACAATAAAAACCTGAAAGAACAAACGCATACACCAAACAAAAAGAAAACAAGGAGGTTTGATGGTGTCAGTGTTTTAATTAAGAGTTCCAATTTACTCAGATTTAAGTAAAATGATGTCAATGGAATTTGTTAAATTTGGATATGACATCATATTGTCAGCTACTTTCAAGTGTCAAATTTAATTATTCAAGAGGGCAAGGGCAATCTGAGTCACAATAAAGACCCTTTGCGTGATAGTGGGACATCGAACTCATGTCACACTGTCCCCAGTTATATTACTTAATTGGTCCCCTCTCTGTTTATCTACCCAGGATGAGAATGTCAAGTCTGGAAAGGCTATACAGTGGTGGGGATTGAGGTTAGGAGTGTGGTAAAACCTCACACTCGAGCCCTTTATATTTTAAATAATCCGTCACATGTGACCCTCTAAAGCGACTAACCACTGATATGATGTGTGTGGCGGGTGGTTCACCTTAGTTGTTTTTGTGAATGTTGGGTAATTGGGGACTGGTGTGAGACACCTGTTGTAATAGTTTGTGTTAAATCTTAACAGACAATGCACTGGTGTTGTATTTTGAATAACCTGTTACTTAATGGTTGGAGTGTTTTGGTTTGATGCATGTTATCAATGGGAGATATTCTCAGAGAAGGTAAGCACAACATGAAACAGGATACACTCCTGTTTTGTGATGCACACACTGAATTGCTGTTGTCATAATTGGTGGTTTTTTGTAAGGACAAATGAGTCTGAATTTGGAAGAGCGAACAGTTGTTGGTTCCTCCCATAAGACTTTATAACATTTCCTGTAACATTTCATGTCATTTCACTCTTTTAATTGCACTGTCTGCTTAATATCTTCTTGCACTCTACTAATACCTACGTATCATTACAATTTTTTAAATCAATGTCAAAAAACCTCATTCATACTGTTCTAATTGAATGGTTTTTGTCATATCCACAGATAAGAATGGACGGCCCACCAACACACCCTGCTAGAGCCTCTTACCCTCTTCAACTTCCTCAACTACACCAGTCTATCCAGTCTCGTAGCAGCTACAGCGGTGTGTCCCCAGTGTCTCCTTCCTCACCCCTATCTCCACCACCGCCGCCTCCACCACCTCCCCCGCTCCCCAACCCCACGCACCACTCCACCCCGATTAAGTTCACTAAATACAGCACCCTTGCTAGGCTGCAAAACATCTCCCAGGCTCAAAATAATTACAAACAGACCCCCTTATTGGTAGTACAGCAGCAACCTATTCCCCCTATGCCACCCCCACAGTGTCTCAAACCTGGTATGAATAATTTGGCAGAAACTGCCAGCAGTCCTCCTCCACCCCCACCACCACCACCTCCTCCAGAGATGCCAGTGCCAGGGTCAGCCATGGCAGTGTTGAAGCACGCCCCTCTCAGCCCCCACTACGTTCCCCCTCCACCTTCAGAGGAAGACCAGCTGCCACCACCATCTCACTTACACAGTAATGGCTACTTGCCTCCACCACCACCCCCAGAACAGTTAAAATACCCACCTCCCCTCAGCACCAATGGGCTCCAGCAGTTCTTAGCTCAGAAGTTCCCTAATATGGCCTATGACTTCTCATCTGTCCAGCAAGATGAAGAGCCTCCACCACCTCCTCCAGTGTGTTTTTCTCCACCGCCTCATCAGTCAGGTCCACTTGCCCCACCTAAAACCTTCACTGGTGTGTTTCCACCCCAAACGGCTCCAAAACCTGGCCATGGCATTTCCCCTGTTTCCCCTTTGCCACCTTCTCTGTCTCCAACTCCTCCGGCCACCATGAGGAAACAGCAGAGCTTGTCCAGTGGTCACAGTCCCAATCAACCTCCACCAACCCTTCCCAAGCAATATAGCCTTTCTTCCAAAGCGTCATCTGTATCTGCCCCCATCTCTCCCACCCAATCGCTTGTAAAGCAGATTGTAAACCAATTCCCTGACACTCTTGATGGATCCAAATGTCCCATATCTCCTCCCGTGGTAAAAACCAAACCAAAATGGCAGCCAGGAGGACAGGCTCAACCACAATCTCCTGAATTTCCTCCACCTCCACCAGAGAGTACCCTTGAATTCCCTCCACCTCCTGCTCCAAGTCCGCCTCCTGCCCCTCAGCCTTCTGGCAAGGGGGGATCACCAATCAAGAAGTCCCCATCAACATCATCAAATTCGTCTACTGGTTCAGGAGGGAAGAAGCCCCCTCCAACCCCACAGCGCAACTCCAGCGTGAAGGCCTCCTCTTCTGTTGAGTATCAGGAGTCCAAGAAAGTGGAGGATCTGGTCAGCATGTTTGCTCAAACTAGTCAAGCCCCACCCAGTTCCTTTTCAACTCCATCCTCTACGACAGGATCACCTTCCAAGGACTCTTCTGCAGTAGCTCGGGCACCACAAAAACCAGGCAAGATCAACTTGGCTAATCTGCCTCTTGCTCTCCAGGGGAAGCAAGGTCAATATCTCCAGTCCAGCTTAGACTTCCCCTCTCCTCCTCCAGAGTGTGAATTTCCCCCTCCGCCGCCAGACTCGGAACTCCTGCCTCCTCCACCTCTCCCGTCAGAACTGCACACTGGGGCTCCCAAAGTGGCCGTGGTGAACCCTCAACCCCAAAACTCCTCCACATCCTCATGGAAACAGAGCTCCTTGAAGAAAGCAACGCCTCTGACTATGCACCGCCGCAGCAGTGGCCCACCCGAACCACTTCTCCTTTCTCCACCTCCTCAACAGATGCCTCTGTCCTCTTTTAACTCTCAGATCCCACCAACTTCGCCCAAGGCCAATCTGTCCATCCAGCCCAACTTCCTGGAAGACCTCAACAGAACTCTCAAAAGGAAGTCCATGACTCGACATGGCTCCCTCACCTCCTCACGAATCTCAGCCAAGCTGGAGCCAGTAGCCACCATGGACGATATGGCCCTTCCGCCCCCTCCTCCAGAGCTGCTGCTGGGCCAGCAGAAAAAAGGTGGATACATGAGCGCCAACATCTCAGGCTATGCAACATTACGGCGGGGTCCGCCGCCGGCTCCGCCCAAACGGGACCAAAACACTAAACTGACAAGCGATTGGTAGTTGGGACATATGCTGAGTACGGATATGCTAATCTCCTTTTCCACTCTGTTTATCTTCAACGGCTGAAACGTCTGCATTAAAATAATACTCATTTTAACCCCAGATTATAACCACAATATGAAAAAGCCAAACCATCTATAACATAAGCTTATCTGCGTGTTTGTGTCGCTTTGCTATTAAGTGTAGCAGATATACAAAAATCCTGAGAAAAAGAGACTGACGTTATTATAGGTACTGCATGGACACTGCGGTGAGGAAAGGGGATAATGTATATGTCTGATAAAATATATATGTGGAACTCTGGGGTGGGAGGGAACTTGTACTTTTTTATATGAAATTATTTAATACCTGAAATATATTCTTATTTTAAAATTTAGTTTTGAAACCCTTGACTGTAAACGTTAAACGTGAATAGAAAATCAGGGTTGTTGAACCGATGCTTGTGTGTGTGCGTGCGCGCATTTTGTCTGAGTGATTTGGTTGATCCACTCTCAGAAAAATAGTGAGGGCCTGGTAATAATGCCACCCTTGCTTGTCATTAGATGTGCGAATCCCGTTGTGGGAATTGCATTGGTGTAGCATACATTCTAAATGAAGTATTCTACCAAACTTTCCATGTTTAATTTAAATGGTTTTGAACCTTCCACTAAAATGTCAAAAGAAAGAAAAAAACAACTATCATTGTTATTGATAAATATGTTATGTTGTGTCGCTGTGGACCCTTACTTTTCATGAAGATGTCCAAATGTTAGACGAGGATGAAAATGAGCCTGTTACCACTTGAGTAACTGGTCTGTGTCTGGAATCGGATGTGCTGTCTGTTTATATTGGTTACATTGCTATCTATCTGTACATACAGCTGCAGTTCCTGACTTTATCAATGTGCGTTAGCTCTGCATGGGTGAAACACACAGTAGGAAGTGATGTCGTTCTCCTTATTTTGACCTCTGTCTACACACAGTGCTGTAATAATGTGTCACATATCTGAAACATCTTTCTCTCATGTCACGGCAATGTCAAAATGTATTGACAATAATCTAGCATGCATGCTTCCTTTGTATGGTTGCCTAAGATTGCACACTTTGTTGGGTTTTAGGATCATAGCCTACAGTAATGTTTATTTACAATAAAAGGTGTCATGTCAAGTTTGCTTGACTTTCAATGCAAAAAAAAAAAAAAAAAAGTTCACTGTGTGCCTACTCTCATTCTCATCCATCTAGCAAACTTGAAAAATGTGTACCTGTTGGTTTTGCATCTCCAAAAAATCCTTTGGTTTTGAAAGTCTGAAGGAAGTAGGAACAGATCACTTTACAGGTATGAGGACAGAGCTAATGTTGTTTCTTAAAGTCAGGAACCTTTAGTAAAAAAAAATGGGGAAGTAAATGTCTGTTACATTTAAAATGAACAATATAAATGTGTAAATCACACAGAATGTTGTCCAAGTTCTTGTTATTTTGATGGTTCTTTATCATACAATTAAAAGCTTATTATGGTAAATCCTGATTTACAATGACTAACAATGATAGTCCTTTATGGAAAAACTTTTTATTATAGGCCTACATGCATACGGTTTTAAAATGTACAAATATACACTTAAGTGTTGCACAAGTTTTTGTGAGTTATTAAACTGTAAAGGAATGTTCCTGTACCACAGCATTTAACTACTAAACATTTAATTTCACAATAGGTAGTCCATGTGAGTTTACCACAGAAATGTGCAGAGAAATAAGGAGTTGATTTTTTGATTATATTATTTTCTTGATTGAAAATGCATCTTTTTTTGAAGCATTAACTAGAGGTCAGTTGGTCCGTTTGTTTTAATCACATTTTATGAAATCAAAGCAGTAATCTGGAACAGTCTAACTCTCCTTGACATAGAATGACCCCAGGAGAGAAAGAGCCCAGTGGAGCCCGTCCAAATGACCTCTTCACTGCTGGACTCTGAGCTAGACCCAAGTAAAGCTGAATCAGCAACACAACTGATGCCCAGAGGAGCTACAGACATGCTGCGAACACGCACAAGACTCGCGCACGATTCCTTAGACTTGAGAAAGTGAAGAACAGGTGAGAAATATCTTAGCATTAGAAATTAGTGAAGGGTAGCCTTCGTTTGACCGGCAACAACCACAAGGAGACAGTAAGGCTTAAGATGTATCTTTCCGCAAAACGTCCGCGTTTGAAAAGGCAACTATCCATGTATGTTCTCCTGGTGTGTTTCTGACAAACTGTCTCCTTTATTCCGAAATTAAGCAGGGTATCTTATTACGTAGGCCTAGCAGTGATCTTAGAGGACAAAGATCAAAAGAGTCAGTTTATTAATCAATTCATGTTTGATTACACAGCTGTCAACACTTAGCAATTAGTAGCTACATTAGCAAACATTGTAAGACTAATTTTTTTTTTATTGATATGTTGGTTAAATAAAAATATTCTCAAACATTTTAAAATGTATTTTTAGAATTATAGAAATTACTCGAAACTTCATTCTCTGCAGTAGCTTTCAAATAAATTATGGTTAATTATTGATTTAGTCATTAGCTATAATACAATCCGCGCTTTGAATTTATGAATAAAATGCATGGCACGCAAAATAAAATAAAAATAGAAAATTGTTTGTCATGAATGACAAACTCAAACAGTGGCCTACATTTTTAACAAAGTTGAAAATGAATTGAGATATGCCTTGCCAGATATTCTTTGTGTAAAATAAATTAATAAATAATTAGCCTATTACAAATCAGTGCCAATATTAATCTTTTATGTTAAAGGGTTATTGACTTCCATTGCATGGACAACAAATACAATGGAATTCAATGAGAATCCAAACTATTTATTTAGTAAAATTCTTCAAAATATATTTTATGTTCCACCGAAGGAAGAAAGTCATACAGGATTGGAATGACATGTGGGTGAGAGTAAATAATGACAGATTGTTCTGTGAACTACCGATTTTACGGGTTAGCACACTCTGGATTTGTTGACTATTTATATAACCACTAGAGGGCGGTAGGTTACTATGTGAAACTGCTTGACTACTTCATCTGAGAGGATTCCTGAGGCTGCATTAGCCTACACATAATAGCTACTTTTGTTTTTCTCCTTTTGAAACAAGTGTAGGATTATTACCTGACGGACGACTCTGCCATTTGTCCTGTGCAGGTTGAAATAGCTTGACTGCCTGTTGACTTCATCTACAGAAGCCTTCAATGGTTTCTGATCATCAGAGGGCTGATTCTTCAATGGTCAGAGGTTATATCTTAAAGGGTTAGTTCACCCAAAAATGAAAATTAAGTCAGTAATTACTCACCCCCATGCTGTACCAACCCCGTAAGACCTTCGTTCGTCTTCGGAACACAAATGAAGATATTTATGATTAAATGTGACAGCTGGATCACTCCTCCATAGGCTCCCTAAGGGAATGAATCCTGACGGCCCAGAAAGTCAATGAAGAAAATGTTTAAATATTCCATGTCACAACAGTGGCTCAACTATAAGTTTATCAAGCGACGAGAATACTTTTTGTGCGAAAAAACAAACAAAAATAACGACTTTATTCGACTATTCCTTTTCTTCCTTGTAGGCCTGAAACGAGACTTTAAGAGATTTCCACGACGCATGCGCGAGAACTTAACTGAAGTAGTTGAAGGAGATCGCAATTCTCGCGCGTGCGTCGTGGAAATCTCTTGAAGTCTCGTTTCAGGCCTACAAGGAAGAAAAGGAATAGTCGAATAAAGTCGTTATTTTTGTTTTATTTCCGCACAAAAAGTATTCTCGTCGCTTGATAAACTTATAGTTGAGCCACTGTTGTGACATGGAATATTTAAACATTTTCTTCATTGACTTTAACAGGATGCCCTGTTACTTTATCCGCTACAGTAAAAGACCTGGGTGTTACAAGACTGCAACCTGTCTTTTGAAAAGCATATTTCATATGTTACAAAAACAGCCTTTTTCCACCTTAGAAACATTGCTAAGCTACGTAACATGCTATCAGTCTCTGATGAAAAGTTAGTTCATGCATTCATGACCTCGAGACTAGATTACTGTAATGCTTTATTAGCTGGTTGTCCTGCATCTTCAATAAACAAGTTACAGTTAGTCCAAAATGCAGCCGCTAGAGTTCTTACTAGATCAAGAAAATATGATCATATAACACCGATTTTATCATCACTTCATTGGTTACCTATAAAGTTCCGTATTAATTACAAGGTATTGCTTTTGACTTATAAAGCTCTAAATGGTTTAGCTCCAGTCTATTTAACGGATCTTCTATCGCCTTACAATCCATCGCGCTCTTTAAGATCACTAAATTCCTAGGATATCCAGATCCACCAAAGGAGGCAGAGCATTTTCACATTTAGCTCCGAAGCTCTGGAATAGCCTTCCTGATATTGTTCGTTGCTCAGACTCGCTCTCCCAGTTTAAAACTAGACCGAAGACGCATCTATTTAGCCAGGCATTCATATACATTTTTTATCTTACAGTTACTGTAAATTCGGCCTCTAGTTCATAAACGCCAGAGGAGAACTGGCCCCCGACTGAGCCTGGGTTCTCCCAAGGTTATTTTTCTCCATTGGGTCATCTGATGGTGTGCTAGGACACCTTTAGGTCACTGGATGGAGTTTTTCGGTTCCTTGCCACTGTTGCCTTTGGCTTGCTCAGTTGGGGATATTCAAATTAATTAACCAATCATACCATTGATCAGCTCTACCAAACTTGGATGTCTTTTTTTTTTTTATATAATAAACAAACATTATTAAGTTGTTTTGATTGATACTGTGAAGCAGCTTTGATACAATCTGTATTGTGAAAAGCGCTATATAAATATATTTGACTTGACTTGACTTGACTTTCTGGCCCGTCAGGATTCATTCCCTTAGGGAGCCTATGGAGGAGTGATCCAGCTGTCACATTTAATCAAAAATATCTTCATTTGTGTTCCGAAGACGAACGAAGGTCTTACGGGGTTGGTACAGCATGGGGGTGAGTAATTAATGACTTAATTTTCATTTTTGGGTGAACTAACCCTTTAACAAAATCTGTCCTGTTTAATGAAAGTAAAATGACACACCATCCACATTCACTAATGCAATCTGTTTGTTAATGACGTTAAAAATCTTTAAAATTCAGTAAAAACATTACTGACATGCAAAATTTTATTACAATTTAAAATAATTATTTTATATTTTAATTACATTTATTTTGTGATGGCAAAACTGAATTTTCAGCATTACTCCAGTCTCCAGTGTCACATGATCCTTCAGAAATCAATAAAATGCTGAATTGCTGCTTTTCAAGTAACATTTCTTATTATTATATCAGTAAAAATGATCAATGTGCTGCTTATTGTTTTAGAGGAAACCATGATATTTTTTTTCAGGATTCAATCATTGATAAAAAAAATATATATATTCAAAAGTACGTGTTTATTTGAAATAGAAATATTTTATAACATTGTTGTGAACTTGTCACTTTTGATCAATCCTAATTAAGATGCTAAAAGTCGCTATTCATTTCTTCTTCAAAAATAAATAAATATAGTCTACTAAACCCAAACTTTTAAACAGTAGCCGAGCTAGTGTGCATTGCACGTTTTAAAATATCAATCTGTGTATTATATTTAAGACATTACTGTTCGAATGTGCAATAATAATCATGACTGTATCATTCATGCCGAACACACCCATAAACACACCTACTGATTATAGCTTGACGTCCATCTCCCATCTCTTGACCTCTTGACCTATGGTTATATGGGTGTGGCTGGACCTTTAAGCTCCACCCATTACGTCCACGAGGGGGATGTGGACGTCAAGCTTCACCCATTGGCTCTCGCAGCACGAGCCCCAGTGCGCATCCCTCATGGCCACAACACAAATCGAGCGAAGCGGCATTCACCGGTGACAGCAAGGTAACGATAGTGTTTATCTTAAGTGTCCGGATTGTTTTGCACGACTGTCAAATTAAACCACTATTATATATCTACATAGAGCCAGTCTAACTTACGCAATAGCCTGACAACAAGCAAGCGACTATATGGCTTGGTGTCGCACACACGTGCAAGTTCGGAAATGCCACCTGTAATTATCTCTCGAGCAAAAGTGCTGTTTTCCCGAATATCAGGAGGACGAATGCAAATGTTTTCATACAACCGTTCAATAAACCGTAAGCTGATATAACACATTAATGTCTGTTTTAAGGGTTTTTGCTCAATTTCACCAACGACAAAATCAGAACAATTGGGTCTCCCTGTGGTGTTTCGTTCTTAAATGAATCGGCCAATTTGAACGAATCAGAGAATGATTGACCATTTGACTCACTTATTAAGACTTGCCGCCATTGGAAGTTTTGGTTTCATATAGAAAATAAAATTGTCTTTTTTTTCATTTCATATTTCTTCATTCAAAATGATCTAAACACTAATCTCGTAGCATATTTCATGCAACTGTAATTGGAGTGTAAATGCAACTAAATAACATTAGTATAGTAAGAATTTCTTTATTTTATAGCCAACTAAAGCATGCTCAGTGTTTGTTTAGCTTGTTGTTGCATGTGCTCATGATTGCATATGTATAAATAGTTGATGTTGAAATACCATTCTCTTTGTGAATTGGTAATTTTCAAGAAATCTGTTGAGTAATAAACATCTCCATGAGTGCTCCATTTTTTGGGGTTGATTTTTGCCTGGGTTGAAATGTTCTACTTCAACCCAGCTCCTCTGCTCTATGGTGCACTAACTTAATTTTTTTTGTGTGCAATTTTATAGTGTGTAATTTTTCCCTCTTTGAACACCAATCCCTACAAAATGTCTGTGAATTGGCTTTTTTTTTAAAGCACTATTATATGTGTCATTGGTATATGACATCGATACACTCCTAATTTCTCTACTTCTCTTGAGTGTAAATTTCAGTATGCACATTCTTTAATGTCTTTGGTACAAAAAGAAAACATGGTGTCACACTATATGGGTGAGTTTATCACAGCGGAACCTACCATTACAATTTATTTATTTTAACAATTGCTAGCATTTTTTTTTTTTGATTTGGTATAACTGTATGGTATAACTGTATCAATGTGGCTAATTGCTGTCATATTCAGTTTTTTTACGATTTGAACTTTTAAAAAAATTGTGACTGTATCAATGACTGTATCATTCAAATTACACAAAGCAATGATAAATGATCCACAGTTTAGCTCACCTAGACTGATGTTGTGCTCACTTTGTGAAGTGTTTTGAAAAGTGACCAAAGTATTAAGTGCTAGCGACTAAAAAAAGAAAATACTAGAACTAGCATAGCCTATATAAAATATATACAAAACAGATCCTAAAATGAACGAAATGTTAAAGGTAATTGTTTTTGGCGACATATAATCACTTGTGTGAAATTACAACATAAAACACATAACAGCATGTGCCATCCTGATGTTTATGAACAAAACCCTTATTCTGGGAACTGTTTTTATAGTTTTTCAACTCTTATCTGAATGCATGCTAGTGTAGTTTTATTGTTTCCACTTGTTAATACTGTAATGTTTGGACATTGTCCATGTCATATGAAAGTCTAAAACTGAGTATAAGAGGGATTAAAAACAAAAGCGTAAAGGAACTAATTAAATACAAGGTTCCCACACTTTTTAATCAGTTGATTTCCACTTGTTATCCAAGTTATAGCAAAAATATGACAATAATTTAATTATTTTAACATCCTGATAAGAAAAAAAAAATACATACAAAACTACTGCTAGAGAAACACAAGTATACTGACAAGCATTTTCTCCCCAAACTTCTGATAAACAGCACTGCTCATTTGATATCTTGTTCTCACAGCAGGGACACTTTTCACAGAACTGAGCTTTGATTTGCTCAGTTCTCACACAAACATTCACTTTTTTTCTTGTGTTGCTGCAATTTTTGCTGTGTGTGTATATGCATGTATATATATATATATATATATATATATATATATATATATAGCTACAGTATCCTTACAGTAACATCATAATAAAAAAAATTATATATAAAGATGTGGAGTAAATCCACAGGAGATATTCATGTTAAAGATATAGTGGTTGTAGTGTCACGGCAGAATAACTGCTCTTCTTCTCTGTCTCTGCAGCTAACAGCCTGTGGGTGTCTGAGTGTGCAAACCTCCAGCACTCTTGCGTACGTCTCAAGCCATCTGGACCCCTGTTCACTGCCAAGTTACGTAAGTCTGAAAAAGAACATGGGCGTGTATCCCAAACACTGAGCTCAACTCCATCTGAGATGACATTTCACTATAAACTCCCCTTAGCACATTCATCAATAACAATATGGAAAGAAATCAAAAACAGAAAGCTTATGGTCAACACAATTTTTCACTTTTGTATCTGGAACCATGCAGCTGTCTTTTAAGAAAGCACTGCAAATGTGCTGTTTTAGAGCGATCAGGCACAATTTACAAGAAAATGACTAATAACGGGAAGGAAAATGTTCACATTTGGAGATTTTGCACATTTAGTTTCATCCTCACACATGGAAATACTTCATACTTTTATTTAGTTATATACACATATATTGGCACACAAGAATATTGAGTTAATGGGCTTTAATCGATTACAAAAATCACTATATTTATGTTAAAATAGAAATATGTGTCATCTCTCTGTGCTGTTAGCAGTGATGTGCTTTCAGACAGTGCTTTTAAACTAAGCCCTCTGAACGTCACATTTTGCCAGGTATTATTGTAGGGTAGAGTGAGGGATTCACTCACCTGGCTCTACCCTGATTTAAACAACCTCCATCTGTTCTTTACATAAGATTCAGATTCAATTTTGTGATGGAGGTATGATGTATCACAATGGAGTCAATGACTTTAGGTCCTGCAAAATGGAAAACTGTTTTAGTAGCAGGAGAGAAAAAAGATCAGTGATTGTCAAATAGTAGCTTATACACATTTCGAATAACATCACAAAATGGCACAATATATTTAGCATAAACATTTATAGAGCACCCAGATTAATACTATAATATTTGGACATTGTCCATGTCATATGAAAGTCTTAAACTGGGTATAAGAAGGATCAGTAACAAAAGCGGAATGAGGAACTAATTAAATACAGGGTTCCCACATTTTTTTGTGATGTTTCAGGTACTAACATACACTTAAAGGGTTAGTTCACCCAAAAATGAAAATTATTTCATTAATTGCTCACCCTCGTGTCGTTCCAAACCCATAAGACTCGTTCATCCTTGTAACACAAATGAAGATCTTTTTGATGAAATCTGAGATATTCTGTCCCTTCATTGACAGCTACGCAACTACCAATTTGACTCGTCAAAGTGTTTGTAAAGAGATCGTAAAACTAATCCATATGAATTGAGAGGTTTAGTCCAGATTGAATTTAGGCTTTTGTTCACATATTCATCAACTCACACATCAGTTGTGGTAAACGGAAGCTCAAGCACGTTCGCTTGAGCTTCTGTTTATGTTCACTGATCAATGTTTAAATGTGAATAAAAACTTAAATTAAATCTGATCGAGTTGCTTCAGATAATTTGGACTATTTGGACACTAAATTCATAGTCATAGTTTTACCATCTCTTTATGAAGCCTCAAATCTCTTATTTCATCAAAAAGATCTTGATTTGTGTTCTGAAGATGAATGAAAGTCTTACGGGTTTGAAACGACATGAGGATGAGTAATGACAATTTTAATTTTTGTGTGAACTATCCCTTTAAATTGTGCAAATGTCCCTTCACCAGTATGGTAAAAACAAAGCTGCAGAAATATTTTATTTCACATGACAAAATTTTACCATATTTTTTCAGGGCTGGAAATCACAATTTTAAAATGTCCTGATATTTCAGGCTTTCCATTATTGTGGGAACCTTGTAAATAAAATAAGGAAAAAAATGAGTTTTATTTTTATTAAGCATGCAGTCTATGAAGCACTTCATACACTTAACAAATAATAACCAATTGATTAGCATCATTCACTACACAATATTTAAAACAATCAAAAAAGTCAAACTGTTCATGAGGTTATTAGATATGTCTAATACTGCATGTGTGTCAGGGCTGACTGATTCTCATAGGGGAAAATGTATAAACAAATAAGTGATCCATAAATGTATGAAATATATTTAATGATGGTTAAAAAAAAGTAAAGTTAAACCTAGGTGAGACCTTTATGCAAATGAGTCAGACCCGGATTTATACTTTGGCCGCACAAATATTTACTATTTCCACAAACTGGCTGAAACAGATTCTCTTAGATGGGACAGTAAAGATATAAATCAAACAATTAATAAAATAAACACTTCCCAGAGACTTGCACAAATTAAAAATAACCTTAAACTGTCACAACATGAAATAAATACAAAGCAACTTCTCAATTTTCACTTTTTCTGTTCAGTGCCACTTTCATTTTTCCTCAAAATATGATTGTAATGAATTCCCTTTTTGAACGTGACCTCACTGTAAAACACCATGAACCCACCTCAGGTCATTAAAAAAATAAATCAGTTTCAGAGACATCAGTCAGCCCCAGTACTGCCTACCAAAACACTGCAATGCTGTGGAATAGGCAAGGTTATGAAATATGGAAAATACAGACAACAATGTACCCACTCCAAATCTAGCTTGTGCATAACTTCAAACGCTGTATCCTTCATTCAAGGTAAACATGTTATTGGCTTTTAGTTATATAATTGTAGTTTTCTCAGTCCTTGGTGCAAAAGTGTGGTCTGTAACATCTGGATGTACATCTTCATATTGCGTCCTTTTTCCAGCACTCGTCTATGAGCACGGCCTGTTATTAGCATGGTTTGTATGCACACATGCACTCTTCTGCAGTGTAAGATTAGCGCTGGTGGGCGTTGAGAGGTGGAGGAGAGACAGAGACGGAGGACACGCTCACTCAGTATAGTGCATGATGGACTCAACGTAGTTTCCAGGGAAGAGTCCCGTAGTGCCGCTCATCACGCCTTCATACCAACCATCATCATTCTTTTTAATCACATAGATGATGGCCCCCTCATGAAAAGACAATTCATCTTCCTTGTCTTGCATGTAGTCATAGATTGCCACCACTAAAATCAGGAAAAACAAAAGAGACCGGCAAGTTACCAATGGCCCATGCAGAAATTGTGCCCATCATTCACAGTTCTACACATTCCCACCACTTGTGTGTTTGTTCATTTGGTCAGCTTTTTAGTTATATTTAGTCAACCTTGTCCTGTTTAAATAAAAACTTCACATTAGAATCACGATTGTTTTCATTTGAGAAATCTATTTCATCAGGATTACTGCACTTTCTATAGGCACAAATCAAGAGAATGTCAACCCATATGCATGGTTCATTTTACTCGTCTAGTTTTCGGATTTATTATAGGCTATGCCATAAATGAACACTGTCTACATTATGAAAACTAGTCAAACAATAAACTTATCACAGAAATGAATTCCAAACTATTGTTTTTCTATTAAAACAACAGGAAAAGACTATGTTCAGCACTGAGAAGGTTTGATCACAGATTTTGTCGCAGCAAACAGCACAAGTGGCTCGTGAAGAAAAACAGACTGGCTGTATGACAGAATATCTAAAATGGAGATCGCTGAACTCCAGCTTACTCGTTTGTTGGTGTTTTCAGATCATCTGCACTTCTTCCGCAGTCTTAGTCATAGAAAAAAAGGTTGTCAACAAGCTTTTTTTCATCATAGATTTCATTAACGAAATTATCACTAGTGTGTTTATTATATATTTTTTTTACTAATTTAATGATGCTTTCAGTTGTGAATAAGATAATGCTCTCAGTACCATTTAACACCCGCCTTTTACAAATCATGGTTATGATGTCAACACTGAGCACAAGGCCCCTTTATAACAAGTGTCTTTGAATAGCATGTACATTTAAAAATACCTGCTTGGAATTACAGCTGTAATTACATCTATAATTAGACTGTAGACCCTTTCTTTACTTATCCTCAACCCACTAGACCAGTATCCCACCTCAATAGCAGAACAAGTGTTTTGCAATACAACATGAACACAATAATTACATTTTACCTAACTTTTTTTTTTTTTTATGCAAGCACAAAAGACATAATTTTAAATATAAAGTTTAACCGAGCACATTAAAATGTCCTTATGAACATCACTGTGGACTATGCTGTTATGCCCTAGTTAGCCAATAATATTGCGAGATTAATCTAACCAGCATCTTCAAAATATTTTCAGTGTACCTTTCTCCAGATAAGTTTGTGGAGCCCAGGGTGGGTCTTCTTCAGCGTAAGGGTCACTGTACTCCACCACAGAAGACTCTCCTTCCTCATCTTCAGGAGGAGCTGGATTTTGTGTCTCAAACACTGGCTCTTCTGAAGGGGGAGGTGGGGGAGGCGCGTCTGAAACTGAGTGAGAGAGTAGAGAAATGAACAGGAGACACACGACTCCAGATGAGAAGGCCATGCAAGCTCATGGATCCATGCAGAGAGAGCCAGAAGTCAGTTATGATATGGATGGTTTACTGTGAAAAAGAAACCGTGATGAATGTTACACTTCTAATATTCTCAGACAGACAGATGCATGCACCTGTTATTCAGTGATTTACTCATCTGCCACAAAGTTGTCAGCTTGAGGGCTTTTTCTTAGGAAATATTGATATTTATTTAATAAAATGTAGATTTGTAATCAATTGACTAACCTAAAACAAGTATTATAGGTAGTGGTCGACCAATATATCGCCAAGGCCGATATATAAGCCGATACATTTTTCTAATTGGCCGATGTGTTGGAAGCGGGACTTTTATTTTGACGGGTGGCACTGAGAACACCAGCGCCTGAGAAGAGAACGTCTTCATTCGTTTACGGTCTCTGTCAGTGATATCTAATACTTTGTTAGACAGAACTGGTAAGCAAAGAAAGTAATTGGTATGCGAAAAAGTAAAGCTTTTGCTTTTATATTATTTGTAACAGAAAAGGCAAACAATCAGGCTAAAATACATTCATTTACCATCAACATTCAGCAAATGCACATCTACATCGTTTAAACAAATCTCTGAATATCTAATAAACATTTAATTTCACAAACCTTGTAATTTAATCGAATCCAGCTGTGCGATTGAAAAACTTAAAATCCATTTTAAAATATGCTGATTTATATCGTTTTCACTGTGTGCTCTATGTAAAATTAGCGTTACCGGCTTGTGTTTATTTGAAAAAATGATTACCAGTGCGCATAAAATTACCAGATTACTGAGTGCCCTGTTACAGTGTTTACTTCCTTTTTATTCATATATTTTTAAACAATTATTTTATTTGTGAAAAATACTGTAATAGGATTGCAGATTCAAGTTGCTGCCATCTAAAGTACAAGCATGTTTATTTTAAAGATTTTTTCTCTAATTTATTTATAATTTATTAAATATTGATTAAAATAAATAAGTGTGGCAGATATTTATATAAATATCTGCAACCCTGCTTTCTCAGTTATCGGGATTGGCCATCAAAAAACAATATCGGTCGACCACTAATTATAGGTATATTTTCATGCTTTCAACAGCAGCTCTTGTGCTTTTTAGACAAGATGCTTTGAGCTGAATGTGTGTCTCTGAATGCTGGAGGGTCTCATTGGAGAAGCTCAAAGCCACTTACTGGTTTCCTGTACGCGAGCCACAAAACCCGTCAGTGGAAGCTGGGGTGTGATCTGCAGTATGGAGGGGGGAGGGGGGGCCACTGAGGCTAGTCAACAAGACCACAAAAAAGCACAGAGGAGGGGGAGGGGTGTGAGCAATGAACCAAGATAAAGAAAGTGAATGTGTCAGGGAAAAACAGAAGACAGTAGATAGTTAGTTGAGTGTGCAAACACTGTCTGACAAACAGGAAGTGGTTACCTCATAGCAGAAAGGATGAAGGGTGGATCTACACCAGCTAGAGAGGTTCAAACACGAACCCATTTATACATTAAAAGTAACACTCTAACGATGTTAATACAACCATGTATATCATATGTCGTTTCAAACAACCTTGCAAACGCCTCTGGCCCGTTACGGCTCACCCAACTCAAATCACAAATACAGCTCATAAGGGTGCTTGTGATGGCATGTCTGCTGCCTTTGACACAGTTAACCACCAGATCATCCTGTCAATCCTAAAGATAAAGGGCATCTCGGGATCCGCACTCCAATGGTTCAAGTCTTAACTCTCAGATAGGTCCTTTAGAGTGTCGTGGAGGGGCATGGTGTCTAAGACCCAACATCTAGCTACTGGGGTGCCTCAGGGCTCAGTGCTTGGACCACTTCTCTTTTCCATCTACGTGACATCACTAGGATCTGTGATTCAGAGACATGGCTTTTCCTATCACTGCTATGCTGATGACACACAACTCTACCTCTCATTCCAGCCTGATGATCCCATGGTAGCTGCTTGTATCTCAGCCTGTCTGACAGACATCTCTGGCTGGATGAAGGACCACCACCTTCAACTAAATCTTGCAAAGACAACGCTACTTGTGGTCCCGACCAACCCAACACTTCATCACAACTTCTCCATTCAGCAAGGCTCATCATCCATAACTCCAAGTTCAGCCAGGACTCTTGGGGTTGTAATTGATGATCAATTTAACTGCACAAACCACATTGCTAGAACTGCCCGATCATGTAGATTTGTCTTGTACATCAGGAAGATTAGGCCCTTCCTAACAGAGCATGCTACACAACTCCTTGTTCAAGCGCTTGTTCTATCCAGACTGGACTATTGTAATGCTCTCCTGGCTGGTCTTCCAGCTTGCTCTGTCAAACCCCTGCAACTGATCCAGAATGCTGCAGCCAGAGTGGACTTTAATGAGCCAAAGAAAGTACACGTCACTCCTCTCCTCACAAAACTGCACTGGTTGCCAGTTGCTGCTGGCCTTAAATTCAAATCACTGACGTTGGCCTACAGAACAACCACTGGCACTGCTCCCTTTTACCTAAACTCATTACTTCAGACTTATGTACCATCCAGAAACTTGCGCTCTACAAGCGAATGTCGTCTTGTGGTACCATCTCAAAGAGACACAAAATCTCTTTCTCAGACCTTTACCATGTCTGTTCTCTGCTGGTGGAATGATCTGCCCAACTCAACCAGAGCTGCGGAGTCAGTAGCCACTTTCAAGAAACAGCTAAAGACGTTTCTTTTTCGGCAGCACTTGATCCAGTAACACTGACACTTTCACTTCTATTCTATCTAAAAAAAAAAACTCATGGACTGCGTTAGATAAAATTGAGAGGGGTCATAGCACTTGCATATTGTTGTCCTACTGTTAGTTTAACTGCTTCTATTGTTCTCATTTGTAAGTTGCTTTGGATAAAAGCATCTGCTAAATGAATAAATGTAAATGTCTCAACAGGTAAATGTACGCTACTTTCAATAATATACTTTTCAGCATATTAGGAATACTTTTAGATGTGTTGCGGTGTGTCATGAGTAAGCAATTTAGATTAAAACACTGTCTATAGCAAACTTAAGTGTCTCGCTTATAATAAACATCTTAAATATTTAGCAACATTTCAAAGTCATCTTATAATAAACATCTGCACTGCGTGCAGTTTTTGACATGATGTGCCACAACTGTATAAGACTACACTGGACACAAAGAAAATATTATAAACTGGTACATTTGTCAATTAGTATGATGCTGATGCTATGTGGTATTGAAGTGTCCATTGTAGTGTGTTGCATCACAATGCCCCAATTTTTTTCTTCATGACCCTTTAATCTTTGAAGTTTTAAAATGCAGTGAATTTTGGCTTGCACTTCTATAACCGAATGTCTATGTAACGCATCCCACAACCTAGACACCCTCTGGCCATGCCCCGGACTCTTGCTATAGGTTGAGTTGGAAAGAGATTGACAGATCTGAGTGGACTGCCCTTATTGGTTAGATAGTGCCTGATAGGCTCAATGTTTACACTTTTGGGGGAGATAAACCTATGATTGGCTTAATAGTAGTCAATTAACTATAAACTATAAATTACATAAGAAAATGTAATTTAACAGAAAAATCATAAATTCTTCACCTTTAAAAACAATGACAGAAATATTACTACAGAAAAAAATTTATGCGCAGAAATATGATGGTGTCAAATTCAAATGTTAAAAGAAAGTAAAATGCAGACCAGGGGGGCGGGACTATGAGCTATGCATAATATCAAAGAACAAATTAAACTGCCTTTGACGAATAAGCAGAACTGGGTGTTTTGACATCCTTTCTGGGACGTGAGAGGTATGAATAGTGAGACTGGTACCTTGGTTCTGATTGTAATAGGGCCCTCCATTCTGTTGGCTGGAGGGCATGGACGTCTGACCCATGATTGAGGGCGGCCGGCGATACGGCAGCGAACCTCCCACTGTTGGTGAGATCTGTCTGGGGACGGGCCTGTTCATGCTGTAGAACTGAGGAACACCTGCACGAACAACACAGTCATGAGACTGTGACTGCAGACTGATCATGTTCATTTCTGAGAAACACACCACCATAATTCCTTAAGAGTTAAAAATAAATTAGAAGAATGTTAGAGGTCTACAGTCAGACCTTTTAAGGACAAGCATTTTTTCGATAAAAATCAAATAGAGCAATGGTCCAAAAGCAAGCGTGAAAGTCATGAAAACGTCATGATCTAAATGATCTGGACTAAAGAGGTTTTCACACTAGCCACTGGTTTCACAGACAAGGCTTAAGCCTAGTAGTCCCAGACTAACATGCATGTTTGAGCTGTTTTATATGGAGCTAATATGACAAAATGATTTGAATTTGAATTGTGTAAATTTGAATTATTTGCAAGTGTAATCTAACAAAATTGAATTTTAGTTCTGAATTAGATTTTTTAAACGAATATTGAACATTTGAAATTTAACAAATTGAAAAGTTTTTATGGCTGAATTTTATAGACATGTATTTTCAAAGAGCTAGTTTTTTTGTTCTGAATTCAAATACTGCAAATATTCAGTTTAAAAAAATACAAATTCAAGTTTTCAAGATGAAGAAATTCGGAACTTCAAATTCAGTTTTCTAAAATTCAATCTCAAATTTAAACTCAAAAATTCAGATTTTACAGAAAGTAGGTCACAGGTCATCCACAGGGAAGAGTAGATCTCAGAAAAGTCGAACAGAGCATTTTGGCCAATTAGGGACTGCAGAAGTTTTCCAGAGGTTGCCACTCTCTGAGTCGTTTAAGAATCACTACGGGCGATTCATGAATATATTTTAAAGTATATTTTGTGTAAAATTGATTAGAACGCCACCGTGTCTACTACACAGACAGAACGCGAGCGCCGTGACGCAACAGTGCTTGAATGCAAAGAGCTGGGACTAGGTCAGAAATAGGATGGGGAATCCGTGTGCTGTTGGGGATCTCACGGGTCGCGTCGCACCGCTCGCGTCTGGTCTAGACTGCGTCGTACATGTAAGCATAAGGTACGTGAATTAGCCATTAAATGTCTTACAAGCCTACATAATGCAATTGTCCTTTCAATATTAAAGTCTTCTCTACTGATTGATTGCTGACTCAGTAATAAAGACTGTCTTTGCCGCTATCTAACATTACAGGCGAAATATTTTAACTTATGCTGCTGCTCACGGCCAGGGACTATTTTTTTTCCAGCGGAAGGTAGGCTTTTGGTGATTTTACTTCATGAAAGTTGCACTAATACATTTTTTTTGTTTTACTTTAATATGATTATTGAGTGGTAATCGCTTTAGAAAAGCAATAATGTACTCAGGGCTAGTGCTGTCTCGTGAATAAGTCACTCTGTCGACCGTTTCACACCGCATGCGTGAGCAGCGCGTATTTTTTTCGGCGTGCATGTTAATCAACGAGTGCATTCACACCTGGAGCAGTAGCAGCGCGTGAGCGTCAAACAGGAGCGTCGCGTGAGCAGCAGTGAAGCGGGGGTTTTCTGCTTACGCTCAATTAAAGTGAAAGTACACTTTTGATGGACAATTTCACACAAAAAGGGCCCAAAATGCACAGAATACGCATGTCTAGTGAGTTTTAACAAGAACTTGAGTAGGCAAAAAAAGAAAAGAAAATGAAGACTAAAAAATAGTTAGGCCTATAGAAGATTAGGCTAAACTTGTTTTTAATTATTCAGTTTGGGTGAATATACATTATATAAATATATATTATATTTAAAATAAATATAATGGTGTATTCTTTTAGTTTAAGAATGTAGTGTAAACTTTCTTTTAGTTTATGTAACAACAGACAGCTACAACCCAAATTAAACCCAAGTGTGCGTTTTTTGTGTGTGTGTGTTTTGTAGTCTTGTAAACATATCAAAAGTATGACTGAAACGAATAGATTGGAGCTGTTTTCTGGGTTGTTTTGTTGTTTAACATTTATATGCAAATGTTGTACACCTCCCCATAACAAACTTTCAAGACTATCAATTTTATAAATGACCAACTTCTAACTTCTTTGTAAAGAATTGCTCGCTTATATATGTAGCTTTGGAGCCGCTGCTGTGACACTGTACAAACGCTTCCAGTGTGAATACTCTCGCGCGTCTGCAGTTGCAGTGGCGATGTAGTTGACGCGCTGCTCAAGCGCCGCTCACGCATGCGGTGTGAAACGGCCGTGAAGGGGTCGCAAACTCGATACATCACGCACACCCTCTCGACATGTACGACGCAGTCTAGACCGGACGCGAGCGGTGTGACGCTACCTTACAGTCTATGGACGCGACCCGTGAGATCTCCAACAGCACACGGATTCCCCATCCTATTTCTGACCTAGTCCCAGCTCTTTGCATTCAAGCACTGTTGCGTCACGCCGCTCGCGTTCTGTCTGTGTAGTAGACACGGTGGCGTTCTAATCAATTTTACACAAAATATACTTTAAAATATATTCATTCATGTTTAAGAATCACTCCGGGCGATTCATGACCATAGTCAGAGAGTGGCAACCTCTTGAACCACCACCACGTTCGCGCTGGAAAACTTCTGCAGTCCCTAATTGGCCAAAATGCTCTGTTCGACTTTTCTGAGTCCATCTACTCTTCCCTGTGGATGACCTGTGACCTACTTTCTGTAAGATCTGAATTTTTTAGATTAAATTTTAGAAAACTGAATTTGAAGTTCTGCATTTCTTCATCTTGAAAGCTTGAATTTGTATTTTTTTTAACTGAATATTTGCAGTATTTGAATTCAGAACAAAAAAACTAGCTGTTTGAAAATACGTCTATAAAATTCAGCCATAAAAACTTTTCAATTTATTAAATTTCAAATGTTCAATATTCGTTTAAAAAAAAATCAAATTCAGAACTTTTTAAATTATCATCTAAAATTCAATTTAGTTAGATTACACTTGCAAATAATTCAAATTTACACAATTCAAATAATTTTGTCATATTAATAGCTCCATAGTTTTAACTGAAAGAAACTTGCACTGACATTTATTAAAATATGTTAGTGCCATTGCTTTGCCATTGCAGTGATGCACACCAGCTTTCTTTAAAAGGATGTTTTTACATACATTTTTTTTATACGGCATGTTTATAAAAGCTACTTAAATATCCTTATTAAACTAGGGCCTAATACTGGCTTAAGCCCTGTCTGTGAAACCAGGCCTATATCATGTTGGTGTGAAAGACATTTTCTGCTTGACAATGGGCCCTTGAGTACAGTTTCACAAGGACAGTTCACAATCATTATTTATACGGTTTGGAAATGCTGTACAAGTTTTGGTTACACTGATTGTGTTAGGGGTCAAATTGACAGCAAGGTAAAAAACAAACATTTATGTCAAACACTAAAATATAAAATGTATGATGTTTATTTTTCTACTTGAGTTTTAGTCACACAAAAAATCTGAGAAAGGACTTCTTTTTTTCTTTTTTTTTTTACATAAATTGTTACTTCTAGCCAAATTACAGGGAAACCAATGAGGGTCCACCACAACCAATTGACCCCCACCACAACAGAGTTTCCAGATTTTTACCACAAAAGATGCAAAATGTCTACTTGTATACAATAGTTCTTTAACCCTTCTCTGTCAGCAAAAAAACAGCTCCAAAAAGATCTACTAGCGTGCTACGTTTCTCTGTTGTTTGATGACCCACAAAGATATAGGCTGTGAGAAGTCACATTGGTACTTTTGTTGATGACTCAAATGTACCAAGTTAGAATTGTAACAAACAAACAATGAAAACAGCTTGAGAGACTCATGAGGAAACAATATGAGCAGGACACAAAGACCAAAAATTCACCACAGAATAGCATGATGTCTCAGCAGGTGTGGAATGACACGAGGGTAGAAGGTGTGACTGATGGACTGGAGATGATTCGGACAGTGGCGGACTCACCTGTCCCAGGGTCGGTGTCGGATGTAGCACTAGCAGCAGCTGTAGCCAGGGGTGGCTGGGAGGTAGGAGAGCTTTTATCTGGGGTCAGAGAGCTCTCAGTGGAGTCGAGAGATTGAGGGATTGAGGGTTGTGTGGGGGTTAAGTTAGAGGAAGTGAAAGAAGGCTGAGTGGAGTTAGTTGGAGCTGAGGGTGTGCTGGCACTAACAGCTTGAGGGTAAAACGAGGAGAGAGGAAGGAAACCAAATGAGAAATGCTTTTGCATTTTACATAAAGGGAGGTAATGTGGGGGTATGATTGATTTAAGAAGCTGGCATAAAATCACAATTCTGCTTTTCTGAAGACTATTTATATCAGGGGTGTCCATTCCTGCACCTTGAGGGCCACCTTCCAGCATATTTTAGCTCCAGCCCCAATTAAACACTTTAAGCAGTTAATCAAGGTGTTCAGGATCACTAGAAACACCCAGACAGGTGTGTTGCAGCTAAAGTCTGCAGGACAGTGGCATTTCAGGAGCAGGATTGAACAACCCTGATGTTACTGTTTTTTAATGTTCAATTATAGCCTTATTCAGAAAATTCCTAGTTTCAGTCGTTTGAGAGGAAATACAATAGAAACTGCTGAAATACACCAATTCCCACCCCCCAAAGAAGGAATTCAACCTGTCATCCAAGCTGCTTTTTCCATACCTGGAAGTGAATAATAAAGTGAAAAGAAGTCTATTTTACATTATTCTACTAACATGTGTTATATTATAAATCTGAAGCTATATGATAGTTTTGTGATAAGAGCAATATTTCAAAGTCACTCACTGAAAATATTGTCTCGCAGCTATTGAAAACTATTGTATTTATGATTTATGAAAATGTGTTTTATCAGTCGACACATAAAATAACAAAGACTACAATTTAATTAGTTATTGCTTGTTTTATCAAGAGTCTAGATTTTGAATGCAACTTTTTCAGTGGAAATATAACTAACTATAACTGTATTCCACACAAAAAAAATCCATATGAACATTTTTATCTTTAGCATGAACAGTTTTATTTTTTTAGTATTTGATCTTGGATATAAAGTCAGATGTTAGCAAGATCATATCACACTTCTTAAGCAAGAACTTATTCCAAATGATCAGAAAAGAAATGATTGCAGCCAGAGAATGTAATTGTTGTTAAGTGAAGTCAGAGAGGAGATGAAGATGTCACCTGGGAAGGCGCTGGGTGGAGAGGGTGTGGGCACAGCGATGGGAACACCCACACTTCCACTCCCGCTGTTTTCACGACTGCTACTGCGGCTGCTGGGATAACTGCCGCCACTGCTCCCACTGCTGAACAGATTACACACCACATGTACATGTGCCTCATGTTATACAGACTCATGTCATGCAAGCGCTCTCAAACACACACAGAGAGAGAGAGATCTCCATACATGGACCAACAGTTCACACATGACAAAAACACGTAGACACTGAACCAGCCCCTGCTATGTTGCTATGACATAAAGAGCATGAGATGGCAGCATTTTGTGAAACAGAATGAACAGAGAAGCAACAGCAGAGACTTTGTGGCCAGAAAGAAGTGCATTCACTAGCCTGCGCTCAATACTGAAAAGGCAAAAGCTGAGCACACAGACTGCATGAAATAATGTGCTTGAGATGAAGAGAAAAGAGCAAGAAGAAATACACAAGTCAATCAGTAATGATGAGACAAAGGACTTTGAGTGAGATACTTTTTTGTAAGAGAGATGAAAAGCAATGCCAGGTGGATATAGAGCTGAAGCAGCTGAAGAAAAGAATGAATTGTCTGTGTCTTTATAATCTAGCAGCAATAATTATTTTGTTAAATGTTGGTATAAACTGGAAATTCACCCATCTATTTTTGAAATGCATATTATTGTTCTGACTGCTAACAACTGAATTTTTTTTACCTCATTATTTATCAAAATGCCATGATCTTTCAGTGAAACAACTGACTTCTCAGGTATGTAATGTAATGTCTCCAATCTTTAATCCTCTTAAATCGCCCTCAACCCTAAAATCCACTGGATCCGTCTACGGCGCAGAGCGTCAGCGCCATGTTTTTGATGCGTCCCTAGCTCGGCGTCAAAGTCCACTGGAAGCGTCTCAGACGCGTTTCAGCAGCGGAGCGTTGGTGACTTCTTCAGTCTCCACAGGGTGTTTTATTTTGAAAATCTACCGGATCCTCTATGCAGTTCTGTGTCTGACTTCCTACCCGGTACGATGTGCTGCTTGACGCGGCAAGCGGCGAAAATAGACCTGCTACCTATTCTCTGCGAAGCGGAGCGGAGAGACGCGCTGCGTCCACAGCTGGTGGTAAATTAAAGTGCTCAATGTGTATATATGTAAAAATTTCTGTCTTAAAATGCGTTAAAATAACATTTATTGGGGTTTCTTCAAAGGTAGCATGTTTTTTACCGTAACTGGGTGATGACGTCATAAAAGGGAGCGCGGGCGGTAATGCACTCACTCTGTGTGTGCGGGTTGAGGGAGAATAAAACGATTCGCGGGACTCCCGCAAACTAGAAATATCTATGAATAAAACATAAAAACTAATACATTTTTATCCATCTGTTGCAGAAAAGCAATAAGAACAACTAAAACAAAATAGAAACAGTTTACAGGCAGAGTTTCTATTTCTAACATTTCTGCAGCGATGAGCGATGTAGCCAATCACAGACATATGTGTTGATTTCTTGAACGCAATAATGGGCAATCAGAAGCATTTACGATATACTCCCCTCACCGCTCAAAACTGACTTTTTGTTCAGTGCTGAATTCTGTAAGCTGGCAAATCCTCTAATTATAACAAACATAGTATATATATTATGAAAGCTTCATTGATAATAACAGAGATGTGTGAGATCGTGATGAACTGATGTCAGCTTTTTAGGAATTATTATGGGAGCGCACTTTGCGCGCAGTCATGCCAAACCATGCACGCAGTAGCCCGCTTGCTTTTATGTTATAACAGTGGTTTGTGTGTTAATTCTTTATAACAAATCAGGAGCATTTATGCTGATGTGTATAGTGGCGACACGTAGGCTATTTGGAGGTACAGAAAAAATGTCTTTTTGCGGGCGGGAGCGGGACAAAACAAATGTTGCGGCTGGGAGAAAGTCATATAGAAAGTAGAACGTCCCACGTTTTAAAAAATGGTCGAGTTTAAATCGGGCTCGGGCTCATAATTACAGTTAATGTGTCGGGCAGGGCCGGACCGGGCTCGGACACAGCGGGCTCGGGTAGGGTCTTGCTTGATTTTTTTGGGCCCGATCTAAGCTCTACCTCGGGTAAGTTATGCTAACACTTACAGGCACGAATCAGCCGTTTGTCCTTGGGGAACTTGTGGAGCCACTCCCCCGTTTTTGATGTATTCGTACATCCCGCACAAACACAATAGTTGACCATTTTTGCTAGCTAGGTCTCCAATATAACGTAACTCCAGGCCTGGAGCATAGACCGTAAAATCTTGGAGTACCTTTTATGACGTCACGCCCAGCCTAGTGGAAGGGAGGGGGCGTGCTTAAAACCACTGTAAAACGCACCAACTTTTCATATTATATTCAGCATTTTGGTATAAAAAAAACAAAACAAAAAAAACAATGGTGGGCGGTTCTTATCTTTATGTTTAGTAAGCACATTGCATTATCTTCGTGAAAATTTTTACCTGCAATTTACACTAAGAGCATTGACTATAATGGCCGCGATTAGCTCCGGCATCCGCGACGCTGACGTTTCGCGCCGTAGATGGATCCAGTGGATTTTAGGGGTTAGTGAATCAGGATCTTAAGAAAGGGGGAAGTTCTTTTTCGTTCTTTGCTTAGAGCAGTGGTTTTCAATCGTGGTCCTGGAAACCCTCTGCACATTTTGTATGTCTCTCTTATATAATAATAATAATAATAATAATTCTTTACATTTATATAGCGCTTTTTCTGGGACCTCAAAGCGCTTCACATATGGAAGGGGGAATCTCCTCAACCACCACCAATGTGCAGCATCCACCTGGATGATGCGATGGCAGTCATATTGCGCCAGAACGCCCACCACACACCAGCTTATTGGTGGAGAGGAGACAGAGTGATGAAGCCAATCAGTATATAGGGGATGATTAGGAGGCCATGATGGACAGAGGCCAAGGGGCAAATTTGGCCACTCTTTTTCTTTTCCTTTATATAATCAATTGCTTTACAGCAAGCAGCTTTAAAGATTAAATGTGAAAAACAACTTCAATTTCTACTATAAAGCAGCTCTCCAGTGTGTACATGTTTTTACTCAAGTCTGACATTAACGGACTGAACAGAAAAAAACGAAACGGAGAAGATTTCCACGACAAAGACAGCGAAGTCCCAGAGCCCATCAACACATTACGTAATCGCCATGGACTAATGGTAGTTCGAAAGGGTTTACCAGCCAGAAAAGTTCACTGTTTTGTGTAGCTTATCCACATTGTGTGCACAAATCACTGTGCTAATCACTGATTTCGGCCATCCAAAACCAAAAATATCTGTTTCGCCTGAAAATCTTCGATGCATCACTATAATTACGAGGGGAAATGGAATTAGGACAAAACACAGGCTGGACTCAAAACCTCCATCCTTGAAGGGCTACAGCTCTAATGTGTGAATCGCAACTCCGAACTGTCTGCAGCCTCTGCAAGATTAATGCTGAACTCTAAATGTTTATCAACAACTTATCTGATGATATTAAAATGTTCTCAAATTTGAATTTAAATGTATACCATACAAATGATCAGTCCCTCTAAACTTTAGGAGGGAACAACCATTGTCATTTGTGTCATAGTCAAGATCAGGGGTGCCCACACTTTTTTGCTTGATGATCTACTTTTAAAATTATCAACACAATGAGATCTACCAATTAAAAAACACAGTTTTATTGGAAAAATACACTTGTATTGTAAACAAATGCTTGTTGCTACTATTGCATGTAATCTTGTAATTAAGGAGATAAATAATAAATAATGTTCATTGTTGATATTAAATTTAAACACTTAACTCAAAATATCTACAGCACAACAGATTACAATAGCCAGGGCATTTATCTTATTCTGATGACTTGCAATGGAATCGGACAGCCTTTGCTTTTAGGCCTGGGCGAGTAAAAAATGACTGTTGACCAGTTAATTGAGATTTCAGTTCTTTCACCTTTGTTTCTCTAAGCTCGCTTCTTGCAGGAAAATCGTTCTCATAGTTTTTATTGTGTCCGAAAATTTCTCTCAACGTTTCCTTTTTTTGGAATAGCAATACTTGTTTGGCAGATCATACAAATGCATTTAGAAAAGGACATTGTGAAAAAAAAAAAAAAATCCTCCCACTCCGCATGGAAATGGTACGTTTTAGTTTTTTTGCTTGGTACCGCATTCATTTTCAAATGGTTGGAGTTTATGAATGAATGAATGTCTTTTGTGTACACTACCGATTAGAAGCCGGCTAGTTGTCATGGCAACCGAATAAACAAAACACATCTCGCATGGTCAAATTTTATTCGTCAAGTGCAAATCAGACAGAAACTAAAAGGAGAAGGAAGGACAGTGGCACAATGCTAGCCTATATTTATTTTTATTCAAATTTAACAAAAGCATATATTAAAATTATGTGCGATCTACCAGCATTGTCTTTGCGATCGACTGGTAGATCGCGATCGACCTATTGGGCACCCCTGGTCAAGATGTTCAATAACATTTCCAACTAGCAGACGGATGGGAGAAACGGCACCAAATGCTCTTCTTCTGAGTGACAAGCAGTGATCCAGAGCATGTGGGAGGACTCCAGCATACACACCGCTCAGGATGAAAACCAGAGAAATGCTTAGGACTATATTAAGAGGTGTTCCTGTACCTCAAAAAAGTAGTAACAAAATGGGCCGCTAACAACAACAAGGGCAGGGGTTTGATTCCCAGAAACACCACTATAAAAAACACTTTGGCTAAAAGTGTCAGCCAAAAACAAATGAAGATTTTACAGGCATCCCTGCAGATGGCACAGAGATCAAAAGAGAACAAGTGAGAGCGGTTACATAATTTCAGGCACATAAGAAAAGGTCGGAGCTTCAAAGACCTTGTTCTGGCAATGTACTGGACTTGATCTGAAAAAAATCCTCAGGAAAAATAAAACGAAGAAAGTAAAGTTTAAGATGGGAGACATCTCGAAGAAAGCGAGGCTCTGCAGTCATTTGAGAGCATCTTCAGGCGTCTTTGTCCTCCATGACTGATGATGCGTTTATGTGAGCACTGCTAACGTTACTCGCAACTGGTTGCCAAGGTTTAAGATTATGCAATTGTGGAAACAATCAGCGATGCTTGTTTTAGAAGTGCTAGGGAGAAGCAATGTCTCTCAGCAAAACCAACTAATCAATGCTAGCGAATAAATACATGTTCACACAGTGACTATAAGTCAGTGGATGCAGATGGAGAGCAGTGCGAGAGACAGAGAAGAGGACGTGGGTAACTGTACCTGTAAGTGCGGTTCCTCTGATTAACAGATGCTGTGCGTACAGGACTTTGCTGCAGGATGGGCACTGTATTGCGTGTGGGGCTCGGGACATAGTCATTAGGCACCACAGGAGGCCTCACTGGCTCAAGTGTCCTGTAGGGGGAGTGTCTCCTGTCAAGAGAAACAGCAGTTTATCAACCTTAAGGAAACTTGATCAAACTTACTAGCCTAGAAAACTTAAATATTTGCTGCCATGTTATACATAAAACTGTTTTGCCTGATTTAATTGCTGTTATTCTCAAATGATATAACCAGGATAGAGTATTACTGCGAAGACTTTAGATGACGCAAACTCAGAATCAACATGCACCAATGCTACATTTTTCTAAATGTCAATCATTTGTTAACAAGTATTCATTACTTCAATGAGCTAATTGTTTGTGCATTCAATTTTTACATTGTTTAAATTAATAGCTTTTCCGCTAAATGTGATTTTGTATATGTACATTTCTGAAATAAATAACTAAGACAGTTACATATGATAACAGATCACTCTAAATTGTAATGTGGACTCGTGCATTTTCTGTAAAGCTGCTTTGAAATGATGAGTATTGTGAAAAGCGCTATACAAATAAATGTGAATTGAATTGATTATTACAAAGCAAAGCAGGTAATATTCGTAAACAGAAAGGTTTTAGTTTTCTTTGAGAGGCTGGGATTCCATACAAGAATTTTCCAGGTAGTGCAACAATACAAATAACAAAAAATAAAGCGTGTTAGATTTGGGAAAGTGCAAATTCAAATAAAATGTTAAGTCAGTCAGTGCCCAATCTCTTCTCTGGTCTCAAAAGAGAGGAAAACAGTCATGGCTGTTTGAGGCAACCGGAGCAAATGATTACTTACATAATTCAATAAACAATTTATTACTACTTAAAACTAGTAAACTGTCTTTTCATCACAGGAAAAACTTTATCACTTTGACCTGAAAGGAATGAAAAGAAAAAAAAAATATTAAGTTCCGAACCTCACTTTCTATTAAATTCATTAAAAAAAAAGTGTTTTGCCACAAAGCCTTGCTTCACAGGTATGGCACACATGTAACAATTAATAATAATAATTAATCAATAAAAAATGAAATAAGAAAGAAACAGAGACAGAGCATGATACATATAAGACAGCAAAGCAACAGAAGACAAACATATATAAATAAATACAATCACAATCTCACAAAAAAAATCATCATATATATATATATATATAAATAAATAAAATTAGCCTTTTTTCATGGTGACATTTTCGCGATAAAGGTAATTTTACCACCAGATTCTAATTACTGTTATGTCTGCAGTAGTTTTAGTGTAATTGTAACGTAATCATAATTCATAATGATATTTTCACAAATGTAATAGATCTTTTTTTTCTGTACTACAATACTACAGACTAACTACTGTATTTTTTTTAATCAGCATAAATTAAATTCAACAAATAATACTTGAACCTTGAGTCACCATTGGCTAGTAAAAAAGGAAACAAAATATATACATAAATAAAACAAAATATAAATGTCAAACACTATTAAAAAGTCAAGTAAACAGTCTAATAAAATAAGAAAAAATAATCAAACTAAGCATTAGCACAAATAAACATGCAAATTAAATAAACAGTGCTTTTCAGGTTTTACTGGTAGACCTAACAGTTAGACACAGATTAGGTAGATTAAGGACAGAAGTAGCCTAATCAAATGTAAAATAACACTGTATAGACTTCACAGTATATGCTAAACTCATGACGACGCAGCACTGGTCTGATTGGGACAGTGACAGTTCTGCCAATGAGCCCTTCATGTGCTCTCTCTTTCTCTCATGGTGAGTAAAGCTCAGTAGTAGGCAATGAAATTTTAGCCTACCTGCGCTAAACTTATTTTTTAACTCAATTACAGGCAACTGTATGTGTATAAATTACAAGCCATTGTGAAATTTGGTCGCATATGCGAGTGATTTACTCTCATTGTAAAGGGTTGTCATGAAAAATGTCACAATGCAAAAAAAAAAACCTTAAAGGAGTAGTTCACTTTAAAAAAAAAACTTTTGCTGATAATTTACTCACCCCAATGTCATCCAAGATGTCCATGTCTTTCTTTCTTCAGTCGAAAAGAAATGAAGGTTTTTGATGAAAACATTTCAGGATTTCAATACGAACCAAACGGTTCAAGGTCCAAAAGACAGTTTCAGTGCAAACTGCAAACGGTTCAAAGGGCTTTAAACGATTTCAGACGATGAATAAGGGTCTTATCAAGCGAAACGATCGCTCATTTAAAAAAAAAATTAACAAAGTTTAAGTTTTTTAAGCTCAAATGGTCGCCTGTTAATTTTTTTTTTAAATGAGCGATCGTTTCACTTGATAAGACCCTTATTCATCGTCTGAAATCGTTTAAAGCCCTTTGAACAGTTTGCAGTTTGCACTGAAACTGTCTTTTGGACCTTGAAACGTTTGGTTCCCATTGAAGTCCATTATATGGAGAAAAATCCTGGAATGTTTTCATCTAAAACCTTAATTTCTTTTCGACTGAAGAAAGAATGACATGGACATCTTGGATGACATGGGGGTGAGTAAATTATCAGCAAAAGTTTTCTTAAAAGTGAACTACTACTTTAATTGTCCTGAAAAATAGGGTTTTTTTACACATAAATTCCTTGTTTTTTTATGACACTGACACAAATATACAGTTGTGTTATGTTGCAGACCTGTCCATTAAGCAGTACACTATCTGGCCTGCAATGACCAGCCATCATGGGGCGACACAGGAAACCAAAAGAGCACCAATTCTGCACAGCTAGTGTTCAGAAAACAGGGCAGGACACACCCTCTGTCCTCAGTGCTCAGAAATATCAAGCTCCGGCTTAATGAACACTCTTTAAAGATTGAGCATATCTGATCTGTTTCATAATCAGTTTCACAGTTTCTCAATTTTAGATGCCAAAGCACATTTAACACGCTTTTTTATTGGCCCAAAATGTAAATCTGGCTGTTCACTGGCATAAAAGTAAACAAGGGATGTGAAGGATAATGTCATCTGTGGGGATGAGGCTGAGTTTTCCCTGAGGACAAAACAAAAGACATGACCTACACAACTCAACTAGAGACACGTCACATCATGCTGTGTGTGACCTACACTGAAAAACAGGCTTTTACTAGGAAATGAAAGCCTCACTGATGTTGCTCTAGAAAAATCATTATGGAAAAACACTAAATGATCTGATCAGACGAAAGGACATCAGAGACCCAAATATAAATTATAATGAACAAATTCTTCAAAAGAGTGGTTCACCACCACAATCTCAGTGGCCGATTCTTTCAGTCGTGACCCCTACAGCTACATGGTCTGTATACATACCCTATGGTGCCTTTGCCTGACATCGGCGGGCTGGGTGGTTTCTGTGTGGGAGGTGTGGTGCGAAGAAGGCTGCCCATCTTCATGTTCTGGGTGTTGACCTATGACAAAATCAACATCATAAACAGCCTTTAGCTGTGAAAGATAACATCTCAGTTTCACGGTAAAGGAGGAAAAACGGCATCAAAGTTGACAATGGCCCAGTACAGCCGTAAAAAAACAGCTACAGAGAGAAAGACAGTGATGGATAGAGAGTTATCTCATTTAGTTTTTAGAGAAAACAAAGAAAAGCTCAAACAGAACATATCAAACACCAACTTCTGAGCCACATGCAACAGTTATAAAATGGTACGGATGAAAGAAGAAACAGGGATGATTGCCAAATGGTTGTTCAATTTCGGACCTGCAAAATTTGCTAAGTCAAACTCAAATATTATTTCTCATCACTGTATCTATAAAAAGGATTACAGAATCTCCAAATCAGCATTGACTAGTATTTTTGTATTTCATGATGGCTTAATACCTAAAACGGATCAAATACAGAATGTCAGTGTTCTCCGTCTGTATTTAGGTCAGAAGTATGAACTAAGGAATCAAACCTTATTCCTTCTCCATTCATGTCACCTGATCGTAGGACAGCTGTAAAAGCCCTTACCTTGAACTTAAGCAACCACTTAAAACCAAGAGCGAAGCAGAGAACAGAGGTGAGAGGAAGCACAGAGAGGTTAGTGACACATCTCAGACACAAAGAAAACCCATGTTAGATTTTGTTAGTTCAAAACAAACATGTTAGTCAGAAAAAGTTTTTCTCCAGAGGCTGGTGAGCTTGTGTCCTACCTTCACACCATGACCAATATCGTCCAGTGCGCTGTAATCGATCGGTTTGCGAATGTACCGCACCGGCCTTTCGGGATTGGCTGGAGCAATGATTTTATGCGTGCGGGAGGTGTTCTTATTGGTGGTGAGGATGCCGATCTCCCGCCTCGCCACCTTTTCTTTATGGATGTCCACAGTCTGAATAGTAAAAGAACAAAGAAAAACATTAAAAAAAATTTGAAGAAATTTTAGATCTACTAAAACTAAATTGGATCATTCAGGTTTGAAGTGATTTATAACTACAACCATATTCACATGCCAAAGCCAATCATAATAAAGGTAATTTACATATTCAGAAGTTTTAAAACTACATTGGCAAACATTTAATTACGGCATTGGAGCAGGAAACACCTTGAGTAGAAAGGATGGCCTGAGTTTGGCCTCTTTAAACTTCACATTTGTGAAAGCAGGTCACAAAACACAATATGTAAGGCCAAAATAATAAAGCGTGCGTGCCTGAAATCTCTTTCGGCGGAGTACGGTTTCATTTCACATGGCGATTTTGGGAGAGAATTGTGTCAAAAGTACTTCATTAGAAGAGCTGAATTAGATGATGTGGCGCAGTGTTTAATCACTTTAGAGCCCATACTGTTGACAGCTGTTAAATAAATAAAATATGACGAAACACAGAGGGGGATAAACCTCTGCTGCTGGCATCTCAAACACAGCTAAATGATTTTCAGCATTAAGTGACAGTGATATGGTAAATAGGGCTCGAGTCCAGAGCAGCAGCTGAGTCCACAGATGAGGGCAGTGGAGAGAAGACATATCAGAGAAATGGAGACAAAGAGAGCAAGCATGAAAAGTGGAAGAGAGAAATCATCCATGAGAAATGTAAATTTACCAAATTTCTGATTGGTTTTGCATCCATCGCTGCTTAAAAAAAGTGGACCAAGTAAAAAAAGAAAGTTCATTTCGAGCCCCGTATCAAAAGCCCTGGATCACGCAATTCTTGTTTTTACAAATGGGCAATTTTACATTTATAAAAAATATTAAAAATTATCAAATGGGTACGTTGTTTTTTTTAATCCCTTTATCTATATTTGAGGTGCATGTATCTGGTCCCTAGGCCATCACTTGCCCACCGCGGCACCGCCCCCACCGTAGTTTTGATTTTTATAGTAATAAAAATAATTTAGTTCAGTTAGAGAACAGACACTACAATTAAAAACTGAATGTGTCTGCTCAAGTCAGCGTGAGCCGAACTAGAGTCGCAGCACAGATCAGGAGCTGGAGTCCGATTTCCCCTCACTGACTGACAAGACGATGACAGAAGATTTGGTTTTTAAAGCCATATGTAAAAATGCCTATTTAAAGCGAGTTTGTCATTGTACTGTTTTGTTGTTCATTAAGAATAATAATGAACCCAACATTCAAGCAATTGCCGGCCCCGAATTGGGGCTAATTTGAAAGTGAAAGTAAAACGCGCACGGGCATTCACGGTGCTTGTCCACTGGCACGGAGCAGAGAGAGCGTTTTCAGTTCATTCCTATGGAAGCTCAACGCTCGCTCTGCTCCGCACCATTATGAATGCCAGTGCGGCCATGTGCATTTTAATTTCGCTTTCAAATTAGCGATTTAAAAGTGATGTGCAAAAGAGGGAAAAACTCAAACTCCCTAACATTCGCTCATATCTTTGGTAGGAACAAAACACTACAGCAGTCGCACTAGAGCCCTGCAGTTACACTGCTGCAGAATTACAGTTCCATACAGTCTGTGGGATGCTGTTTAATTACAGAATCAATGAGATCGACCGAAAACTGACTGGACACGGGTGCTGTATGATCAGCAAACCAAAGACAAACAAAAACAAGACAATCATTAGTAACTGTACATTAAATGTGTGGTCATTCATGAAAACAATGTTTGATCAAAGCAATAGGCCACATTACAGTGATTTAACTACTGTCAACAGGTGTGATTTCCACAACATGAAGTGGATTTACCACAGTCTAAACATTTCTACACTTATTTTAGTGTCGGAAGCATTTATAACAAGAGCGTTTTATAATTTCTCTTTTACCTAGTCTTGCGTAGCCAGACCTTCAGACTGACGGCAGAAGGTCTGGACTCCATCGTAGCTTTCATTGGCCGAGGACGTCTGACTGACATGTAAAGCAACCAATCACAGTTTGTTTTGTTCCGCGTCATGCTTAGGGGCGTGAAAATGTAAAGTCGATATCCCTACGATAAACCGATGTGCATTTAATAAATGATAAATTCAAGAACGTCGTGCAAGTTTACTGCAACAATGACACTGTAAACTTCACATACTTTTGAAAATCCAGCGTTTAGCTGATTCTGATAAGCACTCATTGTCACAGTTGTAAACACCATGGCTTTCTTCTTCCATGAGGGGGTTTGGGATCACAACGGCTTTGGTTCCAGGCGGACTGTTAAAGAATGCGACACACGTATCCTGGAACTCTGTAGAACTCAACCAATCAGATGACGACTTCTAAAGTGTTCCCCATTTTGTGTGCCTTATGCATCAGACGTTCAGTCAACAATCTGTGGGCATGACGTCTGAGGCTGAGACTACCTTTTATCTAAACTAGGTAACAGTCATTTACTTCAACTCTTAGAGCCTTCAATCTTCCTTCAGTAAAAATATAGCCCAGAGTGTGAGACTCTAAGAAGGGGTGTGGTGTGTCGCTAGGTTACCTGAGAGATGTGGTTGATGGAGGATTCCATTCGGCGCAGCTGGGACGCCTGAATGTCAAGCATTTGGAGCACATTGTTGGCAAGCGTGTTGATCAGGTAGGCTACGCTGGCCAGGGACTGAGTGGTGTAGTTCTTGGTTTCCTCTAGAGCGACATGCTTGTCTGGAGACTGACAGAGAAACAAAAGAGTAACAGTCAGTGTGCCATTAAATTTGTTCAGCCAGTCAAACTGTGCCACTGGAGTACCTGGAGTGATTTGTGCTGGACAATTAGTCTGAAAGTCTTACTTCAGTGGATCTGTGACTGACTTTCAATAAATATTTGTAGCATGCCTCCATTCCTGTGGATTAACTTGAACTGCACTTTGCTAAAGCTTTGCTAAAATTGCTGGTGCAGCTAAAATATTCTTTTCCGAATTAATGTTTAATGAAACCAAATCAGAGTCACAATGAGACCTTGCAAGTCAGAATTACCGGTAAGCAAAATACAATTATTTGTTCACAGTATTTGTTCACAAGCTGTAAGCACAATAAAGAGATGCTTCATTGGTGAAAAATGGTTTGCAAGTTTCGTTTCTTATAATGGTTTAATTTAGCTACCTCATCAGGGCTTAAGTGAACTGTCCGGAAGAATTGCAAACAATTCCAGAGCTTTTTGAAAAACCGTTTGATCAATTACATCAAGTACCAATTTACAAATTTTGCAATTCTGGTTCTAATTATAAGCAGCTGATAGAAAAAACACGAGATGACGGCTGAAATATTATCAGGGAAAATGATTTCCAGGTCAGGAAACAGTAATCTCCACCATCAGACAAGGATTTATCAGTAATATTTCTGGGTATACCCAGTGGACAGTGCCAGTGGTATGTTACTGGGACTCATGCCCCAGTAAAAAGGGTCTAGCGACGCCCCTGGTGTGGAATGTCAGGATCTAAGCAGTTCTTCTGTGACATCAAGCTGCACAGTCACATGACCCGGGCTTTGATCCCAAGCCTGACAGAAAGAAAGCGTATGTGAGTGTGTCTCTGAACAATTCCTGTCTTTGTCCCAGGACGGTACCAGGAGGGAACAGTCACCACACATACTTTTGACTGTGCTCTATATTATAGACCACATACGTATTATATGTAACAGACCACTCGAAGAGACCACTGTGGAACCCAAACTACCCCAAACAAGCACACAATTATTAGGTTGACTAATAAAGTGTTTTCAGTGCCAGACAAGAGATCTAGAGAGCAGTGTTGCTAATGCCGTTATATAGGTATATTAAAGGTGCTCTAAGCGATGTCAAGCGTTTTTTAGGCCAAAACATTTTTTGTCACATACAGCAACCATCTCCTCACTATCCACTAGCTGCCTGTCCCCTGAATACACTGTGAAAAAACACGGTCTCTGCAGACACCCCAGGCTCCACAAACAGCAACAAAAACAAACTCCGGCAACCCGCTCCACGAAACAAACTGTTCCAGCCAATAACCGACAAGAAGGACTTGGGGGCGGGGTTTGGGGGGTTAGTGCGCGGATGAGGAGGAGGGAGGGTCTAGCTAGCCTCCGTTTTGTTTGACAATACTTTAAACGTCAACAAGAAGTGACGTCACCCGACATCGCTTAGAGCACCTTTAAAGCTGCAGTCCGGCGTTTTTCCTCTTTGTCGCCATCTGTTCGAAATCTGCAATTGCAGTCATTCGCGGAATTATCAACTTTCCGTGAGTTGTACTTCAACACCCTCGACACGGCACAGCGCGGAAGAACACAATGTTTAGGAGAGTGTGCAGCTATTAGTCACCGCGCCAGTGTGGATACTGTCATTCAGAATCACAGATTATTCTTTTTGGAAGTATGACCAACATTAGAGTTTTCACCGGAAAATCTCATCTGAACTAGTAAGAAACATCCACCTTTGTTCTGGTTCTGACATTGCAGTAAATCGCGCTGATTAGGCCTGTCGCGATAGTCAATAAATCAATCGCACGATAAAAAAAATGAGCTCGATAATTTTTCCGGCCGCGATAATTTCCATTTGCATGCTTGTTTTTTTCCTCGTCTCTCTCTCTCGCTACCAAAGAGACGATGACAACTCTCTGTCCCTTAGCGTAGGAGGAGTAAACTAGAGCTTAGATTCTCTGCCCGAGCCCGAACTTGACCCGCCGGGTCGGGCCGATATTTCCCGACACTATCCTGGGTAATGTGCGGGTTGAGGGAGAATAAAACGATTCGCGGGACTCCCGCAAACTAGAAATATCTATGAATAAAACATAAAAACTAATCGATTTTTATTCATCTGTTGCAGAAAAGCAACAAGAACAACTAAAACAAAATAGAAACGATTTACAGGCCAGAGTTTCTATTATAACATGTTTGCAGCGTTGAGCGATGTAGCCAATCACAGACATATGTTGATTTCTTGAACGCAATGGCCAATCAGAAGCATTTAAGATAGACTCCCCTCACCGCTCAAAACTGACTTTTTGTTCAGCGCTGAATTCTGTATGCTGGCAAATCCTCTAATTATAATAAAGAAAGTGTGGATATTATGAAAGATTCATTGTACAGTCAGCTTCATTGATAATAACAGAGATGTCTGAGATCGCGAGAACTGTCAGCTTTTTAGGAATTATTAAGGGAGCGTACTTTGCACGCATTCAGTCATGCCAGACCATGCACGCAGGAGCCTGCTTGCTTTTATGTTAAATTAACAGTGGTTTGAGTTTGCTTTAATAACAAATCATTTATCATAGGGTAGGGTCGGGTTTTGTTTACATCCATTTTATTTATTGTTTTTGGTATTTATTCAAGTGCATTTTTTGTTAACAGAGACTGAGCGTCCATTGCTTTTATTGTTATTGGTTGTTTTGTTCATTTATTGTGGATATTTAAAATGTTTTCCATTTTCAGTGTTAAATAGTATTTAGAAATAAAAGTTTATTGATCTTTGAAAAGGTGTACCTGCATTATTATGCCATTATCATTATTTTAGATGTAAATGGTCTCAGAACGACAATATTATCGTTTATCGCAATAATTTCTTGGACAATTTATCATCCAGCAAAATTTGTTCGTGACAGGCCTAGCGCTGATTAAATCTAACAATCGCTTAGAAGTTATCATATCATGCAAAACCGTGCAAATTATACTTTGTTCTCAAATTGTAAATGTTAACAACGTCAGCATTGCGTGATTACATGTAATGTCCTTCCGATATGTATCCTTGTTTTCGCATGGGCCGGTTGCAGTCTTTTTTTTCTGTAGCCACTCCGAAGTCCGAACGAAGTCTTTTGCATTTTACAACGGGTGAATTTCTAGTTGTCACTGGTGATTGTCGTTTGAAAGGCTATAAATCTCCACCTCCAGCATCCTCACACGCAATATAGCCGACTAGCCGAGACTCCTTGTACAGATGTGTACAGATGTGACGTAATGACACAAAGACATGCTCGAATCTCCCGTGAAAATCCACCAGTACCACTGGAATTAAAAACATTATTACAAGCTTACCGCTTTGAATCGAGCTAAGGCAAGCAGATAGTTTTGAACACTGGCTGGTTATGTATTTTCTCAAATATGTATTTTAGACAATTTTTTATCTCAAAAAAAGCTACTGACTGCAGCTTTAACAAATGTATATACATATATAAATTACAAGATGATTTATTTGATTTAAAAAAAAAACTAACTAAATCAAATTTTTTCCTTTTCAGTCCTAGAGGAGTTAAAACCATCATAGTCCGTTAAAATATGCTTCAAAGATTGTGAAAACAGCAATATGATTAGACACCAATGCTAAATAGTAATACATAATTATTTGTTTAATAATAATTTAATAATAATAAAGATATCATAAATAATCTAATTACAATTTAAAGCCAGAACTCTTAATTTAATAAAATACAAATCACTAATAGCAAATTAGACAACAGATTAAATTAAAATGAACTTTTTTTCAACATTCATTTTTTTTAAAGAGCATGATTATCAGCTGATGCCATATCAAAATGGGAGAAATAGAGAAAAGAGCAGACACAAGTAAATTAAAGGATGAAGACATAAAGGAGAAATGCCAAGAAGAGATTGAGAGAAGATGGAACGATCTGCTTGACACCAGAGGAATAGAAGACAATCCATCAGCTGACTTTGACAAGGAATGGGAACAAATCAAAATGGTCATACATAACACAACCGACAAGATCATAGGGAGGTTATCAGGTGGTAAAATGCCTGATTGGATTTCTTTGCAAACACTAAAACTCTCTGATGAAAGGAGAGAGTGGAAAGCGAGAAGAAGAGAAAGCAAAGAAACGGTAAAACATTACAACTACCTATGCTGACAAGTTAAAAAGAGTGCAAAAACAGACAAAGAACGATAAATAAATGACATATGCAAAGCGTTATAAGAAAGCAGAAAACAAAACAAGAGCCGAGAAGTATATGAAAGTATCAGAAAGCTAAGCCGGAAGAGTACCAACAAAAAGAGTATAATAAAGGATAAAAATGGGACTTTGATAACGGATGCAGAAAAGGTAAAGATACAGTGGAAGCAGTACTTTGAAGATCTGTATAATGATCCAAATCCAGTGGAAGAGAGAATTCTGCCACAGTAGTAAGATCACATCATCAATAATTATGGAAAGAATAAAGAAGAAAACGGTGGGCTTCAGAACATCACGGAGCACAATAGACTAGGGCTGTCAATCTTCCTCTATAATACTATTCGAATTCAATTCATTATTTTATTTAATATTCGAATATTAAATGCTCAAATTCATCCTATTATTAATATTTATGACATTACTCAGGCTTATGGATCGCCAATGCCACTATAGCATGTGGTTGTTGTTACACGTTCCCTTCTGTCCACTAGAGGGACATCTAACATTACAATACACATTTTATTCGTGCTGAATATGGTTGAAGCGCTATCGATGGTTTTCGGCTAATATCTCCGCTAAAACACTACCAAAAATCCTGAAACTTATATTGTTCTTTTCAGTTTGACTAGACGGTTCCAATGAGTTCGGTGCTCGCCAAATCCGTTGAGTTTTCACCGAGATATTTGCGCTTCACGGGCGTTTTTTTACGTTGTTAAACATTTACCAATTTTGACAGTATTGTTATGATGATACAGCGTGGATAACGTGCACAACTGTGTTATGATTCAAAAACTTTATTGTACATCAGACGAAACAAAAGCATTTCATTTTCACATGTGTGTAAGCCAAGGTGGCGAGAAAGGCAAGATCTCTCTCTCTCTCTCTCTCTCTCTCTCTCTCTCTAGTCATTCTAGTCTACATCACTCACCGATCAAAAAAGGCTTTGGCGGGACAAACGTTTGCTTTGCCGGCAAAAAAACGATCTGACGGGTTTTAGAAGATTAAATACAACCCGAAACAAAAAAACAGACCCCGCCTCTATTTGAGACCGGCCTTTATACCCAAATCTGCCACAACACCAGGCGTGTAAACGAGACAGGCGTCTATTTGGGACTTGGCTATTATTTGAAGTTTTACGGTATAAAAAAAATACAAAATATACATAAAAAAAACTGCAGCATTATATTCAAATTTCGGAATTCGTTCCAACAACCCTACAATAGACCAAATATTCACGCTCCGACAATTAGCTGAGAAGTATACTGACTTCAGCAAGGACTTATTCGTATACTATGTAGACTTCAAAAAGGCATTCGATAGCATTTGGAGAGCTGGATAGTGGAATGTGAAAAAGTTGTTAGAATATTAGAGAGCCTATATAAAAGGTACATTCAGCACCATAAGAATAGGTGCTGATGTGACTCAATGGTTCGAAACAATAGTAGGAGTACTACAGGGCTGCATGGTGTCTCCACTTCTCTTTAATATCTTTTTAGAGGTGATCATGGCAAGTGTGCTGGAAGAGCAGTCAGAACCTCAGATTCGTGGACGACATTGCAGCTTTCAACAGAATCGTAGAGGTGACTACAAGGATGGGCAAGAAGGTCAACACAGAAAAGACATAAGTAAAACACATTGGACAGGAAAAGACCAAAGTATTCATACAAATAGAGAACCAGGAACTTAAGCAGGTAGAGGAGTTTGTGGACATGGAAGTAGTCTTGAAAGAGTAGTCTTGAAAGTACTTGGAAGGAAATATTAGTGAGGACGCCTGTACAGAACAAGACCGCAGAAGAAGAATTGGACTAGCGTGTGGAGCAATGCAAAACTTGAACTCCATATGGAAATCTAAAAACATTTCCAGATTTACAAAAATAAGAGTTTATGAAGCCTTGGTACTCAACATACTATTGTATAATTCAGAAACATGGACACTAAGAGAAGCAGACAAGAATAAACAGTGTTTTAAATAAATTGCTTACGGAAAATCCAAGGGGTGACAAGAAGAGACCGAATAAGAAACGTCGACATAAGAGAGTTGGTGATGGAAATTGATGTGGTGCAGCGAATTCAGAAAAAGAGGCTTGGTTACTTTGGACACGTGGTCCGAATGAAAACAGAACGACTTCCAAATGTCGCTCTATTTGGTCACGTTCACGGGACAAGGAGGAGAGGGCGTCCAAAGAAAAGATAGAACAACTTGGAAGAGGATCTGGAAAAAATTAGTCTGAACATCGTCGAGTCTTGCAGACTTGCAGCCTCTGACCAAAATGGGGCCATCCTTAAAAATATTCTTGTTTGCCGTAGTCGGACCGACCCTTTCAACTTAGGGCCGACCCAATTATTAATTATTTTTTTCCTTTTAGTCCGACCTACTTACCGCTTGTAAACTTGCGTTAAGACATTTTTTTTACTCTTCAAACAAATAATACAAATGCAATAAAATAATATTAATTATATTTTAATAAGTATTGTGAATATAAATTGCCTAGGCCTACATACAAACGTAGGCAGCATTCTTTCTTTTAAATAAAAACCCGTGGCGTCATCTATGATTATGTTTACACCATTGGTTTACACACGTCACACTATGGCTGTATGTTCGCTTCGTTTCATTCACTGTCAATGGTTCGCACTTGGTAATGATGGCTGCGGCTGCTTGTGAAATATGTGAGCCTACATTTAGGCGCTCATTATTAGAAATTCTTAAATGGTCAAATATGTGTACCAATGAGTAGGTTAGGCTATGTTAAATGGAGTTGTGATATAGGCTAGCAAGGACAGCTAGTTTTTAAGGTGGTTAAGAACTAGCTGCTGGTTGGAGCCTTTTGGCGGAGAAAGAAGCAATAGGGCTGTCACTGTACGTTAGAAAATTGATTGCACAATCGATTGGACCAACCAACAAGTTTCGAAAACGAAAATAGGAAATCAATTTTAACGGCCTTCTCTAGGAGCGCGTCCAGCTTGTCACAATACGCCCGCAGCGAACACGCGTCACACAGCAACTGCAGGCTCTGACAAACATGCATAACAGCAAATTATACTTGTGCGGGAGGTTGAGAGGTCCCGACTAGAGATAGTAGAGCCTGAGCCATAATTTAGCCAGAGCAATGGTCAAAGGGATTAACAGGGTTCCTACACATTCCACGACATATTTGTTTTATGGATGTAAACATCCCAAATTTAAAACATTAACATGTTTTCTCTTGATTCTGCCTATTTTTATTTTTTTTTTTACATGAATGCAGCTGGAATTAATGCAATACACATGTTTTTTGACAAAGATTTCAAAGTGTTTGTGGTCTATATAACCTGCATCAGAATGAGGTTTGCAATGGTGAGCCCGAAGGCACGGGTTGAAGACCCAGTCAGTGACGTCATGATATGCAAATGTTTAAATTCATACCTACGTAATCACCATCACCAAAATTGTACTCTTTTTTTTACATTGAATCTTGAAAAAAGAAAAAAGAAAAAGAGACCTAGCTACTGACCCTTTTTTTTTTTTTTTTTTTTTTCGCCGTTACTGCAAACCAAAATATTTTTAAGGATGGCCTGGATGGAGGGACTCCGTGTTGGGGTTGTCGGAGCGTGGTCTACATCGCCATGACACATGAACCATATCAAAATGAGAACTAATCAGTCAAGCTAATCAGTCAAGCAAATAAATCAATAAAATAAAAATAAAATAAAAAAAACTCCACCCACTCATAAACTTAAGGGCCGTTCACACAACGTATTTTCATTCTGTATGAACCAGCCCTTACTGCAGAGCAGTTAACAAGCAGCCAAACGCATGACACGAAAAATAAATCTTTCATTCGCATGGATTAACTTATTTTCATTAAGATTTGCACCACTGCATGCGTTTACTGCACTGAAACACTGAAGGCGCTGAAGAAGCTGTGGGCTTACAGTGGGCAGGCATGTAGGCCAGGAAGGCCCGTTCTCCCCCAGGACACACAACGACACACTGACACTAATATGCAGATGCAGTGCGCTGACCCACGCTGATGACCTCTGAGCAGAGGGAGCGGGGGAGGAGAGACCCTCCTACACAGAGCTGAACCTTCAAGACTACAAGAAGCCGCATCTGGAGAGGAATCACATCCCTCACAAACTGTGTGAAAGCACCGCTCATGTAGAGACGCTCAGGTGGACAAAGAGATACGGAGGACAACTACTGAATATACTATCACACCTACACTTTTCAGTAGAGATCTGGGACACTCATTAAAAACACACTGAAGATAGAGTAGGAACACAAAGAGACAAATCTAAATATCTCAGAACAAGTTCCAACTAAAACCATTTTTTCACCAAAGTTGGGTATTGTCAGGCTGGGAACCGTAATACCTATAAAAGAAATAATAAATCCCAAATAGTTCCCAAATCCCAGATATATTTGCAGTTTTCTCAATACAAATCGTTCTCGAAATCTAAGCTTCTAAGCTACTTTGAATGATTTGCAATTGCCTGTGAGGAGCAAATAATATAAAACGTGACAGACATTACTTAAACAGGTGTAGTCTTATGGCGCTTTTCCACTGCTGGTACGGCTCAGTACGGTTCGGCTCGCTCCGCTTTTCCACTGCGTGGTACGACTTGGCTCAGCACGGCACGGCTTGGTTCGCTTTAGCTCGGTTTGCTTTTCCACAGCAGTTAGTACCGCTTCAAAGTGGGTGGGGTTATAGTCTGACCGTTATAGTCTATCCCCTCCTCGGCAACCAACGAGAAGAACGTCTGCACTTCATCCACTGACCACGATTCAGCCATTTCTTTTTTGGAAGTTTTCTTTCTTTCTTTTTTCTTAAAGCAAGTCAAGCAAGTAGTTTTAAAACAGGTGCTACAGCGGCGACTGTTACTGGCTATTTAAATCTAGCGCGTTTGATGTCTCGCAAATACAATGACGCTGGTAGTGACGATTCTGTCTGGCCAACAGTGATCTGCAGTGTGTTCACGTTTTATTTTAGTAACGGTACGGTACGCTTGGAACCTCAACAGAGGTGGTACCATTTAAAGCGAGCCGTACCGAGCCGAGCTGTACCGTACCATGCAGTGGAAAGCGCCAAAGCGTACCGTACCATGCAGTGGAAAGCGCCAAAGCGTACCGTACCATGCAGTGGAAAGCGCCAAAGCGTACCGTACCATGCAGTGGAAAGCCCTAAAGCGTGCCGTACCGAACCATGCCGTACCATGCAGTGGAAAAGCGCCATTAAAAAAAAAAATCAGTGACCCCTGCACAGACGTGGGTCTGAAGGGCAGGTCTGGTAGAGGTGATGAACGTCTACTCATTGTTTCAGCTGCTTTGATTTGATATGAACAGCACTGGAAAAGAGAGGAGGTACAACAGGAGTCATTTACTGCTCATCCCACCAACACAGTACATCTGTTTCAATCGCACACAAATGGAGGCAGGGCTCGTGGGTAATTACACGGTAGTGTGCCCATTAATGTATGCTCACAGCACTGGCTACAGCAGAAGGACACTGATTTTTTAGTGATGACTCAAATAATTACACTGAAAATGAACAGGTGGGTAAGAACAAGAGATGCTGATGACACTTTTGTTCCTCATGGTAATGCACAGTGCTCAAAGCTCTTTTCACCTCATCAGAGACCTCTTTCAACAGCAAGAGCTTTTCAAACAGGGTGTCAGACTGCCGGTGACATTACGGACTACGATTTCAGAAGCGTGACTGAAGCTCAGCACAAATGAAAGCAATGAACCTTACAGTTGAAGCAATAATCACACTGTCAGAGGATGTCTGAAGTAGTGCTGTAAAATTCAACTGAGCAATTCTGTTCATTCAGAGGGTTATTTTCAATAAAGCTTTCATCAAGACGCATTTCAGCAAGATGTGTGTCTAAGTGATTTATATATATATATATTTATGTGTGTGTGTGTGTGTGTGTGTGTGTGTGTATATATGTATGTATATATATATATTAGGGGTGTAACAATACATCGATATGGATCGATGCATCGATCAAATGTCTAACGATAGGATGCATCGATACCACACATAAAATATCGATGTACGGTACCTTTATTTTGACACACTCCATATTCTCACGTAACTTTTCTCCGCTGAAATAGACGCCTGACAAGATTGACTGAAACCTTTGTCACAAAAACTGGTATGTTCCACTGTAAAGGCATCGCGAGTTTATGTTTTACAGCAGAAACGACAAGCCCCGAAAAGTCTGTTTTAGCAAATCAGTGCGCAGTACTCAGGTCAGGTGACAAGCAGAGGTGAAAAGTAACGAATTACATTTACTCGCGTTACGTAATTAAGTAGTTTTTTTGTGTACTTCTACTTTTTAAAGTAGTTTTTAAAATCTGTACTTTTACTTTTACATAAGTACGTTTTGTTTGAAGTATTTTACTTCGCTACATTTGAAATCATATCCGTTACTGAGTAAAAAATAATAATACAAGGGAGGAGAAAAAAAAAAAAAAAAAAAAAAAAAAAAAAAAATCACACTCCGGAAACTACTGCATTGGTTGAAGGGCGGGAGAACAAACGCGCAAGAAAGGTGACGCAGACCCAGCTGAAGCTGAAAGCGAAGCGCCCTCGAATTCTTATGAAGCGGATTATAGCCAGTATGAAAATACTTTGTAGAAAAAAAAACGTGGTTGTCTTGTCCTCGAGGATAAATATCCAATTTGCAAAAAATGTGGACGCAAAGTGGCTGCAAAAGGAGGATATACATAGGACACACCATCCCTCCTGCAGATAAAGGTATGTCCCGATTATAATTTAAGGCCGAATGACTTACGTGATGCTGAGGGAATCCCAGAATCCAGTCATGAAAATGGAATTCACATAACGCAGATGTCACGTAAAACACGCAAAATAATGGATGCATGGAATACATGGAAAGTAGAACTGTGCAATAAATCCAATCGCGACATGGTCTTTGAATATTTAAGCACAAAAATACTGCATGTAAATATATCCCTATTTGTTCTGCTGAGCTGCGCCGCTTTTTCTACTACATACTCAAGTAGGCGTGACGTTTCATGGTGTGTTCAGCGTCTCACAAACAATTTGAGGATATAAATACATGAACATTTCCAGAGCTGCTCTGAGAGAACACCTAATGAGCATTTTCATCATTTTATTTGAGAAAAACAAAACCATTGTCAACTAGGCTACACTTTGAAACACTTTTCTACATTTTTGGTCTTCACTACAACCCGTCAAAATAAGTTCGGGTTTACTAGGAGAAATTATGACAGAAATATATTACTATTCTACTTCTCAAAATAATAATAATAACAACAATAATAATACATTTTATTTAAACATTAAAGGAATATATTTTTTGTCCATGGTTTAATTTAGTAAATCCGTTTTTGCAGCGCTTCCCCAAAAGGACACAAGTTTAAATTTAAATTTGATTACCACCGTTTTTGATAATATATTTGGATTAAATCATAAAAAGAAACATTCATTTTCTGAATAAATACATTTCATAGGACAATATTATTCTTAAACATTTTAATAAATCATTAACGTTAAAAATAAGTTGTTAATCTAAATCATTATCAATTATCAAATTTAATTGATTGGACATGTTTTATTGAAATAACATTTTTTTAATTAACAAAACAAACAAATGGTATCAAGTTTGTTATAATAAAAGCAAAAAAAAAACCTGTTTTCATTCATTTAACTGTCATTTTAACTGATGATAACAATAATAATAATAATAATAACCATAATTTAATAATAGTTTATTTATTTAATAATTGATTAATACTGTAAACCGTGATATTTTCTGAGACCTTATCATACTGTGAAAATCTCCTACCATAACCACCATACACAGGAGAGTCCCCCACCCCCGCTGTTAAAAAAGTAACTCAGTAACTTTTACTCTGAGTAAATTTTAAATGAGCTACTTTTTACTTTTACTTGAGTAGATTTTTTGACCTGTAATTTTACTTGTACTTAAGTAAAATTTCCTTGAAGTAGTAGTACTTTTACTTGAGTAGAATATTTTATTACTCTTTCCACCTCTGGTGACAAGGCTGCTTGTCACTTTGAAAAGACGCGCTAGCTGAGAGGAGTTTCGTCAAAGCTGACTAAAAGTGATCGAGGATGGATTTCAGCGAACTTCATGAACCCGTGATATCTTCTTCGGGTCGTAAAAGGAAAATAAAAGCTGAATCTTTTTCACGGAATCTTGCTAAAACAGCACGTTTAGTGGTGAGTGAAAAGTAGGGTTGGGTATCGGTTGGGTTTTATCCGATACCAGTACCTACTCGGTATTTTTTAAACGGTTCCGGTGCTTAAACGGTGCCTGAAACGGTACTTAAGACAAACGAAACCGCTCACAATTTGTCAAAAAATAATACCCTTTTATTTACAGGGCCAAACTGGACACAATAGTAACTTAAATCTTTAAACAATATAAATATTAGTAACGTATGGTAACAATAAATAAACCAATATAAAATAAAAATTCACATTTACATAATATCAAATAAAACAATATTGTATCAAACAATGTAATAATACTGGAGATTAATAGAGATTACAATCAGGGTAATCTAATATCTAATATCGGCTACAGGTTCCCATGTTTTGTCTGCTTGAAGTTAGATGAGTTGACGAGTTATCTGGTCATTGTACTAGTTACGCAGTGCTTAGCTTGGCGAGTTTGGTATTTCGTTCCCACTGCGCCTTAGCTACGCAGCTTTGAGTAAACCTATGAAAGAGAACGTCTCTGGTTACTTGTTTAACCCATGTTCTCTGAATAGGGAACGAGACGCTGCGTTCGCTGCCAAACTCCTCGCGCTGCCGACAAGCTGCCTTTTTCTTTTTTGCGCGCGCTAATATAATATGACGACGTAAGAGCGTCAAGGCGGCGCCCGCGCCATCACTTTACACGTGAAATGCAGCCAAACCTTGGAACGTTTTGTCTTCGGCATCTTCATTAATCCCCTCGCTATCAGCAGACGTTCCGGGAGTCTCCCGCATATTGATAACGGCTCCCTGATGCCCGCAAATTGGTTAAAATCTCCCGGAATCTAGAGCGAGCGAGCAAGAGCGCGCATGCGAGACAGAACAGACTGTGCTCCAAACCGTATAGTGCGCGCACGAGGGAGAGAGCGAGAGACTTTGCGTGTGTGCGCCTCATGACACAGAGACTCAGACACCGATATCAGGCACCGAAATTTTCGTTCTTATTCGGTCTGGTTACTACCGTTTACGTCGGAACCGGTTCCCTATTGGCACCGCGTTTCGGTACCCAACCCTAGTGAAAAGCTAATCACAACAACAGAGTTTGACAGGCGTCTATGTCATCTGAGGAGATTAACGTTACAGATTAACCAAGTGTTTTATTATGTATCATAGCAATTACTTGTTTTTGTTTAACTCTGAAACATGAAATGTGGAGTTATCTGCTTTTACCACACAATAAATATATAAAAATCCTTTAAATGAACTTTAATATAACAGAAGAGTTCATTTGCAAAAACAGATAACCCGTTCTTGTTCCTTTTCATCATGTTTTTTTTTTAACTTGTAACAAACAACTTGTAAATGTCCCAATTGGGAGAGGGTGTGCAATTTTCAAAGAGTTTAATTAAACTTTCATGTAATATATTTTTGAATGTATTGTGAGTTAATAAATGTAACTCAGTGTTTCCCCTACCATTGTTTTGGGGGGGCGGCCCGCCCCCCCAAAACGACCCCCCGCCCCCCCTAAAATGCTGACGATATCCAGTCATAAAAACGGAATTTACTGTATAACGCAGAATTTGTAAAAAAAATTGAGGAATAAATTTCAGACATGAAAATTACTCACCTTTCGGCGAAATTCGCCGGGTGTATAATATATATGAAGCCATACTATAGTATAATGTGAGATAGAAATTAATATTTAAGTCATTAAATTCAAGTCCCTCAGCTGCGGCTGTCAGTAATTCTACATTCAGCGTTCAAACAGTGCGTCGTCAGTCATTCAGCATTCAAACAGCACAGCGCGTCGCGTTCGGCAACGATGAACTCTCCAAGATAATTAAATGTTAATATTATTATACTTGATCTGTAGATAAAGCTCTGTGGTTTCGTATAAATTGACTATCTTGCTGTAGTACCTCAATCATGTTCCTTTACCGCGTGTCTAGATCACAACACTGGAGAGCACTGTCATTGTTCTTCACGCGCACAGTAACTGAAATTTAAAACGGTTAAAAGAAAAGGCTCAATAAACTATTGCATAGATAGATACTGTATAATACACTATGCATCGATATGTATTTCCTTTGTGCTTTGAACTTTTCACTGCGTCCTCGAAGAGCTGCGCGCTGTGACTCGTGTTGCCTCAAGCACATCATTCAGCATCCGGGATGCGCATAAGCGCTGTGTGCAGCACTCTATTGGAGTCTTTCATAATCATATCATAATACTTTTGAAAGATTATTAATAGTATTTTTTGTTTTGTTCTGCCCTATTTATCATATGTTGCTGCCTCATTAAACAGCTGTGCAATACATTTGTGCTATATATATTTTCTTAATTTTATAGTAGACTATAAAATAATTGATCTTTTTTTATTTTTATCTTGTTTTTCATGAATGTATTTTACAACAATACAAAGAGCAATGTGTAACGTTTTACCAGATTTAGTGCTACACTTATTGTCTCTTATTTGTTCCCCACTAAATATATTTTTTTTCACTAAATGTTCTGATTTTATAAAATTATTGTTTTTCTAGACTAAATTTTACTGAGTTACCCACTAATCTAGTTTATAATATAATTTTTGTCATAGTTTATGATCATATTTTTTGTTGTTGTTGTTTTTCTTTATAAGGAAGTTGTCTGTATTAAGTAGATTGTGTTTAACACACAAAATAGTTATTATCAGTTCAACACACAGTTATAGAAATTCTACTTGATTTTTTTTAAAAACTGTGTTGGTAACGGATCGGTATCGGTCTTTTCAAAAAAAAATTATTATTATTAGCTAACGCTACGGAGGCCATAATATTTTTGACTAATGGCTGAAGTTAAGTTTCTCCAGCTCTCCCCAGGTTGGCAAAAAATGCATCTCAAAATGCATCAGATTGATGCTTTAAAATATGGAATATTTAAAATTTTCTTACGGGCGAGCATGCCCCCGGACCCCCCTAGAGGGGTTATATCCTTCTCACCTTTTTCACCCCTGACCCGTTTTCATGCCTGATTAATAGAAAGCAGTTCATTACACTTGAAATCAAATCGCGATGTAGACTAGTGTGTGTGAATATTAAACCACAAAGACTATTTAAATACGAATCCTGCATGTTCTGTGTGAATGAATGGTGCAGGCAACTTTACGTGCAGTTTCATTTACCACACACACACACTGAAGTACGTGTGACGCTTGCGCTGTTTTTTTGCCTATATGAAGACACAAATGCATGAACTTCCTCTCCAGGCTCTAGATCCACTCTGAATGTAACTTCGTGATCATTTAACCGCTTCATTTGAGAAAAACTACCATCATGACATAAACGCACAGAAACTCAAAAGGTCTTCACGGCAACCCGTCAAAATAAAAGTTCGGTTTAACTTTACAGAAATATATTACCGTTGTACTGTAGAATTTAGATATGTCCCAATGTAATAATACTAACACTAATCCAAATAAATGATCAAAACTAAATTTTTTACTAAATAATATATTTTTCTTCCATGTTTTAATTTTAACAGTAGCCTAAAGCTCATTGTGCAGCACGTTATTTGACAAAAAGTTTATTTAATTGCATATGATTAAAATTGATGATAAATGATACAATTTGTGTTTTATGTCTTCATTTTATTACCAGAAAAAACACAACACAGAAATAGTGACTTTTTTCATAGATTTAAAAAAAAAAAATGTTGTATAAGTTTAATGATTCATAATACATGATTTCAATTAATTAGACATGCTTTTTGATTACTAAAAAAATTACACCACGTATCCGTAACACGCCCGCTCCGCAACACTAGCAGTCCCCCCCCCCCGAAAAAAATCTTAGGGGAAACACTGTAACTGGTTGTGTACACTTGGCACATAATATCTAAATATCGATTAATCGATCGATATAGCCCTGAATCGAATCGTAATCGTATCGTAGAATTTTTTGAGGTATCGGCAGATATCGTATCGCTGGCTGAGAGAATCGATATCGTATCGTATAGTGATTAACTGTCCGATTTACACCCCTATATACACACACACTGCTTGAATTATTGCTACCAGCCCAGGGCTCCAGACTAACTTTTTTTACTAGGAGCACTGTAGCCCCAGACTGAAAATTTTAGGAGCGCAAGCAGAAAATTTAGGGGCACACCTTAAATCACAGCTTGCAATGCAATTATTCAAATTTCACCCAAAATAACTATAATATTGACAAATTATTTAATAATAAATAGACTTAACATACAGATATTACAATGTGCAGTTTTATTTCCAGTTCACAGGGGTCCAGACCAACATTTGAGGGCAGCAGCACCGGAGCCACTGAATTATTATGATTATTAATTACAAAAATATGTGGTAGCACTGGGCCTGACAATAAAAAACTAAGCTTAATTTAGGGTGTAGATGAAATTAACTTTATTATCATTCATAATGTCTTAATATTAATTAAAAAGCAAACCGAGTGAAAACATTTATATTAGAGAGTGAAAATATCCAATAAGCATCCTACTGTTTACAATGGTAATTTAATTTTTATTTAAGTTTTTAAATAAGAGTTTTCCTACATCTTAAAATTTTTTGTTTTTCAATCTTTGAAGGATGAACAAAAAATGTGTTGGTCATCACATTAAAAATAACATTTATATATGATATAGTTTTGAAGTGCTGGAAAAAGATGTGTTGTACTTATAATCGTTTGACTATTTATGTCACAATACCGTATTTATGGTTAGTTACACTACATTAGCCTAAATCCATGGTGAATGTTGCTGATTTGTGGACTGAAAGCCTTCTATAAGTGTTTCTTCAGTTTCCACGTCAGCGCTGTTTGATCTGATAGATATTAGATGGTTTATAACAGACAACTCTGCGCCGAATCGGAATGTTTCTCCCTGGATCTCACAGCGGTGATATTATTGATTCGGCGGCGAATTCAATGGATTTCTTCACTGGATCTCCTAGTAACAGTGTAGCGTGATCGAGATCAGCCCGCGACTGGAAAGTTCGGGGCGCTGTCTATTAATAGGTCCGAACTAATAAACGGCCAGCGCGACCTAAATAAATATTTGGTTGCACCGCTAGGAAAAATGGTCGCAGTCTGGAGCCCTGCAGCCATTAAAAAAAAAAAATGTATATTGGTCGGCCATAAATCAGTGCTCAATAGTGTACCAAGAAGTCCCTGCACAGTAAATCTCTTTTAAGCATCACTAGCCTATTCATTTCAGACTGAAAAAAAATTAACGCAACAACCATTTTTCATGATCTGAACTCAAAGATCTAAAACTTTTTATATATACATATATATTAGGGGTGTAACAATACATCGATATGGATCGATGCATCGATCAAATGTCTAACGATACGATGCCACACATAAAATATCGATGTACGGTACCTTTATTTTGACACACTCCATATTCTCACGTAACTTTTCTCCGCTGAAATAGACGCCTGACAAGATTGACTGAAACCTTTGTCACAAAACCTGGTATGTTCCACTGTAAAGGCATCGCGAGTTTATGTTTATGTTATGTGTTAAATTAAATATTGTTAACTGTATAATAAAAAAAAAACAGTTTATATAACTGCTTCAAATGGATAGCTTGACTTAGAGGTCGACCGATAGTGGATTTACGGATACCGATATTTAGGTTTGACCGTACATGCCGATAACCGATAATTCAACCGATATTTTTTTAGATGGATACTGGATTAAAAACAAACATAACACTCACAATAAAACAGTGCTGAACTGAAATGTGCTAAATTAAATAAATATATAAATATGAATATATTAAAACTCTATACAGAAAATAATGTAAACATTAAAATATTACAGGTTTCGTTAGCTATAACCTAGAAACATACATACATTTCACAGGTAACACTTTGCAAGTCCCATTTGTAAACAAGGATGTATTAGCTAGCTTTCATGAACTATATGCATTATGCAATATGCGTTTTTACTGCATGTATTAATATGAGCAATACAATTGTACCTTTATCATTCATGTTAGTTCATAGTACATTAACTAAGGTAATAACAGATCAAATAAGAATTAAAACTCCATTTCAAATGCATTAGTAAATGTTGAAATTAACAAACTAACAATGAATAATACTTCTACAACTTGTATTAACCGTAGTTAATGCTAAAAATGGAATCTTATTGTAAAGTGTTACCATTTCATATAATTACAAAGAGTCGTGCTTAAAGATGGCCATTAAAATGTAATAAAGACCTGTATTACGTATATGTAGCTAATATAGCCTCTCACTTTATTTGCTTCTATTTTAGAACACCTGATGATTATCTAATCAAAATAACAAGATGTATTGTAATTAAAAAAATCTGAAATAGAACGCGTTTCTGATTTGTTTGTTTCTGTCGGCTGCATGAACATCAATGTTGAGAAAGCAATCACGTCACTAATTTTAAATATGCAATTTCGTCGGCTAATGAATGCATAAAAGTGACCAGCCGGATATAAAATAATGCAAATAGATGGTAACAATTAGGCCATAAAACATTTGGGTCAGGTCTGCGTGTGTTTTTGTCACAATTGTTATAAACCGCTTGACTGAGGTAATGTTAGAGTCCTCACAGCCTCGATGGCAAACTACTGTTCTTTCTCTGCTGATGCAGCATCTAGTCAACAAATGAATTACTTTATAATGATATGGCAATATGTACTTTAGTGTTCTGTATTCATACCGTTTCGCTGTCGGTGTTTTAAATGCGCGTCTGAAGTGTCAGCGCTCTCTGTGCTGCGTGTTGCCTCACGTGTTAAGTAAACAACTCAGCCAGTGATAGTTTGTTATTTGTCCTCTAGAGGCCGCTCTCGCTCTGTATAATGCCAGCAGTCTCTTCCCAGCGCTCTCGTGCTGTGTAATGACCGCGCGCACTTCTCAGCCGCTCCAGCAACGGACGCAACCCGGAAAAACTATCGGTGTGGATTTTTGCCGATAACGATAGTTCCACCAATCAACTATCGGTGCCGATTAATCGGCAAAACCGATGAATCGGTCGACCTCTAGCTTGACTACATGAATTGTGAGTTTGAAAGCAGCACCCACAACACTGATGCGTAGTCATGTGAACGTGCAGTTGAGGATGTATTACAGATGTGGAAGACTAAACTGAGACTCAAAGCAGCCCACACCGTCTCTCCTCCTACACACACAGACTCATCTCTTTCATCTTCACCAGCATATGAATGTAGAACTGGCCAAATTAATATAAGCATCTGTCTCCCAGCACGATGTTCTCTCTGTACGGCAAGAGAATTATGGTTTATGTCACTATAACTGCTGTCTGTCAGTATCAGCCACATACAAGACTAGAGCCCGTAATGATGACAAAATCACACAGATAGAGAGAAGCAGCAATCAAATGTTGAAAGCTAGTGTGTGGCTTCAGCAGAGTTTATAGCTGATCTGTGTCATTTTTAAATGACTGTTGTTATACCAAGCATGAGTTCAGAGACAGAAGAGACATGAACAGCACATGGATTTAAATACATGTACAGTACTACAGGTTATGTTTGGTATATGGTTTCAATGGCCCAAATGTGAATGACCATCTGAGTGTAATTACTGCATCTGTTGTCAGGGAAACAAAGATTTAATGAACCCAACATTAAGCACAGATAATGAACCTGACAGCAGACAGACTGGCCATGCTAAAAGTAAAGGATATATGGCACAGCACACACACACACACCTTTATCAATAAATTCATTTAAGGAATAAAAACTAGGGATGCACAATACAGACATTTTAACAAAACCAATAATTATTTTGTATGTGTACCCTACCATTAAAAAAGTTGTGTTTAAAGCTGCAGTCCGTAGCTTTTTTTGGGTTAAAAATTATCCAAAATACACTCACCTAAAGGATTATTAGGAACACCATACTAATACTGTGTTTGACCCCCTTTCGCCTTCAGAACTGCCTTAATTCTACGTGGCATTGATTCAACAAGGTGCTGAAAGCATTCTTTAGAAATGTTGGCCCATATTGATAGGATAGCATCTTGCAGTTGATGGAGATTTGTGGGATGCACATCCAGGGCACGAAGCTCCCGTTCCACCACATCCCAAAGATGCTCTATTGGGTAGAGATCTGGTGACTGTGGGGTAGGGGTGGGCGATATCTCGATATTTAAAATATATCGAGATATTTTTTAAACACGATGTGGATTTTGACATATCGTATATATCGATATATTGTTTACATTTAATTCTGATTTCGCCACTTTGCCTTCTCTGCGCTGTGCTAGCCCGGAGGCTACAGAACTCGTCTAAAAGAATCGTCTTAAATGCTGTCTTACATGCACTTCTTGAGGCACACTAGCAAACACACGAAAGGTCTCTCGCTCTCTGTCCCTCTCTGGTGTGCGCGCGCTACACGGTTTGAACATACACTCACCTAAAGGATTATTAGGAACACCTGTTCAATTTCTCATTAATGCAATTACCTAATCAACCAAACACATGGCAGTTGCTTCAATGCATTTAGGGGTGTGGTCCTGGTCAAGACAATCTCCTGAACTCCAAACTGAATGTCAGAATGGGAAAGAAAGGTGATTTAAGCAATCTTGAGCGTGGCATGGTTGTTGGTGCATGACGGGCCGGTCTGAGTATTTCACAATCTGCTCAGTTACTGGGATTTTCTCGCACAACCATTTGTAGGGTTTACAAAGAATGGTGTGAAAAGGGAAAAACATCCAGTATCCGGCAGTCCTGTGGGCGAAAATACCTTGTTGATGCTAGAGGTCAGAGGAGAATGGGCCGACTGATTCAAGCTGATAGAAGAGCAACTTCGACTGAAATAGCCACTCGTTACAACCGAGGTATGCAGCAAAGCATTTGTGAAGCCACAACACGCACAACCTTGAGGCAGATGGGCTACAACAGCAGAAGACCCCACCGGGTACCACTCATCTCCACTACAAATAGGAAAAAGAGGCTACAATTTGCAAGAGCTCACCAAAATTGGACAGTTGAAGACTGGAAAAATGTTGCCTGGTCTGATGAGTCTCGATTTCTGTTGAGACATTCGGATGGTAGAGTCAGAATTTGGCGTAAACAAAATGAGAACATGGATCCATCATGCCTTGTTACCACTGTGCAGGCTGGTGGTGGTGGTGTAATGGTGTGGGGGATGTTTTCTTGGCACACTTTAGGCCCCTTAGTGCCAATTGGCATCGTTTAAATGCCACGGCCTACCTGAGCATTGTTTCTGACCATGTCTATCCCTTTATGGCCACCATGTACCCATCCTCTGATGGCTACTTCCAGCAGGATAATGCACCATGTCACAAAGATCGAATCATTTCAAATTGGTTTCTTGAACATGACAATGCGTTCACTGTACTAAAATGGCCCCCACAGTCACCAGATCTCAACCCAATAGAGCATCTTTGGGATGTGGTGGAACGGGAGCTTCGTGCCCTGGATTTGCATCCCACATATCTTCATCAATTGCAAGATGCTATCCTATCAATATGGGCCAACATTTCTAAAGAATGCTTTCAGCACCTTGTTGAATCAATGCCCCGTAGAATTAAGGCAGTTCTGAAGCGAAAGGGGGTCAAACACAGTATTAGTATGGTGTTCCTAATAATCCTTTAGGTGAGTGTACATATTCACACAGCCTTTCGAAAACTGGGACATTGTGTGTCCGGGAGAGTGGATAAATTACCCGGGACAGGTTATTAAAAAGAATGACAATCCCGGTAAAACGAACAGGTGGCAACCCTGGCCATTGCCGTTGTTGAATTATTATTTTTGTTTACAGGGATTTTTTTTTTTTTACTGTCGCAGAAGCACTTTGGACTACATGAACTGCCTACCTCTTTGCACTCCAATAAAAAAAAAAAGACTGGTATTTGGCATATTTGTTTTTGCAGTAGCTTTGTTGGGATATTTTTCCTGTTAAGATAGAGATATATATCGTATATCGAGATATAGCAAAATATATAGAGATATATTTTTTGCTCCATATCGCCCAGCCCTACTGTGGGGGCCATTTTAGTACAGTGAACTCATTGTCATGTTCAAGAAACCAATTTGAAATGATTCGAGCTTTGTGACATGGTGCATTATCCTGCTGAAAGTAGCCATCAGAGGATGGGTACATGGTGGCCATAAAGGGATGGACATGGTCAGAAACAATGCTCAGGTAGGCCGTGGCATTTAAACGATGCCCAATTGGCACTAAGGGGCCTAAAGTGTGCCAAGAAAACATCCCCCACACCATTACACCACCACCACCAGCCTGCACAGTGGTAACAAGGCATGATGGATCCATGTTCTCATTGTGTTTACGCCAAATTCTGACTCTACCATCTGAATGTCTCAACAGAAATCGAGACTCATCAGACCAGGCAACATTTTTCCAGTCTTCAACTGTCTTCAATTTTGGTCAGCTCTTGCAAATTGTAGCCTCTTTTTCCTATTTGTAGTGAAGATGAGTGGTACCCGGTGGGGTCTTCTGCTGTTGTAGCCCATCCGCCTCAAGGTTGTGCGTGTTGTGGCTTCACAAATGCTTTTCTGCATACCTCGGTTGTAACGAGTGGTTATTTCAGTCAAAGTTGCTCTTCTATCAGCTTGGATCAGTCAGCCCATTCTCTTCTGACCTCTAGCATCAACAATGCATTTTCACCCACAGGACTGCCGCATACTAGATGTTTTTCCCTTTTCACACCATTCTTTGTAAACCCTAGAAATGGTTGTGCGTGAAAATCCCAGTAACTGAGCAGATTGTGAATTACTCAGACCGGCCCGTCTGGCACCAACAACCATGCCATGCTCAAAATTGCCTAAATCACCTTTCTTTCCCATTCTGACATTCAGTTTGGAGTTCTGGAGATTGTCTTGACCAGGACCACACCCCTAAATGCATTGAAGCAACTGCCATGTGATTGGTTGATTAGATTATTGCATTAATGAGAAATTGAACAGGTGTTCCTACTAATCCTTTAGGTGAGTGTACATATTTGAGAAAATACATAACCAGCCAGTGTTCAACGCTATCTGCTTGCCTTAGCTCGATTCAAAGCGGTAAGCTTGTAATAATGTTTTTAATTCCAGTGATACTGGTGGATTTCCGCGGGAGATTCGAGCATGTCTTTGCGTCATTACGTCACATCTGTACACATAAAGGAGGAGTCTCGGCTAGTCGTCTATATTGCGTGTGAGGATGTTGGAGGTGGAGATTTATAGCCTTTTCTCACAGCACTTGATATAATTAAACTTATCAATTTGATGGTGGATCCAGAAAGGTTCAAACGACAATCACCAGTGACAACAGATTCACCCGCTTTAAAATGGAAAAGACTTCGTTTGGACTTCGGAGTGGCTACAGCAAAAAAGAGACTGCAACCGGACCCATGCGAAAACAAGGATACATATCGGAAGGACATTACATGTAGTCACGCAATGCTGACGTTGTTAACATTAACAATTTGAGAACAAAGAATGATTTGCACGGTTTTGCGTGATATGATAACTTATAAGAGATTGCAGTAAATCGCGCTGATTAAAATCTAACAATGTCAGAACCAGAACAAAAGTGGAAGTTTCTTACTTGTTCAGATGACATTTTCCGGTGAAAATTATTATGTTGGTCATACTTCAAAAAAGAATAATCTGTGATTCTGAATGACAGTATGCACACTGGCGCGGTGATTGACAGCTGCACACTCTCCTCAAACATTGTGTTCATCCGCGCTGTGCCGTGTCGAGGGTGTTGAACTCGCGTAAAGTTGATAATTCCACGAATGACTGCAATTGCAGATTCCGAACAGAGATGGCGACAAAGAGGAAAAACTCCGGACTGCAGCTTTAAGGATTTAAATGTTTCTGATTTAAATTAACTGTTTTTAATATATTTTAAAATGTAATTTATTCCTGTGATGGTAAAGCTGAATTTTCAGCATCATTACTTCAGTTTTCAGTGTCACATGATCCTTCAGAAATCATTATAATACGTAGAGATGGAATTGAGAGTGAGGAGTCACGTGCCGATTTGGGCGGGGTCTGAGCCGGTCGGCCATGATGGTAGGAACTTCACAGAGGCGCGACTAAACATTCCAGAAATAACGAAACAGACAGCGCAGCTTAGTATTTGTTTACATTTTTCATTTTAGCGATACGCCGCAGTTTCTTTGGAAGATATGGAGAAGGAAGAGAAATGAAAGGGGTTCTATCGGGAGAGACTAAACAATGCTAGCCAGCTTTATTTAGAGAAACTGCTTGTCAATAAACGGACAGCAGCAACAGCGAGCAAAGCATGATTTCAAAAGGAACACATTTCAGCACAGTTCGCCTTTTATTTAACACAAACGAACGAAATGAATACTCTGTTATTCAACTAGAGTTGTTTAATTTGTTACAGATATATCTGTACCGCGAAATGTTTTAAAAATACACTTTTTTTAATGACGTACGTCTCGCAGTGACGGGAATGTCCGATCTGTCCGCTTAATGTTGCACGGCAGGTGCAAATCTACGTATCTGATTCATATCAGATTTATTTCCACATATGAATGAGGCCTGAAACATCAAGTATGACTGAACTCTCGCAGTTTAACGTTACAGGTTTGGGGGTTTCTAAGTCTTGCACCCAGCCGCAGCAGAATTGTTCATAAGCTTCTAATGACTTAAAGCTTCTGAACTCTTGCATTGTAATGTGTAGGCAGTAACTAACGTTAGGCACTGATACCATAAACCAGGTAGTTGACTGTGTCAGGGTATGTGAAAGGTGGTAGTGCTTTGGGTCTTTCGTCCATTCTGTAGCAGGTCGTACGGGTCCATGTTGTTGATGTCAAGTAGTTTCTCTAAATAACGCTGCTTGGTGTTGTTGTCTCTCCTGATAGAGCCCCTTTCCTTTTGCTTCCCCCTTCTTCATTTATTCCCAAGAAACTGTGCCTTATCGCAAAAATGCAAACAAATATCAAGCTGCTCTCTTTCTCTGTCGCTATTTCTCTCGGTCTCGCGGTCGAAGTAACCACGACAACGGATAGCGTATCCTTCCAAGATGGCGCATCCTTCCCACAATGCAACGCGGAGTGATACGCGTGACGTTACATTCTCATTCTCAATAGGCAGATTTTCCACATGAACGGCTCGGACCGGTAACCGGCTGGTCAGTCTCAAGGTCTTACCGATTTTGAGCCAATCCATTTTGTTGCCAGCGGCACAGGCAATAACGTCAGCTGTGCGTTCTCACTCTCTTCTCTCCAACGGCGAAGTGACACAGACCCGTCTCCTCTCACTCACTGTCACATTTGCTCCAGTTAAATACTGCTTGTATTGCGCATTATTTTAGTAATTCCCGCAGGGTTTGTGCTCACAGCACTGATCTATATAAGTGGCGCTCATAAGCCGCCTCATAGGGCACTCAAGCAGCTTGTGAGTCGCAAGTACCAAAATGAGTGGCTTACTGTGCTTAAACGGCCAAATACACACAAAATTGTCAAAATGCCCATCTTGGCAAGTATTCAGTTAAACACAGTCAGTTTTGAACCCGATTAGTTGAGAAAGATAACGCAAGATGTGTAACAGTATATTGTATCTGTGCATAAGCTCTTAAAGTGACAGCAGTCTAATATTCCTGCTGCTGTCATGTTAATCAAAGAGCATAAGACAAAGAAAATCACTCTGCTCTTGACAGAATAACTTTTGTAACTTTAATTTTAAGCATTAATCTGTATTTAATTTTTACAATGAAGACTACCCAGTGTTATTTTACATTTGATTACTTTAATTTCTGTTGTATTTCTTACCTGAATATAGGCTATTGCATACCAACCTGAAAAACTTAAAGCTGTGTTTATTTCATATCTATTTATTCTATTGCATTCATCTGTACTGTTGTTTGAAATTAGTATATTTGTTCTTATTTTATTACGGTCTTTTTACTTGTTTTTTTTTATGAAAATAATATTTTGCATTAAAGAATTAAATTTTTGTTTGTATATGCTATCAATTGTAGTTCTTTGAAAAAAAAACAGAATCGGCAAAAATCGGTATCGGAATTGATTTTGATAAATAGAAAGTTCAAAAGAACAGCACTTATTTGAAGATAGAAATTTACTCACCCCAAACTTTTGAAATTCAAAATTACTACATAAAATACATTGAAAATGTAGTTAAAGGGATAGTTCACCCAAAAATTAAAATTGCAATTACTTACCCTAAAGTTGCTACAAACCCGTATACTCAACTCAACTCTCAACTTTTATTTATAAAGCACTTTCAAAACCATTAAAATGGAACAAAGATAAGTTTCGATAAAGCACGACAAGTTGTATAAGTTTCTTTCTTCTGTTGATCACAAAAGATAAGAACACAAAAGATATTTTAAAGAATGTTGGTAACCAAACAGTTGACGGCAGTGGCACCCATTGATTTCCATAGTATTTTTTCCCCCATACTATGGAAGTCAATTCTCAATTTATCCAGAATTGTGTGGCTCTAGCACATGCTTTATAACAGGTCACGGATCAAACAGATGTGTCAAACTAAAATATCTTATATTTCTCACTGTAAGATTGTGCTCTATAAATAGTTTGAATTGACTTGACTGTGGACTCTTACAAACTCCCTCCATCCCCCTCTCTTTCTCTCCTTACCATCTCTGTCAGTTTCTTTCTTTCTGTGTGTGTGTGTCTTGCTCTCTTAGCCAGTGTTTTGCCTGCCTGTTCCTGACACTCTGACCTAGTTGGTTGTCTGGTTTCTCTGGCCTGAGGAGAGGGCAGCACTGCACCATGAAGCTGGAGGACAATTCACAAAGAAACGCCTGCTTGCCTCTTTTACATCTCACTAAATTCATGAGAGGGGTGAGAGACAGAGTGTGGAGGAGAAGGATGAGACAGTAAGGCCTGACTGCTGAGTCTGAATGCAAAAAACTCCTAATTTGCTGCAATCGCTCTCAGATGGTGAATTACTGCACAGTGAAATGTGAAACATGGGCCTCACTGTCCTTTTTCCAAATGGCAACATACATCTGGTTCACACTCTAAAATGTCTCCTTGCCATTAATGATGCAATCAAGATGACTAAGCACTAAAAAGCATGTCTGAGAAGCCATTTAAAAAAAAAAAAAATAACTTTGATAAACAAATTACTCTAGTATGCGATTACTGCTAAAACAATCCAGTGTGAATTATAATTTGCTCAGATAATTACTTAAATAACAACCAAATTGAAGCATCATTACTTAAAATAAATAAATAAATGAATAATTCAGACTTCGAAACACACAGCATGAAGACATCACAGCCAAAAAAAAATGACAGGCTCAGGGTGTTTAGGGGCCCAAAATAAAGTCTTGTGTGAAAAAAGCACTTTAATATTCAGTGTTGCTCAATATAGAGCTCAGATATATTGAGCAACACTGTGAATATTACAATGATTTTTTTCATACAATATATTGTAAGCATATAGGCCAGACTGGTCAGTATTCAACATTTGTTTTAAATTCTTGTCAATCTTAGAAGTTTAATTATTCGTGCCCATTTTTTTCAAACAAAATAATTATTTATTTATTATTTTTTATTATTTATCTTGCCTTAATGTTTCCGCTCATTGCATTTTTACAATGGGGTAATATTGTTGTTAAGAATTTACACATCACAAGGAAGCTTGATTTATATTGTTTAATTAAATTGAAAAAAGTAGCACAAATATCTACGTTAGAATAAAGATACAAATAAAGAGAAAAGTTTTTGAATAGGTCTAACACTAGTATTCATATACAGAAACTGAATAAAGTAATCAAATGGAAAATAACACTGTGTAGTATTTTAGTCCTGAATAAATTAAATACATAGGCTATTAATCCTGATTCCTTTTACTTAAAGCTCTCTGTTGTTGTTTTGACAACAAAATTAATGACAGACATATGGCTTCCGTCACTTTAAGAGCTAGTGCACGGATCCTGTGTTCATTATACTGGCATGCGTTTTATGCTTAAAGACAAAACCGACTATGTTTAGAGTATACTCACGAAGACCGAAATTGACAATTTTGCTTGTTAAAGCAATATAATCCACGAAAAATAACTTTTACTGGCCAGCTGTTTTGAGGCGGATTTTCTATGTGCGCATAGAAAATTATCTCTCAGAGAGCGTGCGAGCACTGATTACTTTAAAATCGCTTGAATGTTTAAACTGGTAAGACTCAAAAAAGACGTGCAAATAGTAAACTTTAGTCACGATGCACTGCTGGCCCGATTGTGCAAGTGAATATTCCGTCATGTGCCGACCACTAAACGCGAGTGTGTATTATCGCCGCAGTGCTTGATACTTGCCTTGCACAACACAATTTGAGAGAAGAGGTAGAAGATGTGGCACTGCTGAACACTCACGCTGTTTGTGAAATTGCGTCTGGAAGATATGTACAGGATTTGATTTTATAATCTGTGTGGATTGCGATTGCGGGAATTTCCCGCATTATAAATGGGAGACCTGCGGGAATGGTTAGAATTATGCGCAATACCCGCAGTCCCGCGCCGAAATTCGAGCCCTGATATATAGAGGGCCGTCAAAATGACAATTGGTAGTAGGGATGGGCATATTACTCGAGTACTCAAACGTCACAGCGACGATCGATCTCAAAAACGATGATCTGAGTTTAAAAAAAATCTTTTTTTTCTGATTGGTTATAGCAGCATTTTGGGCGGCACCGAATGGTTAGCTTTTAAAGAGCACGGTCCAAAATCCAAACTGAAAACAGAGAAAATGGCGTCAAAGTCACGTAGTGATGTCTGGCTTCACTTCGACAAAATAGATGAAAAAACAGTTAAGTGCAAAATATGCAGCGCCAAGCTGTCACACAAATCTACCACAAGTACAATGCGTTATCATCTTGTATTTGTACATAAAATGTCTTCCGATACCACCAAAGACGCAACTCAGACGAGCATCGCATCTTTTACCGTCAGACAGAAATGCACCGCAGCCAGAGGTGAAAAGATGACAACTAATCATCGAAATGATAACGAAAGATTTGCTGCCCATTCGTTTTGTCGAAGGAGAAGGGTTTAAAAATTTGATGAATTATGTTGAGCCCCAGTATGACATCCCATTGCGCAAGACGGTCACGAGACGAATAGAGGCTCTATATGAAAAGACTGCTTCTTCACTGAAAGACAGACTGTCAAAGACAACGAAGATGGCTATCACTACGGACGCATGGACCTCGCTGACCACTGAGTCCTACATAACACTAACTTGTCATTACATTTCTGAATGGGAAATACATAGTGCAGTGTTGGAGACGCACAGTTTCGACGAACGACATACCGCTACGAACATAGCCAACTACCTAAAAGGAGCTACAGAACAGTGGCTGTCAAGCTCGGAGAAAGTTATAGCATGTGTTCATGACAACGCTAGTAACATGGTTCTCGCGAATCGAGGACTTTGGGAATCAGTGCCCTGCTTCGCACACACCCTGCAGCTAGCCATCAACGAAGGCTTCAGTGTTGCTTCTGTTAAAAGCGTGATAGCTGCCAGTAGCCGACTGGTGGCACATTTTCACCACAGCACCGTGGCTACAGCAGCACTTCGCCAGAAACAACAGCAGCAGAACGTACCCGAACACAAACTGATCCAGTACTGTCGTACGCGGTGGAATTCTGTGTGCGATATGTTCGAACGTCTTTTGGAACAGAGATGGACTGTGTGCGCTGTTCTGTCAGATCGTAATACTACAAAACTTGCAGATGCGAAGACACTGGACTTGAAAGATGAGCACTGGCGGATAATGGAAGAACTGATACCTGTTCTCCAGTCTCTGAAGTGCGCCACAACAACAATGTGCAGTGAGACGCAAGTTTGCGTTTCAATGGTCTATCCAATTACACATAGCCTAATCACTAAACACCTAAACACACAGATCGGTGAGTCTCCAAGAGTTTCGGAATTCAAGACAGCAGTGGCAGAATCTCTGAAACGGCGCATAGTCACTGATGCTGAGAAAGTTTCTCTACCTCTGATTGCAGCAACATTGGATCCAAGACACAAACATCTGAAGTTTCTTGACACAGAGCTTCGAGAGAGGGTAAACGAGAGTCTGAAACAGCTTTACGACAGCGTTACAGATTCTGTCACACCCATTCAAAATGACCCTCAGCCTGAACGAGCAGCGGCAACTACTGCGCTCGACACTCTTTTCGGTGAGGATTACGGCGCCGGCGCGAGTGATATTTGTTCGCGTGACACTGAAATAGAAAGCTACTTCAGTGAGCCATGCATCTCTGTAAACCAGGACCCTCTACTGTGGTGGAAGGTAAATGAGAATCGATTTACAAAGCTGAGCATCATTGCCCAGTGGTACTTAGCTGTTCCTGCGACATCTGTTCCAGCGAAGCGTGTTTTTTCCACCGCCGGACTAATTGTGAATAGACTCCGAACATGCCTCTCACCTGAGCACGTAGACCAACTTATTTTTTTGAACAATAATATGTAGGCTGTAGCTTGTTTAAGTTTCATCAGGCGTGGTAAAAAATAGGCCTATACAGGATGTTTTTTTTATTTTTTTGTGTTTGTTTCAATAAATGATTCTGTAGCAGTCGTTTGTTACTTTGTTAAACTTGTTAAATGAAAATTAAGCTGTTCGTTTTTGTTGTTGTTTCATAAGAACAGTTGAAATATGCTGCTGAAGTAGCCTAACACTGAAGAGAATGTTTTATTTACGGTTGAATAAAGTAGCCTAAAAGTATCAAGTGTGTTCATTTTTATGATGACATTTCCTCTAAATTGTATTCAGATATCATATTCAGTCATGTGTTGTTCAGTAATTTAAGTCAGTTTTACTCTGACTAAAGTGTAATGTTAGTCAATATAATGTAAAATAACATTTTGTTTTATCAGAAAGTGCTACTGTAATCCAAAATATTGCTTAAATATTAAATTGGTATCATTGTCTCCATGACTGACACACCCCGCCACCTACCCCGAATAAGCCATGCCCCCGAACAGGCCCCGCCCCCAAGTAATCGAGTACTCGTTTTTTGAGACCTATCAATGATCGAAATAAGAAATTTACAAAAATGCCCATCCCTAATTGGTAGGTCTATTAGTAAAATCTGTTGACTTAAGCCAACTTTGTTGAATAGACCTTTCAGCTTGGATGCCGCAAAACACACAAAACACATCTAAAACACGAAAAAGCTTTGAGATTGACTTTAAAAAATGGATTTGACAAGAAATCTGAGGCTACAGGACAGAGAAGCCAATGCTTCTGGACTCCAGGCAGCGAAACGTCATCATCACCGTCATCATTTTGTGTCAATCTGTTGAATTTTGGGATAAAATCATACCCCATATTGTATTGTTATTGTGTTGACAACTCAATTCAATAATCAACACTGACAAAAACTATACAAGCTTTAGGGCTGGACGATATGCCGATACCGATATACACTGAACAAAATTATAAACGCAACACTTTTGTTTTTGCCCCATTTTTCATGAGCTGAACTCAAAGATCTAAGACTTTTTCTATGTCACAAAAGGCCTACTTCTCTTAAATATTGTTCACAAATCTGTCTAAATTTGTATTAGGGAGCACTTCTACCTTGCCGAGATAATCCATCCACCTCACAGGTGTGGCATATCAAGATGCTGATTAGACATGATTATTGCACAGGTGTGCCTTAGGCTGGCAACAATAAAAGGCCACTCTAAAATGCGCAGTTTTACTGTATTGGGGGGTCCGGGGGTGAAGAGGAGAGGTGTTCTCTTCATGTATAAATCCTGGTTTTCACTGTACAGGGCAGATGGCAGACAGCGTATATGGCGTCATGTGGGTGAGCGGTTTGCTGATGTCAACGTTGTGGATCGAGTGGCCCATGGTGGCGGTGGGGTTATGGTATGGGCAGGCGTATGTTATGGACAACGAACACAGGTGCATTTTATTGATGGCATTTTGAATGCACAGAGATACTGTGACGAGATCCTGAGGCCCATTGTTGTGCCATTCATTCACGACCATCACCTCATGTTGCAGCATGATGATGCACAGCCCCATGTTGCAAGGATCTGTATACAATTCCTGGAAGCTGAAAACATCCCAGTTCTTGCATGGGCAAGCATACTCACCGGACTTGTCACCCATTGAGCATGTTTGGGATGATCTGGATCGGCGTATACAACAGCGTGTTCCAGGTTCTGCCAATATCCAGCAACTTCGCACAGCCATTGAAGAGGAGTCCCCTGGACCCCCAATACAGTAAAACTGCACATTTTAGAGTGGCCTTTTATTGTGGCCAGCCTAAGGCACACCTGTGCAATAATCATTCTGTCTAATCAGCACCATGATATGCCACACCTGTGAAGTGAATGTATTATCTCGGCAAAGGAGAAGTGCTCACTGACACAGATTTAGACAGATTTGTGAACAAAATTTTAGAGAAATAGTCCTTTTGTGTACATAGAAAAAGTTTTAGATCTTTGAGTTCAGCTCATGAAAAATGGGGGCAAAAACAAAAGTGTTGTGTTTATAATTTTGTTCAGAGTACATAACATTGATATAGGTGATCATCCGGATTTAGACCTACCTATATTTTTTTTATATAAAGCGTTCACAGGCAAATTTGCTTTATGTATTTTCCCGGCGTCGAAATCAGGCACATATAGATGTCAGGACTTAGGAAACATGAATCCTGGCTGCATGTCAATATCTATGGATCACAAGATCTTCGGTAAGTTGGAAGGAACACTATAGAGTCCAACCTTTAGTTTAAACTGATAATCTCCGTTTCCCCTATTAAATCCAGTCATGCAGCAGCTCTTTTGCCACTCAGTCCGGCTGAGGGGCGTGTTCTGGCGGAAAAGTGACGTCAATGCATATCCTCTTTAATGATCGGATGAATATTATCCCTTACATAACATATGGACTGATTTGATACACTCTGGCCCCCAACAGCGCACACAGACACACACAAACAATACAAGGAGAAAAAAGTAAGCAGAGCAACAAGCAAATAATTGTTCTCCAGTAAGTAGTCTTAGAGTTTTCCCTCACAGAAAAGAGTCCTGGTGCCAGGAGATGAAAGAAACCAACTGCCATCCTGTCCATAAAAGGAGAAGCATACTTCACGAAGACTCACACTGACATCGACTTGACAAACTTTCCTTTGTGATAATGTCCTGGTCAGAGTAAAGAGTACAGCCAGTGCAGTTCAACAAACCCATTCTTTGAATAATAACAAATCAATCACACACACTCTGAGAAGATAAACCCAGGGGTTCATTACAGACAGTTTTAACTTGTCCGTCCTTTTTATCATAAGCCTTCTTTTTATCATGTAGAATTATTTATAGGCATGCTCCAAGCAGGATTTTTGCAGACATTAATTCAGGGCCTGAAATTCATTTTTTTAGAGGTCTTTAAAGGTCCCATGACATGGGGTTATTTTATAATGTTTCCTGGGTTGCCCTTATAATGATAGTATGTTTTTTAGATGAAAAATAGTCATAATTTAGAAATAGAAGGCATTTTTCCTAGCCTGATTTTAGCCTCTGATTTAAACGCTCTGTTTGAAGGGGCGTGTCTGCTGTGGGATTCAGTGTAACCGGCCACTGCTGTGATTGGCTTACATGCTTGCATATGAAATAGTTACGTATTACATGTGAAACTCTCTCGAATACTTTTACTACAGCTATTATACGTTTTTTACTATTACAGCTATCGAGATTAATGAATCGTGAGAAGTTTTTAAAGTATTTAGATCTATTCCCATTACATACAATGTTGCCGTGATGAGCATTGAGCAAGCAGATGACAGTCTGTTGATCGCGAGAATGAAGATCTTATTGCATCGCAGTTTCGGCACTCTCTCTAATGCTTTCACCAATGCAAACACTATGATGTACAGTAAGAGCTTCGTTGTGCAGTGTAACGTGCGTCATTGATTTCATAACGAGTTGTCCAGATAAACTCGCGCTTTGTGGAAAGATTGTTCTTTGATCGCTTTCTGTATATAATTTGTTTACAATTTAAGATTATTTTCATCCTACTAAAAGAAATGATTTGAAGTTGATATTTTAGTCACTGGCTTGACTTACTGATGCATAAACAGTATTGAACGATCTTGAGAGAAAGATTACCTGTCTGAACTTGAACAATTAGGCTACACATCAGAAATTGTTGCTTGGTAGCTCGATCGATTTATTTTCAGACGTTCATTTGAGGCCAGCTCTGTATTGGCCCAAGTTTAGGAAACAGTCGTCGGTGCAATATTTGGACCATACAAAACTTTGGGAAGTTGTGTCGGCGCATTTCCAGAGAAAATAAAATTAACCCATTGTTTCTTCAGAGGCTCGTATAAAGAAGGAACTAAAAAATACTTTCGTGTTCATTTGTACATCCGAACACTGATCAACTGCCATGCTTCGCTCGTTTGCAAGCCATGATGATATCTCTCGAGGTAAAACTCAAATCGCGCGCGCGCGTTCCTACTTCCTACCTCATTTTCTCATGGGCGAGCCAAATTCCCTGGGCGGGCAAAACAGAGAAAGGGGAGGTTACCTTTCCTCAGTATGACGTCATACGGAGGAGATTCAAGAACAGCCCGTCTGAGCTTTCATTTTCTCAAAGGCAGAGAAAGATAGCCAAAGCTCGGTTTACACCGATTGACATTTCTAGCCACTGCGGGACCATATACAGGCTAGGGGAACTCATATTAATGTTAAAAAACCTCATAAAGTGAAAATTTCATGTCATGGGACCTTTAAGACTGAATGCACAGATCCAATATAATGTTACACATTCATTTTCTTTAACTGTTTACGTTCACTTAAGACAAAACCAACTATGTTCATGTGCATACTCAAAATAGCGATTTTGTTCATACATCTATGTGTATTTTGACCATTTAAGGGAGAGGCTCTCTTCTAGGGAGAGCAGTTTAAACACCGGCAAGACTTGGTGCTACTAAATCATGTGCGACCAACTGAGAAAGTTGGTAGCACTAGTGCAACCAGTGGAAAAGTAGTCTGGAGCTGTGTGAGCAAATAACCCAGTCTGCTTCAGACTCAGAGCATAATTTTGAAAGCAAAAGCAAGGGGCCTAGCTGACCTTTAAGCAGGTATTGGCTTCATTTGCCCTTGTCTTCATAATGTGAAAGATTCAAGAATGCGGTGTTGAAGCACTGTGCTCTTTAGCCCAATGAATCAAAACCTATCTAATAGGGGTGGCCGATATCTCGATATTTAAAATATATCGAGATATTTTTTAAACACGATATGGATTTTGACATATCGTATATATCGGAGGCGCCCCCGCCTCCTTGCTTTTGATCCCCCTCCCCTCGCGTGTTGTCTCATTCAACATGGCGGCGCCCACAACTAGCCCGGAGGCCACAGAATCGTCTAAAAAAATCGTCTTAAATGCTGTCTTACATGCATTTCTTGAGGCACACACGCACACTAGCAAACACACGCAAGGTCTCTCGCTCTCTGTCCCTCTCTGCCGTGCACACGCTACGCGGTTTGAACATACATATTCACGCAGCTTTTCGGAAACCTGGACATTCTGTGTCCGGGAGAGTGGATAAATTTCCCGGGACAGGTTATTAAAAAGAATGACAATCCCGGTAAAACGGGACAGGTGGCAACCCTGGCCATTGCCGTCGTTGAATTATTATTTTTGTATACAGGGATTTTTTTTTTTAACTGTCACAGAAGGACTTTGAACTACACGAACTGCCTACCTCTTTGCACTCCAATAAAAAAAAAAAGACTGTGGTATTTGGCATATTTGTTTTTGCAGTAGTTTTTGTTGGGTTATTTTTCCTGTAAAGATAGAGATATACATCGTATATCGAGATATAGCAAAATATATCGAGATATATTTTTTGCTCCAAATCGCCCAGCCCTACTATCTAAATAGCCGCGTTTCCACTGCCGGGCTAGGGCCGGGCCAGGGCTAACAGCGAGCCGAGCAGAGCCAGTGGCCTCGGGCCTTAAGCACCGGGCTTGCGTTTCCACTGCCGGGCCAGTAGCCCCGCAAAGCTGCCCTAAACCCCGCCCCTAACACGCCTTTCTGGATCAAACGTCGTATACAACCCAACCCATTTCAGCGGATATTATGAATTTATTTATTTTTTAAGTTAGGAAGATAGCATGTATATTATAGGGATTAGGCATGTGCCGGTATCAAATTTTCGTGCTGCGATTAATTGAATGAGCTTTTATCACGGTATACGGTATTATCACGATATTTTAATTGCTCAAGAGAAACAGATGGATTGCGGGTATCTAAAAAAACAACTTGCATCACAATGTGTAATTGTGATTTTCAAAACATGGTAACTAAACAGAATTTTATTAAGTTTAGTGACAACGTGTTACAATGTTTACATGGTATAATGACTGGTAGGTTACTGTTTGTATTCAAATAAATTCTTGTATTTGATTTTAATCTTAATTCAATATTGACTCACTTGGATAAATATTAGGTAGGCTACAGTCTGCATGTTAATTTTTCTCAAGAAAAAAATATATCTCACATAATGCTGTAAACAGAGAGAAATTAAATATAATGCGGTTTTCATTATAATAACAATTATGTAATGACAAGTAAACATATAATTAATATGTAATAAAGTGCACATATTTAGCAAAATGACAATTTTTTCTAGTCAACTAAAGTGCTGGTCATTAAATGGCTTTCCTGAGGTAAATGTAACGTTCTGTGACATAACTGTTCTCCTGCAGTTTTATTGACCTCTTTCCGTGAAAAACACTGATTGATCGACATTTTGTATGAGGCATAAACCTTAAGGTAAGTTGTACTGTATCTTTAAATAAAAAGTAACAGATGATCGGTTTACTTGAACTGAGGCGCAGCGATCTGTCACAATGGACAGAACCTTTTTTTTTTCATATCAAAAGTAACCTGCTCTGTCTAGTCTGTCGGTGTCAGTGTCCTCTTTGCTCCGCGATTTTTCTCTGCGTGAGAGCGTGTAAAAAGTGTCAATTCCGTAAAGCGGCTTTCAGACAGAACGCGGAACGCGATTTGCTATTTTGCAAATAAAAAGTTGAACTATTTTTAACTTTGACCCCGGCGTGCTTTGGTCGACGCAGCAACAAAACGTCCCCGCGAGTATTCTGCGTCCTGTCTGAAAGGCGCTTGAGTCTCAAGTTGAATGCGTGAGAGTTGGCAGCCCTGCGGGGGGTAAATCGTCGGCAGCGTTCCTCCTTCCGCCATGCTTCTACTCCATGTGATGATTGTTTACATTAGACTAGAGTGCGCTCTGCGCCGCGTGCACACAGTGCTTATACATGTGGGGATTGTTTACATCAGAGTGCGCACGTGTTTTGCGGAGCATATACGCAGTGTTTAAGCGGTTGATAGAAAATTAGCTAATGCGTGTTCTAAAAGTCTAAATTCAAATCTATTATTTTTCACGGTATTTTGAAGTGGCCGCGATAACAATATCGTGCATATTCATTACCGCGATTTATCGCATTACCGAATACCGGCACATGTCTAATAGGGATGCACCGAAATGAAAATTCTTGGCCGAAACCGAAAACCGAAAAAGAGGAAACCAAGGCCGAAAACCGAAAAGCGAAACACCGAAAGAAATTATGCCAATTATTAGTATCATTGCATTTATGGCTATAACTTTACTAAAATCAAGGCATTGCAATTGCATACATTAATATACAATTTTCAAAGAATAAATCCATTACAAATTATGCAAATATTTATCTAGCACAATGCACAGTATAAAATAAAATTCAAACTAAAATGTTTAACTTGACCCCACTCATGTGTACATTAAATAATAATCTACTGGCCTGCAGAAAGGTTTTAAAATTAAATGTTTTCTCATAAAAACAAAGCCGAGCGCGAACTTCTCATCACACCAGCACCCAGTTTGCATAAAAAGCCTTTTTAATGAACAAAGGTCCATGTTTAATACAAATGTACACGAAACTTAATGAAATATGTTTAGTGAAATTAGAAAATATTTAAGAGAGCATTAATTTAGTTGTATACATACATGTTCACATATAAATGTTTTTTATTTAATGTCAAAAGTAATAATCTCAGGGTTTACATGATTATTTTTGTATTGGAGGTGGAATACTAAAAAATAAACATTGTCATGTGTTTATCTTTTTTCTTCTCACCGATTCCTAATGGTTAGAGGACAGTTACTTGAGTCGTCCCCTGTCATATCAAGGAATAGTACAATGGCGAGCGGGTCAAGTATAAACGCCTCGACTGTTTGGAGCGGTGCGCGCACGCTGTCTGTGGAGACTTGCGCTGCGGATGCAGGCGAAAGTATAAACAAGGCTTCCGTCTCCTCTCGGGTTCAGATACACTGAAATACGTCCACATCGCAGACATGTTGCTTCAGACAAGCACGTACAGGTCGCGGTTTCTGTTTGCGTCATCACAACATTTCGGCCGTGTTGTTTCGGTGATAAAAGTCTTTTTCGGTGGCCGAATATTCGGTGCATCCCTAGTATATTAACTCACCGGCCGTGGCTGCAATAGTGTCCCGATTGTCTCGCGAGTTGTCACTAGTTAACAGAGGGGCGGTGACCCAGCACACGTCCATCAAGTCGAACCATGGAAAGTTCCTTTACTGAGCTCCGCTTTGTCCGTTGTGCGTTTTAATCGCCTTGAACAATACTGCGGCCGCAACTTTTTTATTTTTTCCTGAATTTGAAGCGTTGACCGCTGCATGCTTAGCTTAGAAAGTTCAGCATCGATGTATTTTATAACGTCCTCGTTTCTTCACACGCCGTCAAATTGACGTTGTACCCTTTCTTCTGCCCAAATGCTCAAAAGAGCTTTGGCGCGATATAAAAAAGTGAAATGTGCATCTTGCTTCAGATCATAACGTTCCATAACACGGATAAACTCTGCCTTTTACCTTGAGCACGCCTCTAGCCCGAGCTGGCCCGCTTTGGCCCAAGGTATTCGACGGGCCAGAAATCCTGGCCGTTGGCCCTGAGTAAGCCCCGATCAAGCCCCGGAAGTGACAATGGAAACACGACTGGCCCTGGCACGCACTAGCACGGCTCGGCCCTGGCTCGGCAGTGGAAACGCGGCTAATGATTTCCAAATAAATAAATTCTGTCATTTGCTAACCCTTCTCCTTAGGGGAATAGAAAAAAAAACTGCTATTTTTTTAAGCGCCTTCTCAACTTGGAAAAGAAACCCAAAGAAAAGTGTGTTACATTATCTCCATGGCTGCCATTAAAACAAACATTTTGGAAGGGCGTCCCCACCTTCCACGATTCCATTAGGATTCGGAGTGGACCACTGAGCCATCTCACATCATGCAAACATGGATCCAATTAAAGATGGGACTCTTAATATCGCAAGAGATAATCGAAACAAGCTGGAACAACCTGGAATAACTTAAATTACTTAAATAACTTTAATAACTTAAATAAAAAAATAACTTAAATACATAAAAATTTGCCCACAGGCCTTTTATGTTTCTGTGATGATCCAAATAATGAAACTTCACACTTCAGCCAACGGCTATTGTTCACAGACATGCAGGCCCAGAAACCTTAATTGAGGGAACGAAATCAAGCATATGATTTGTCTAATAAAGATAAGCAACTGATGTGATGTAGCCAAACAATCTGACATCTCTTTAATTAACAGAGCTAATAATCTCTACAAGCATGTAACCCTGACTACTTTTTCACTCCTATCCTTCTCTCTCTAGCACTGGTACAAAACCTATGAGCTACCTAGGACAGCATTTTTAGGCATCATGGGCTCGTTCCCAATGCAAACTATTTTGAAAGGTAAGAGAGTAACACTCGTTACAAAGACGTATGTTCAATGTTCAAGTTCAATTTCCATTTACTTCACTCTAAACTTAAGTCATGGACATACTTTTCTAATATGACTACATGAAGGTGGCATAAAATACGCTTTTAAAACCAAGGGGAAGATCAGACAAATAAAAAAGTGACTTGTTAGCATTAGGATCACACCAAACACGAAGGCTGTTACCGAAGGCAGCTAAATCATGTTGCTTTGTTTAGCCAAATTCAAAGACACCACTGCATATATTGTTTAAAAAGAAGCCAGTTCCAGAATGCACTTAGTGGAAAGCTTTTAACTTTCTATTCATCAAATGCAAATGTATCCCATTTTCCACTAAAACATTAAGCAGCACAAAAGTTTCTTGAGCAGCAAATTAGAATGATTTCTTTAGGATAATTTCTGATGGCCTAATGATGCTGAAAATTCAGCTTACCATCACAGACATAAATTACATTTTAAAATATATGTGGCATTTGAGAGATTAAAACATTAAAATATATTACACATCCCAAATTATAAACTGCAGAATAAATTGACTTTTACGTAATATCTGTTCATATAGTTTTATGCTTTTTTTAGAGCATCACATCATTCGCTTAGCAACATGCTAACAACAAACTACTGAAATCAGTTAGTAGTCTACTCTCAAGTGTGTTTTGTTTGTGGACTGTGGACGCACGGAATTGCTCTAAATGGTCATTTATGAAGTTGGCATTTCAGTTAGGCTTATGAGTTCAGTTACTCATGTAAATGGTCACTGATCACTAATAACCATTTCAAGTCTATATCCAAAAGCATACAACAGAAGGTCCATTAAAACGGCCTTCAGGAACACAACCCTCGTTTCATTCGCGTCTCTGTTCTAAAAGCCTTAAAACTGGGCCTCGCTACTAAGAAAATATTGCCATGGACTGCTTAGTGATGTATCAGGAGAATAACAAAAAACTGCTTTAGATTATCGAGCAAAAGTGGCAAACAGCTTCAGGAATGTATTGCAGATAAAGAAAAGATTAAACATTTCGAACACTAGACTAGCCCTTTAAATGCATCTTGAAGTCTTATGATTTTACAATTCTTCTGTCCTATTTGAACAGTGAAAAATAACCAAATCGACTTCCCTAAGCAAATAAACTGGTTACATGCAATTTTATCAAGGTGTGTACAAACAAAATATTACACTCACACAAAGTAATTTATAAAAGAAGAAATAATGCAGATCTAAACATAACGACAATATTCATTTTATAAATATGACTTTTTTCTTTACTTCAGTGGCTATATATGGCATTTCCCCCTAATATTTTCAGGGTTACCTGGTCTCTATTTGAGAAAATATGATTTCCAGTGCACACAGACTAGCCGGTCTGCCGAGTGCCCTGTTGTTACTCCTTTTTATTGATCTTTTTAACCATTTCTGACTTTGTGAAAAATACTATAATGATTACAGAAGTTAACATTTTTTCATATCGATTGATTTTCAAATTACTTGTCTAATTTAGTAAATGATGTGTAAAATAAAATAAAAAAATGCAGCATGTGTTTGTTATCTACAAGTTTTAAAGGAAATAGTGTGATATATAAGTCAACTTTATATCAGCCATTGGTAACCCTGCTAAAATATCGGCCCCCCAAAAATAAATCCATAGTGGTCGACGACGACCAAAACTGACCCTATGCAGCACTGTCCTAAAACATGACACAACGTCAATGACATCGTTTCAGCCATAGGCGTAGATTACGCGGGGGACGTGTCCACCCCACTTTTTATACAATGTAAATTCATCCCCCGCACTTTTTCATAGGGCAAGTGTGTCTACGACAAGCTGAGGTTTTCGCGGGTGTGTATACCCTACATTGAGATTTAAAATCCAAAGAGTCAAGGATAGTCTATCTACATACGTGACTTTCACGTTCTCTTACGAGAGGTTCTCTCGTGTTGCGTAAGATAGCTTACGCTACGGGAAAGATTAATCTTTTCTGAGAAATTGAAGCCAAAAAATGATCCTATAATTTTTTTATCCATTGTCAACGCAGTTCAGCTGCAGCAGACCATGAGCGGGCTAGCTAGCAGCTCATTGGTTCGCTCACAGAGAACTGCTTAAGCCTATGAGGAGACGCAGATGAACTCTCGGCCAATGAGAGTCTGACCTGCTCTCATTGCGTCAGAGCCCGCCGAAACGGGCGTGGTCAGAGAGTATATCTTGGCGTCCCAGGCTGTCAACTCTGATTTTTCATTTCTTCAGCGAGCTACACGCATCTGCTGATCCTGAGAGAAGCCGCCGTCGTTGAAAAGGCAACTCTAGCGAGCATCTGGGAGACTGAGGAAGCCGGCCGTCTTCGCCACCTTCAGCCGTCCTGCGAGCTAGCGCCATCCGACGGATTTGTATCCTTTTTACGAAAGCTTCCTATTTCGTAGAATTTCTAAAAGAGCCGAGCGTCTTTTTAAAGATGTCTCGTAAATCCTCCTGCGGTTCTTGCCGCGCTCCCCTCGAGACTGGAGACCGCCACGTCATCTGCGCTCTCTGCCTCGGATTGGAGCACGCCGAGCTCGCCCTCGCCGATGGCGGCTGCGATCTCTGCGAGGAGATGCCGTTGTCGACCCTGCAGGCTCGACTTCAGGCCACTAAAGTTGCTTCCGCGCCGCCTCTGACTTCGCCGCGGAAGAAGAAACGCCGCCCTCAGAGGCACCGCCTTTCTCAACGCCCCGCTCTCTCCATCCGGCCTCTTCGGATCTGCCGTCACGGGTATCGTTGACCGTTTCTCCGAAATACAGAAAGCTTCCCAGGCCATGAATCTCTTTCTGCCTCGTCGCGCTAGCTCCTCTGCAGGCCGCTCACGTGACCAGCCTCCTGCACGAGCCCCACCCCAGCGCCCAGCTCAGCACAGCCAGACTTTTCAGCGACGCCAGGGCGGCCGCCCTCGTTCTCGCTCTGACAGCCGCCACAAACCGCCGCCTCCCCGGGGGCCTCGGCCTCGGATCGCGCTGAAACCTGATCACTCGAAGTCTGCCTAGCACAGCTAAGAAAAAGACGGCGCTCTCCCGCCGCGGCCGGACCGGCGTCAAAGTTTCGCCCTCTGTTAGTCCCCGCTCACGCGGCTACTACAGCAGTGTACACCGCCATTACCAAGCCGGTCTCCCTTCCCGCTTGCATGAGTGAAAACTGGGTTCACGGCGACCCAGAAAAATCTCAAAAAGAGCATAAAAGCCTCTTGTGTAGAAAATGTGCCCACAACACTGTTCACTCATACACAAAAGCACGTCAGTCCCCGTGTCTCACACAGAGTCCACTCTCATAAAGCGGTTCCAACCCGCTCGAGTTTCAGAGTGCATAAGCGTGCCCACGAGCCCGTGCGCGTCCCCCCTCTGCTCACTCTGTTACACGGCCCATAAACTCCTCTCTGAGTGTAAGTCCCGCTGTCATAAACAATATGAGCGCGCTCACGCAGCCCGCTATGTGCAACGACGGGGACCAGGTAGCCATTCACCCCCTAGCGTTACGCTTCAAAGCGTGGGAAGCTATTCCGGGAATTTCCCAGTGGGTGCTAAACACAATAAGGCTAGGCTATCGCTTACAGTTTCACCGTCGCCCTCCACGTTTTCGAGCGTGGCTAGAAACTACTGTGAACCCAGAAGCAGTGACGCTGCTCCGTTCAGAGATAGCAAAACTATTGTGCAAAAGGGCTATAGAGAGAGTTCCTCTGTCTATGAGCGAGTCGGGGTTTTACGGCCGTTATTTCCTTGTCCCCAAGAAAGACGGTGGCCTCAGACCAATCTTAGACCTCAGATTTCTGAACAAAGTTCTCATGAAGAGACCGTTCAAAATGCTCACGATCAGGAAACTCCTCGTGCACGTGCGCCGAGGGGACTGGTTCAGTTCACTAGATCTGAAAGATGCTTACTTTCAGATTCAGATAAATCCCCTTCACAGGCCATTCTTACGTTTCGCCTTCGAAGGCCAGGTTTATCAATACACCGTCCTTCCGTTTGGCCTATCCTTAGCACCCCGTACGTTCACGAAGTGCATGGATGCGGCGCTCGCCCCCCTCCGGAGTCAGGGGCTGCGAATACTGAACTATTTGGGCGACTGGCTGATTTTGGCACAATCGCAGAGAGAGCTACTGTCTCATCGTACAGTTCTCCTCGACCATCTGAAAGCTTTGGGCCTCTCTGTCAACTGGACAAAGAGCGCACTACATCCCAGTCAGACTATCTCCTTCTTGGGTATAGAGCTAGACTCGGTCACGATGACGGCTCGTCTGTCAACACAGCGCGCGCGCCGTGTTCAGCGTCTCGCCGCATCTTTTCAGATGAACAGACTCACACCTCTGAAAACTTTTCAGAAGGCGTTGGGTTACATGGCCTCAGCCTCCGCGGTGCTCCAGCTGGGGTTACTGCGCATGCGCCCGCTTCAGTTCTGGTTGAAGAGCCGTGTGTCTCACCGTGCGTGGACCACGGGCCGCCAGCTGATAAAGGTAACGCAGACCTGTATCACAGCTCTGCAGCCATGGACTGTGGCAGAATGGTTTCAGCGGGGCGTTTCCATGGGGACCTTTTCTCGCTGAAAAGTCATCTCGACAGACGCATCCAACAGGGGTTGGGGTGCGGTCTGCGAGGGCTCACCGGCCTTCGGCCCCTGGTCAGCTCAAGAGAGCCTCCTACACATAAACTGTTTGGAGATGTTGGCGGTCGAGAACGCGCTCACGCGCTTTCTCCCGCGCATTCACGATCACCACGTGCTGATCCGTTCGGACAATATAGCCGTGGTCTCCTGTCTAAACCGTCAGGGCGGAGTCAGATCCAGGAATCTCTTCCGGCTGACAGAACGCATCTTAGTTTGGTCTCAGTGTCACCTGCTCTCGCTCAGAGCGACGCACGTGCCGGGCCATCTGAACGACGGTCCAGACAGTCTGTCCAGGAACCCCATTCCCCCCGGGGAATGGTCCCTGCACACTTTTACAGTTCAAAAGCTATGGCGGATATTCGGCAGAGCAGAGGTGGACCTCTTCGCCTCAGAGGAGAACACCCACTGCCCAATATTTTTCACAAAGAGCGTGGACGCGCTAGCCCAGACCTGGCCCAGCCGCCCGCTTTATGTTTTCCCTCCGGTTTCTCTGCTACCGCAGGTGCTTCAGAGAATCAGGGAAACACGCCACTCGGTGCTCCTCATAGCCCCGCGTTGGGAGGGTCAGACTTGGTTCCGGGAGCTCACTCAGTTGTCACTGACAGCCCCGTGGCCCATCCCAGTCAGAGCAGATCTCCTCTCCCAAGCTCGCGGCACGATCTGGCATCCCCACCCAGAGCGCTGGGCGCTACATGCGTGGGTGATCAACGACTACCCATTGCTTTGCCAGAGGGAGTGTTAAACACGATCATGCAGGCTAGAGCGGCTTCTACTAGAAGGCTCTATGCGTCTAAATGGTCTGTGTTCTCTAAATGGTGCACCGACAGAAAATTGGACCCACGGTCATGCGAGGTTCCTTCCTTGTTAGTTTTCCTCCAGGGGATGCTGGACAAGGGCAGGTCCCCGTCCACTCTCAAGGTGTATGTGGCAGCCGTCGCAGCGTTTGTTGAACCCCGGCGCGGCCAGTCACTGGGCAAAAACGACTTGGTCACCCGCTTCCTCAGGGGAGCTAGAAGGATGAACCCCCCACGCCCCCCTTCGGTGCCGATTTGGGACCTTTCCATAGTTCTTGAAGCTATGAAAGCCCTCCCATTCGAACCGTTAAACACCGTGGACCTCAAATACCTTTCGCTCAAAGCCGTTTTTCTGCTCGCGCTCGCATCAGTAAAACGTGTGGGGGACCTTCACGCGCTGTCCACTAGCGCTTCCGGTCTCGAGTTTGGGCCCAATGACTCCTTAGTCGTTCTCAAACCTAGACATGGTTATGTCCCAAAAGCGATTGGTACCCCATTCAGGGCACAAGTTATTTCCCTATCGGCTCTGCCTGCATCCGATAGCGAATCTGACGCTAATCTCCTGTGTCCGGTCAGGGCCCTGAGATTATACATTACTCGCACTGCTCCGGTCAGACGATCCGAGCAGCTTTTCGTTTCGTTCGGTGGGCGCACCAAAGGGTTGGCCGCCTCGAAACAGACTCTATCAAGATGGATAGTTGATGCCATTGCAGCCGCATACGCATCAAAAGACCTGCCATGTCCTCTGGGCATCAGTCCTCATTCCACTAGAGGCATGGCCTCATCGTGGGCATGGTCCAGCGGAATTTCCATTCACGACATTTGTGTGGCAGCGGGATGGGCTTCCCCCTCCACCTTTGTCAGATTTTACAACCTGGAAGTTCCTGCCTTGCAGGCTAAACTACTAGCAGTCTAGTAGGTTACAGCTCTTCTGGTTGAGCTGCACTATAGGGAGTTATTCACACAGACCGGTTCGCTCTGTCCCTCTCTCTCATGTGCTTATGTACGACACAATCACCAGCCCGCTCTGCTGGCTTTTGTCACATGTACATATATTTATTCCCACTTATGAGGGCCCCCCGGGGTCTCCCCTGGGACTTGTAGTGGATGCTTAGCACGCACGGCGTTGACCAGGTGTTCCCCTAGCGTAAGCTAGCTTACGCAATACGCCCGTTTCGGCGGGCTCTGACGCAATGAGAGCAGGTCAGACTCTCATTGGCCGAGAGTTCATCTGCGTCTCCTCATAGGCTTAAGCAGTTCTCTGTGAGCGAACCAATGAGCTGCTAGCTAGCCCGCTCATGGTCTGCTGCAGCTGAACTGCGTTGACAATGGATACAAAATTATAGGATAATTTTTTGGCTTCAATTTCTCAGAAAAGATGAATCTTTCCCGTAGCGTAAGCTAGCTTACGCAATACTCGTTCCCTCATCTAGAGAGAACCGAGGTTACGTTAGGTAACCGACTCGTTTCCATGGTAATCAGTCACTCTGCATTAGCCTACGACACGCCCATGCGCGCACCCACGCCGAATCCATCAGTTTCAGAGAGTTCAAAATGGCAAAAAACTCTTCACTCCTTTTTCACGAAAAAGTCAAGCACTTTAAGTAAGTGTCATGTAGTATCCAAATCGTGTTGCACAATGATGAATAACTCCGCCTATTTCTCTTGTTGAATAATTAACAGGTTTTGTTGTAAATTTACTACCCAAACAAACATGCAATATTTTCAATCTATTTTACTCGTAATGCATTTTATTTTCACAGATATGTTATCAAAGCCATTCAAATTAGAATACACATCCTAAATGTTAATGCTGAATTTGTATTTTCATGCATTAACAGCCACAAACTGCTTGAATCAGGCAGCGGTGTAACGTGTACATTGTGTTTATCATAATTTGGTAACACTTTACAATTAGATAAAAATTTGTAGACAAACTTTAAGTTCTCTTGAAAAAGCCTAACTAGAAAGTTTGAAGTAGCTTTAAAAGCTTGAAGTTTGAAGGTTTTCATTTGGAAAGTTTTAGTTTAGTAAGAGAGACTTTGTTTAAGCTAGTAAGAAAATGTAATTTTGCCAAAAAAAAAAAGAACTTTAATTTTAAGTAAATGTTATTTTTAAATCAGCTTCAGTGTGCTATTTAGCCATATTATCATGCTTAACACTGATAATTTGAATAATTGTAATGCGATGATCAGATATCTAACTCAGAGAATATCTGGTATTACACTTGACATTCTGTCCCCCTCACTTTTGAAATGGTGGCTACTGGCTACAGCAACATTTATGCAACGACCCAGATATGATAGTGTGCACATAAATAATAAGAATCTCAAGAATTCATTATCAATTGTGTTCAAGCACAATTCAAATCCCTGAGGTAATTACTTTTTGACGCTTAACGCTGACTTTTAATTTTTTTTTTTTTTTAGAAATCAGAGTTAATATTATGCCATAAATCACATCAGTATGAAACCATCCAGTAACATTAAGCATCAGCAGTCTGTCAGATTCCTCCACCACTTGTTCGTCCTGACGCTATAATCATGACTAGCATCAAGTGTCATCTGTCTATTAAGCTAAAATGTAGGTGACAAACTCCATTTGAGTTGTTTAGAACTGTAATTATCAGCATGTTTTACTCGCGTAGAGACAGAACAAAGTTTTTCCAGTGCGTCAGATCATCATGTAATCATTACTACCAACGCGCCGCAATCACTGCAAACCTGAGCGCATCTCTTGCAAAAGTAGCACTCGCTTGGTTTACAGCCTCAGCTACGAGTGCTATAAACTTTTACGGTATTTCTCAACCAGGAGAAGCCGCAGTCGCGTGTACGCATTTAGTAGTTGGTGCTCAGCTTCAACAGATGACCAACAGCCACCGCAGACACTTCAGCACACATCAACCCCAAAAACAGCGCGTATCAGCATTCCTTCGCAACGCTTCGCCCGCTCACCTGTACGTAGTTACTTTCGCAGTATTCAGCGACTCTGTCGAGGTTGGTGAAACTGTCCAGTAACGCTCTGCGACCCGCTGGAATTTCCTCTTCCAGCAGCATCTGCAGCTCCGCCATCTTTACATCTCTCTCTCACTCACTGACTCCACGCGCGCGCCCGCCCGCACAGCTCAACTACTAGCGACAGGAAGTGCAGCGGCTTCACCTCCCGTTGAGCTTTGGGAAAAGCAGGGAAGCGCGTTTCCGAATCCTACTATGGTGAAGAGTTTGTCTTAGTGCTATTTATCATAGTGATGTTGCGTATTATATTATATTATATTATATTATATTATATTATATTATATTATATTATATTATATTATATTATCACATCATATAATTTAATATATGGACAATCATTTTGATAGCTAAATTAACCTCTAAGACCCTCTAAGAATGATGATAATAATATATTTAATATAATAGCATAGCATGTTCAATAACTATCTTATTTACATATAAATGTGAGAAAATATATGGACATTTAAGAGTTTCACAATATGTACAATAGCTAAATTAACCAACGATCTGGCATTATTATCATATGATAACAATGCTTTGTTTTTATGTTATTCGTACATTTTTCAAAATTATATCTTTAATTTATTCATAAGCTGAACATGGAACAGCATATAAACAAATCTGTATTACTAAGCATTTTCCTTTAGGGTTAGGGTTAGGGTTGTTTTACTGTTTTCATTTAGATGGATAGATCACCCAATGTTCTGCTGAACACAAAATAAGATATTTTGGATTCAGTATTTTAATTTTTGGGTGAACTTCAACTATCCCTTTAAATAATGCCAAGTTTGACACCTATAACGTTTTTTGTTTAAAATGACTTATCACACATAATGAGAATACCTGTAAGAATGCATTACACTTTATCAACTGAATGAAATGTGCCTACACTCTTAAAAATAAAGGTTCTTTATTGGCATATATTATGATTCCATGAAGAATCTTTAACATACACGGACCTTTCCATTGCACTAAAAGGTTGTTTATAGTGGAAAATATTCTTTATATTAAATATTAAATTGTTCTTCACACACACACACACACACACACACACACACACACACACACACACACACACACACACACACACACACACACACACACACACACACACACACACACACACACACACAAATGGTTCTTTTAAGAAGTGTTCATTGAAAGGTTCTTCGGGGAGCCCAAAATGGTTATTCTATGTCATCGCTGTAAAAACCTTGTTTTGAATCCTTAATTTTGCACTTTTCTCTCACATTCCTTTGGAAATTGCGCCCCCTGTGTTGTTGTAACGTCACAATTGTCATCAGGAATTCCCTGGACTTCTTCCATCACTAGTTAAAAATAACTGTATTAAAATGCTCTTTTGTGATGTGGTGAGTAAATGTCAAGTGGTGACATCAGGGTCCTTTTATCTGCTTATTCAAATCGACTTACAAATTGATATACCTATATGCAGTGCAATACTTCCAGTAAATTTTAATTGTTGTATAAGTAAATCAAACATACAGTTCATATGCATACTTTTAGTAGACATGGAATATTTGTGTGGGGGAAAAAAGCTAAAAGGTGATTAAAATAGTGATCAGTTACATCTAAAATATAAACGTATAAGACCCAAAACAAACTGAAACCAGAAACTTAAGTAAAAAGTTTATTTATATGTTTACACAGTTATTATCTATATAACAAGCTTAACAAAGTAATGCCAAAACAATGGTCAATGTTACTTTCTGATTGTTGATAAAGCAAGTCATGTGTCAGTGTGTCAGGCTGCCAGCTCAGTTTTGTCATCGTGACGTGGATACTCCTCCACCTCCATTGCCATTAAAAACTCTGAGAGTAAAGACAGATATTAGGACATATGTTAGGATGTGGACTATAGGGGAATGAGATCATTGACAATAGACACATGAAGAGGATGCACACACACTCAAATAGGTGTATTACCTTCAGTGTAGTCCATGTCTGGTCGTGTAGCAACAAACACCCAGGCCAGTCCAACCAGAAGCGCTATGACCAGGTTTACCACGATCCAGGGCTGTAGAATCTGATGCTCTGAACCTGGGGGCCTAAACAACAATCACTGAATGCGATTTAGTGAAGTATGATAAATCAATTCCACTTAAAGAATGATGTGGTGATTGTTTCAATATTTTTTAAGGACATTATGTTGGATAACATTATGTTAAGTCTGACAAACTCACCAAAGTGTTTCATTGGCTGTGGGGTAGAGATGTATACGATCACTGGTCATCTGCTGGCTCAAAGACAAAATGAGAGCAGCAAAGTATACTGGGACCAAAAAAAAAAAAAAAAGACAGGAGGTTACCTTATTAATAGTACAGCCCATTCTGTTTTAGTTTGAGTTGTTTTAATACATCAATTTAAACTAATTAAAAATGAGAAATGTTTCTTTGGCAACTAAATTAAATATATTTTATTTTATACCATGGTCTGTCTGAATACTCGATTCTGATTGGCTGGAAGGTGTGCACTGTGCAATAAAACCGTTTAATGCACAGGTAGTTCCAAGTCAGTTGAATCACCGTTCTATATTAATACATGGTTTTCATTGATGCACACACACACACACACACGTCACTCGAGCGGAGATCGCGCTGCGCACACACAGAAACATTCAGGAGCACAGAAACTGGTTATCAACGCTGCCCTGTGATGTTTATTAACAAAATAGCTTCGCTACTGAATAGCTACATCATATTTTTTAGCAACGAAGAGGTAACATCGCTGTTTTTGAAATAGTTAAACTCGCAGCTTCGTTGTTAATAGAGAGACACTGCTCAGATCCAGGTTATCCACTCTCTCCCTCCCTCTCTCTTTATTGGCATGCTTTAAAGCTTTATTGGCATGACTTGTACAGTCATGCAGTCATGTTCTCGACTTGTACAGTATTGCCAAAGCATTGGCCATTACATAAGCAATGAACAAATTATCAATAAAATCAATACATCAATCATTAAACAAATACATGAATGCATTTTTATAAACAAGACATAACAAGAAACATAATTAATACAATTAAAATAATAATAAAAAAAGCTTTGTACATCTGTACTCTCTCTCTCTTAAATCCTATAATTCATTCATTTGATGTAATCTTACACCCTACTTTATCTCTGTCTGATTTAAAGCTGGCAGAATGCTAGATCGTAACTGACGAAAATAACTGTAATTTTTTTCACTTTCAGTCAAATATTGTGCCGCAAACATAAACATGAAAACAGCTTTAAGTTGTCAATATTTGCAAATGACCATGGTATAAGCAGGATGATCCATGGCTAGCTGTGGATTAACACTTTGAATGCCACCACGTCGTGCATTAAAACTGTTTAATACACAGCTAGCCGTGGATTATTCCTTATTTATTTCAGTTACAATTTTTTACAATTACTGGTTACATTTTATAATAAGGTCTCATTTGTTAGAATTAACTAATTTTTGAACTATCATGAACTAACAATGAGCAAACTTTATTGATGTTCACTCACAGAAGGAAGCAAGAGCCGCTGGATCAAGAGTAAGAAATCCTCGTAGAGCCATAGAGGCTTTGGCCAGATTCACCCTGATGTGAAGATGGTACAGACAACTTACTTTCACCACTCAAATGCCATGAGCTACATTCAAACACTCAAAAAAAAAACAAAAAAAAAAACTATACAACAGATAGTTTTGCAATATTCTCTTAGCAGTTGTCTTGTACTGTATGTCAAGGATTCGATCTTAGAGCAGGTTTTCTCAAACTGGAATGTGAGTTGATGAAAAGCAAATAAATAATTAAAATATTTTTTAAACAAAACAATTAAAATAAAACACTTACTAAAAATGTTTTATATTTTATTTGTTTACTGCACGTCATGTGACCATTAACCAACATCAGAGAACCATGAACATCAAAATGTATTGTTAATGTGTTGTAATATTACTATGGGTGTACTTCAAAAAAATATTTTAGATTTTAGACTTGGCTGATAAAAAAATGTTAGGGAATCACTGGTGGAAGGACAACATTTAGTAGATTGGAATACATAAATCTGCTCAATGAAATAAAATGTTAAATTGCTTGGAGTTTGATTATGTATTGTCCGTACTGTTGTCAGTTACATTCACACTTCTCTTACTACAGGTCCACACACCTGTCGAAGGCAGACACGGTGCTGATGGCCAGCAGGAGGTAGAGCAGAGACTGTGCTGGGTAAGCCAGACTGTGGTACTGCTGGAGCAGGTTGGGTAGTGTGGTCATCTGCTCTCCAGCTAACACATACACAACAATGATGTTCCACACCGCATATCCAGACAGAAATCCATGAGAGAAGAGTCCAATGATCCTACAAGAACCACAGAAAAAACAGTTGAGCTCCGATTTGGAATGAACTGAACGTTTGCACATTACATGTCATTAAAGACGCCCTATTAATGCCTTTTTACAAAGTCTTGATTTTGTTTTCAGGGTCTACATGAATAAGTTTTCATGCTTTATTGTTCAAACACATTATTTTTCACATATTTTACAATGCTGCAGCACCTCTTTTCCCAGTCTGTCAGTAACGCTTTGTTTAGTTCCTGTCACTATTAAGCCCCTCCTTCTGAAAAGCACAGTGTGTTTCAGAATTGGTTAGCTGGACAACTGTGTTGTAATTGGTCAACCTCTTCGAGTGTGTTTCAGAAATGTTGTGAGTTTCAACACACTACTAACACAACTTTTTGTGTATGCCTTGGGCAGAGGAATTTTTAAAATGAGGAATACTCTGAAGTGTCCGTTCCAGGTAGAAAACTCAAGACTACAATGGAGGTGTTTCAGGGAGTTCAGAAACAGTGTGCACTGATATAGAGAATAACTGATATGGAGTCGGGGACTTTGTGTTTTGTAACTTTGCAGACTTTTTTCATCCTCAAACAGCACCATTACACACTAAAGAATGTTGAAAATGTAAAAAAGCACCTGAAGCTGAAACATTAAGCTCCACAAAATGAAGAGGCAGGGTCATGATGAGTACTGGACAAACTACCGTAACTTTATTTCAAACTGAAACTAAAAAGTTAAATGATAAAATAAAAGCCTGTTTGGAAACTGAAACACATTTGGTTGAATTAGCATTGACAAGAGCTATAAGACCATTTGAGACCATCTCCCAACCAAACTCACCTGAAGCCGCTGTGGACCCTCATGGCAACATCTCGTGTATTCCACGTGGGTCTGACCTCCATGTACTCCTCCAGATGTTCACCGGATAAGTCCAAACGATCAGTCGCCTGGAAGCGGCCTAGGTTGGATGTCATTTTATTGGTTACAATTATATATAATTTATACATAATACTTTTATATATCTTTTTATTGTATTTATCTGTAATAATAAAGAATATGAGTTATTTTTCTAGAAAGTAAGCTCACTCATTGTCTATTAATAGTACACTCATTGTACTATTGTTGGCAAACTATATAATTGTTAGCATATATTAATGTATAATGATAGTATATACACAAAAAAAGGGCCAAGCCCAAACGTCTTAACCACAAATTACTGGTCAAGAAATTAGCTAAATTTAAGCAAATGAACTACTTAAAATGCCATTCCTTTCTCAGAAAAACATCAAAGACTGAGAATGAAGTTTTTGGCAGAATATGGGAAGTTTTGTGTGGAGTAATGAATCACAATGAAACACGAGTTGCATGGTGACGCTCCAGAGCGGGTCTTCACAAATCTGCTGAGGAATATTACAATAAATGCATCTCTACCACAGTGAAGCATGGATGAAGATGATATTGTGTGGGAAGCTTTTTAGCTGCTGGGATTGATAAGCTACTTTACTGTGAAAAGTCATTTAATGCTTTGGAGTACAGGAGAATATTGCAGAATGGCTTGCTTCCCACAAATAAAAAAAGTTGTTAGAGGAATGATCAAATGGGATTTTTTAACAAGACAATGCTCCTGCACACTGCAAAGACAACCAAGAAGTTGCTTGAGAACAAGGCCATTAGCATTGAGTGGAACAACATTGAACTCTTCTTCCTGTAAAGTGCAAGTTGGGGAAAGCTATTCCAAGTTACGTTATCTACAGTATTTGTGCAATTCTTGCTACTTTCCTGACCAGTGACTTGTCATTAAAATGGTAAAGATCACTAAAAAGATCACTGTCTTTAATGCAGTGCTGAAGTGTCAACTATCCTCTCCCTATGGAGGATCCCTTTCCCACTCTACAGATAAAGCGTTGTGAATTTCGGTTCGCGTACCCCGAAGTGATAAAATAAAACAAAATTCTGTATCAAAATTTATAGGCAAGACAAGTAGTTTGTTTAGGCATGGGTTGTATGGAATTACAAACCTGCGCACATATTTTCAAAAGCACATAACTATAGAATCCATTCTGAATGAGCATGTGAACGCCGTCAGCGTTAATCACAGGTTCGCGTTTAAAGTCTGATTATTTCGACCGAGGTGAATCAATCAAAATTAACTTTAGCTGGAAATAACATTATTCAAGAACCGCTATAAAGCCAAAACAATCTCTGTTACCTTAAATTATATGTTTGTCTCTGTAAAGCTGCTTTGAAACAATCCATTGTTAAAAGCGCTATATAAATGAAGATGACTTGACTTGACTAAAAGACCACTAAATATTTTGCCATTTTTGGCTTGGCCCATTTTTTTTCCATCTCAAAATGAAACTCACGGTTCTTTTCGACAAACACTTTTCCCATTGGATGACTGTGACCCAGAGGGGCTGAGAATAGAGAGCGCTGAGATATGGGTGCGTGCACATCAGTGATGATGTCATCTTCCTCCACACCTAGCTCGTTATGAGGCTGGTTTTCCATCGTCTTAGCCTTCCTTCAAAAAGAAGGGAACATTACTCCCACTAGAAAACAATACAATCACACTTGCTACGAAACTACTGCTTTTAGTTCTGTTCACTTTCTTTGCTATAAGTATTTGCCTCTCACTTTTTTCTCTTGCTTTTTTTGGCGACTTCCTCGCCGTCTGTATGGGGCTCTGGAACATCTCCATTTGGATGGTCTTGCTGCTCACCCTCATGATCTTTTAAAACAATGAAAACAAGAACAATCCATCTAAAAAAGAAAATAACACCCATCCCTTAAATAAAAAGTGAATATCATTCAAATGAATTAATTACCCAAAGTATGTTGTGCCTTCTTTTTCTTCTTCTTCTTCAGTGGTGGATTGTCTTGAGGCTCAGGGGTCAGAGGCTCTCTGCTTTCAGACTGTCTGCGACTCTCCAGACCCTCCATTTCTATAGCTGCCTCAGGCCCTGCTGTTGCTTATTGGGCATTATACAAATATAAAGGAGACAAAGGCTGTAAGGAAACAAAATGACTAATTACAAAATTGGTCTCACTTTATATTAAGTGTCTTTAACCATTATTATATTTACATAAAAATAAAATAATAATTGTTAGGTACAACGTACTTACTTATTGAGTTCATGTTGTATTGCAAAACACTTGTGCTGCTATTGAGGTGGTGGATACTGGTAAGATTAGGGTCTGGTTTGGTGGTATTGGTAGGTTTAGGGGTGGGTTAAGGAGTAATGGAAGGGTCAACAGTGTACTGTAAATTATAGATGTAATTACATAAATTAATTACAGCAGTAATGGCATGCAGGTTTTTAAATATATATATATAAGTACAATGTAAAAGCATACACAATAAGTGCATTGTATTCAGTACACAGTTGTTAAATACACTTAATATTAGATGGGACCACAAAATGTACTAACACTAAGCCTGTGTTTTGCACAGGTATTTGAACTATTCCACTGCCTGCCTGCAGAGGTCGATGTTACACATAAACTTTACTTTAATAAGAATGTTTTTGCCCAGCAGTGTAAATAAAAATGTACAGTATTTGATACGACATTACACATGATAAGAAATGCCATCTTGTTAAGATCGAATATGTAGTTTATAATTACCTTCTGGTTCCTCGACTTCATTGAACTCCTTCTTGATTTTCTTTTTCTTGGCTTTGACACTTGGCATTTTGTCTATGTAAAGGGCATAAATAGGACAGTCTGCTTAGTCTACAATAATTACACTAGTCCTATATAGTAATTAGATCAGAAATCTATAGGACTCAACTCAAGTACAATAGAATCTGTTGACGAGTACAGGCTTTGAAGATTTACTAGGGCTAAGCCAAATAATTAAATTGATTTTATTAAAACTTCCTGTTCGCATCTTCAGATGTTCAACAAGGATAACTGACCTCTGGTGTCTTGACGTGACAGACCCGTGAATCAGGACTGAATGGAAACAAAACGAAGAATATGAGACTCATTTCACTTTTTCCAATCGAAGTCAATATGTGTGAGCATACAGTGAGCATGTTCCTTTAAATTAGCCTCATGCTGGATATAGCTCTTCACTGAGAGAAGATTATGAGGCCAATTAGGTAAACAACACTGAACTGCTTCTTTCTGCCTGACTTAAGCTCTCACTTTTAACCAGTTAGCAAGTCAATGACACTAAAGCTCGCTGATAGCACACGTACATCTCGGAGACATTTATTTGATGTGCGTGTTTTCATCTGCAAGATGTATTTTTTTAAAGTGTTTGCTCATCTGCAATACGTCTCTAAGACATTTCCTGTCAGATGTTAAATAAACATTCAGAAAACATCTTCAAGATGTTTATGATTTAGAATGTATGTAAAACTTACTTTTTAAAAAGATGTTTAGACTTTTAGATGTTTGTACCCAGATACTTTTCACATGAACTGCTCTTTAACAGATATATTGGAAACATATGTGTGCTATCTGGAAATCACAATACAATATTATGATCCAAATAATATTAATTAATAATACAATCCAATTATTAATCAAAATAATAAATACCATAGACATTATGATTTTTATACGGTACAAACTGTTCTAACCCCTTACACTAACCCTACCCCTAAACCTACCCATCCCATAAAACTTTCTGCAATTTTACATTTTCAAAAAACATCACTTAGTATGATGCAACGCTGTTTTCCTCATGGAGACCAAAAAAAAAAAAAAAAAGGATTTCAGATATTGTCATCTTTTTAGGGACATTTTGTCCCCATAATGTAGGGTTTACCAGGCCACACACACACACACTACGTTACAGTTAAATCTTGTCTTGAGCAATGTCTAATTATACCACATTATAAGCAGGTCACAAGGTCACACGATGTAAACACATCAGTATGTAAACACATCAGCCACATATTAAATACACAAGAGCCCAGTTAACAAATTACCAAGTTTTGTTAAAGAATAGGAAGTGTAAAATGGGACTATAGTTGAAGTCCATTATATGTAAAAGTAAACAGACCATTCAACTAATTCTGACAGATTTATATTTACTATTAAAACCTTATACTAATATAAGTTTACAAATAAATCGAGAGACGAATTTTACACACATTAGTTTAGTATAAGGCTCAGCACGGAGCACGAGACACGTTATCCAGTACTCTTTGTATTTATCATGTTCACATATCAATCAAAGCTCACGCTGCTTGCCATAATGACTGATGGTAGGATCTGCTATAATCGTCGGTGGCATAACTTACTGTTTGTTTTCTTCCCATTCTTCTCTGGCTGCAGTCGGGGTGTAGGAGCTGTTGGTGTGAGAGGAGGAGAAGAGTCTTGGATGTGTTGTCAGGCTGTCTAATCCTGGGCTTAATCCTCACAGACGCGTATCGGCCAAGAAGGGAATTAGTGTGGCATAGATCGGTGAATGAGTGAGGACACCCTGAGACAGAAAACCACACACACACACACACACACACACACACACACACACACACACACACACACACACACACACACACACACACACACACTGTGACAAAACCTCTTATCTACACACCAGTAAGTAACTACAACTGTTACATCATACACATTTATCCAGCATGTTCAATTAATTCGTACAATAAAACACATAGTAGGCTACACAAACAAAGTGATCGAAACAAATAAGTACACTCTCAGTGTTCATTTTTAAAATGGATTTATTTTTGAAAAGAGATCCATTTTTCTCAATATATAAAACTGTTAAGATGACATGCCAACAAAATAGGTATAGCCTAATAATGATATGATAAGAGATGCTTAATGAATGACAGGAAGAGGAGATTCATAAATATCTCTAAAATGAGTTCAAATGTCTTTGGTATATTCTTTAAAACATCAACAACAAAAACAGTATTTTCCTCCATCCAGTAGGCTAGTTTTAAACATTAAAAAATGTATTGAAAACCAAGGCTTCTCTTTATAAATAAAGACATAATCTACCACACCACAAAATGTTTATTGTAAAAGGCTAAACGATTAATCTGGACAAAAAGTAAAGTTGGAGAAACAACCGCATGTGACTGTTCTTGTTAGACAAAAATTAATTGCATTTACATTTCTTCATGTAGCTAACACTTTTTTTTTTTTTTAAAGGTTCTTCTACGCCAGCGTAAACAGTTTAAATCACCAGAATAAAACTATAGATCTCAAGATAGATACAATTTAGATCTAGTGAAAGCATGGATTTTACTCAAGGACTAAACTACACACAAAGGCATTCGCTTTTTTGAAATTCAGTTATTTTACATTCGTTATAACGATTAAAAAATTCCCTGCTTTGTTCTAATGTGTGTCATGGATGAACAGTAACAAACCAGCTGGCAGGAACCCACTGTGGTTCTTCTTGAGCATGTTGTATAGCTGTGAACAGATCCATGCATGAATCTTGCAGATCATCGTTCACAATCACGCAGTCAAAGAACTGACGGTACTTGCCCTCCATGGCCCTGCTTGCTTCCTCGATCTCCTCGAAGTCTTTATCCTGAGAAAACCAAGAGGAAAATGTTGCATTACAATCAAAATGCATGAACACACTCTTTTCCTTCTGTAAGTAGAAGCTTATCGATCTATTATCAGAAAGAAATGTACCACAAGAAATATCAAATGCATATCTTACATGAAAGTATCTCTTAATGTAGCTGTTGGCGAGAAAATGTGGGTCTTTTCTTGTTTGCCTCATGCATTCAGGGGACGGAGGCCGCACAAATATGATGTAGGGCTTCAGCTTCTTGGTTCTGACTGAATTAATGCACTGGAATAAACAGAGACATGCATGTGCATTACTGTTTGCAACCTTACTAATGACAAAAACATAAGTTTGGTTTTGATAAATAAATGACTTACATTAGGTTCAAGGTCAATAACACATATTTTCCCATTGTCCAAAACATCTTTGACCGAGTCTAAGCTGGTGCCGTACATGTGTCCATTATCCTCTCCATACTCGAGGAATCTTGACATTGTTAAAAACACACACATAAAAAAAAGTTAAATCACAAGACCAGATCATCAATTACATGTGTTTTTTAAAAGTATTTAAAACATAAAAGATAAGATTACTTGTGATTAACCACCATGTATGCAAACATTTCCTTGGGCACAAAGTGATATTCACGGCCATTCTTCTCACCCATATTTTGGGGCCGCGTTGTGTCTGGACAAAAAAAAGAGACATGTTCTAACTTCAGACTGTTTTGTTAAATAATGTAAGATGCTGTAAGCAATTTCAGGCGATCACGTGGCCTCTCTCCAAAACCCAGCCCTCCGAACTATGGCTGAATCCGAAATCGCCCCCTATACCCTCAAATAGGGCGTTATTTGAGGGGACAGCCATTTGTAGTAGTGTCCTAAACCATAGTGGACGTTATTGAGTGCACTTATTCAATCCCATATTGCACTGCAATAACGAGTGTACAACCGATGTACACGCAACGAATGTCCTAATTCACTCACTCCTTTTCATTCACTCCTTCAAGTGAGCAGTATTAGTGGACTAACGTAGTGAATGAGGGTTTAGGGGGCGATTTCGGATTCAGCCTATATGTTTGGATTAGCTTACTGCTCTTTGCATTTCTGCAGTATATAATACGTTTACTGTGCATACATGTGTCATACCCAGATGACCTACTATTTTCACCAAAATGAGATGTGGTATACGACATGAAATGCTGTGTGACGAATAAACTTAACTTTTAGAGTTTCTACTATTACATCTGCCGAGAATAATTATCAAAAGTGTTGATTACAACATTATATTTTAGATATATTCCCATTGCATAATAAGTTTCAGCGCTGAGCATTGTAACCTATCCATCAAGTCTGTTGAGCACAAGAATGCAGTGATCTCGCCAATGCAACTCAATTTCATCATATCCAGCACAGTGCAACACAATGTAAATAAGAGATCCATTGTGCAGCGTAGACAGCTTCATTGATTGATACAGGATTTTTGAGTCGATTCATGACCCCTTTAAAATAATGGCAGCCACAGTTTTTATTTTGACATCTCAGTGACATTTGAGGGTAGTAGGGATATTCCCAAAAACTTGCTTATAACACCTTTAAGTCATAGATTAAAGGGACCAAATAGGCCACATACGAGATATTGGTCCCTGGTACGTATTAGGGTTGATTTTGATTAGCCTCCTGCGTAATTCATTTACACCAACCCCCGATGGACCTGTGGAAAACATGGAAAAGCATTAAGGCAAAAACCTCCGGTCATGGAGGGCCACTGTCCTGCAGAGTTTAGCCCCAACCTGCTCCAAAACACCAGCCTGGAAGTTTCTAGTAATCCTGAAGACCTTGATTAGCTGGATCAGGTGTGTTTAATTAGGGTTGAAGCTAAACTCTGCAGGGCTGTGGCACTCCAGGAACTGAGTTTGACAACCCTGCATTAAGGCATTAATGGGTCAAACTCATACCAATCAATCCCAAATGATAGTTATTGTCAGTTCATCTATAGGTATGACTGTTAAGACGTGTATAACTTAGGGGACCCTACCAATGAGCACAATGAGACGAGGGGGGTCGTCTATGTGGCGCTGGTAGTGGACCACCTCTTCATAGAGGTTGGCTGAAGTGTTATGGCAGATGCCGACTCCGCAGGAATAACACGACGGCTTTTGTCTAAGGTACGATTTCCTCCTCCACACACGCAGACTGTGCCGGAACCCCGCTGTTTCAAACAATTCACTTTTCATATATGTGTATGGGTTTATTTGATCCAAAATGGAAATGTACCATGTACATTCATTTAGATGTCATACCTATGTATAAGCCCTGCATGTGTTCACCATTCTCACCCTCCTCTGAAACTGGACAAAACATACAGTTGATCAATGAAAAGACAAAAGAAAAGGACTACACGTCATAATAACAAATCAGAGATCATAGAAAGGTGATTTCATCATAAGCACATTTCATAATTTGTCAGTTTTATCAACTACTGCCAATGTCAGTAAATAAATATGTATTATGCATATTAAATACATGGGTACATTTTGTGGTAGAAACAACCCCCTTAAAAGGTAACACTCCACTTTAGACATTCTACTAACTATAAGTAACTTTGGAACTACATGTCAACTACCAGTCATTAGAGTATCAGTAGACTGTCTGCTAAATGTCTGCTAACACTTTACCGTGATGGTCCCCCAACGGACATTCTACTGACTGTAAGTAACTTTGCAACTACATGTCAATTTAACAACAGTTTACTAAAACTCAAATGAGAGTTAGTTGGCATGTAGTTGCAAATTAATGAGAGTAAGTTGGCATGTAGTCTCAGCTGTCAGACGTTTGATGCATTAGGGACACAAAATGGGAAACACTTCAGGAGTTTCGAAGTCGTCATCTGATTGATTGAGTTCTACAGGAGTTCCAGGATACGTATGTCACATTCTTTAACAGTCCGCCTGAAACCAAAGCCTTTGTGATGTCAAAGCCCCTCTTGGAAGAAGAAAGATGCAGTGTTTACAACTGTGACAAGGAACGCTCATCAGAATCAGCTAAATGCTGAATTTTCAAAACAATGTAAAAATTTGCAGCATCATTGTTGCAGTAAACTTGCACAACTTTCTTGAATGAATAATTTATTAGATGCATGCCAGTCTGTTACCGTAGGCACTTTACATTTTCACGTCACTAAACATGACACGGAACAAAACAAACAAACTGATTGGTTGCTTTACATGTCGGTCAGACGTCCTCTTGGCCGGTCCTTGGCCAATGAAAGCTGAGAAGTCCAGACCTTCTGCCGTCAGTCTGAAGGTCTGGCTACGCAAGACTAGTTGACATGTAGTTGCAAAGTTACTTATAGTAGAATGTCTAAAGTGGACCATCAAAACAAAGAGTAGCTATTCTCTCATTCAATGAAATTGCTCTTTCCTCAGAAAACACTTACCTACCGAACTCAAAATCTTCATCTGTAAAAACAAATAAATGAAATGAAAAATTGTGCTAAAATTGTTCATACAGCCCATAATATTTACTATAAAAAAATGATATTTATAAAAAAAATCTAACTTTATTTCTTGCGATTACAATTTTGAGTTAAAATAGCAATTCTTAGTTTATTCCCAGAATTGCAAGTTTACAATTCAGAATTTTGTGCTCAGAATTCTGAAATGTAAACTCATAAAAGTAGCAATGGAAGTTTTTATTTTCATATATTTCCACACAGCATAATAAGTTAAATAAATGAAGACATGAATTGGGTGGGATAATCACCTGTTTCAATGTATTTGATCTCATCTGTTACCTCTTCTCCTTTAAAACAAAGAGAGTTACTCTCAACACACTCACCCAGCACTACACAGTTAATACAAATGTTTGCATGTGGTTAACCAATATAATCAACATGAAATCACAACTGGCCCTATTTACAGGGGTTGGGAAAATGAAACTAAAAGACCTGGTTTTCTGCCACAATAATTTATTTGTGGTTCGTCCTACGTGGCAGGTGGTATGCCAACATTACCCTGCATACCATAGCTCCTGATACACCCCAGAGACTATCAGAAGCTATGGTATGAGACTTTGAACTACACCCCAGAGACTTTGAACTATGAAATGTTGTGTGCTCCCATTATTTGTGTGGATTGCAATATTTTATGTACAGCTGTGTATTGGTCTGCTAATTCAACCTTCACACTCTGCTCTTACTGATAGAATGTAAAATTAGTGAATATTGGCCACCAGGCCGTGCATATATATGCTAGTGTTTAAATTTCATTGTCCAAACCCTGTACTTCATGCACATCCATTTCGCACAATCAAATTAATTTCCAACAGATAGAAACAAATAACACCCTTGATTTTTCCTTGTTGGATATTCTGTTTCATGCAGAAATCCATAACATATGGAACATTGAACAATTATGATTATGCAAACTGTGTACTCAATAGTGAAGATTTTATATTTATAGCAATATCAGTGACATATGCACCATATTTCAAAGAGCTTAAAGTATATTAAATATTGAACACATGGTCTAAACTCTGACTATAAATTAAAACACACTATAAACATAAGCTAACACAAAAACACAAAAAAACAAACAAAGGGAAAGACAGAAAAAGATACATACCAACATCACCCGGGCTCACTTTATAAAATGTAAAATACAAGAAAACAACAAAGAATTAGACTTAATAGAGAAAGATTGTGTATTAATAATATGAATGCAACATGGTGGGTAATCATATGGAAAGACCCCTATTAGTGCATCGTACCATTCTTTCATGCTATTTTTTTCCTCTGGGGTCAACTTGTATATGTAAACATGACTTTTTTTAAATTTATGATGACTCTTTGATGATTCAAAGCAGACTTGCATACATTCATGAGGCATGACTCTTTATACATACCTGTTCATACATGACTCTTAGATAATATAAAAAAGGCTGTTTTTGCTACTGTGCATTCAAAACATCTCAAAACACTTGTTTCAGATTCCCCTGAAGGATATGCAGAAGAATCCTAACATCTGGTGATTAGAAATAATAGCATGATACTTCTTAATTCTCCTTAATTGTTGAGCGTAAGGAGGACAGGACTAGTCAATCGTCATGAAGGAAGGATCATGCCGAGAAAAGATCACATTCAAGCTCCTTTACAGTAATTAGATCAGGGTGAAGAGAGGGCAGGGATAAGAGGCTTATGATGCCAACCAACATCTTAAAGAGAGCACAGAAGTTCATACATCTGTGTGTGTGTGTGTGCGTGTGTGTGTGTGTGTGTGTGTGTGTGTGTGTGTGTGTTATTAACGTACAGGGTCTGATGCAGGTGTGAGCTTGATAAGGTTGGGACCACCACAACTCCCTTTGCTTACTGCAAAAAAAAAAGGAAATACAATTTTTATCTTGCTTAAAAATTGATCAATGACATAATTTTGAAAGAAATTTAGCAAAATTTCAAACTGACGATCTGAACTGGTTAGTGGAGGGGATGAGGCCACAACACAATGAGGCACTGTGGAGTTTCCTGGCCTGCCACCATCGGATGTCCCTCTGGTCTACAATCTCCAGCAAGTCTCCTTTACTGAAGGCCATTCCTGCATCTGGGCAGGGGATCGCAGGGTCCTGCAGAGGACTGTAATCCACCATGGCTCTCACATACAGCTAATGGGAGACAGAGACAATCATACATTTTTTTTACCCTTTTAATAAGCCATATTTTAAACACAGAAAGGGAATTTCATTTAATAAATACTCACTATATACAGTATAGTGAGTATTTATTAAATGCATTACAATGCCAGTCAAAAGTTTGGAATAATTTTTTAAATGTTTTTTTTTTTTTTTTTATCATATTTGAATGTCTTTTAAAATGTTATTTAATTTCTGTGATGGTAAAGCTGAATTTTCAGCATCATTACTCCAGTCTTCAGTGTCACATGGTCCTTCAGAAATCATTCTAATATGTTGATTTGATGCATTTTTTTCGGGAATAAAAAGTTCATGTATTCATGTATATTCATGTTTTCATGTTCATGTAAAAACATGTATTTGAAATATATATCTTTTGTAACATTATATTATGTTTTTACGGTCACTTTGATGAATTTAATGGATCATTGCTGAATAAAAGTATTAATTGTTTTTTTAATTATAAATATTTAAAATTTATTAAAATAGAAAACAGTCATTTTAAATTGTAATAATATTTCTTTGTCTTTACTGTATTTCTGATCAAATAAATGCAGCCTTGGTGAACATAACAGATTGCTTTCAAAAACATAAAAAAAAATCGCAATAATTCCAAAACGCTTGACTATTGGTGTATTTAAAATATTTACAGTGCACTTACTGTTGCTCCGCGGTTGATGGGTTGTGGTGAATTAGGGATCACTTTAAAAATAATATTTCCCAGAGATCTCACCTGTGAAAGTGTGGGAGACTGCATGAATGGATACGATCATTATAAGAGTAAGAAAGGTTTGAAAGTCTTAGATATCCTGGAATGGGGGGAGAGTGGGGAAGGATATAAGAAACACAGAAGAAGATTTGAGCTTACCAGAATCTGAATGACGTGCTCGGGCTGCAGTCTTTGCACTTTCTGTCCATTGACTTCCACCAGCTTGTCACCAGGATGAAGAAGTCCTAAATGACAAGCGCACACCCACGCACACATACACACACACACACACAAAAGAGACTATTATTAGAGTCTACTATTAGAGTACTATTAAAGTCTAATACTTTCATACAACATCAAAATGATACGTTTGTTTTAAAGGATTAGTTCACTTCAAAATGAAAATTCTGTCATCATTTTCTCAGCCTCAAGTTGTTTCAAACCTGTATGAATTTCTTTCTTCTACTGCACACAAAAGAAGGTATTCTGAAGAAGGTCAGTATTTTTTTTCCTACTATGGAAGTCAATGGGGTCCATCAACTGTCTGGTTACAGACATTCTTCAAAATATCTTCTTTTGTGTTCAGTAGAAGAAAGAAATTCATACAGGTTTGAAACAACTTGAGGCTGAGAAAATGATGACAGAATTTTCATTTTGAAGTGAACTAATCCTTTAAGTTTGGTTTCACTAATGGCTCAGAAATACACACTTCACCTTTAAACTTTAAAATTCTATTTTTTTAAATGATCTTATTGTGAACAATTCATGTTTACATTTTTAAAAAATTATTTATTTCAACTTATTTAAACTATTTTCATTACTTAAACAACTTGATCTTTCTGTAAAACGAAAGGAAAAACTATGCTGGACTTCTCCAATCATTTAGTCAACTTAAACTCCGCCCGTTTCTTACAATTGACCGCAAGCTTGCATTCAGATCTGATCCAATCAACAACTGATTGGTAGAGCCAAGTCCCTGTCATACATTTTTTCTTTTTTTAATAATACATTTTACTCAGATGTATGCCTCAATAAGGATGAAATTATGTGACTTGAACCAACGTAACTCTGGCTAAGTATGAGCTCAAAGAACAAAAACTGTATGACTACCAACACTCACCACTGCGATCTGCCAGTCCTCCATGTATCACCCTTGCAATAAAGATGTTCCCTGTTTTCTCATCCTTCCTAATAGTTGCTCCCTAAAAATGGGAAATCAGACAAGAATGGTCAACCAGTTTGTTGTCAATGACTGCAGGTGTCACGTGGTGATTCACACAGAGGATCTTACAGCTGTACGTGAGTGGAGGAAGGCTGTGGGTGCAATGGAGGTCAGGTTATGAGGAAATATAAGGAAGACGGACACTACAGAAATTAGATTGCAGAATGCAGTCAACTCAAACAGAAACATGCCTGACTTGACCTAAACTAAAAGTTTGATAGAGGTCAAAGAGGAACTTAAGAGTTTCAGAAGTTTAGGGAAAGACACATAGGACTGATAAATAAGCTTCAGATGAAGAATTAAGTGTTTACTTTGAAGGCAAGGAATCTTGGTACTCTTGAACAATGTTAACAAACACAAATGAATGAATCGTTCCATGGGTCTTGAGTGTAGATGGGGATGAACAAGAGATACAAATGAGAACAAGATCAAGTAATTGCCTGTTTGTTGGTTAGTTCCACTGTAGTGAACTATTTCATCATCCCATTCAGTAAAATCAAAACCAGCAAATTCAGCAAAGAGCAATGTTAGTAGAGAGAAGTGGGAAAGCAGTCACTCTTATTTCCTCATCTTTGACTTTTTCTTCTTGCTAGAGAGGCAAAGGATTTTTTCACAGTCATCATTTGAACTGGAAGCCGTCAAACCATTTGATAGGGAAGTCTGTCCAGTTTTACTTCCTGGTGTTACACACCTATTTCTGGTCTGGTTTGATGAAGACTTGCACGATGAGTTGCACTGTGGTGCTACATGAGGAACATCCATGCTACAGCTGGGAGAAGAGGAGGAAAACGACGATGCGGTTGAGGATGAAGACGACGAGAAGGAGCATGAGACACGAGGAGTGTTGCTGAAAGATTTCTTGGCTGGCAATATCGGCTGACTGGGCGAGTAGGTGCAGGCTGTTTTTGAGACATGTTGGGGTCTGAAAGCATGTGCCACTTCTGGAGACTTGCTGGTGTTAATAAGTCCCTGCAGTTTGTCCACCACTTCCACCAATAGACTCAACGCCTTGGCGCTTTCCTCCACGCTGTCCGTCATTCTCTCCGTTACCGCCACCATCTTCTGCCTGAGATCTCGAGCGTCACTAGTACTAGGGTCTATACTGCTGGCAACAGTATGGACAGTGGACCTCAGCTCATCCAGGCTGTGTTGCTTCGTGAACACCGGAGCTGGATGAGAAGAGCGGGTGGAATCTATGGAGTACTGGCGTTGAAGCAGAGGGCTGGAGGGGGCTGTCTGGGAATGGAGGCCACATCCAGATGGGCAGCATGTGAGCGGGTACACTAGAGATGAGGCGGCACAAGCTGTGCATGTATGGTGTTGATCTTCAACTAGTCCATCTGTACAGTTCTCTTCAAGTTATGAAGGACAAAACAGGATAGATTAATTTGGTTTCAGAATTAAAGAGAGTAACACAGTGTTTGGCCTCGTCAGGCCATCAGTACATGATGACCCTTACCCATAATCACAGAGTCATAAACGGCCGGAGCGGACAGGATCAGACCTCCTCCCGAGAGATGGCCAGTTTGGCAGCACAGGTTGAAGCTCCTGGTGGACTGATACCTGGGCAGTAAGTGTGGCTGTCCTGGGGGTATGGAGGACAGCAGACCTGTGGAGAACGACAGGCCACCTGCAGACCCCAGGAGACTCTGTTCCCCTGAGCCGAAACGCCTGGCTAAAGCCAGTTTCTCCACTGTTAGTCGCCTAAGGCTGTTCCAGTAACTGGGTTTCCCCTCTCTGACACTCTTATAAGTGAGAGAACAGGATAAAAGTGTTAACCGACAAACTTAAACCAAGAAAAGGTTTATCTACAATGATCTTACAATATAGATAAAATAAAACCGCATGAAGGTGTGAATCTGTATCGGTTACAATTACAAAATGATCTGTATCTTTATTTAGATGGAACCAGATGTAGGCAGGGTTTACATTTCTTGTTTAAAGGGCTAAAAGGCTTCATTTTGCAATAACAACCACCTGGATGTACGTACATTCGACCAACTATTATCTGCCACAAAAGTGAAAAATTGGATGCGAAATAAAACTCAAAGCTTAAAACTGCAGTCTGTAGTTTTTCCTCTCTGTCGCCATCTCTGTTCGAAATCTGCAATTGCAGTTATTCACGGAATTATCAACTTTACGTGAGTTGTGCCTCGGCACAGCGTGGATAAATGTTTTGAGGAGAGTGTGCGGCTGTCAGTCGCCACGCCGGTGTGGATACTGTCATTCAGAATCACAGATTATTCTTTTTGGAAGTATGACCAACATAAGAATTTTCACTGGAAAAAGTTAATCTTAACAAGTAAGTAACATCCACTTTTGTTCTGACCAACTAAGGGGGAAAAAGCATTGCAGTAAATCGCACTGATTAAATCTAAAGATCGCTTATCATATCATGTAAAACCGTGCAAATTATACTTTGTTCTCAAATTGTTAATGTTAACAACGTCAGCATTGCGTGACTACATTTAATGCCCTTCAGATATTTATCCTTGTTTTCGCATGGGCCGGTTGCAGTCTCTTTTTTTCTGTAGCCACTCCGAAGTCCGAACGAAGTCTTTTGCATTTTACAGCGGGTGAATCTCCTGTTGTCACTGGTGATTGTCGTTTGAACCTTTCTGGATCCGCCATCAAATTAATACGTTTATTTATATCAAGTGCTGTGAGAAAAGGCTATAAATCTCCACCTCCAACATCCTCAAACGCAATATAGCCTACTAGCCGAGACTCCTTCTTTATGTGTACAGATGTGACGTAATGACGCAAAGACATGCTCCAGTATCCACTCCAGTATCCACCCTCCACCAGTACCGCTGGAATTAAAAACATTATTACAAGCTTACCGCTTTGAATCGAGCTAAGGCAAGCAGAGAGTTTTGAACACTGGCTGGTAATGTACTTGCTCAAAAATTTAATTTGGATAATTTTTAACCCAAAAAAGTCACGGACTGGAGCTTTAATTGAAGAGAAAAACAGTTCCTAGCAAGCAGATTTGAGCCTAGGGGATCAAACAAGTATAAACAAGATGAACATGGGATAATGCACAGTCATACTACTTATTACACTGCTTTTCACCAAATAAATAATTACATGGTCATGAAATATTTTGAATTTGAATTGAAATACCTTAAAATATCGGATTATTATCTAACAGTCAATTACAGTATACTAAACAATAATTCTGGCAACAGGATGGACACTACAACAATTTTAGAGTACTATTAATACTGAAGTCCTCCTGATTTCATTCATAATGTCCACACGTTAGTCATATTGGTTTTGGACTCACCATAGCATATTAATCTTAAATATGGTCATTAAAAGCATTGCTCTATCCTTGTGCTTGTTGGACAATCAGTCAAACAAATTTTTTTTCCTTTATTTTCTAAAATTCATTGTTCAAGTCATTATTCATGCCTTTAAAAGGACAGTTCACCTAAAAAAGAACCAGACAGTTGACGGCACTCAATAAGTTCCATAGCTTTTTTCCTACTATGAAAGTCAATGGGTGCCGTCAACTGTCAGGTTACCTACATTCTTTAAAATAATTTGTGTTCAACAGAAGAAAGGAACTCATACAGGTTTGGAACAACTCGAGGGTGAGTAAGTAATGACAACATTTTTGAGTTAACTGTCCCTTTAAGAACACAGTATTTGATTTGATCTTCAAGGAACACCTTTCTCCCACGCTTAATTTTAAAGTGTCCTTGTTGTAGTGTAAATATACATCTATTAGGCCAATTGACATTGCTCAAAAACTCTGAAAAGCTCTGAAAGACGCCAATAGATACAGAAAGGGGTAACACAGTGATCCAACAAAACCTGTCTGTCGGTGCATAGTGAATTTGCCTTAAGTAGCTACTGAATAATATTTATTGACAACATGTACTTACTATAGTGTTAGGATTAGGGTTTGGTTTAGGGTTAGTTGCATGTAATAATTCAAAATTCACTATTATTACTATAGTGGGTACATGTAACGTAACAAGGACACTGTAAAATAAAGTGCTGACCCTTTTCCTTTCACTACACTGCACTGAAAAATAAGCAGAATTGTAGATTATAACACATCACCGTGATCAAAAGAATGAACACAGTGAAGTCCAAATCAAGTGTAGGACTGGTAGGATTTGTATGTATGTGCTAAAATAAGACTCAAACATCTGAGTTCAATAGGTTTCAAAAGCCCATTATTACGTAACAATACAGTACAACAATACAATACTTAGATAGACTACACCATAAATAAGTCAAAATACATTTAATGGCACGTACACTTTACATGATACTGCATTATAGTATGACGAGGGACATTTAAGTGGGATTAAAGCTAAGCTGTTCGCTAACATATCTGAAATTGCATTTCTATTTATGATCTGATCCTCACCAAAGGCTGTTTGTTCTTCACAAGGCAAACAATCCTCATGGGCTCCTCATTGTCAGGCAGTTTGTCAGGAAGGGGCGGCAACACTGGACCATAGTCCCTCTGAGCCACTGAATCATGGGCAGCGAGCAAAGCCTGGGGAAAAATGCATAATAAATGGTCAAAAAGAGTGGCCTAACAATAATAAATGTACCATATTAGCAATGAATGCAACCTGAATTAGACTCTAACCTGCATATGAGGGTATTTCAGCAAAATATAAAGTTCCTGTGCCTCAGAGGAGGGAGCAGCCAGTTCTCGCACACTGGCCATAATCTGTGGGACAGGACAATAGAAGATGATAGGATTACTTCACCCGGAAATTAAAATACTTTCATCATTTACTCACCCTCATGTATGGCTTTAGAAGACGTTTAATATACTATAGTGCTCAAATAATCATCTACTCAACCTCACAAATGGCTTTAGAAGTCTTTTAATATACTGTAGTGGTCAAATCATCATTTACTCACCCTCATGTATGGCTTTAGAAGACATACAGTATATACTGTAGCACTCAAATCAATGGTTTCACAGTAAATTCACAGGTTTTATATGACATGGAAGGATCATAGATTTTCAATATGCCTCTAAAGCAGTATAATAAAAGGCCGACACTGACCTCCTGAGATAGTCTTGAGGAGTAAGGCATGTATGGTCTTGGGGCATCTCGACTGTGCAGCACCAGACACTCATATACCTACGGGAATAAAAACAAATCTTTCACATGCAAAACAGCTGCAAACTCTATATATACAGCATTTCAGAGTCCAACAATCTGCCTGGTATAATGTCTAATAACTGTTTATTGGGGAAAAGTAGTGTAAAGCTGTTTGAATGAGCATGTCTTACCCTGAGAAGAGAATAGAGCCAGGGAGCACGGAGGAGACTGTACAGAAGATCAGCACCATTAATATCTCTGTCTATGGACAGTCTCACTTCCTCTACCACTTCTGCCAAGATCTGAGCCAGACCTACATCTGGGAAAGAAAACAAGACTGAACTAAGAATGAAAAGGTAAATAGAATGTGAAGTAGCTTTCAAAGGTCTGAGATTTTGCACGAATTTCAAAATTCAGTAGTATTTGAATTGCTGCTATAATGTGTGCATGCAAATACACTCCTTTAATCTAGTTAAGAGTGATGTTGTGCCAACCAAGGCGCACCATTGTCATCATGTCCAGGGTGAGTCATTGGCTCCTCCTCCATTGATTCCCGCATGACAAGCTTCTCTGATCATCAGATCAATTCAGCCCTATTAAACAAATCAATATCTAGAATACAAAAGTATACAGAAATCCGCATTTCTGTTTAAGAATGATAAATCATGGATTATGAGTGCAAAACTGGCAGAACCATCCCACACTTAGTTGGCTGCAATGTTTTAAAGAAGCAAAAAGATTACAAACATTTTAGGTCATAGCTTTAACCTATCATTTTAATCACTTATTCACCTTTAAGTTCCCCTTAAACAGTTTAAAACATAGTTACCATATAAACTTTATTCTGGAGATATAAACAATAATGGTCAGTCAGTCAGTGTCATTTGTTACAAAGGTTATCTACAACAATAGAATTAAAACATCTCAAATTGAAGTCATCTAGTACATTAAGTGTTTACTTAATTAATTTAAAGAATGACATTTCACATTGATTGTGATCTCTGAACTGGAGTGACTCAGTATTACTAAAGCAGGTCAAGAGGCCGTCATGTGAAGATTAGAGTATATGCCACACTTACCTTCTTACACTCCTCTCACGGTCTTCCTCCAAATCACACTGTCACTTCCACATCCCACGTTTAGACCAGGAGGCCATGGAGCATCTTGTCAGTTGAGCTTTATATCAAAGTGATCTTCTGCTTCTTGCCTGCCAACATGGATGTGATTTTACTATAAAATGTCTCTAGAAACTCAGATTGTAATCCTTTTCTATCTCACTTAATCCTGCGATGGGCCGGCCTCTCTCGGTGAGCACTTCAATAGGACCGCCTGCCACTCAAAGCTTCTTATCTCCGCCTGCTTTTAGAGCTCGATAGACACACTCACACATACACAATACGGTCCTACCAACTTTACAGCTAAAATGTAAAATAAGACATGAAAAACATCACATAAATCCAAGACTTAACTCAGCCGGTGCCACAGATTGTATCATTATCGTTACATAATAGACAAAGATAAACACATTTGACAATGCCAGAGACTTAAAAATGGCAATCAAATAAATACATAGCAAATAGATAGTGGAAAAACAAAACATATCATATTTAATGAAGAAATTTGCATTTTTTTTAACAGGACATCACATTGCTAATGGTCACGGGAACGGCAGGTACATTAACCAATGATAAATGCAATGATAATGGTCTTAAATTGAAATGTATCAACTTTTCTATATTATCTATATTATAATCAATGTATAACTATATAAGCTAGGTGAAGAAGAGGAAAACCACAACATAAGTTTCATCTCCCAATTATGCAACATTTATTAAAGTAGTCTGTCAGATAATTGTTAAAAATATATTTTTTTTTTATATGAACTCAATTCAAATGCGTTGAACAAATTAATTTTCAAGGTGACAGTAATAATTAGATCAACAATGACAGTGCAAGTAATTTATCAAAACCAGTAACCTTCTGAAAACAAAACCAGCCTTTGTAAGTATAGCAGTAAAGCTGCTGTCGTATTTATGATCTTTATAAGCAATGTCTTATTAACCAGCATAGTGATGACAATGACCTAACTAGTGACAGACCGAAATATTGGGAAAGCCGATTCATCAGACAATATTTAGCCAATTTGTGATAAACGGCACCAGCCAACAATTGGTTGGTTTTAAATGAAAAAACATTAATTGTCATTAAAAACCCATTTCAGTTGATCACTAGATCTCACACTAAGGCTGTGTAACATATCAGCAAAACTTTTTCAGTGCATGTTCAAATGTACTGTACAAAAAATGCATTTAGAGGAAACCACACAAACACACACACAGTACTTTCACACAAGTGCTTGATTAGTTTGCTCTTTAAACAAGTTGAAAATATAAAGCACATTGATAATATTTTATAAATATTATTCCCTTATTGCATATTGGAAAAATGCCATGGACTGAGAAAATATTACTCAAGACTTCAGTGTATAAGCTCTAAATATCTTAATAAATTCACTCTGGTACACTTTGATAAGAGTGTATCAAATTACAACTAAATCAAATTTCATATAGTGTTTCATGTCAGTGTGCTGTCATATGCTGAAATGCAAACCATTTCTTTCAGAATATCAGTTGTTTCAGAGTTACACAGATTATACAGTTTAAATACATCACGACATAATCTGACTTCAATTATGTCTTCACTACTGCAAGCCATCTTTACATGTCAGTGCTTCGATGACATTGTTCAATCTCTACTTACGATTTATAATACCAACATCACAAGACTTCAAATGTATTTAAAAACACAGCAACCCTGTGTAATGTGCAAAATCACAACAGAACCAGTAACCCAAACAGAAGCTGGTTAATAATAGGGATGCATACATCGGATTTTATAGGATTGTTTACAAGTTAAAAGTAGCGATACTATTAATTTGTCTACATTTTTCAGTAACGTGACAGTAACTGCAGTAACAAGCTATTTTCAAGCTATTTCCCCCCAAAAACCAATGGCACTGCTTTGCAACCATGTAAGCTAACAACTTAATCATACATACTCTCCTTGAATGGTCTCTTTCTCTTAAAAAGCATTGGAAAGTCTGATTCATTTTTAGTGAATTTCCTATGATAGTGAAGTTACTTCGGATGGATCATTTATATTCACTATCATTAAAAAATTTGGGATCAGTAAGATTTAAAAAAAAAAATTAAAAAAGAAGAAGAAGAAATTAATATTTTTATCCTGAAAGGATGCATTAAAAAGATCCAAAGTGACAGTAAATACATTTATAATGCTGCAAAATATTGATTTCAAATAAATGCTGTTTTCTTAATCAAAGAATCCTGAAAAAAATGTATCACAAAAAAGCAGCAGATCTGTTTTCAACATTAATAATAATAAGAAACGTTTCTTAAGCAGCAAACCAGCATATTATGTAATGATGCTAAAATTCAGCTTTGCATCACAGGAATAAATTACATTTTAAAACATTCAAATAGAAAACAGTAATTTAATTAGTAATAATATTTGACAATTACTTTTTACTGTATTTTTGATCAAATAAATGCAACATTTGTGAGCGAAAGGGACTTCTGTAAAAAACATTAAAAAATCTTACTGAGCTTAAACTTTTCGTGATTAGTTTATGTATGCATCTAAAGAAAAATTTTATGAATGCTGTTGTCCATTGCTATGTTCCTTATATAAATAAGGGTGTTTTAAGTTGTATTAGTTCTATATAGTGTAAATGTTGTTCAAGTTACTTTCACTCTGAGATCATTCCATCAAAACCCCATAGGTACCTTAGTACATAGGCACTGCTCTGATACAATTATATAGTTTCTTCTGATTATATTCAAATTAGAGCATTATCATTAGTTGGAGTATCAGTACACAAGTCAGTAACAGTCTGATACCAAATAATATATATAGTAATGAGTGTCAGTTATTACCAAAACTGGTATAAAATATTGAGACATGGTGAGTGCTTGAATAATTGTAGTATAAAACAAATGACGTCTCTTTTCTGCCCAGTTAATATGGACGTTTCTTCAAGGTGTAACTTTACTGTCTGTGAAATGGTCAGCATGAGAGTATAAAAACATAAAAATCAAAGTAATTTCTGTAGCACAGTGCTTAAGGGAATGCTTGAGTTGAATGTGAGCCTCTTCTTGAGGCCTGAAATAAATGAGCACATCTTGACTTTGACCTGTAATCCGTGTCTATTTAAACGGCACCTACTCCATAAGAATGTGCGCAAGTTAGGAAAGCTGAGCTGCTCACAAACCAACCCATCCCTATGTAGTCTTCTCAAGCTGAATCTGGTTGTAGCAGGCCTAAAAAGAGATAAACAGAAAGAGATTTAAGTAAAAGATGGAAAAGAATGAAAGGGGACTAGTGACTGTGTGGGATAAGATTATCCTTAAAATTCAGCTTTTCAAATAAAACAATTGGTTCATAAAACCAGTGCAATGTTTCTTGTCCCTGATTATGTGTGGAAAAAAGGAAAATGTAATCTCATTCTCACTTTGAGAGTTGTCAACATGAACCCAAGCTGTCCCAGCTGTAGACTGGAGTCTGTAAGGTCCTCTATCAGACTGACTTCAGAGCCCAGGTTTCTGATCCTACACGTTCACAAGCAAAAGGTTCTTTACGTGGGCAGACAAACTGAATGTTTCAACTGATAACTTAATTGCCGTGAGGTCTATATGCAGTGAAAGGTTTGGAAAAGTACCGTGCGCGGAGCACCACATAGAGGAAGATTGGAAAGAGGTCATCCATGGACCATAGAAACTCCAGCCCAAGCAGTCCTGTCACGTCCTGGGTGACCTCCTCAAAGGTCAGCTGTATCACCTGTAACTTGTCTGAGGGAGTGAATGCTGTGCTGTAGAAGCAAAGACAACAATGAAAATACAAGAAAGCTGCAACTAAAGTGTTGTTGCTATTTTTCTATCCATGTTACACACAGACAGTCTTTACCTGATTTGTTGCAGGGTTTCAACAGCAGTAGCAAAGCAGGCGTCTTTAGTACTAGGCAAGACCTGTCCAATAAATCCAATTGAACCATTTAACTTATTTATTTTACCACGAGTTTCATCACTGATTATTTTCTTAGAAATGACAAAAAGGTTTACCTGCTTTATCTCTCCCAATACAGAGATAGAAACTGGACAGAACTTTCTGGAAAACAAAGAGACATTCATCTAAAAAATGTAAAAGCCACCGTCCTTCCTGGACTGAGGCTTTGATTAGTCATTATTATACTGTATACATAGACAACGGAAAGTATTTGGACAATTAACCCTCTGAGGTCGGCTATCGCGCCGGCACGATAGTCTCGCTTTTTTCTTATCAGTGCAAAAGAAACTCAAAATACTCTGTTGATTTTGATCTTACATATTAAGTGTTGTACATCATTAGATCCTGATAAGTGTCTATTTTTTTTGTGGATACTCACAATAAAAACAAAGTGTTGTGCTTTTCGCCAAATAAAGAAAAACAAACATGATGCGCGTTCTGCCTTCTCTCTGTCAGTGAAGTCCATTCTGAAACGCGTCCTAAGATTAACTTTAATACTTGTCATACAGGCACGAGTGTTTTTCCATAATGAAGCTTGAACTCTCTTCTTTTAAATGAATTAATTTATATAAAAAAAACAAATATTCTCAGCTTATGTAATCTGTATGAAAAGAGAGAGGTGTCAGTATTTTTCTTTCCAGCTCATTATACCTAATTACGCGTTAATGTGCCACGCCCACGGAGAGCGCGCGCTATTCAAACACAAATGATCTTAGACAAGCCGTTCGAACATGCCAACGCCCACCAGCTGGATTATAAAACACATCGTGTTTAGTAAGTATCTTGTACAGCTGTGTACACAGCGTATCCTTTCGCTGTGAGGAATAATACTATCTAACCCTGGAAAATGTACCAGAAGTGCTGGTAGTTTCATTTCGAGGAGCAACGGATCCAGCTGATGTAGTAAGTCATTTATTCTAGTGCTTTGTTCTAATCGTGATATTGAATTTGTCGGACTGTAAACCGCAAAAAGACTGTTTAAATATGAATTGCGTGTCTGTGTGTAGGCTGAGTGAACGGCATAGGCGCGCGCGCTTTGTTTACTACAGTTATACAGCGAGTGTCTGTGCCTTGTTCATTCACTCTCGCACCTACATTAGTAACCGTTATGTTTACATGAACACATACAAACTATATTGCTATAGCCTACTAAGATGAGTAAAAATAGACTGAAATATGTTGAAATAAAATGTCTGTATAAGCAACAAGCTGCAAATTCACATGTATATACTAATATATCATACACAATATATTACAGACTAAATATGAATGTTTAGACACGATTTTGTGATTAGTTTTGGATAGATTATAAAGTTTTGACTGTAAAAAAAGACTACTGTCACATTAAATAGGTACGTTTTTGTTCACCAATTTCTGCTCATAGTTAAATAACTATAGTATGATGTTTTTTTCAAAAATAAAGTAGGTATATTGAATTATCAACTAAGATTTTATTATAGTGTTTGTTCCAATATTCAAACTAATGAAACCTTTTTTAATACGTATGAGAAAATGTATACTTTTTACAAAGAAATACACTTGAAATATTGTTAAAATTGTAATTGTTGTTGTAATTGTAACCTATTTGTAATTGGTTACAATTTCTAATTGTAAAATATGTATAGGCTATAGATAATTTCTTTTGTCCTTGCATTCTTTGGGATCCTGTGACACACCTGTGTGAAAGGGCTAATTAATATGCAGCTCATTATGCAGCACATTATCCGGCCTTTGTCTTCTCAGGTGTGAACACGCCTCCACGCATATTGCCTTTCCAAACCAAAGGTCTCTAATAAAATTTAAATCAGTGTATGTGTTTGTGTAAATGATTAGGCAGGATGATTTTCAGATCATTTTGAAGCAAAAATTCTAGGCAACAACACTGATTAGTCAAAAGTTTTGTGGACACATATTTAGTATGTGTTTTGTGGCCTTATTTCAGACACTTTAAGTTTTAGTTTTTTCAATAACCATGTATAAGCAATATTCTCTCAAAAATACAAACATGTTTCATAATTGTTGCTCAGAAATTACGGTAGCCCAGTTTGTGCTATATTGAGTGAATTTACACCTTTGCCATTAACATGTTTATAAATAACTGAAAAAAGCACAAATGTCAGAGCATGTCAGAACACCTCAAGGACCCCAAAAACCCTTAAGACCTCAGAGGGTTAAACCATGCATAAAATATAAACATGCTATTGCATAAGGAACAAAATATAAAATACTGTAGACTTAATGATAACACTTTTCTATATTTATAATGCATTATAAGGGTATTCTTAATGCATTATATGCAAGCATATTATAATATGTTGTATCATCTCATGAATAATCGTAATGACAGTTATAATACATTATAATCAGGATTTGAAATTACATTTTTCAAATCATAAGCCAATTTGACTTCTACTTTTTTAAGTTACCAGCCGTTCAGAAGTTCGACTAAACAAAATCAAATTGACCCTTCGTTAAGCCACGCCCGAAAACCGCCACTGGCCAATCGTGGCTTAGCAACCGTAACTAGGCGCGGGAGGTCTGTCAAGCTTTAGAGCGAGGGAAACATGCCGACGCGTTGTGCGTATGGATTGTGCAAATCTGATACCCGGTATCCTAAAAGTTTGGACGGTGGGGTGGCATTTTTTCCTTCCCGAAACCTAAAAGCCAAAGGGGAGAAATGCCGGGCGTGGATCGATCAAGCAGTGTGGGAGACCCATTCACAACTAAATGTCGACAGGATTAACAACAAAAAAAACCTATTGCTTGGAAATAATGGCGGTTCTTTGTTCATAATGCATATATTTGAAAGTAAAATAAGAAGATTAATGGCAAGACGGAGGCTCACTGACATACTTTAAAATATATTTCAGCATTTTGTTAATCGACGGCCTACCCCTGAGTAGTCTCGCGTAGCCAGACCTTCAGACTGACGGCTGAAGGTCTGGAATTTATAGCAGCTCTCTTTGGCCAAGGCCCGCCCATAAGGCCGTTTGACCGACATGTAAAACAACCAATTACAGTTCGTTTCGTTCAGCGTCACGTTTCGGTGCGTGGAAATGTCCCCACAACAACAGACCTGCGTGCAACAAGTCAGTCAGCATAGAAAATCAAAGAAGGAGAAGAAAACTTCAAGAGTCTTTCCCGTGAACCTCGCATACTTTTGAGAATTGTACGTTTAGCTGATCTTGATAAATGCTCATTGTCACTCATGTAAACACAACAGTTTTTCTTCCGCAATCACACGTCTGCGCTTTGTTTCCCGGCGGACCGAAAATAAACGCGACACTCGCGCCCCCAGGAAATCCGATAAAATTCAGCCAATCAGATGACGACTTCGACATTCCTGAAGTGTTTCCAGTTAAGTGTACCATATGCATCAGACGTTTAGCCAACGTTCCGTGGGCGTGACGTCTGAGGCTGAGACTAACCCCTGAGTAACTTTACCCCAATCCGACCGCGGCTCTCCCGGTGTTAGATTGATGGATAAGCTGTTTGATTTGTAATTATTAGATTATTTTCACATTTCACTTACCCTGCTGTGCATGAACATAGCTGTTCCTCCATTTGTGCGTTTCCCATGTGAATGGTCTGCTAAGGAAGCGGCTGCTGCTTGCGCTGGGACATAACGTTATAGGCTTTAGCTTCAATTTTGATTAAATTATTCTCTAATCGGTTGCATATTATGTCGTGGATATATCCATCGAATGCATACTGCAGTCCCTTTTGTCTTGCTCTCTCAGATATTTCACCTGTTAGCCAAAAATGACTAATTATCTCCTTGGGAATGTCTGACACCGGTGCTTTTACACTGTAATAGATGTGGCAGTCGCGAAAGCTTGACAGGCGTAGCAACAGTAACTAAGGAGGGCGGGGCTTAGCGAAGGGTCAATTATCAAAGTCACAGCTTAGATTTAAATATATTTATTAAATCTGATTCTTAAACACTTTTAGCTTCACAACAGTAAATCACTGTTTACTGATACCATTGAAATATAATAAAATGGAAACAAAATTCTCAGCGACTTCTCTTATAATTGCCATGAGTTTACCTGCACATAGCAATAAAGACACTAGGGCGCTTTTTGGCCTCTTGGGCATATATGAGAACGGGTTGGAAAAAGTGGCTTGTTCATTGTCTCCTAGGGGCTCTGGCGGAGCGTTTACCGTTCAAAAGAACAGTGAATCTAATCACAACAATACAGGCAAAAGTTCACTTCAAGAATGAAGGAAGAATGAAAGTGGTGTAAATGAGTTTGAATGAAGGTATTTGAAAAACAAAACAAAAAAAACAGCAGAAACGGAAAGAGAAAGTGTGATATGAAGCATATACTGTATATTCAAGCCACAAAAACAAACCTGTTACTGAAAAATGCACAATACACAATCTCCTAAGGTGAAGTCAGTACGCACATACATAGTACAGGCATGAAACTAAATGAACGCTGATTGGTTCTTCCAAGGCCGTGGCACCAGTCAATCAAATTACTTCCAAATCCAAGAAACCATATTACAAACCACTTCATAATATCTTATGGCTCTTTTTTACTTTACTTAAAGCAGACAAAGAGCACTTGTAAATGATTATCAGATAATACAACATATACGATTTATTTATAAGGCATTATGCATGCATTATAAATATATGATTCATAGAGAGTGTTTCCGTATTTACCTCAACTAATGCATTTTTGCAATGGCTTTGAATTAATCACCAAGGACACGTGTCCAAATATATTTTGTCTTAATTTTAAAGAATATATCAATTGATTTATCAATTAAAAACTACAAAACTGTCTACCAACTGTCTGTTGGCGTAGTGTGAATAGGTCTTTAAGCATCCAATAGTTATTAGGGCCACTATAAATGCATCATACACACTGTAATAGAGTCATATTTTATCTTGTACGGTTCCTTTTGTCACTTACTGTTGTACTCCAAGAAAGGCTAGGAGGGCGAGATCAGGCTGTTTGTTGAGTCTTAGCACACAGTTCCAGTACACTTCCTCCTCTCTCTCTTTCTCTAGTGTGTAGAGGGTGAAGAGAGGAGGGTAAAGCCTCGGCAGCAACACCGGCAGGAGAAGACTTGAGCTGCTCACTAACCAACTGCAGAACACACAACACACACAAGCCTGTTTAATTGTTATGACAGTATCTATATCTAAGTATCTAACTATCTACACACACAAACAGATGTTAGGTGTTCCACTAGGTTTGGGACAGATCCACTATTTTCATGTTTAACAGTTTCTGAGTAAATCTAGTAGTGATGCAAATCTGTAGTTCAGTCATCATAGTGGTGCTGTATTACCCCTGCTGTGGAGTTTCTGAGTGTGTACTGCTGTTAAGAGAGTCTGTGCCCTCATCTGAGGAACTGGAGGAATCCAGAATAAAACCTCCGTCCGCAGGAAGACCAGGAAACAGAAACCTACGGCAAATATTTATAACACTTGAAAAACAACAGCTTTGTCAGGAAAATTAATTAATGCAGTGGTCTATGAGAATTGTAATGAAATTAATAGTATGCCCCATTATTACATCTAGCAAAATTCATTATGTAATAAAGCAGTAGTAATAAAAGAAGAACAGAGCCTTCACTACAAGGAGAATGAACTTTGCAAAACGCTTCACTGGCTTTTAAAGCACCGAGGTATGTGGGAGCTCACCGTGAAGCAATTACAGAAAAGCGAGAACTTGTTACCTGACTATTTGGAATATGCGTGTTAGGTATGACTGGATCTCCTCCACTGCCTGCTGTAGGAGGCGTCTGTTGGAGCCCACACCAACGTAGGTCATCCTGTACACAGTGACGAGGGTCTCCAGCAGCCAGCCCAGCGGGTGCAGAGGGGTGTCACAGGCCTAAAGGGAGTTATTACACCCCCAAAAAAGGTATTCAGACATTTAAAAATGTATAAATGTACACTTCTGTTAAAAAAATCGGTGTGATATTTTTTAAAGAAATTACTACTTTTATTTAGCAAGGACGCATTCAATTCATCAAAAGTGGCAGTAAAGACATTTATAATGTTACGAAAGATTTCTATTTCAAATAAATACTGTTCCTTTGAACTTTTCATTTATCAAAGAATCCTGAAAAAATGTATCACCAATTCCACAAAATATATAACTGTTTTCAACATTGATAATAATAATTTCTTGAGCACCAAATCAGCATATTAGAATGATTTCTGAAGGAGCATGTGACACTGTAGACTGTAGAAAATACAGCGTTGCCATCACAGGAATAAATTACATTTTAAATTGTAATAATATTTAACAATATTACTGTTTTCACTTGGTAAGCATATGTCTTCTTTCAAAAACATTAAAAAAAAAACAGTAGTGGAAGTGCATTTTATAACAAAATATTTAAATAAATTGCATTTATTTTAAAGACAAATATCACAAGCACACATTTCAAAACATCAAAAAAAAGTAGTTGAACCCTTTATAGCTGTTGAATGCTAGTGGAACATGTCTACCTTTAGTTGCTCTTTATGGACACCTTTAAAAACTATTTTGTATCTATTGCAATGACATGTCCTATTGTCCAATGAGTGTCCAAATGCTTTTTTGAGGCATCTGTACAGTTCTGCAGACTTGGTGTTAATACGCTTTTGGAAGTCTCACCTTTAAGAGATACCGACGAATGTTGTTGTAGGAGTCTGCAGTAACAGGGCCCACATGTTGAGGAATCACCTCAAGACTCTCCAGCATCTTAGTCTGAGATCGGCTCAGCTCCTCTGGACTACAAACATACATACGTCACTGGTGATTTCTTCACACATTAAGATGCTCCATACACTTACATTCATGTGCATTTGAACAGAGAAGTTGTCTTTTGCATACCAAAGTTCAAGTTTGGTGAACTATTGAATCAGTATTTGTTTTTTTGTTTTTTTAAAAGAAGGTGACATCATATCCTTCACTGTTTGTTGCAGGGTACAAAGCATTTTTGTGTGTTGTTTGCACCTTTACTCTTTTATCATGTGTGTGTACATACGAATCTCTTTGTTGTCTGCGTCTGGCAGTGAGGGAGATGGCGATGTTCTCCCAGGCTTTCTTATACAGTCCCTGACCAGGAGTTTCACAGCCGAGTCGACCCCAGCACTCCTCAAACACGGCTTTCCACTTTTCTTCTGCATGCACTGCGTGTTGACCAGCCACACTACACACACACACACACACACACACGTAAAAATACAGTACAGATACACATACAGTAGGCCAAAGCATTATTCATGACAAACTTACGGCATCTTGCTTTCTCTCCTCAAAGATTCAAAGGGTTTTGTGAAAGTTCCAGCCACTCTCAGACCGGTTCCCCACTGACCATCAAAGACCCCATCCAATGAGTCACCATTAGGCATGAATAGGACGCCCTTCACATCCAGAAAATCACAGGAAATTCAAACACACAAGCACTTAGATGCACAAATCTCAAATATGGTTTCAACAGACTTGCTGTCACAGGAAACTGTCACATTATTTCAAGGTCACCTTTCCACACAGAGTCCAGTCTTCTGAAAACTCGCCCTCAAAGACTGTGTCATCATCACAGAGAAGAGTCCCGTTGCCCTGTATCAGAAAAAAAGACATACTGTAGTATACTACTTAAATAATATAAAATAATAAGTATATATTCAATATCAGCAAATGCAGGCATTTAAGTAATAGTATAGTGTCCCCAACTCAACTGACCATCATCTTGTTATTAGAGAAGTTTCCTTCATAATACAATCCAAACTGAGTGATAACGACCCCGTCTCCATGTTGCTGGTCATCAAGCCATATTCCCATGTATTTCTCTCCTCTGGGAGATATAGAGAGAAGTTGATGAATTGTTTATAGCAGGAGGATGTTTAAAATCTCAAATTTGGTAAATACAAAGCGCATACCTGCTGAAGTCATCACACACCCCATAGCCTGTTCTCTTTCCTTGAACCCACTGGCCCACAAACACACTACTGGAGGAAGGAGAGGCCATCTTCCCACTCTGTAACATACCGTGACCATGACGCGTGTTCTCCCTGAATGAGCCCTCGTATACCTCACCTGAAGCATGCCTGCAAAGACGGAGCAGTCAGAACATGGGCAAGGTTCAAGATGTTCAGGGTCCCTGATAAACTGATAATGCCAAAAAGATATGATTTAACACACACACATATAATTATTACCAGTATGTGCCAAAGCCATGCATTTTCCCTTCCTTCCAGTGGCCTTGGTAACGCTCAAACTTGCTGAGGGTTGCGTTGGGCATCATATAATCTCCAAATCTACACAGAGAAGAGTATAAAACGCATATACTTTACTATTCAAAAGTTTGGGGTTGGTAAGATTTTTCAATGTTTTCCTTTTATACTGCATTTATTAGATCAAAATACAGTAAAACAATAATTAAAGAAAAATATTTTACAATTTAAATTAACTCTTTTCTATTTAATATATTTTAAAATGTAATTTATTCCTGTGATTGTAAAGCTGAATTTTCAGAAGCCATTACTCCAGTCTTCAGTGTCATATGATCCTTCAGAAATCATTGCTCAAGAAACATTTCTCATCATTATCAATGTTGAAAACACTTAATAGTGCTTAATATTTTTGCATAAACCTTGATACACTTTTTCAGAATTCTTTGACAAATAGAAAATTCAAAAGAACAGCCTTTATTTAAAATTGTGTTTTTTGTAACATTATTAAAGTCTTCACAGTTACTTTTGATCAATTGTGTCCTTGCTGAATAAAAGCATATATTTTATTTATAGACCCCATCTTTTGAATGGTATTGTACATGCCAAAGAATCTGCAAGCACAAGTATGTTCATCTTTAACAGTGTGTGTACTGACCCATCCTCCAACCCGTTCTTGAATGTCCCACAGTAAACTGTCCCATCTGGCCACTTCAGAATCCCTCTATTTCAAGAAAAGGAGAACAGAAGGCACATGTACCACACATGAACCGCAGGAACAGACAAGAGCCACTTTCATTTGAGCTACAACATGATGCTGTTTCACAGTAAATCCACAGTGGATTAAAAAAAAAACACCTTAGCCAGGACTGCCACTGCTGTTCAACAAATGCATGACAGCCCTGCATAAGTGGTTGAGAGCAATTATTGGAAGATTGTTTTATTGTATAAAGTGTGATACAAACAGTGAGCATTGGCATGCACTCACTTGCCGTGAGGTTTGCCTGATAGCCAGCGGCCTTCGTACAAAGCATCCTTGAGTCGGCCCTCTTTGCTGAAAGTGTAGGTGGAAGTACGTGACACAGGAGGATCTCCATTCTGGCTGCTTCTAGACACATGTGTCCTCCTGTTCAGGCCTGCAGCAAGCACTTCCTCAATAGCCTGGTTAATGGCTCGCAGCCACTTTCCCTAACAGATAGGAAGAGGGCGGCAGAATTAACGCTAAGCAGAGAAACTTCTTAATCAAACTCTGACTGCATCAGTGCATTACCTTTTCCAGAGGTGAAGATGCCAGAACAACAAAGCTATCTTCAGGTGTGGTCAGCTTAAGGGCAAGTCTAGCAATGACAGTTATAGGTTAAACTGGGGCAGAAATGTTTTTTTTGTTTTTTTTAATAAGCACAGCAGTGTCCTTGAAACTCCCATTTAGTATGTGCAAGAGCATTCCCGACGGCTTAATATTTTATGAAATGTCATGTGCTAAATTAAACTACACTAAAATGTACTAGACCTGTAAAGACAAAAGATGCTCAGATGAGTAACTTACATGCCCAGACTTTCATCTGAGATGGGCTCCACCCACAGTGTAGCAAGGGGGTAGATGTAGTGAGATGAGAACTGTAGAAAAAAAGAGAGTTTATTCAGTTACACAAGCAAACCACTCCCTTATCTACAGGAATAAAAACTAAAGCCTTTGCATGCAGTGCTGCTGCTGCAGAGTCAGGAAAGAACATTTAAACTGAAAATGTATACAATTTGTAAATATAACAGGTTTGCCTGAAAGAAGAAATACATTAGCCATATTGAAGACTTTCTCAAAGAAACTTTACCCAGCCATTCACACAAACACACACCCATGAGCACCTACTGTACATAATTCAGAATAATGACATACTCTAGTGCACAAGGAAAACCACACCCAATACCCTAACATTTCACAACAAATGGAACATTAATCAACAAAGTTGAAAAAAAAAATCATTTTGTAGAAATAAAAAGTATGCAATGACACAATATAATATGATGTGAAATGTTATGATGTGCTATGACATGATGTGATAGTATTGTGGGTCTTTGTCAAACTTAATAGACAAAGACTACAAAAAGCTGTTATTAAAAGCTTATGCAGACAAAGAAGGAATTGAAACATTTAAATGTTGAATGTTTTCAAGCCGCTGGCATAGGACAAAGAAGAAATACAGACCAACCAAGCGAAATGTCACTGCATACACAGTTCAGTTTCAAAAACCACAAAGCAATATAAAGCAATTTAAGCCCATCATACTTGAAAATAAACACGCACACACACACACACACACACACACACAATGAAAACAATGGCCCTCTCCCAAATGGCACCCTAATCACTCGCAGTCTTGCTACGAGTCCGTACTTTTGTGACGTAAAGCCACTTTGACTGTGAATCAGTGCGGCCTTGGCAAAAGTGCGCATCGAGGCCACATATCGACCGCAAAGGGGGAGCTCGCGAGCACCCTTCTGAAACCTAAAATGACAAATGGGACTCCCCACGGTCTCATGGACTAAACGGACACGTGCACGCGGCAGCCATTGTAAGTCCACAAGACCGAAAGTGCATAATTATGAAGTGTGTCATTTGGGACAGGGCCTATAATTGATATCTTTTTATAGTTTAAATAAATGTAGCTTCATTGTTAATTTAGTTTTAGTTGCTCTGCAAATATATTGAAGAGTAACAACTATAAATTATGCATAATTACATGCAACTAACCCCAACCGTATTCCTTACCCTATAGTAAATACATGTAGTCAATTAATATTACTTAGTACTTAATGTATAATAACACTGTAACAAAGACAGTGTCTTACAGGTTCTGAAAAAAAAAATTTACATTAAAAAATAATGTCATACATACAGGTTCTGATTTTTTTAAAATTCCATTAATTTTTGGCCTTGTTTTAAAGTTTAAAGTATTTAAAAAAGATTCCAAGTTAGAGCAAGGTTTCACATCCACGCTATCGTCTCTGTTGCCTATTCTTTCTGTACATCAGATTTCATCAAAGCATAACTGCACTTGTATTTTTTTCTTTTCGGCAGAATAATGCACTTCAGTTAAAAGTAAAAACAGCAAAAGATGCCAGCAGATAACTAGCTTTGGACACTTATATTAGCATATTTTAAAATATCCAACAATTGATCATAGGCTTATAAAGAGCAAAAATGCATTCAATGTCTCAAGTCAAGCCCTAAAGTATACACTGATTCTGTGCAGGCAGGAACTTAAACACACAATACTCACAAGCTTCTTTGAAGGAATAGTGCCCTAAATGAATGAAGAAAATAAAAAAGTACATGAATGACATGAAAAAATGAGTGTAATGAAAATTACAGGGTGGTCAAATTTGTGTTAAAAATGTATTAACCTGTGCATGAACCAGGACATCACTGAAGAGGATGAACCAGCTGGCAGAGAATCTTCCCGCGTTTTGTAACGTCAGAGCTTTATTGCTGCTCTCACAAACCAGACGACGAGATGGCTTACGCAGAGATTCCTGAGAAAGAAAAGATCAGGTAAAGAGAACTGCACACATGGAGACACATCACATGTGCATATCCTTCTGCCCAGCCACCAACAGGTTTGCACATAAACTAACCAGAAACATATCTGAAATGTATGTGGTCATATCTGCTGGCATTTAGCCCTGCAGCTTGCAGAGCAATTCAATTTCAATTAAAGGAAATAGTAAGTAGGTCAACTTAACCACATTATACAGGGGAAGTAATATACATTCACAAGTACTGCCTGCCAGGGTGTGAAATTAACACCAGCCAACAAGATGCTGGATTATTTTGTATTATTTTTCTTATTATTATTTGTTTTTGAAAACCATTCTCAGATTGATCTTTGACAAGAAATACTGTTGCTTAGTAATGATGACACATTTGGTATGGTAAGAATGAAAAGTTAATCTTATTAGCTATTTGTTTGGATCTTAGTAGATTGTTGCAGCTCAAATGCACAATGCAAGTACTCTCTTGACTCATGCTAATGAGGGTGTTTTCATTTTTGCTATATTTCTCAAAGCAAGAATTTTGTTATATACAGTATGTGAATGCTTGATGCATCAGCTGTTAGAAATTCATTCGTGAATTATTTTATTGTTTAATTAAAACATTTAAAATAGCTGCAGGTCAAATAAGCTAATTTTCCAACCGGACTGCAGTGTAAGACAGAAAGGTTTGTAATAAATTAACAAGTGAGACAGTGATACATTGGGAATCTAGCTAAAGGGTTAGATGTGCAGCAGGAATTTTATTAAGCATGTTCATTAGGTGCATCTTATCAAATTTGAATTAAGTGAACCAAATTCACTTCAGCTAGAAGATAAACACTATCGTTGAAAATAGGGATGCACCGAAATAAAATTCTTGGCCAAAGATGAAACTGAATATAATAAAACACTTACCTATTTGCCTTTTTTTTCATTTATTTAGCAAATTCTTCACCACCGCATAAATTTGATAAAATGCTTTTTACTATTTTGTCTTGCTTTTCAAAGAAAAAATAAATTACCTAACTAGAATTTACAAATTTTTACTGCTGAACATTTTTTTTTTTTAAAGAAAAGAAAAGAAAAGTAAAATAAAAACATTTTTATTTGGCCATATTTGTGCCTCCCTTCTTGAATAGCCTATTAGCCTATTCGTTTTTGCAGATGCACCCCTTCTAGACAATTCAGCAGAACAGTGTCTGCAAACGGCCATTTTTGGTCTTTCTCGGACAATGCTTCCACAATGCCGACATGTAAGCTGCATTTATAAAGTGTGCGTGCCTCTCACGCTACACTGGTTGCTATTTGATTGCGTCATCAAAAACATAAAATTGTTGTTTGGCAAAATTAATTCCGTCTTTTCACTTATTCGGTTGCCGAACATTCTGTGTATTCCTAGTTGAAAAGTTGGAGTTCAGCAAGAATGCATTAAATTCATCGATAATGTTACAAAAGATTTATACTTAAAATAAATGTTGTCTATTTATCAAAGAATCCTGAAAAAAGAATGCATCACAATTTCCACAAAAATACAGCAAAGCAGCCAAACTGTTTTCAAAATTAATAATAATAATAAGAAATGTATCTTGAGGAGAAAATGAGCATATTAGAATGATTTCTGAAGGATCATGTGACACTGAAGACCGGAGTAATGATGCTGAAAATTCAGCTTTGCCATCACAGGAATACATTTTTAACAAAAATATCTAAAATATATTTAAAAAAAAGAAGACAGTCATTTTAAATTCTAGTAATATTTCACAATAGCACTGTAATATTTCACAATATCACTGTTTAATTATATTTTTGATAAAATAAATGCAGCCTTGGTGAGAGACTTCTTCCAAAAACATTTAGAAAAATCTTACCGACCCCAGAATTTGTTTTTACAACAAAAACAGCAGCTATATGATCTGTGCAGTGACAGGCGGACATGTACTATTGCACATCATAGCTGTTTCCAATCAGAAGCCAGGGCTGTAGCTATCTGCTTTATAATTATAATACAGTTAAGAGACTGCAACATAAGTCCATAATTCATATTCTGTACCATACCGAATTCTTTCCTTTGAAGTTCTTCCAGAAATTGAAAGTGGCCTCAGCATCCTTTCTCTGCTTGCTGACAAAGCGAGCTAAAGCTTCATATTTGGAGCAGCCATTTTGAATCCACTGGTATTCCTCAGTGTTCTAAACAATAAAAGATTAATGTCATGAATTTTCATGCCACTTTCATTCCATTTAAGAGCATAATGAGAAATGGATTATTTTCTTACCACTTCAAAGCAGTTGGCTAGTTTCAGAAGTAATCTGTTATACCTATGCAGGTGCTGTAAGGGCATGCAAAACAAGTTGACTAACAGTTCACAGGGTGATGGGTTCTTCTCCTTGGACTCTAGCAGAGACTGCATCAACTCCAGTTTCTTCCCAAATAATTCTCTGAAGAAACAGATCATGCATGAACAAAGAGTGATTGTACAACTAGAACCTCAGACAATTAAGGATGGCGTATATATTATCATGATATGTTAATGAGTACGCTGGCTCAGGTATGACAACGCACTGTGAGGGTTTCAGCAATGACTGGAATCCTCCCATAACAAGAAAGTTCCCCACTGGATCGCTGTACCTGAGGATGAAAATCATCTTTGGTGTTATTATGGAGATTTTAAAATATAAAAGATGCTGTTCTCTTTTTGAGTATGAATAGTATACTTGCTCTTTATAGGTGTCAATGAAAATGGCTGTGTTCTTGATCAAGACCAGTGTTTTGATCGCTTTGCCTCGCTGCAGGAAGTTGGTGAGGGATGCTGAGTGCTGTCCTGTCAGATGGCAAAGCTTGCTGAAACTACCAGCCATCTCTTGAAACAGCAACATGGAGGACTGACCCAGAGACGAGCCCAAACTAGCTACATTATGACAGAGCAGATACCATCAATATCCAATTATAAAACCCAATAACAATCCACAAGATCGAAACGAAAATTGCAATGAGTAAAAAAGAATCCGTTACATACCACGAGCTAGCAGGGGGCTCAGGATTTGGCTCTTCACCTTGCTGAGGATGCAGTAGAACTTCCTCTCTGCCGAAGCAAGCTCGTGGACTGTCGCTATGAAACCCATTGCGTTCTGATCGGCCAAAGCCAAACAATTCAGTCCTCCCCCAAACACTTTGCTCACATAACCAATCTTCACAAAGGAAACAGCAAAATTAGAATAAATTGCTGCTTTACATTAAACAATTAATCACAAACATTAAAACTAACACAATTACCTTCCAGTAATAGTATACATATCAACCAATCACTGATACTTGCTAGCAAAATTATGTATTCAAGTGCAATTTATATATTTTTTTTATAATATGTACTGTGTATATATATATAGATATATATAGGGCAAGATTAACTAAACAGGGCAAATCAGCATGAGAGCACAGTTCCAAAAAAGCGCAGATGGGAGTGGAAATTTCTGCATGCATGCTTACTAACGATGCGCAAATTAGCGTCTGGTTTAAGAGATGCTGTTTTTGGGCTTTAAATAATGGCGCAAATAACAGTAAATTGACTAGCGCAAACCTTAGTAAATCACCTTGCGTGATTCATTTAAATACTCTCCTGCCATACATTTTTTGTCTGAAAGGAAAACTCCCACAAATGCAAATGCAATAAGGTCAGCTGCAAAAAGAGCTGTCCACACCTTTTCTGCGTTAATTTTTCACTGTGCGTCTTTAGTAAATCCTGACAGTAGTTTTTTAATGCCTAAAGAAGGTTTGGACTTGCACAAGCTGTTAGTAAATTGGGCCCATAGTGTCTTGTGGAATGTATATTTTGTTTTATCACATTGTGTTATTATTATGTATTGCATTTTTTATCATTAATAATAAATAAAAAAACTTCTTCTATGTCGCTGATTTTGTATTGTAATGATGTACTGTATGTATAACAATATTCACTGAAGAAGAATAGAATCAACTCATTTAAGAGTTTATTGTCATTTTACTAAGAGCCTATCCGCAGCAAAAACTGTTATAACAGTGTATACGAACATTCATGCAGAAGGGCAGAAGGGTGGGCGTCTGGGTGTAGGTCCCAGAGAGGGGATGAGCCCTGTCAGTGTTCTCCAGCACCTGCTCTCCGCTATAGTAGAGAATGGGCTGATAACAGTCTCCATCAGCCAGCAGCAAAGTGTGCGTTTGCCCTGCTGCCACGTCCCACACACGGATACTGTCAGAGATCTATCGAAACATGCACAACTGCACATTCATTTTTATACAAAGAAAGGAATGCCTTAAAAGGGAAGGTTTGCAGAAAAGGTGACTGCACATCATGAAAAAATTAAAGGATGTATACCATGGTGAGATTAGGAACTGTGCAGGGAGCATTCATATGACCCAGCTGCCCAAATTTGTCACTTCCCCAGGAATAAACCTGTGAGAGAGGAGAAATACACACTGATTGTTATTAAGCAAAGGTGAAAAACAAACTGTGTAGGGATCTAGAAAATCAAGATCCTTTTAAAAATATAAACAGACAAATAATTAATTAATCATTTTAAACTAGTGTTGTTATTGTAAACTAATCATTTTCAGTAATTTAAATAAAAATGAAATATAAACATCAGATGAAAAACTTGAACTTTGAAAATTTGAAATGTTGCCTTGGAAAGTAACTGAAATGAGTACTAAAATTTCTAAAACCTAAAAAATTTAATTAAAGCTATAAAGAAATATTTAAAAATATTAATAATAAAAATTACAAAAAAATATAAAATTACAAAAATAGTACTAAAATATAAAAAACTACTTCAAAATACTATAGTACTATATATATATATATAAAATACAAAAATGACACTGGTTTAAATAAAAAAAGACCTTCCAAAAGCACCAAGGTGTTTAAGCATATGCAACTTTATTGTATTTAACAGCCAAATTCTACACTATCCAGCACCTTCTACACTGATGTACTACACTGTCCACAAAATTGAAGCAACTCCACCAATAACAGAAGTCGCTGTTATCATAACAATGGCAATGACAAGCAGGATTGTGTTGACGATCTGAAAGCTGGTAAGGTAACGTTAGCTAGTAGCTACCAACGTAAAGTTTGTATAAAGCAAGATTTCAAATTACATTAAAATTCGCAATGCTTTATGGGATAAAAAGTAATAGATATACAGTCTTCTACCTTGCATTTTTTTCATGTATATACATTTTTGCTATGAATCAAACATTAGGTTCGGTTCAATGCTTACAACTCTTTGGAAAGAATTCTGCAGAATCAAATGGAGAAATATTCTGAAGGCCCTCCTTACCTGACACTGAGCTGTCAGCGCCAAGGAGTGATTTGCTCCAGCTGTGATCTTGACAACTTCCTTTTTACTCAAACTCTTAATGCAGAGAGGCTGTAACCTGCAAGGAGAAAACAAAAACGTTTCCAGTCATGCACTGTGGTCAAAGAAACTAACAGTTAAACATAAACAAGACACTTATGTGTTTATGAGGGCTCTATTGTACCTGGGCAAATAGTCTCCATGACCTAGCTGACCTTCCTGGCCCCTCCCCCAACTCCACACCTCAGTGTAGAGGGAAGGAAGGAGATTTCTGGATTCTGAGGTAGAAGTTGTTGTCACTGCACCCACTACAGCTCTCAAATTGTTGGTTCGATGACTGTCAGAAGGCGACACTGCAATTCAACAAAACAGTGTAATACAAATGTTATTAAATAAGTCAAATTTCTACAAGAAGTTCTTTTAAGGGTTAGTTCAACATGAGGGTGAGTAAATATGACAGATTGTTTATTTTGGGGTCAACTGTCTCTTTAAAGTAACTTTAATAATTTCAAGAGTTTCAACAGTGGTCTTCTACGATTAACATGGATGCAGCATCATGCAAAATAAAAGCTTTCAGTAACTGATGCCACTGTAGAAATACCCTGTGTGCAGTCAGCCATGACTCCTTTCTTTTGCAAGCCATAAAAGGGGGGTTCCATAAAGTAAGTAGTATTCGACAGGACATGCTTTACTATGTTGGCTGGCCTCAACAATAAGCTTGGGCTGCTGAGACAGATTTTCAGGCCTTTTAGGCCAGTGCTGCATTGCAACTGAAATTTTTTAATTAATTGTTATGCCTTGCAAATTTAAACTGTCACCAAAAATTATCAATTATATATATATATATATATATATATATATATATATATATATATATATATATATATATATATATATATATATATATATAATGTATCATTTTTTGGTGATGATTAGCTAGTAAAAATGCTGGCCTGATGAAATTCTTAGTGAAAAGTGAAATTCTAAATGAATGGCCCAACAGTTGGGCCATCAGAAAAAAAGCCCTGATTGGTTGATTAAGACAACGAATTTTATAGCGACTTTTTAAACCAAATAATCAGTAAGTAATTAATCCAATTACTAACAGTTTATTGAGCCATTAGTTAAAGGCTCAATCAAACTGAAAAGCCTTCAAATAAACACCTCACTCGATCCGACTGAGCTCAATGCCTCAATCCAAAGGAAATTTTGATCAGATTCGAAGAGGTGGTGCAGACCTGAAATAATCTGATCAATAGAAAAAAGTGAGCATGTAAATGCTTGAATCTGAATATTCGGATTCCAAAATACGGTACACACATTAGGAGTTGACTAGCGTGAACCTCGAGCTGAGACTCGAACGTGGGTTGCCTTGTGCACAGCTATGGCATATGACACAGCGCTGCCCACAAGGCTTGCTCCTACATAACAGCTTATTTTTATCAGTTATTTTGTCTTCGGGTCATTATATTCCTCTCAGATTTCTGATCATTCTAAATCAAATACAGATAAAATAGCAGAGTAAAGATTACATTTATATGAATGCATTAGTGAGAGAGTGATTGCGTGTGAATTAATTCTACCTTGCAGCGTCTCTCTAGTAATAGTGAAGCTGTGGGATTTAGTTACTAAGAAATATATGCTAGAACTTTTCAGTTTCTAAGCTACTGTATTGATAAATCACAGAACAGTTTTGACAATACATTTCTGTGCTACTGAAAGTTTCTGTGTGCGTGCAATCCACGTGTGATGTGCAAGCTACTCTGTGTGTGTGTGTGTGTGTGTGTGTGTGTGTGTGTGTGTGTGTGTGTGTGCGGTACAATGCAGCAGCACATTAGTTTAGAACAATGTTTAACTTACGTGTGCAATAAGCTGTTTAAAACGTGTATTCTCCTGATCAATTTTGAGCATCCAGATGGTATAATCAAACATGTCTTGTGGAGCGCTCTCGGAGTATGCATTTACTTGTCATTTTAAATGTTTGGAAAGGGAGTGTAAAAGTGGACTTCAAAGATTTCTTATCCCTCTATAGGCCATGATCAGTGACTAGTTGACATCATGCTTAAAGCGTCATGACAGATCATTAAAGTCGACTAGTTAACTAGTCTGTGCAACCCCTAATACACATGCACAGTGATGATGTTTACATATGATTATGAACATGCGTATGTTTGATTACATCTTACATCTTACAAACTAGTCAGTTTAGGAGACTGAATATTTACTAGCCTAAATATTTCATAAAAAGCTCTTCTGACATATTGGAATACATATAATGCACATGTAAACTTATATGTGAATGTAATGTTTAGAGTTTATATAAACAGAACTTTCTGATTATGAATTCGAACTGCATTCATTTGGATTGATGGAAATTAGTGCATGTAAACATACTTATTGTAGAATAAATCAAATGGTATAGCCACTGATATAACATTTTATAAAAACATGTTTTAAAAAAGCCATGAGGTTTACCTGGAGAGAAACCAGGTAAAGACCCTCTGCGATCTTGTGCTTCAGTGTCCTCTAATGTGATGTCCATAAGACTGGTGCTCTTCTTACTTTGCAGAGAATTGGCTGGACAGAAGTCCATTCCAGCAGTGTCTCGGCCCTCCTCACAGGACTCAAATAAACATCCACTGCTGATTAAAAGGTCACTGATGCAAATGCCTCCATCCACACTTGAGTGTTGTGAAGAATCATCAGAAGTGGAATCCAATGTTGGTAATAATAAATTGAGAGAGTGTTTCCGGTCTGTGACAGTATCTGATGCACTGCGTTGTCTGACAGAAGCTGTGATCCTATCAGGTCTGCTCAGTGTCGGTGAAGAGGGACGTAATGTAAGCTCATCACTTTGGTCTGATCGGAAAGGACACGTGAGAGATGTCTGACGGCTCGGAGGATGGGAACCTCCTACTGAGGTGGCCTCGGCCTGCTCAGCGATGGTCTGGTCCGAAATCCTTTTGAGGTAGTCTTTCAGAGCCTGCTCATCAGGGTAGGGAGTGCTTTTGGTTCGTCGCAGACGTACATCCCCAACCTCAGATACAGCAAGGTCTAGTTGAGTCTCCTGGCTTGTGATATTTTGCTGAGATCCGAATGAGGATCCCTGGCCTGCACAAATGTTATTCGCGGTGAGTCGGGATACTTGGGAGTTGGGCGAGAAGTTTTTGGTTTTTGGTGTCCGAGCTGGAGAACATTGTCCTGATCTTTGACCTTGTTTAGCATCAGCCAGTTCCACTCCAAGTGGACAGTAATGCTCATCGGAAATAATAACATGGTCATCCTTTTTAGTCATGGTGAAAAGGCTCTGCTTACACTGCCCACATCTATCCCGAGTTTGCTGACTGGCCTCTGGGGAAGGAAGAAACTGAACCAGAGCCAGGCTGTGGAAGCCACCACAGGCAATCTGAATCACATCTCTTCCCACTAAATGCTCCACCTTCTGGGGCGTCCATACCGGGAATACGCTGGTAACCAGTCCCAGCTGGCAGCCACTTCCCCAGGCCCACACCTCATGCTTTCTTGACAGGGCCAGAGTGTGCTGCGCTCCGCAGGCCACGTTTAGGACTTGGACCAGTTGCGGAGGATGGGTCTCACCATCCACCACACTGACGGGAGTGGGATTAGGTACCTGGTCCATTCCAGAGATGCCACACTGGCCGTGGGAGTTCTCGCCCCACATGTGGACGAGGCCATCCACTGTTACAGCAGAAGAGTGATAGCTGCCCGCCGACACGGAGATCACATGCTGTTCCTTCAGTGCGCTCTCTAAAACAGGGCCGGCAGGCTGAGAACTGACTCGTTTCCACGGCTGCTCGCCAAAACTATACACTTGCCCATCTGAGGAAGGAATACGTTTGACAATTAGACCGTGTCCAAAAGATTTCATGAGAAATCTCTTTATCTCTATCTATCCACAATTTTCCAAAAGAAAATTGGCATAGGTATTTAAGAATACTTTTCTTCTAACTTTCAAAATCCAGAGAACGTCCTTCAGACTCCTAAAAGTGCTAGAAATGTAGTGTAACCAAGCAGTTAAAATGGCTTGAAATTATTATTCCCGCAGAAAACAATTACATGTTTAAGAGAGTGGAAAACAGCCATGGAATTTTTAAATATTACTGATTTATCACCATCAAAAACTACAGTACTGTAGTATACAGTAAACGAATCTCAGTAGAGTAAAATAAATGATGAATATAATATATATATATATATATATATATATATATATATATATATATATATATATATATATACACACACACACACACACACACACACGTATATGTGTGTGTGTGTGTATGTATGTGAAATTTATCCTATGAAATATGATAATAGTTGCGGTCATAAGTTCATTTTGCACTGTCCTTCAGAAACTAAATAAAATACTTGCATGTTTCCCAGAAAACAAAATAAGAAGCCTATAATTTACTCTGATCATTGTATTCAAAAAGTTTTCTCTTATTGCATTGTGTTGCTTTATTGAGCATCAGTCAGAAAGTTAGTCAGGGAGAGGAAGTTAGTTGATGAAATATTACAAGGACACATGAATTATTGAAAAATAATAGGCCTATGTGCACGACCATGGATAAATCATTTATAATAAATACTACAATATTACATTATAAAAAATAAGTTTAAATTTAATTTCATGGTACTTTAAATGCTCAGGACAAACAAAGGACTCTTTATTAAACTTTTAAATGGGACGTTTGTATAGATTTAGTTATTCTTTTGGTCTTGTGGACTATCTGCTATGTGAAATAGCTTAGGCAAGTACTAAATAAAAACAACAAGCAATTTTTATGATTTTGTTCAAATGATTAGCATTTTGCAGATTCTGCAAAGTGCGTGTAAACTTATGACCACAACTGTATGTAACTCGTCGTTTCATTCTCATTCCAAGAGAGATCTGACCTTCTGTCAGCAGAAGTCCATGTAAATTCCCCAGGGCAGCATGAAGCACAGGCCTGGACAGAAGCAGTCTCTCTGGGGTCACACCGCAGAAATAGCCCTGCCATCTGTAGAGCACACCTTTCTCTCTAGAGCCCTCATCTTCTCCAGAGCTGGAACGAACAAACGAACAACAAACGCATTCGTTTTTAAATGTGTAGGCTATGTAAAGAGGTCAACATCTTTCAAAAATCAATTTTGTGTTCAACTGTGTGGAAAAATAACAGCATACGTGTTTACGTCACGAGGGAGAACAAGTGATGACAGAAATTTAATTTTAGATGAACTTTTCTTCAAAAAGTGACACTTTATAAGTAACATACATTAGTAACGTTAACATTACGCACCTGCTCTGTTCCTCCATCAGCATTATTTAATCCATTATTTTAGACGGTGTGAAGGCCACTCCAGTAACTAAATTCATATCAAATGGTGAATTAAACGGACTTTACAAGCGGAATTTGCTGACACAAACGTCCTCACTCACGCATTTACTGACTCGAAATCACATTGAAACCGCCCTGCAGAGCCAAAAAAAAAAACATAGTAGTTACGCTCGATTAAGTTCAATAAGTCTATTCACAAAACTTTGCACTGTATTTTTCGTGAAATGTGTGACATTCTGCAGAAGTTTAAGGGAGAATCGCTGTCGGCTTTTGATATCTGAAAGTAAGTGAAAGCTCGCGACTGAAGTTGACAGCTCTGAAGTTTGTTTTGGGTATGGAAAGCGCGGAGGGTCAAAAGAGTTTCAATGTTTAGATTTACGTAACGCGGATGTTTGCTGAAAATCCTCTAAAACTCTGATCAAATTTCTTTAACTTTAGTAATGCAACTGTGAAAATAGTTACTGGGAATAAAGTGCCCACTAAAGTGCTTTTAAATCTACCATTGTATATATTGTATTTACATGTAGGCTAAATGATAAAGTCCATATCTAAAAATAGGCCTAGCCTATATTTATATAAATATAAAATGTATATAGGCCTAAACATTTTTTAATTATCATGTAAATCTAATTTCTCACGTTTTTCATTTATCTTTATCCTTTAACTCTGTAAGGCCTTTACCTGTATCTGTATATCCGTACCTTTACTTGTCTCTTTACCTATCTTTGACACGGTAAAGCCCGACATATGAAATAATAGTCAGAAATATATTTTTTAAATAAGAGCAACGTATTTTACATAATCTTTTAAAAAAAAGTTTGTATATGTGTCTTTTCTCGAGTTTCGTATTTTATACATCAGCTCATATATTTTGATATGGTAAGAAAATGGAGGAAAAAACACCTGGTGAATTTCTGATGTAGGCTAATGTGAATCAATGTAAATCTATAACAGTATAGCACTACTTACATAAAATCCATATAAATATCAGTTAAGTTGTCAATATCTCCCAATGATATGTCTTATAAGATCATATTTAAATAGTTTTATGATCAAAGCTCTGTAGTTTTAACTTTTCCAAACATAATGCAGTGCAATACAATGACAATGAGAGACATGAACAATCTTCTAAAGCCTCATGTATACCATATTTGATACTAACATTTTAACATGATTTAAAAAAAAAAAAAAAAAAAAATATGTATGGATAATTAAGTAAACCTAAGTTGCTTCCATAAGTGTTCATCTTGAAATATTGCTAGCAATATAAAAGTTATTCTTATATTTACTTGATATAAATCCGTAAAGATTTCAGCAAAAAGACATGAGTACCGTACCGGGACCTGGAGGGGGATGCTCTTAGAATGATAAAGGCCTTTTACTTGCTAAAGATAATAAAAGAGGCATGTATTAGATTGTGTACAACAAGTTTTTCAGCAAAGGTTTTTCTTTATCATGCATGTTGATCACTTAAAGGCCTTTGAGATTTGCATGATAGAGTATAGAGTTCAGACATTTTCTTTATCCTTCCTTGTCTACAACATTTAACATATTCATGTACATTTTACATTTTATCAATGAGACCCTGTGTTAAAATACAGTTCATCTTATCCTCATGAATGGCACCAGATCTGCCAGTTCTTGCTGTGAGATGTTACTCCACTCTTCCACCAAGGCACTTGAAAGATCTCAAACACGTCTGGGGGGACATATGGTCACATGTGGTTTGGCACTACAAGGACGATGTCCTTCTTTTCTCCCTGTAGCACAGGGAGAAAAGAAGGCATTTTAGGCATTTAGGCAAAATGTCTTAGGCATTTTACATTATGGATATTGTAGTTTATTGCTCTGTTCACATCTCCTGTCCTCATGAGTGAAGCCTCCTGCAGCAGGTCTATAGCATGTTCACACAGGTGATCAGGGACCCTGGACATCTTTCTCCTGGTGTTTTTCAGAGTCAGTAGAAAGGTCTCTTTAGTGTCTTATAACTTATTGTAACTGTGACCTTAATTGTGTGCCACCTGTAAACTGTTACACTCATGGGCAAAAAATGGGCCAAGCTCAAACTTTTAAGTGTCTAAACCACAAATTATTGGTCAGGAAATATAGCAAAATTTCTCAGAAAAACATCAAAGACTGAGAATGAAGTTTTTGGCAGAATATGGGAAGTTGTGTGTGTGAAGTGATGAATCACAATGAAACACGAGTTGCATGGTCATGCTCCAGAGCGGTGTCTTCACAAATCTGCTGAGGAATATTACAATAAATGCATCTCTACCACAGTGAAGCATGGATGAAGATGATATTGTGTGGGAGGCTTTTTAGCTGCTGGGATTGATAAGCTACTTTACTGTGAAAAGTCATTTAATGCTTTGGAGTACAGAATAATATTGCAGAATGGCTTGTTTGCCACAATGAAAGTTGTCATCTAAAGAAGAATGGTCCAACTGCAAAGGCAACCAAGAAGTGGCTTGAGAACAAGTCCATCATGTTTGGGCCTGGTCGGAGTCCAGACACTTGAGCCCTATAGTGAATATTTGGTCATATTAAACTCAAACGAACTGGGAGACATTTTTCAATGACATTTTTTAACATTGAGTGGACCATCACTGACTCTTCTTCCTGTAAAAAGCTGTCTGCAAGTCTGCTTTATCTACAGTGTTTGTGCAATTCTTGCTAATTTCCTGACTAGTGATTTGTGATTAAAATGGTTAAGACCATTAAAATGGTAAATGGACTGCATTTATATAGCGCCTTCACAGACCCAATGGCCACCAAATCTTATCTTATCTTTAAAATACTAAATCCTTTTGATGAGTTTACTTTAGAGAATCGATAGCATAATATTAAAAAGTTTGGAAACTGCAATTAGTTTCACTAACCAGCAGGGGGCACAACAATACTACTGGTATATTCACAATAGCTGTTCACAATTCCCAACATCAAAGTTGATCATGACCTATCCTGTAATGGCTTCATGGCTAATAAAGTTCCTCTGTGATTTTGTTGGTCAAAAGGCGTAGCACCTCACTTGAAATTGTGATATGGTTCTCCACACAATGCTAAAACCTACTTTGTGTCATGACTTCTAAATGACCTCAGTTTTTGCTCAACAAACCAAAAAAAAAAAAAAAAAAAAAAAAGTAACGATCTGTCTCATAGAACAAGACTCAGACAACCGCACTGTGAAAAACCAATGTCACATAAAAGTTGGCTCGGAGGAGGAAAAAAGGTCAACAGCAAGTAACATAAAATAGAAAACTGTAAAACGTCTTGGGTTTGGGCAGGAGAAACCACTAGTAGTAAAAAAAAAGCCAGCAAAGGATTGGCAGGTATAAGATATCTCTGCAGGACACCCGCAGGAGCCCAGACTCTCACACGCACACCCTCCACATCTCCTCCACGAAGCTCTCCTTCGTGATCTCGGCTTGTTTTCGCTTTTAGTGTTTTCTATATAAAACACACAGCTTTGCCCTGTGGAACTTGGCCCTGCATTTTAGTATGTGTGGTCATAAACACTAACACGAAATGGTGGGAGAAGAAAGACGTGTGTGTGAGAGAGAGAGAGAGAGAGAGAGAGAGAGAGAGAGAGAGAGAGAGAGAGAGAGAGAGAGAGAGAGAGAGAGAGAGAGAGAGAGAGAGAGAGAGGGCAAAGTTGAACTTCACATCACATTCATCCTGGTTCTGTAAGTGAACCCATCAGCCTGTGTAAAGACTCATGCATGTGTAATGGTCACCTTTTCTGTTTGGACCAATTAGTTAAGTCTGTCTGTCACTCTCAGCATGTGTCAGGCCTTGTTTGACCTCTGCATCTGTTCTGTTTCAGGCTGTGAATGGAGATATAAGGAGAATTAGTTAATTCATTGATTTAACAAGCATTGGATGAGAATTTTAGGAATGTTTCACACTCATTGCCAAACATTTCTACTATACAAGTGTTGTAAAAAAAACCAACAACTTTAAAGTCACCATGAAATCAAAATTGACAATAAGGGTTTTTTTAATGGAACTTTGCAGTATTTATTATAAATGATTTATCCATGCACATATATATTTTTTAAATTAATGTGCCCATATAATATTTAATCAAAATAACGTCCTTTACCTCTTGTAATGACATCTCTTATCTTCTCTGATGACGTGTTTTACTGGCGTGATGGCGGATCAACCTGTCACTCACATGACATCACAGCAGCAAACCACAATCATCCAATCAATTTCCAATAGATAAAATCAAGTCCTGCCCTACATTTTTTTCTTGTTGGAGAAGCCGTTTCATTCATATGTATGTCACATAAACGACAATCGCTTCAATTTCATGCTGACTTTATATAATTACATATATATAGTTCACTGCTGCACTATTAATAAATAATATTAAAAAGATTCCTGGTTTCAGTCAATATTTTTTATCTGTTTTTTTCCAGTTAAATTTTTTTTTACATACAGTCCATTTACCTGAAAAAAGCCTAAGATAATAAGACTTATTTTCAGAAAATACATCTTTAAATTCATCTTGAAAAAAAGTTTGTTTTATTGAGAAAATTCAAACAATGACTTTCTGATCTTTTCTGACTTGTTTTCCAGTAAAAAATAATCTAAACATTGTTAAAAAACTAGATGAATTTACTCAGGAGGAACACTGTATAAGATATTAAAGGGTTAGTTCACCCAAACATGAAAATTAAGTCATTAATTTCGACGCACCAGACGCATGCGCGAGAATTGCGATCTCCTTCAACTACTTCAGTTAAGTTCTCGCGCATGCGCGTCGTGGAAATCTCTTGAAGTCTCGTTTCAGGCCTACAAGGAAGAAAAGGAATAGTCGAATAAAGTCGTTATTTTTGTTTGTTTTTTCGCACACAAAGTATTCTCGTCGCTTGATAAACTTATAGTTGAGCCACTGTTGCGACATGGAATATTTAAACATTTTCTTCATTGACTTTCTGGGACGTCAGGATTCATTCCCTTAGGGAGCCTATGGAGGAGTGATCCAGCTGTCACATTTAATCAAAAATATCTTCATTTGTGTTCCGAAGACGAACGAAGGCCTTACGGGGTTGGTACAGCATGGGGGTGAGTAATTAATGACTTAATTTTCATTTTTGGGTGAACTAACCCTTTAATGACTTTCTGGGCCGTCAAGTTTCATTCCCTTAGGCAGCCTATGGAGGAGTGATCAACCTCTCAGATTTAATCATAAATATCTTCATTTGTGTTCCGAAGACGAACGAAGGTCTTACGGGGTTGGTACAGCATGGGGGTGAGTAATTAATGACTTAATTTTCATTTTTGGGTGAACTAACCCTTTAAGACTTTATAAAATGATTTATCAATAAAATAAAAGTATAGCCCTAATTCAAGACAAATCTTATTTTACATATTTGCTCAAGTAAAAAAAAAAAATATATATATATATTTTACAGCAATTCTAGACATAAATTCTAATTAAGAAAAATATTTTCACATTTGACTGTTGCATTGTCTAACGGATTTGGGGATAGTAGATCCCTCCTGTGATTTTAAATGTTTAACTGTTGCTTTATGCTGTGACTCTTGCAACCATTCATCAGCTATATTAAGTCACTAAGTGTCTGACGTCATGCTCTCCTACAGCTTTTTTCTGTCCTTTATTCCATCAGCATGTGGTTCTAATACAGCCCCTGTAACAGGGCTCATCTGCAGCTGGTCTCCTGTGCTGTGTGATCATCTGTGTGGGAACAGAATGTGTGTTCAATGTGTTTCAGCATTAATGGCTGAGTGTGAGCTGCAATAAACTCATGCACTGACTGTGGTCCAATCTAACAAAGACCTGAGCCAGTGACCTTGCATGAGCCAAATAAAGCACTTAACCAGTACTGAAGCCCACCTGCGCTGTTTCGTGTATATTTACTGGTACTCTTTTGATGAGACTTCAGTTTCGCTACATTTCCAGTTTCAGAGAGCTAGATGAAAATAATGGCGCACTGAGGAGACGAGTGATATAACAACACCGGAGAAACTTCACATTCTCTCTAACAGGAAGCAGCTGTGGTTCATCAAGGAGGTTTTTGACAATAGATCCAGGACATGACTGCAGTGACCAAGATACTCGCTCTCAAAAAACCTGGAATTTTTGTTAACTTTTAACACTGCCCTGCTGAACAGACTCTCAAGCCTATATAATTCTCCATGCTGGCTATTGCTGGTTTAGCTGGTAAACCTCAAAAACTATGTGGTTTACCAGCCTAAAAACAATGCAATCAGGTTAATGTATGTTACGTGTAACACTTTTTGAGCAGACAGGGAGTGTTGTAATACTACTTCAATCTCAAACGTTGAATCTCTTCATTTCCTTTTTTTCTTTTCTTTTTTTTTTACAAAAAAATGCACAAAAGGGGACAATGTAGCACATACATTCATACAGTTTTTTTATCTTATGTATTTGTTCAATTTTTCTATTTCATTTTTACTATTTTCATTTAAAGTGCTTAAAGTGACCATGAAATCAAAACTGACAATTCTTATTTTTTATGGAATACTGCAGTATTTATTATAAATGATTTATCTGTGTACATCATCACACAAATCATTAGCTTTAATCTTCTCCTTCCTCTTGCCTTATCTTCTCTTCTCTGATGACGTGCAAAAAACTGATATTAAAACAAAAAGTGTTATAATCATCCCTGCTGAAAGACCAACAGGGTGATAACCAAAGTGTTGAAATTTGACACAAGTCCATGCATTTCATTTTTTATTTTGTTCTATTTGTTGGGACAAATGTGTCCCAGGACAAGAGACAACAGTCTTGGTCTGCTTGCTCTCGTTTTCAGAAATTTGGCCTTAGGATGACACAGACAAAAAGATTTCACATTACACGATGGACCAAAATCATTTGACAAATGACTAAAATACAGGCTTATTTACAAGGATCAAATACTTGGCATATTTATCACTACAAAAATTCTCTTGTGTGCAAAGCATTTAACAGCAGCATGATGCAATAACCACGGGAGACATCATTTCAACAAACGCTGCTCTAAGCAAATTGGTGAGTGATGCGCTGACCGCTCTGATCCTGCTCGTTTCCATCCTTCTGCAGGCTGAGGAAGCAGCTGGGCTGAGGTCTCTTTGGGGAACCATGGGGAAAGATCCAGGCCTCTACACCCATCACAGTCCTACAGCGGCAGCTCAGTGATCAAAGCCAGACATGTGGATTGGGTGTGATGGGCAGAGGGAAATGAGGTGGGTTGCACGGTGGTGATGGGGGTGGTTGATGTACTGCGTCAGGCCTTGAATTGAGAGGGGGTTTGTGGAGGAGAGCCGGTTGAGGGATGAGAGCATAGGGGTAGAGGGTGAAACAGGGGCCTCGGTGCAACACTGAGGGGACAAATGTGAGGACATGACTGTAGTATTAATTCCTTAATTAAACATGGTTTAAGACAAAGGAAAGAAATAGGTCTTTGCGTCTGTGTGCGTGTGTGTCTGTGTGTTTGAGAGAGACAGAGAGAGAGAGACACTTAAGTAACTGAGGCTAAGGGTGTTTATATGTGTGAGTTGAGCTCTGGTTGGGACACTTTTCCAACTTAGAAGAAATATTTCTAAGAACAAATATCGGAAGTTTACAGTTCAATTTGTTAAAATGAGTTAATGCATAAGTTATCATCAACTCAAAACAAACAACATATTTACAGGACTTTTCCACTGATGTTACCTTATAAATATACCATCATTGTTGATTAATGTTTGTTCATAACACATTAACTAAAGTTATTCCCGAGTCATATTAAAGATTTGTTCACATGATCCGTCACTACAAGGTGTGATTTTATTGGTTGTACAATCAAAGCTCGCTGCTGATTGGCTGCGAGATCGACTCTTCACGGGAGCAGAACAGATGAACTTCCCACATTATTCTCTTGATACGACCTAAAATATTAAAATGGTAACACGTTTCAATGAGGTTCCCTTAGTTAACATGAACTAACAATGAAAAATACTTCTAAAGCATTTATCTTATCTAAACCAAATCTTATTTAATGTTATTATTAAAATCAAAAGTTATCTTTTAAATATAATTTAATGGACCTGAGCTAGCATGAACTAACAATGAACAGTCAAAAAAGATGATTAAATACTGTTTCACATGTATTGCTTAATGCATTTACTAACGTTAAAGCTGCATTCCGTGACTTTTTTGGGTTAAAAATTATAAAAAATAAATTTTTGAGCAAGTACATAACCAGCCAGTGTTCAAAACTCTCTGCTTGCCTTAGCTCGATTCAAAGCGGTAAGCTTGTAATAATGTTTTTTATTCCAGCGGTACTGGTGGATTTCCGCGGGAGATTCGAGCATGTCTTTGTGTCATTACGTCACATCTGTACACATAAAGAAGGAGTCTCAGCTAGTATAAGCTATATTGCGTGTGAGGATGTTGGAGGTGGAGATTTATAGCCTTTTCTCACAGCACTTGATATAATTAAACTTATCAATTTGATGGCGGATCCAGAAAGGTTCAAACGACAATCACCAGTGACAACAGATTCACCCGCTGTAAAATGCAAAAGACTTCGTTCGGACTTCGGAGTGCCTAGAGAAAAAAAGAGACTGCAACCGGCCCATGCGAAAATTAGGATACATATCGGAAGGACATTACATGTAGTCACGCAATTGCTGACGTTGTTAACATTAACAATTTGAGAAGAAAGTATAATTTGTATGGTTTTATGATTCGTGATATGATAAGCAATCGTTAGATTTAATCAGTGCGATTTACTGCAATGCTTTTTTTCCTCTCAGTTGGTCAGAACAAAAGTGGATGTTTCTTACTTGTTCAGATGACATTTTCTGGTGAAAATTCTTATATTGGTCATACTTCCAAAAAGAATAATCTGTGATTCTGAATGACAGTATCCACACCGGCGCGGCGACTGACAGCCGCACACTCTCCTCAAAACATTGGATTCATCCGCGCTGTGCCGAGGCACAACTCACGTAAAGTTGATAATTCCGTGAATAACTGCAATTGCAGATTTCGAACAGAGATGGCGACAGAGAGGAAAAACTACAGACTGCAGCTTTAAAGGGGTCATGACATGGTTTTTTGTTTTGTTTTATTATGTTCCCTTATGTGCAATTATAGTATTACTATAGTTTTTTGTACAAAAAACTTTAAAAATGTAGTGATTTATGACCTTTTCCCACCCTGTTTCTCCCCCTCTGATTCAAACAGTCTGTTTTGGAGGTGTTTCCCCTTTAAGAGTTCAGTGTTAACGCCCATTGTTATGATTGGCTAACGTCAGTGCTGCTTATGCATAAATTATTAACGTTAATCATTTTGTATCACATATAGGCTACACAATTCTCCGCCACGTGAAACTTCGGTCTTCCGATCTTCTACCATCGTGTCAATTCTCAATTGATTTTGATTCATATGCGCGAGAGAGGGAGAGAGAGAGGGAGAGCAAGAGAGTTTGAAGGCGCGCGCGCGGCCGGGGCTCTCTCTCTCTCTCTCTCTCTCTCTCTCTCTCTCTCTCTCTCTCGTCGTTCTTTCAGTAACATGCGCTCTGTCACACTCATCATCTACATCACTCACCGAACAAATAAGGCTTTGGCGGGCTGCATATGCTGCAAATAAACTGCATCCAACTGCTTTCCCTGACGTCTGGATCGTTCGGCAGCATTCAAACATGTTGTTTGTCCACAACCGGGAACAGCACATCTGCGTGGCGTAAACAGACCCCCTCGCTGCACGTCAACGCATGCGATGATGTCAAATGAGGCGTAGTTGTCTTGCGCTGGAGGCGGTCATATGCAAACGACTGGTACGTCACTTCGTACCGTGACGTCACTAAGTTCAAAGGATCTAGAACGAGCTGTATTTAGAGCTTGATTAAATAAATGGTTCGTTTATAATGGGGAGGACGTCTTAAGCTATGAAACTTGCAGGAGGTTTTAAAGGTACAAAGACCTCTTAAATACCAAAATATCAAGGCAAATTTGGTTTCTCATGTCATGACCCCTAATGACACCTTGTTGTAAAGTGTTACCAATAACATGTGAACATGGTAACACATAGAGTCCAATTCTCACTATTGCTAGTATACTACAAGGATGTTGGCCGTTTATTAATACTTCTAAAGCACATATTAATGCCTTATTCTGCATGGCCATATTCTGCATCCCTTAATCCTACCTAATACCTAAACTTAACAACTACTTTACTAATAACCAGTCATTAGGAGTTTATTGAGGCAAAAGTCGTAGTATTTAGTTAATAGTGAGAACTGGACCCTAAAGTACAGTGTGACCATTAACATTAACCATCATATATAAATGCTATAAAGGTATTGTTCATTATTCAAGTTAACAAATGCATTAAAAATGTTAAAATACTTTACAGAGCTTGTAAAGTGTCATGTATTTTTTGAACTGGCAAGAAGTAAGTTCTTCATCAAATGCAGTACTTACTCTGACAGTATGCATTTACAGTGTTTACACATTTCGTGTTTACAACTCTATGCAGTAGTTGTTTCTGCACATTAACCTGATAGGATACATTGAAACATTACACATTACACCTTTAAGTAACACTACCGGCTTTTACATCTGTTTGTTTGAGCAGCCAAAACAACATTGACTTAATGCGGTGTGTTTGTCCAAACAGTGGAAGACGGACCTGCGATTTTGGAAGTGTTGAAGACTTGTTTGAAAACATTATTTGTTGCTATTCTTTTTGGTGCCAGGCATGGAAATTACACACTTTAAGAGTATATTGGGCACACTCTTGGAGGAAGGCAGAGGGATCGTCTCCTGACGAATTCTGACAGCCGTGCTGGACGACTCTGACTGTGGAGCCCTCACATGCCTGACCAGGAAATAAGAAACAGGTGCACAGATGAAAGAAGAGAATCTGCAGAGGGGCCCCGAAAAAGAGGCCTCAACCCTACCTCTCCTTCGCTCTTTTCCCCAACATACACACATCTCTCTGAAACACGGCTTTGTGAAATCACCTGTCATATATACTATGTCTCTCTCGCTGAGCTGACATGTAACCCGAGCACACCGAATGATGCCCCATAGTTTGGTCACTTTTTTTTATTGGAAGTTATTGGACTTCTCACCAATACAGAAGAACTTCCTGTATCCTGTTGCCTTCTACTACCTGCTTTGGGTACATTACTTTGTTTGATTCATGCCATATGTTCTCTGATTTTGACTGCTTGAGGCACAGTCATACTTCAGAGTTTAAATGATCCATACTAAATCAGCACTTCCTGTAAAGCCAGAGTTTCCTACCGTTCAGTCGTTAGGATATTGGTCAGGCTTTAGCCTTATCTCATCGGCCAGCTGTCGTGAATCACTGCCAGGAGCTCGATATGTCACCTTTTTAGTTCTGGTTGTGACATCACACAATCATAAATTGAATGTTGATATGATTCTATTACCAGTGGGTGAACCTTACAAAACCTATCAAGAACATGCACAGTTCATATTTCACTCAAAAAAGAAAAGGAAAAACAATACAAGCACATATTAACAAAAATCCAGACCGTGGCCATTGGTCTTCAGTGCACTGTAAAAAAAAAAAAAAAAATTCTTACAAGAGTAAGTTCCCTGGTTGCCTTAAAATATTGAGCTCATTGAAATAAACATTTTGAGTTAAAACAATGTAGGAGATTGACTTAATCAATAGAAACTCAAAATATGAGGTTATCTGAACTACATTAATTAATTACCTAAGTTGAATTGACAAAAGAAAGAATTTGTGATAAATCATGAAAATAATTTGTTACAGTGTACACAGTATGACTCTGTTAAAGACGCAGTCCGCCTCGCCCAGAAAAAGCACACAAGTTGTGAGAAATCAAGATTAACAAAAATGACAGACGATTGACGATTGATCCGTTATGTTCATCGTAACAATAAGTTATCGTGTTCACATCTGTCAACTGTCAGACAAACGAACTCAGTGAAGAAAGTACATATCTAGGCGTTGTGTTTCCTTGAAATACTGTATTACGGTTATGGCGATAATTTGAATATTTAAAAAATCATTAAAAGTAGAATTTTTTCTATTTTTTAATTAGCTTTTGTGATGATGTTTGAAATGTTATCTGGATATATTTTTGTGAGATAACCTCTCATCCCTTTTGAATGTGCTGTAATTGTTATGATGAGATGTAAATGATTTTGAGCAATGTAAGGTCTGCATGGTCTAAGTGTAAACCAGTAAAACACACCAAGGTTCCCTCAGAGAGGTTAAAAAAAGTTTTTCTGTTCTGTCCACCTCATTATTTTCACATTTGGAATGCACATCTGTGGTTGATGTGACTTTTAGACCTGATTAAAGCTGAGGTGGTATTAGCAGGTACTTCCCTTATGCTCCAGTGACCCGCAATGCTCGAGAATTCCATCCAAACTTGTAAACCTCCAGTCCAAACCCTCTTTTGCCTGAGTGCATGGGCTTTACGAGGTTGTCAGGTGGTGTGTGTGCTGTGTGAGAACAGTAATGTGCCAGCAGGGATTGAACCAAGTCCAGCAGGGAACGGTCTTCCTAAGGCCAGGCACAGGGCAGGCGACGAGTCACGAAGAGGAGAAGATGCCCTGCAAATGAAGAAAAATTGGCCTATTAGAGAAATGAATGTCTCAATGTCAAGCATTCAGTCATTAGTGGCTCTTTTTTATCCTGTGAACGTCTCGGTCTAATGCAAATATTGGTGAATATTGATCTTTCTAACTAACAGTTGTCTGAGAATTAAAATCATGGCAAATGTGCCTCTGCAGTAGCTTATAATTCATTCTAAATTCGTAGTTACTCAAAGTTTGCTTTAAAAAATGGCATCGGGCCTAACACGATTCAATGAAGACCGTTCACAGGATCAAAAACCTAATCAATCAATGAATTGAACTAAAGGTAAAAGTAGCTCATTTGTTACAGTCTTGCTGCTCAAATAAAGAGGCTGATTTTGGCAAAAAGTACACATGTACTCTCTTCTTTCAAGTACATTGAAAACACATGTCTGGAAGCTGATGAAAGGCACACTTTTTCTCCATAAATTGGCAGAGACTGTACATTCGCACACATATATAAATTAATGGACTAAGCATTGCAGTACTGTCATCAAGAACATTACTCTTATTTGGATAGCTGTATCGTGACCTTTCCAGCAACTGCGTATTTATGGGCCCTTCAAGATCCCTGGCCGCCGCAAGAACAAATGATGAAGATAAGCAAATGCGTGGCGTGCATTCATTCATTCCTCAGGCTCTCCTATGTTTACGACTGTCCAGACTAATGACAGCTATGCTGTTAACCAACTGCATCTCAGTTACACACCATAAATCAAGAAATTTGGTGCTGAGGAAAACACCTCCAGTCATATTCTAACAGCAAAGTATCATTAAAGACTGCGCTGTTGGACTCACGTCAGAGTTTAACTTGATTCCTCACAATTATTTACATATTAGTCCAACAACCCCAGCATATAATAAAGGCAGCCTCTCCTCACCCTTGACCAGAGCAAATTATATGTTTGTTGGGTAGTTTTTAAAAATGGCATTCATGAAAGATATTTCTTCAACAACCTTTACCGTACAGTTTTATAGCCCAACTGATATTATATCCTCTTTTATGCTGTCCTAAAACTTTCAAATGCAGCATTGAAGTTGCATCTGAATCAGCATATACACTATACAGTATGACCAAACATATGTGGACGCTTCCTACTGATTAACAATGGGCTATTTCAGTAATTCCAGTGAAAACTGATTTAAAAAAGCAGAGGTGTAAAGAGTGCCTGGCTTAGAGTATCAGATTTGACCAATATCCTTCAAAAAGGCCTCTTCAATATGGATAAATGAAATAATGTTAGGTAAAATTGAATAGTCAACGTCTACTTGCACTGGACGTGCTGGTTTCATTCTCATCACCGACTGCAGTCATGTCCTCATCTCATATATAAAACACCTGTGATTCACAACTAATGCACTCACATTCACGCAAGTACTCAGATGTAAAATTATTGCTCAGTTGTTGCTTTTCCTAAGCTCAGGAGACTTAGTTGTGATCCTCATATATCTCTCATTTTATTATCAAATGTCTCAGATGTTTCTCCTAAAATTCCTTAGGAGAAATAAAAGTAGAGACAAATGAGATGGATAATATCTGAGAGAAAATGAGTCAAAACTGAGAATGTGGTGAAAACTGAGACCATCTCTTTACTGTCTTAATCTAATCTCTTTCAAGTCCATATTTTAGGAATATTTTATTGTTCAGAGGTTTCTCTAAGTTCATGATACATAGTTGTTATCTCAATATCAACAGTGTCTCAGAAGTTTCTTCTAAAATGCCTTAGGAGAAATAAAAGACAAAACTAAGACATGAGAAATGGGCTATGAGAAAGACGGGAGATCTCTTTATTGTCTTGCTGTGATCTCTTTCAAGACTACATTATAAAAATGTTTTATTGCTCAGAGCAGAGGTTGGTATTTCTTTCTCTCTCTCTCTTTTTAAAATTACTATGTTTTTTTTTACATTTAATGGACAGGACCTTTAGCTGAAATCGTGCCGTCTGAGGTGCAGTTATTGCTTCGATGTCGATGTGCCGGATATGGCTCTGACAGAGGTTTCTCTAAGCTCAGGAAACTAGGTGGTGATTGTCTCATACAGTATGTCTTCAATTTTATTTTAACATGTTAACAACGTAAATGTGTAAATACTGAAACTGTCCTATAAATAGCATTATAACATTTTAGAATATCAAGGGTTATAGTTTAAATTTATCGTCAGTGACAATGCATGTATATTGTGTTTGATTGAAATGGTGTGGATGAATGAGATTGAAAACAACCCAGAAGGAAGAAAAATCAAAAATGAGATCTCTAACATCTCAAAAGTTTCTCCAAGACAGAAACGAGGTTACATTAACATCAAATAGAGACTTTTGCACGAGTCTCCTGCTTCTCACACTTGTCTCCTGAGACAAAAACTCTAAAACTCTTACAATGGTCTCCTTTAAAGTTTCAGAAAAGACCTCAACAACATCACACACTGTGTTCAGATTTTTCTGTTTAGAGACTGGATCTCTCACATTTGTCTTCTCTAAAGTTTCAGAAGAGACCTCAACTCAATTACAAACTAGTTTCAGAATATTGTCATTAGTTAGAGACTCTCACACTTGTCTGCTCTAAAGTTTAGAGAGATGAAAAAATAAATAAATTCAGAGCCTAGTGAAGTGTAGAATTACTCTTAATTGCCGGCATACAATACAGTGTATGGGCACATTATTTGTTCTTGGAAACAGGAATGTACCTGGTGCTTTTATCAAAACTGACAGAAGTCTTACAGTAAATGTAACCCTGGAGCTTTCTTTGCTGGAAGGCACATTGAATCCCTTATGACTCAATCTTTGACCAATTTGATTATTAATATATATTTAACCCGATCTCATGGCAATTCAAACATTTTTTGCTAAATCATACATATTTTACGAGTTTCCAAATATGTACGAAGCCCTGACCCCGCCCCTAAACCTACCCATCACTGGGGTTTAGACAAATCGTACAAATTCGTATGAATTAGCCAGCAAGTCACTCATACGAATTGGTCGTGAATATTATATGGTATAAATGCTTAAGTTCATATTGAGATCTCTTTTGAATTTAGGAGACAAATATGAGAGCTTCAGAGTCTCTAGCTAAGGAGAACAATCTGAGTAGAGTGTGATGTTGTTTAGATCTCTTCTGAACGTTAGAAGAGAGAAATATGAGATCTCCAGAGTCTGTTTAGTTGAAAAATCTTAGCATAATGTGTGATGTTTTTGAGATCTTGTCTGAAACTTAGGAGGAGACAAATATGAGACCATATGAGACCTGGGTCTTTAGTTTAGTCTTTAAGTTTTAAAATCTGAGCACAGTTGGTGATGTTATTGAGGCCTTTTCTACATTTTTAAAGGAGACCAATTTTAGAGTTGCGGTGTCTCGAGCTAAGGAAGCAAATATGAGCACAGTGTTTGATGTTGTTAGGTCTCTTCTGAAACTTTAGACGAGACAATGTGAGAGATCCAGTCTCTAGCTAAACAGAAAAATATGAGCACAGTGAGATGTTGTTAAGGACTCTTCTAAAACTTTAAAGGAGACAATTGTGAGAGTTTTAGAGTTTTTGTCTCAGGAGAAAGTTGCTCATATCTTAGATACTCAGTAAAACTACAAAGAAGCCAAAAAGAAACTTACGTACAGGAACTAATTACATTTACTCAAATACTTTACACCGCTGTGATCAATACTGACTGTTTTATACTGCTTTTACATCATGTCCAAACCAGACACTAGAAGCAATTAAAGCTAACTCTTAACCAAACCCAAAGTGAAATCACATTAGTCCAGAAATCAGCTCAACATGTTTGAATGAAATTTGAATAAAAATAATGAATATAATATAATACTTATAATAAATATAATTATTTTCAAAATAAAAACAGAACACGAAATTATAAATTAGCATTCGGTATGGAATACTTGTCACACTCTAAAATGTAAACTGTTGTGACAGAATGTTGGGAGTGGGGTATTTTGAAATTGTGCAGACTGGAACAAATATATATATATATTTTTTAAATCATGGCTTACTAGAATTATTTATTTTTTTTTTATTAAAAATGAATGATTTGAATGCCACATTGGTGTTTTTGTGGCCCTTATCTCTCTCTCTCTCTCTCTCTCTCTCTCTCTCTCTCTCTCTCTCTCTCTCTCTCTACTATATTTGAGCTTAGCCAATCACCTGTTTCTAATCTTTCTTTTCCTTTTTTCTTTTTTTTGGATCAGTGTAGCATCAGGACTGGAATTGAGAACCACTGCTTGATTTGCGTGTTCAGGCGTATTTCTGCAGGTAAGTGGATCTTGAGGGCCAGAGTTGGCCACCCCTGCTTTAGTCTACTCCAGTCCAATACATTTTCTTGAAGCTCAGGGGCAGGTTGCACCAGCTGTGCATAAGCTACAACTTAGCCTAGTTTTGATGTAAATGGGCACTAAGTTACAACTTACGCATTATTAAATATTTTTGCACCATTACACTTAGCTGAAGTGCAACTACGTAAAAACTAAATATTTATGGAAGCCTCCGATCAGGAGCAACGGTTGGGATAAAATAGCAGACTGACTGAACTGCATCAACAAGCTTGTGTTTTACTCAACAGACTTCAAGTCTTTAGACATATATAATGCTGACCTACACTAGCTTACAGTTTAGGAGAGAGAACATTATAAAGATTACTTTGTTAGCGGCTCTTAAACACGAACCCGTCTCAAGCAAAATGCACAACACTGAAGCCAATATTTTGTTCTGTTCAACCTAAAATTTAATCATTGTAATATTTCTTTAAAGCTACACTGTGTAACTTTTTTAGTTTATTCTTAGCTAAAAACACTTAGTTCTTTCAAAAATATATGTACTCATTAATGTATATTTACTTCGTTCAAGTAATAAAGTGTTCTCGTGAGTGTATAATATGCCATTGAAAATACATACGGGTGAGGGGTTCTAATGTCGGTCGCCATGTTGCCCCTCCATCTTGAAAGTACTTTAGCCAAAGAGGGACATCAAGCTTCGCATTTCGCGTTTTAACACTCGATGGCACCGTGTCGAGGAGGTCGTACTGGAAGGCATGTTAATCTTGGACTTCATTGGCCACCGTAGGAGTTCAAACGAAATCGAAATTGAGAGGAACAGAAACTAATATTCACTGGATGGTCATATACCTTTTCACCGCTAGATGGGGGTAAAAATCACACAGTGTAGCTTTAAGCTTTAACATTGATACTTGCCTGTTGTTTAAGATCCTGAATTATCAGGCGCCTCCGCCACTTAGTATTTTTATATAACACAAACATTTTAAACACAGATAAATCTGTTTTGAGAGGGGATTGTATAGTTCCACTCAAACGTTTTTGTTTTTAGTAAATTACATAGTAAATTGTGTTTTTCTGTGGAATATCACTGAAAAAAGAAACAGTACTTCTTCCAATATCTTTCCTCACCGTTCAATATAATACATTTTAATTTCAAATTCAAAAAATAATTTTTACAATTTAATTTCACAATTTAATTTATTTAACAATTCAACCTCAATTTGAACTATTTTTATCTGCTGCTATAAAAAAATTCTTATGTAAATGTCAATTTTTAAACCAGTCATGTTCCAAGATGTGCTGTAAGGTGGTCCATGACTTTGCATCTCGCTGACATTTTCTAAGAAGATCCTGGCATTCTGTAAATGTTTTCAGAAGAGAGCTGATTAGTCATGTATGTCCATGCACTCAAAAACAAATTTGAGGTGTAAACATGTCATATACATTGCATTTGTTGTTGTAATTGTGACATCTGTAAACAACTCATTGTCGCTCCCCTGTGTATAATATTGTGCTCAATTGTCATCTTGATTCAAAATATATACTAATAATTTTACTTTCACTTGTGTCGTATACTAGGAAAGTTGTCTTAGTTGTATGTGTTTTTTTTAACCAATGTAATTTGCATTTTGTTCTTGTTAATGGTCTCACCATTGGACAGGCAAACTTCTTTCCTTACATCAATGCCTTTCACCAGCACATTCAGCACATCGCCTATAGACCAAACTGTTAATGGTACCACAGACTTTTTCTTCACCAACTTTGGAGCAAATTCGTCTATTCCTGTAAACAATACATTTCCACTGTTTAGCAAACATCCCTTATTTAAATTTAATTTCTACAAGTCATCAGTGAAGTGTATTCAAAAAGCTAACTCACGTTTATCTTCTGGGCTGACTTTTCCTGAAGACAGAATGACTGCTGCCTGGCCAAAATCTATCAGCTTCAGCTGCATGGTGTCTATTTTGATTAGGATATTTTTTAAATGTATGTCACTATGTAAGACACCACGATCTGTGCAGTGTTGTGCGGCAAGTATGAGTTGCCGCATTATGTCTTTCGCTACTGTTTCAGTGGCCTGACCTCCATTTTGTAAGATGAAATCAAGCAATGTAACGCAGGGATCCGGATATTCCATTACTATGATGCATTGATCTGCCTCAACAAACCAATCATATAATTGTATCACATAGTCACTGATTGGAAGTTTTTGGACTAACAACATCATGGCTACCTCTAGACTCTGAGGTTTGGAATACCCTGGCTAAACAAAAGAGATTGACAAAAGGGTTGTTGGCTCTAAGGGAAATTAAAAGCAATGCACTTTGCACTGTCTAATCACAACTAATGCTTAGACTTTGATTATCGATTTCAATTATATTTTATACTGAAGATTTATCAATAACCAAATGTAATTTTCATAAAACAATTCTTAATAAAGAATTTCATAAAGAATAGTCTTGTCAACTTACAAAGACAACAAGCTTATCCCTCTGCTCCATCACAATAAATTTGATGGCGACCTGAAAAATGAAGGTAAACTCATCATATTAAACCATCTGACATATCCTTAAGAGTTTGTGTACGTGACAGTCTTGATCAAAACTGTGGAGATTGATTTTAATGTCAGGACTCACAGTTCTTAAAAGACTGAAAGACAGAAGATAATAAGGGGCAAAACGTTTGGTGTATTCAGTAAGAGCAATGTACCTTTTGGCCATCAGATTTCCGAGTTCCTACATAGACGCTGCCATTGTATCCCGATCCCAGTTTATTTCCCACTTCATACAGAGATTCAATAGATACTAGAAAATAAATACAACAAACAATGAGACTGAGCAGACATGCAATTCAGGGGAGGAACCAATAAAAGAGAAGGACAAATATATATAAAAAATTTGAGTAAATAATTACAATTATTAAAGGGGACCTATTATGCAAAATTCACTTTTACATGGTATTTGAACATACATTTGTGCCGGCAGTACAATACCACCCTATAATGGTAAAGGTCCACCCACTCCTCTTTTTTTAATCCCAATAAATCATAAGCAGTGTCTCAGAATAATCGTATGCAGTTTCTAGTTTATTTGCATTTAAAGATAATAGACCTGTAATATACCTAACCTTATATTTCATGTAATTATACATAAACTGACATTTCCAGAATTCCCTGTGTGACACTTCACATTTGATGGATTTAAATTTTTATAATTTTGTTTCTTTTATGACATAAAAAAAATCAGTTATGTACATTAGGGACCTTACATTGATAAATTAATATTTATTACATTATTTTACTGTCATGTGTAACCATGATGCTGTTTTGTGCTTGTGTGCATGACACTGCTGCACCTTCATTTTATAAGTCCTATTAACCTCAGCTTATGTAAAAACTACTTTGATTCATTATATGTCTTCTCTTTAATACAGGATGGTTGTCAGTATTAAATAGTTTTAAATTGCAAAATGTACAGGTTGTTTTGTAGATATGTTTACATTTTTACCATATTTTTACAGAATTATTCTGGCAACCACAGCTGCCTATTTTTTCGTTGCTATTTTGATATTCACTTATTTCATTCAAACACGGTCATTTAACGTCACCTGGGCTGTTCTCCACAGCGCCTGTAGCAGAAGCCAGTTGTTCAGGCTCAGTTGCCTGTGTAGGGTTACTCAACATCAGTTGAGCATCTTTTACTCGGCTGCTGCTCTTCTGCTGCACTGACTCCAGGGCTGGAGAACAGTTTGTCATTATGAGTGCTGCTCTGTGTATAAGTTGTGTTTCTACACCGTATACTGTTTATATCTGTGGACTGCGTTTCAGTCGTGTACTACTCTCACTCCGCGAGTGTGACTCTATACCTGTGTCGTCACAACCGCGAAGGAACGCGACCACTTCTCGTGACGCCATCGACAGTAAGCGCTCCATAGAGTACGCGCACAGAACATCACACTCGCGGAGTTTGTCTATTTCAGTTCAGTGATTATCAGAGCAGAAACGGCTAGATTCACTGAGCGAATACAGAGTGTTTATTACAGTCTATAGAAACAGAAGATAGCCTATAATACATTGTACGAGCAAATATTAGAGTCTCAAATATTAGTAGACATAGAGCGCAGTCTACAATATAATAAACAGCAGATAAATACAGTGTAGTCTACAAAGAGCTGCCATACGCGTTTAAAACACAATCCATCTATTTGTTGTTTACATATGAGCAACATGTTCAGGAAGAACATATTGACGTTTGATTAAAAGAGATGGAATTAGAGCAGGATTAGATAATTAATAATAATAATAATAATTCATTACATTTATATAGCGCTTTTCTCTGCACTCAAAGCGCTTTACATAGAAGGGGGAATCTCCTCAACCACCACCAATGTGCAGCATCCACCTGGATGATGCGATGGCAGCCATATTGCGCCAGAACGCCCACCACACACCAGCTTACTGGTGGAGAGGAGACAGAGTGATGAAGCCAATTAGTATATATATGGGGATGATTAGGAGGCCATGATGGACAGAGGCCACTGGGCAATTTTTGCCAGGATGCCGGGGTTACACCCCTACTCTTTCAAAGAACGTCCTGGGATTTTTAATGATCACAGAGAGTCAGGACCTAATAACATCACATTATAGAAGCATTACAAACAAGAATTGTCCATTTTGATTTTCATGGTGACTTTAAAGGGTTAGTTTACCCCGTCATCATTCATTTACTTGCCCTAATGTCAAACCTTTCTGACTTTATGACCCCCAGGGCCCGTTTGTGGAGCTGACACTGACTGAAAGTATAGGCTAGGCCTATATCTAATGGCAAGATATCTAATGGGCCCTATATCTAATGACATAGCTTCAGAACGTTCATAAAGACATCGTAAAATAAAATTTGAATCAAGTGTAGTTCAAGTCTTCTAAAAAGATATGATCTCTTTATACAGCAGATATAATTAGGCCCTAACAGATAAAATTATGGTCTTTATGTAACCTACACATAGAGCACATCTAATATGGTAAATGGAAGCTCAAATGTGTCTTCATTCCATCATTAAAATAATTTGACTCTTTGCACTCTATGCTCTATTGTGATATGAATTAAAATAGTGAAAGCATTCAAAAAATGCATGTGTAATTGTGCAGTTCAACAGGAGAGGGCAGAATACATGTGACCAGTGGTACACTGAACAGAGGTCAGTTTCAGGAGGGAGCTGTGATCGAGCCCCCTGCTGTGCACCAGTGGAATACTGTAAATGTATATATGTATATATATATATATAAATATATATAAATATATATATATATATATATATATATATATATATATATATATATATATATATATATATATATATATATATATACACATACATACAGTGAGATTACATTACAGTTTAACTCAAGCTCAGCCACAGCTCAGTACACTAATACAGATGTCCATTTATCTGTTGTTGAAAGGAAAGCATGCTGGTAGTAAAGAAATGTTTTCTCTTTGGTTTCAAGTTTAGAGAACTTGTGTTAGCTTGTTCTCTTTCTCTATGCCTTTCTGTCGTTCTCGAATCTATCATTTACGTTGCTGTGTGTGAGCTCAACACATTAATCATACAGTGTCTTTTTATAATTCTAGGTGTTGACAAGAAGAACGCTCAACAATACAGAGACTTTCAGATCAGCTTAGGGTGGATGTTTCTGTCTCATTCCTCCTCTTACCATCCATACAGTATGCTTATGTTTTTCTTAATGGTAGAGGAAAAACAAGGACTGATTTCACTGTTTTCTCTCGCCAGATCCCTGTCTCGTGTTTTACTGTTGCTGCAACCACAGAGGATGGGTGTAAGTCGACTGTACATCCATATATAATGAAACCCCTCACAAAGGAAAAAAAACACTGAGAGCACAGAGAGAAAATACAGCTTTCTCAATAATTGATGACAAGATTCAAATGTTAAGTCTATGACAGGTCTTGCATCGTTCAAAATATACACAAGATGAAAACAAGCATATGATTTATAGATGTGTAATTTTTTTTTTGAAGACTACGAGTGTGTGTTTGCAGGAGACAGGACAGAAGTGATCCATTTGCCCAGTACAGACGTGTTTGTACAATATAATAATAGCCATGCTGAAATTTAGACCAACAGCACAAATGCAAATGTCATACTGCTTTTATAAAAAAAATAAAAAATAATCAAAGTTCAATCAAAGTAGTGACATATTTACTTCATTCTTGACATTGTTTTTTGAGTGTAAAGCCAGCAAGTTTTTCATTCATTGCCACAGTTACCTTTGGTTTGCACAATAGGGGACTAAAGATATTTTGTATTATCAAGTTCTATGTATTATGTATAAGTACCATGGCTTTCAATTCACTTTTCAGTTAAACTGGTGATACCAAAATCTTAAACCCTGTCGTTTATATGCGTCATTTAATAGAGACAGGAATACACATCACCAAATAGTAATTAAGAGTGTTACTAAATATATAAATTGTTTAAAACCCTGCAGATTCATAATCCTCCATATAACACTCCAAATCACAAATATTATATTACATTGTATAATCATCACACAATATTTACTTTATAGCATCATCTCAACTGCTTGATTATTTATATCAGCATCAAATTTAAACTATACTTATCACCCAGCTCTAAACTGCTAACATGTGGATAATTATGCATTACCATCATGAAACTCTGCAAAGCTGATTTTAAACAATGTCTATTGTGATAAATGCTACACAAATAAATTTGACTGCTTTTTTTTTGCCCAGAGAATGTAAATAGTTGCAAAGCAGAATCAACACACACAACAGTGGTGTCTCACTCTTGAATTAATCCATTTTTTAAATCAATTAAGTGAATCCTTCAATGACTCACTCATAAAGAGTCATTTGTTTCTTTCTTAGAGCTTTGAACAAATCGGTTGAATGAATGATTCAATTATTCCCTAATAAAGAAAGCCAATGTAACCTGCAGGAAGAGTCACTGTATATTCCTCACCACTAATGCACAGATTTACAGTCAATCTGAAACAAACACAGACGTGCATATTAACACAAACTGTCAATCATTATATTTATAATCATTATAATATATAATGATAATTTTCATCCCCTAATCCTAAACATAACCTTCACTTCACATAAACCTTTATGCGTTAGATTTGGCATCAAAAGCTGCTTTCCTTGTGGTGTACACGATGTATAGGTGATTTCAGGTTTACTGTACATGTTAAGACATTTGGTCCTGACTAGTAAAACCTGACCTACACACACACACACTAGCCTCTCTGTGCCCCGTCTCTTATAGGGTGCCTGGCATGGCTGCGTAGGATCTCGGCACAGCCACAAGCATGTGTGCAATTTTATACAGGCGTTTTGTTCTCGTTGCATGCCAGTTCACACATCCGCCATTTCAAATTGCTTGCCCTGTAAAATGCATACGGACTCTGGATACCACAGAGCGTTCACTTGGCACGCAAACCTCTGACACAGTGCACACACATACATACGCCTGTCCGTATCTTGCCCCTGCGTTTTTTCCCTTACTAGGCTTGATCTGGGCCAGACATGCTTTCCATTTTATTCACCATGACATCACAATTGCCAAATAAGCAGATGATGTTTCGGGAGGAGAGGTGAATGAAGAGCAACTGGGTTTGACATATAATGATATCCTGTTGAAATAAAATTCATCAAATGGTAATAACACTCTTTCAAAAACAGACCAAACATTGAACAGTTCAAAGTTCATCACTGGAAATTGTAGGACTGAAATTAAAACTGATTGAAAACACAGAAGCTTAGGAAAGAAAAACATACACATTCATTTAGTCATGCAGATGTTACCACAAACTAGCTAGCTGCATGCTAGAAGTTTGTCTGCTCTATGTTAGATATCAAATCTTAATACCCTCAAGAATCCTTCCAGTCTTGTGGGAGAAGATATCAGAGGAGTTTATTTTTATAGCTCAAGTGTGATTGAGCGAATAGTGAAGCTCAATGCTTCTCTCATCCTTTCAGCCGTTTCGTAAAGAGCTTTGATTTTCTCAAAGGTTTCTTAAACACAAACTAACAGCATTTGTGTTTGGGGTCGTGAGGAGTGTGTCTGTAATCATACAGTATGAGTATTAACATCAGGTCACAGAGATGTCGGAGTGTGTGGCGAGGAGCCAGGGAGGACAGAAACCGTTCAGCACACAAGACAGGAAGTTGTGTTACTCACAGCTGGTCCCGGGAACGTGAAGCGTGTGAGATGGCAAGAAGAGAAAATACATGGGATGCTGTACAGAAATAAATGTACACCAACAAACAATGTAAAAAAACATCTTCACTGAGAGTCATTAACTTTACAATAAGGTCCTATTAACACCGAGTATTTTTTACAGTATTTATTATTCATTGTTAATGTTAGATACAAATGGTCATTGTTAATTAATGATAGCCCTGGTCCATTAAATAATATCAACATGTACTTTTGATTTAAAAAATATGAGTAAATGTTGAAATTAACATAAGATTATTAAGCGATTAAGAAGTATTCATTATTAGTTCAAATGTTAACAAATGGAACCGTAATGTACAGTGTTAATGCAATATGCATCTAAAACACTCTTTCTTAGTGTCTCTTTTCTCGTGCATGATTAATTATCTTGTGTGTGATTCATCCATGCATGTTATTATAAAGATTAAAAATCTTTCATTACATATGCAATCTTTCATTACATTACATTCACAAATGTAATTAAAATTTTAATTAAAAGAAAGTAGGGCCTATATACCTCCAAAACGTTTTTTCTTGTAATCAAGACAAATAATATTAAAGCTGAACTTCAAATGCTTTTCTTTTAGTTTTAGGTAAAAATGACCTAAATGCCATTAAGTTATAGCAAAACAACAACAACAAGAAAACAAACAAATTCAGTGTTATCACTGCATTCAATTTATATTTTAGGTGTCAGTCCAGATTTGGCGGGAAATTTCAGGCTTACGTTTACATTCATTCTTACATGTTTACGTTCTGTTCTAGATATGTTGCTCAGACAACATGTTGTAGGACTTCCTTCTTATTGTTAGTGGGTCTCATTCTGTTGAATGACAGATCTGCTCTGATATGGTGACAACAGGCAGCCAAACTATCTGAATCATTCTCGCTGAAAAGCAGTGGAAAGCACACTGAAGTTTAAAAAAAAAACTTTGTAAGTAACTTGCAGTTCTCTTACGAGAGGTTCTCTCGTATTGCGTAAGCTAGCTTACGCTACGGGAAAGATTCATCTTTGCTGAGATATTGAAGCCAAAAATTATTTCATAATTTGTATCCATATACAACGCAGTTCCTCTGCGGCAGACCTAGAGCGGGCTAGCTAGCAGCTCATTGGTTCGCTCAGAGAGAACTGCTTAAGCCTATGGGAGAGCGGAACTGAACCCGCTTCCAATGAGAGGCGCCCGCGCGCTCATTGCGTCATGGCCCGCCAGAGTGGGCGTGGCCAAGGGGTATATAACAGTCTCTCCCAGGCTTATATGTTGATTCATTTCATCTTCAGCAAGCTCACGCTTCTGCTGTGTTCTGGGAGAAAGCCGTCGCCGTCGAGAAGGCACCACTAGCGAGCTCCGGACCCTGAAGAAGCCGGCCGTCTTCGCCACCTTCAGCCGCCCAGCAAGCTAAGCCATCCGACGACTGTATCCTTTTTCTCATATATTTCTAAAAGAGCACGAGCGTCTTTCTCAAGATGCCTCGTTTTTCCTGCGGCTCCTGCCGCGCTCGTCTCGAGGACGGAGACCGCCATGTCATCTGCGCTCTCTGCTTGGGACTCGAGCATGCAGAACTCGCCCTCGCGGATGGAGGCTGCGACTTCTGCGAAAGCCTGCCGCTGTCGTCCCTGCGGGCACGACTTCTGGCAGTGAAATCCGCTCCCGCGCCGCCTGTCTCTTCGCCGCAGAAGAAAAAACGCCGCTCTCAGAGGCCGCCGGAGCCACCAGCGGAAACATGCGGGCCGCCGCCGCCGCCTCCCGCTTCCCGCTCTCCCTCCCCGCCCCTGCCGGACATACAGTTGCCGCCGAGTGGCCGCTCTGTTGCCTCCGATGACGCCGCGGAGGAGAAGGACTCCTGCTCACTGCTCGCTTCCGACAGTGAGGACTGGTCGTCTCGCGGTTCCACGAGAGAGTCGACGGGGACCCGCGCCGGGATAGAGGAAGAGCTGATGCGCCTCCTCTCACAGGCCGTCGAACGCCTCGGTCTCGAGTGGTCTCCCCCACCCGAGCAGGCCCCGAACCGGATGGACGGCAGCTTCTTTCATCGGCGTTCGACCCCCGCATGCAACCGGGCCACTCCATTTCTGCCTGAGCTTCACGCAGAATTAACAAAGTCCAGAAACCGCTCCGACATTTCCGCCTCGCTGCGCTCGGTGGACGGAGCCGCCGAGAAAGGCTACTCAGCCATGCCGCCCGTCGAGGACTTGGTCGCCACGCACCTCTGCCCGCCCTCTGCTAGATGGCGTTCCTCACCCACGCTTCCTTCTAAAGCGTGCAGAGCGACCTCGAGTTTTCACGCTCGCGCATACGCCGCCGCCGGTCAGGCCGCCGCCGCGCTTCACTCGATGTCTGTCCTCCAGGTTCTTCAGAGCGATATTCTCCGTGAATGTGCCGAAGGCGGTAGGAACCCCGCCCCCGCTGTCACGGATCTGAGAAGTGCTACGGACCTCGCCCTTCGCGCCACTAAAGCCGCCGCACAAGCTCTGGGGAGATGCATGGCCAGCCTGTGTGTTGCCGAGAGACACCTATGGCTCACGCTCGCCGACATGGGAGACTCTGAGCGCGCCGCGTTTCTCAACGCGCCCCTCTCCCCGACGGGCCTGTTTGGATCCGCTGTCACGGGCATCGTCGATCGCTTCTCGGAGGTACAGAAAGCCACCCAGGCGATGAATTTGTTTCTGCCACGCCGCGCTAGCTCTTCCGCGGGCCGCTCTCGCGAGCCTCCCGCCAGAGCTCCGCCACAGCGACCTCCTCCGCAGTCTCAAACAGCCCAGCGCAGACAGGGCGCCCGCCCTCGCTCTCGCTCTGACAGCCGCCGCAGACCGCCGCCCCCACGAGGCCCGCGTTCTAAGATCACGCTGAAGCCTGATCATCAGAAGTCTGCCTAGCAAGATCAAGAAAACGACGGCGCTCTCCCGCTGCGGCCGGACCGCCGTCAAAGCTTCGCCCTCTGCCAGTCCCCGTAATTTCGCCGACTGCAGTAGTGTTGACCGCCACAAACAAGCCGGTGTCCCAGCCCGCTTGCGAGCGTCAAAAAGCCGTTTTTATGGCTACCCAAAGAAATCTCAAAAAGAGAAATTTTGCCAGTTGTGTACAAAAAGTGCCCACAATCATGTGCTCACCGATACACACAAGCATAACATATCCCGTGTCTCTATCAGAGCCCCATCACATGAAACGGGCAGAGCCCGCTCTAGTTTCAGAGAACATAAACACGCCCACGAGCCCGTGCGCGTGTCCCCTCTCTGCTCGCTCTGTTACACGACCCATAGACTCCTCTCTGAGTGCAAGTCCCGTTGCCACACACATTCAAAGCGTGCCCACACACTGTGTCCAGCCCGCTATGTGCAGCAATCAGGGCAATATAGCCATTCGGCCACTAGCCGCATGCTTCAAAGCGTGGGAAGCCATTCCAGGCATCTCCCCGTGGGTGTTAAGCATTATAAAGATCGGCTATCTGCTGCAGTTTCGCCGCCGCCCGCCTCGTGCACGCGCGCAGCTCGAATCTACTGTCAGCCCGCTGGCCGCCGGCACGCTCCGCTCAGAAATTGCGACGCTGTTGCAAAAGGGCGCTATAGAGAGAGTCCCGCCATCTATGACCGAGTCGGGGTTTTACGGCCGTTATTTTCTGGTTCCCAAGAAAGACGGCGGCCTCAGACCGATTTTAGATCTCAGGTCTTTGAACAAAGCGCTCATGAAGAGACCATTCAAGATGCTCACTACCAGGAAACTCCTCGCGCAGGTGCGCCAGGGGGACTGGTTCATCTCTCTAGACCTGAAAGACGCCTATTTTCAGATCCAGATAAATCCCCGTCACAGGCCATTCTTACGTTTCGCCTTCGAGGGTCATGTTTATCAATATGCCGTTCTCCCGTTCGGCTTATCTCTGGCGCCCCGTACATTCACGAAGTGCATGGACGCGGCGCTCGCCCCCCTGCGAAGCCAGGGGCTGCGCATTCTGAATTATCTGGACGACTGGCTGATTTTGGCCCAATCACAAACGGAGCTTCTGTCGCACCGCGCAGTTCTCCTCAACCATCTGGAAGCGCTGGGTCTCTCTGTCAACTGGTCAAAGAGCTCCCTTCTCCCCAGTCAATCGATTTCCTTCCTAGGAATAGATTTGAACTCGGTCACGATGACGGCTCGCCTGTCTACACAGCGCGCGCGCAGTGTTCAGCGCCTAGCCTCCTCGTTTCAGATGGACGCCCGCACTCCTCTGAAAGCTTTTCAGAGGATGCTGGGTTACATGGCCTCAGCCTCCGCTGTACGTCAGCTGGGCCTTCTGCACATGCGCCCGCTTCAGCTCTGGTTAAACAGCCGTGTACCCCACCGCGCGTGGAACACGGGCCGCCAGCTGATCAAGGTTACGCAGACATGTCTCACGGCACTGCAGCCATGGACAGTAGCAGAATGGTTTCGCCAGGGCGTCACGATGGGGACTTTTTCCTGCCGAAAAGTCATCTCGACAGATGCATCCAACACGGGTTGGGGTGCAGTCTGCGAGGGCTCACCGGCCTTCGGCCACTGGTCGACTCAGGAAAGCCCTTTACACATAAACTGTCTGGAAATGCTTGCGGTCGAGAACGCGCTCTCGCGCTTTCTCTCGCTCATTCGGGGACACCACGTCCTGATCCGTTCGGACAACAGGGCGGTGGTCTCCTATCTCAACCGTCAGGGCGGTGTCAGATCCAGAAATCTCTGTCTACTGACACACCGCATTCTAGTTTGGTCTCAGAGCCGCCTGCTCTCGCTCAGAGCGACGCATGTGCCGGGCCATCTCAACGACGGTCCAGACATACTGTCCAGGGATCTCATCTCCACGGGAGAATGGTCCCTGAACGCACAAACGGTCCAACTACTGTGGCAGCTATTCGGCAGAGCAGAAGTAGACCTCTTCGCGTCAGAAGAGAACGCTCACTGCCCAATATATTTTTCGAGGAGCGAGGACGCGCTAGCCCAGGAATGGCCTCGCCGCCCGCTCTATGCATTCCCTCCGATCGCTCTGTTACCACAGGTAATTCAGAGGATCAGGGACGCACGCCACTCGGTGCTCCTCATAGCCCCGCGTTGGGAGAGTCAGAATTGGGTTCCGGAGCTCACGCAGCTGTCACAGACAGCCCCGTGGCCCATCCCAGTCAGAGCAGATCTCCTCTCTCAAGCTCGCGGCACGATCTGGCACCCCCATCCACAGCGCTGGGCGCTACATGCATGGGTGATCAACGACTATTCGTCGATTTGCCAGAGGGAGTAAGAAACACTATCATACAGGCTAGAGCACCTTCCACGAGAAGGCCCTATGCGGCTAAATGGTCTGTGTTCTCAAAATGGTGCACCGTAAAACAGCTGGACCCACGGTCATGCAAGGTGCCGTCTTTGCTAATGTTCTTTCAAGAGATGCTGGACAAGGGCAGGTCCCCCTCCACTCTCAAGGTTTACGTGGCAGCCGTCGCAGCGTTCGCTGAACCCCGACGCGCTCAGTCCCTGGGCAAAGACGAGTTAGTCATCCGCTTCCTCAGGGGAGCTAAGAGGATGAACCCTCCGCGGCCCCCGTCGGTTCCTATTTGGGATCTTTCCATAGTCCTCGAAGCTATGAAAGCACCCCCGTTCGAACCGCTCGAGTCTGTCCAATCTCCTCTGCCCGGTGCGGGCACTGAGGTTGTACACGACGCGCGCTGCCGCGTTCAGACGCGCTGAGCAGCTTTTCGTGTCGTTTGGGGGGCGCACCAAAGGTCTGGCCGCCTCCAAACAGACACTGTCTAGATGGATAGTGGACGCGATTGCCTCTGCTTACGCATCTAAATGCCTGCCATGCCCTCTGGGCATCAGGGCGCACTCCACTAGAGGCATGGCCTCATCGTGGGCATGGTCCTGTGGAATTTCCATTCATGACATCTGTGTGGCCGCGGGATGGGCCTCCCCGTCCACTTTTGTCAGATTTTACAACTTGGAAGTCCCCGCCTTGCAGGCAAAATTACTAGCTGTCTAACGACCAGCTCTCTAAGAAGCTGCATTTCTGAGAGTCCCTCACAACCGGTTCGCCCCTTGTGCTCTCCTTTAATGCTTTTACACTTCATGTGCCCGCTCTGCTGGCCCTATACATGCTTATGTGTACTTTTCATGTGCCCGCTCTGCCGGCCTCATAGTACATTCACTCCACGTTAAATATCCCCCGGTAGATCCCTGGGATTTCATGTGTGGTTTCATAGCGCGCACGGCGTTGACCAGGTGTTCCCGTAGCGTAAGCTAGCTTACGCAATACGAGAGAACCTCTCGTAAGAGAACGAATCGGTTACCTAACGTAACCTCGGTTCTCTCTAGAAGAGGGAACGAGTATTGCGTTCCCTGCCGTGCTTGCGCTACTAGCGTTTCGCTTCACGCTGAAATAAATCAACATATAAGCCTGGGAGAGACTGTTATATACCCCTTGGCCACGCCCACTCTGGCGGGCCATGACGCAATGAGCGCGCGGGCGCCTCTCATTGGAAGCGGGTTCAGTTCCGCTCTCCCATAGGCTTAAGCAGTTCTCTCTGAGTGAACCAATGAGCTGCTAGCTAGCCCGCTCTAGGTCTGCCGCAGAGGAACTGCGTTGTATATGGATACAAATTATGAAATAATTTTTGGCTTCAATATCTCAGCAAAGATGAATCTTTCCCGTAGCGTAAGCTAGCTTACGCAATACTCGTTCCCTCTTCTAGAGAGAACCGAGGTTACGTTAGGTAACCGATTCGTTTTATGTTTCAGCCACAGATGGCGACAGAGAAGCCAACGTTTTAAATAATAAGGTCATTGCTTAATGTGCTTCACCCCTTCCCGTTTAATCAAATCCCAAAATCACATTATGTGACCATGTAATTAAATACATTATTTCACAGTACAGAAGTTAAAGTAATACTTATCATTTACTCACCATGTCATTCTCACCCTGTATTATTTTCTTCCTTCTGTGAAACACAAAAATTAAACACTAGGCAGTGTCCAAGTTGTTCTTTTCCAAAGAATAAAAGTATTTATGCAGCCAAGATGTAAAACAGAAAAAAAGTAAAAAAAAATGATCATACAAGTTTGTTTATTTATGTGTTATATTCCAATTCTTCTTAAGCTTTGCTATGTGTAGCAAACCAAAATGTAAGTTCTATTAAAAAAAATGCGTTAATGGATGCGTTAATTTCAACAAACATGCATGTCACTTTACCAAAAAAAGTCTGCTGCTTTTGGTTCTGTTTGGAGCTTGTCTGTGTAAATCATCATCCACTTTCACAGTATATGGCAAACACAAACTCAAGTTGTTTTTGGATTAACTAATCCTTTGAATGTGTTGCGAAAACCATTCCATGATTCTCTGAACAATACAGAGGATTTGCCATTCATTGCACATGTGTGAAGTGTTGCCTACAGATTTACATCAGAAAATCAATGGATATAAAAAAAGTCCAAACATTCTCTGATGCTCATACACACACACACACACAAAATGCACGTCTTATGTCCAGAGGGGCAGTAATCAAAGATTTAACAATAATGATTCTGTAAATAGCGTCTGGCCAGTGTTTTCCCTCAACATAAGACACCCTGTGTATATTTCATACAGATCGTGCAAAGGTAAAATGGAGTGTGTGTGAATGATACGAGGGCATTTGGGCTTGTACAGCTGGAGTCCTGGTATAGACGCCTCAGAGTTCCTGTCCAGCTGAGCAGAGGGAGGAGAAGACTTTACACCTCTCTGACACACACAAACAAACCAGCACTCTAATGCTCTCAGACAAACAAACACAGAGGGCTCAGGATATCATCCAAAAAAAGAAAACTGAACCGATAGCTTTCAAGGGTTAGAGTTGAGCTCTCTTATGTCTTTCACTGCCTGTCTCTGTGTATATCACTCACTCCATCTGTCCACATGATCTGAATTAAGTTCAGACTGACCACCTCTCATCGAATGAGGCCGGCTGGCCATTCGATGGAAAAGTTGACACACCGAGTGACTGTGTAAATAAGAGACTGTTTAAGTATTTAGATGTCTATGTTTGTGAGTGTGGCTGGACGGTATGTGTGAACAAGTGTGTGAATATTAATAAGAGAATATTTGTGTGTTGGAAACTGTGGAAAATGTGGTGCAGAAAAAATAGTTAGCTAACTAAATCATTTGCTGAATCATAAATGAGTTTTCCAGCATCTGCTTGAACACTATCATAAGCTGCACGCATGTAAATGAGAACAGCGCCGCTTCCCTCTGAATCATGCAGCACATATATTTATTTAAATAAATATCATCCTTTGCGATTTGATAATCACACTAAGTCATATAACAATGTCTGTTACTCATTTGTATACGATAAAACAGCACAAGATGAGCAACTTGCATTACAACAACATGAACTTACATTAGCCAACATATAAAATCTAAATTCACTCTATATACTTATACTATACATATTGTGCACAATTTATCGGTGCATGCTATTATAAAAGAACAAAATATTTGTTGCCATACTCTTTCATAAAAAAGAATGGCTTCTTCTTCAGCTTCTTCAGTCACCACTTGAAACATTCTGTTGTGGCCATTTTCACAATGATGATCGCAAAAGTAAGTTCCACATCACATTTTGTCCAATTTCACGCTGATATGCTGAAGTAAACTGTCCTGCAAATGCTATTTCATAATCAGCCATGAATGATACACAAATTCCTCCAGTGGTTTCACACCTGATCCATGGAAACAGAAGGACTGTGCAAATGCTTTTCTGGTGTATATGGTTGTGTGTAAGTACACATGCCGCAACATTGGCATGTGTACAAATTTTAGAGCCCTCAGTATAGACAGAAAAATCCAGAGTAAGTAAACAAAAGTTCAAGTCGAGGATAACCACAGAGACATTACAGAAAACCGACCTCTTGTGTCTCCTGCTGTCTCATTGATAGGGCAGCATAGCGATTACAGTAACCATCAAACAGAGGGTGTTTTGCTCTCTTGTTTGGTGTCTAGTGGTTCACCACAGTTTGGTGGGATTAACTTGATTAATGACACCAATAGTCTCTGCACTGTACGTCAGAGTTCTGCAATGCAGTAATTCTCACCATTATCTCGACCAAGTTATTTTGAAATGATTAAACACAGCCCTTCTTGCCAAACACATATGAATCTGTCTTCTCAATAAGGTTCTGGTTTTATTCAAGGGCTACATTATATTTTATTGTATAGGCAAGAAAAATCAGAAATTCTCTTTACATTCATATTTATTCATTTTGCTGACACTCTTTTTTTTAAATCCAAAGCTAACAAAAGGAAATAATGCAAACAAAATAAAAGTCCTTTGACATCTCATGTGTCTCCGCTAGAGTTTTAGAAGAGATCTAAACAATGATTCGAACTGTGCTTTGATTTGCCAAGATATCAGTGCTGCAATCAAAAGCCAGAAATCTCAATATGAACTTTCGGTAGCACTTTATTTTACAGTCCTGTTCCCCTTGTACATACTATGTACTACTAGTAATTACAATAACTGGTTAATAACTAGGTACTAACCCTAAACCTACCCATAAACCTAACATTAACCCATGTATTTACCTTACATTACCCAGTGCTTTCTTAGGTAGCACTGTAAGTACACGTAAGTGCATGCACTGTAAAATAGTGCAACCGAACTTTCTTTTGAAGAACCTTTTTTATACATCAAATACTGTTACTGTATTTCAATAATTCTCTCATTTGTGTCCATTTTGATACATTATAAAGGAATGGTTTACCTCAAAATTAACATTGTTATCATTTACTCACCCTCATGTCGCTCCAAACGTGTGTTTGAGGGTTCGTTTACACGACAACGATGTACTTTGTAAAAGGTTTTGCCATTGCGTTTTTTCACATACAGATGACAACGATGTCAAAACGATCCCAGTTCACATGGATCTGCCAAAACTATTAAAAACCTTGTATTATGCATGCCAGGCCAGTACTTGGCGATGTCAACTTGTAAAGAAACACTACATGTCTATAGACTGAAAAGGTAATAAGTATGTATTTGCGTTTTTGTAGTTTACACGGAGACAATAACGGTGTCATTTTCAAAAACTTGCACGTTGAAACCTGTTTTCAAAAGTTCACATTTTCAGGCCCCCAAAACGCTTTTGTTGTGTAAATGAACGGCCAAAACACTTCCTTTTATTGTTGAAAACGGTGTCGTGTAACCGGCCCATAAGTCTCATTCTTCAGCAAAGGAAAATATTACAACGAATGATACTAAACAAGCAGTTTTGGTGCGCATTGACTTCCAGTGTAAGGACAAAATAAAAGAAACCAAAACAGAGAGACTTTCCTCTAAATACATTTTTTTTGCTCCACAGAAAAAGAAAATCATACCGGTTTGGAATGACATGAGGGTGAGAGTTAATGATGACAGAATTTTCATTTTCGGGTGAACTATCCCTTTAAGCAATTTGAGTAAAAACATTTAAGAAATAATGTATATTTAAATGAAACATAATCTATTAAGTTTATACTAAGACTACTACTCTACTACAAAAACGTCCTTTGGGCATGCATTTGGTCTTGGTGTATTTGTGGATGTATAACTTCCTCTTTCCCAAGTTCTCTTTGTCTTTGGGAATGTGCTGTACTGCTGGAATCAGAGGGGATGGAGTGTGCTGTGGATCATGTAACAGAGCACATCTATCACTTAGCCTGTATTTGTGCAGGCCTCGACTCTGAGCACATGGAGAGGGAAGGGGAGTGCGAGGGAAGGTGGGAGAGAGGAAAAGAGGGGGGTCGGAATGAACAGGAGCGTCTTTGTAAAGCACCCGGGCATTCCGTGCTCCGAGTGCTGTGACATCCAACCCCTCACAATGGGGCTCCTTTAGGACTCCAGGAGCGGAGCTTGGGGAACATGGAGGGGAAATGAGTTAGTACAACTCTACAATCCCACATCAAATTCACTGTCATGGCCTCCGCGGGGAGCCGCGCAGCCTGGGCCTGGGCCCAAACGTCACCCCAAATTCACCCAAATCTTCTATTTTCACATACCATTAAAGACAGTGGCCTGTGACTCTATAAACTCGTCTGATGTAAACCCTCGTCCAGAGCTCAGAGGGTGGTAATGGAAACTTTATTAGAAAGTTCAAGACTTGAAATTTCCGATCATTTACTTCATCCTGACCCTTCTGTAACTAAGAATTACCACATGTATTTTTTGGCAGATGGCGATTTCAAAAGTGTCTGATTTTGACCTTGTAGAATGACTTTGTATTTAGAGCTCATGTTAACCCACTCAATGATCCTAGACTAATAAATGCAATACCCATCTTATAAAGAAACATTAGTTGAACTCTATCTCGACCACCAGATTGAGTAAGTTGCATACTGATAAAGTTGGTCTCTGCGTCTTAACCTGAACCAAATCTAGTTATTCCTCGCTCATCTTTCTATGAAAATGGGTTAAAGGTGAAGTATGTAAGATTCTATAAAAAAAAACATTCTCTTAACCCAGTTTTTTGTTCATTGACTACTATTAGTTTGTCAATCATGGGTTTATCTCCCAAAAAGTGTAAACATTGAGCCACCCAGGCACCATCAAAACACAGAAAGCGGACCGCTCAGAACTGTCAGTCTCTTTCCAGCTCAACCTATAATAAGAGTTAGGGGCTGGCTACTGCAGCAGGCGGAGCCAAACCCAGTGTGGGACCATGGCTGACGTGTTACATGTTCACTTCAGTCACAGAAGTACAAGCCAAAATTCGTAGCATTTAGGCCTTCAAAGATTAAACAGGTCATGAACACTTCAAAGTGATTGGGGCATTGCGATGACCTTCAATACAGCATGCACTACAGTGGGCACTTCAATACAGCATGCATTCAGAATGACAAATGTTCCAGTTTATAATGTTTGTTTTGATCTGTCCAGTGTAGACTTAGACCTCAAACAGTTGTGGCACATCATGTCAAAAAATGTGCCCGGCGCAGATATGTTGAATGGGTTTATTATAAGCGAGTCGCTTATATACTCAACAATACTGTTGGACCTTTTATTGAAAGTAACCTGTTGAGACATGCCTTCACAAGCACCCGTAAGAGCTGTATTTGTGATTTTTGAGTTAGGGGAGTAGGGGAGCTCTAGTAAAAAAAAAAAAAAAACTATACCAAAATATATTTAAAATACATTTATTTCATACTAAGTATACTACAAAACCATTAACATATTTACTGAGATATTGCTTGAGACAAACTTATAAATATTACAATTAAACTTCATTTGAAGTGCCTCTTTATTGCACAATGCACATTTCTTAATATTAATCCTAAAATGTGTTTTAATATCACTATATTAGTAAGGATAGTATGATCTCTACCAATCTTTAAATGCAAGATATTTAAAATGTACCTAAAGTATACTTGCAATAGTTTTACTTTAGCACAATCAAATATACTTAGGTATATCTTTAGTTGAACTTCAGTATTTCTGGATAACTAAAGTGCATTAAGTACAGAATTAGTTGTTCTAATTTAGCAGATTTTAAGTATACCAATTTAGTAAACCAAAAATACAATTGCATGGTATTTATATTAAGTACATAAATATGTAAATGTATTTGTAGTATACTTGGCATAAAATAAATGTATTTCAAATAAATTTTAGTATATTTATTTTTCACTAGGGAGGCGAGACAAACAAAAGGGGCGTTTGCAAAATATGCTTTATATTTGAAATTCTGCTAGGTGCCACTAGTGCCGGAGAAACTAGATAATTTACCTTTAAAGGGAAAGTGCACCGAAAAAAAATTATTATTCTGTCATCATTTACTCACCCTCATGTCATTTCAAACCTCAGTGTTTTTGTCCATATTACCATAAAAGTAAATTGGGGCAAAATATCTTCTTTTGTGTTCAAAATATGAAAGTAATTATATAATATAAATAAGGAATAGTTGACGAGGGGCCTTTGAATTATTAGATAAATAATGCACACCCGAGGTGGGTGTCTAATAATTATTGAATTTCTTTATAACTCATCCGTTTAAATTATATTAAGCCTTAAAGTTCAGTATAATTACCCTTAATAATCACTTAATAATCACACGTGGTCACTTGAGTGACAGGTGGATTGCCGCTGCTGTCATTACTAGCCGTTTGTCTGCAGTTAGCCATGTCACCTCAGCTACTTCCAGCTGCTGAACTTGGCAGATCTGCCGTGATTGTGCTTTTTTCGGGATTATTTTATTCAATTTAATACGCGCATTATACCTGCGCTGAGGCCGTTGGATTCCCTTGTTGTCGAGTATCGAGGGAACAACCAGTACTGTTTTTCAGTTGTTTTCCTCTGTGAACATGTAGCCTACTCATGGATGTCTGAAAATTTCGTTGCTTTTTGGAGTTTTCTGATTTAAAAAAATCTTTAGATATAGAGGCTACACTCGTTCTGCGGTACCGTTGCTCTCACGGAACAGATATATGCTTTTAATGTAACTTTTCAGTGTTAAATAAAAAGTACTGTCAGATGAAATCCTGCAGGTGTCCGTGCTTTCTCCGTCCATGCAATAAATGCACATCCTTGAATGAGCGCAGATTTCTAGTGCTGTAACGGTTGCTCTGTAGATGAAGGCACGAAGACGAAGATAAAAGGTTTCCAAGATAATTTAACAATATTCCACAAGGTAGTACGAGATACAGACAGCTATTGAAGACACAACCAAACATATACAAGACCGGACAATGAACATCAGACAAGCAGGAACTTAAGTAGTGCAGATAACGTGCTAATCAAACACAGGTGAACTAAACTAACTCATAATGATGCGTGATGCATGGAGACGTGATACATGTGATGAAACAAACTAAAAGTCCAAACTAACAGAACTGTGACAGAACGCCCCCTCCCGGAAGCCGCGTCCTGGCACCGTATGAGAAGGCGGCGTAGAGGATGAGGCGATGACGAAATAGGCAGAGGATACTGGTGGCGGTTCAGGAGGTGGACGGCTGACAAGGAGGAGGCAGGACAGAAGAACCTAGGGCGGTGATGCCGGTGATGGGGTCCAGGGAGGAGCCTTGAGCTGGAAGCGTCAGATGGCGACCCAGGCCACAGCCAGGATGGTGGACCACGTGGTGGTGTTGGAGGGAGGAACCATGGTGGTGAAGCCCTCAACGCCACCTTGGGGACGAGCGAAGGCGACGGAGATGAGGGTGGTGGAGCCTACGATGCAGATGGAGCGCTGATGGAGAGGAGTGACACAGAAGACCCAGGTGGACGCGACGGAGCCGCATCGACGACCCCCCGAGGTGGACGCAGGGATCCGGAGGGCCGAGGGCGAAGGTGACGTGATCCCCGACTTGGGTGAAGTCGAAGGTCCGAGGAAGCTCAGCGAAACCGAATGCTCGACGGTCACAGCAGACATCGAGGGAGGGAGGAGCGCAGGTGGAGGAGTCAGGGAGACAGGTCGAGGTGGAATGACACAATCTAAAGTTGGAGGCGGAGCCACGGGATCCCCATGCCCTGGGGGAGGTGGCTCACAGTAGGCCCGTGGTGTAACCAAGTCACTGAGAGGAGGCAGCGAAGACACATCGGGACTGGTGGGAGACAACTTGGACAGGGCAGCAGACGTGGTTGAGGTCTGGGAAGAAGGCTGAGATGATGAACTGACAAGAATATTTAGAAGAGGAGGTGGGAGAGGAGGCTGGGTGGAACCAGTGAGTCCAATAAATAATAATCAGGCAGATGAAGGGTTAAATCTAAATTATAGTCCAGAAACTCACTCTCAGTGACGGGCGGGTGGGCACACATACTCCCTCGGCGCAGGATGGGACAGACGGCTCACACACCTCGTTTGATGGGTTCCCCTAAGGCTCCGGTGTGATGTCAGGCACGATCGCTCCTCTTAGCGCGGGCTCTAACATCGCGGCCGAGTCACATACTCCGTCTACGGTGGGCTTGTGCTGTCTCCTTTTGCCGTCAGTGGGTCTCTGGTTGGGCACTGGCTTAGTTCCGGACCGGGACGAGATGCTCTCCAGACACCAAATTAAGGTTTCCCTCCAGTCCAGTCCTGTGGTGTCTGGGAGGTCGATCGAGTGGTTGAATATTGCCCCGATCCGGAACAAGGTCCTCAGAGTCAGGTCGTCGATGGAGCTGGTGATGGCAAGCTTGAAAAACTCCCTCGCAAAATCTAGAAAATCGTGGCATGAACTTTTCCCGTTCATTCATATTGGGTGGTCCGGTCTTGTGTAACGGTTGCTCTGTAGATGAAGGCACGAAGACGAAGATGAAAGGTTTCCAAGATAATTTAATATTCCACAAGATAGTACGAGCTACAGACAGAGCTGGTGCAGACACAACCAAACACATACAAGACCGGACAATGAACATCAGACAAGCAGGAACTTAAGTAGTGCAGATAATTAAAAACAGCTGAACTAAACTAACTCATAATGATACGTGACCATGGAGACAGAATACATGTGATGAAACAAACTAAAAGTCCACACTAACAGGTCTGTGACAAGCACATTTACTTGAACTTCTTAGGTAATATCTATGGCAGGTGTGCCCAACCCTGCTCCTGGCGATCGACTGTCCTGCACAGTTCATCTCCAACCCTAATCAAACATACCTGAAGGTCTTCAATTAAGGTCTTAACAACAAATTAAGGTCTTCAGGATTACTTGAAAATTAAAGGCAGGTGTGTTTGATCAGGGTTAGAGATAAACTGTGCAGGACAGTCGATCGGCAGGAGCAGGGTTGGGCACACCTGATCTATGGTTTGACCCATTTGAGAGGCGGCCAAAATCAGAATTTAAAATGGACTGAATAAAGCTCTACGAACTTGAAGTGTGATGCTGCGCTGACTGACATGTATGCGCATGAATCACTGTCAAACACACACACACACTCAGAGCAATATTGTAAGTTACCGTAATTCCTCAAATAAAAGCCGGGGCCTTTATTTACCTAAACTGCAGAAGGTAATCGGCTTTTATTTGAAGCAGGCTTTTATTAGAGGCAGGCCTTTATTTAAAAAAAATGAAAATCAAATTTCCGTCTGGGTTCCATGCTCCTCAAGACAATTTCGTTTTTGATAAAGTTGTTGAAAAGAACGTTACACTAGAAGCACTAAATTATATCTGTGTTACATGGTCTACTACCATCTATTGGCTGTACGTTACGATGAACTTGAATGCATATTAAGGGATGTTTACACCTGGCCACTTCATGTGTTTTCTCAGATCGGAAAGCTATCTGATTTATCAAAACAATTCTACTTAAATCTGCTCACAAATGCGTTTTCGCAAAACGGATATAAATCTTCAATTCCCACGCTATATGCAGATTTAATGGAGTGCACGTCACCGAAAGCAACAGATATGAGCTGCATTTGATAGATCAGCTAATTTCTAAATCAAAAGACCGCAATAAGAGAGAGCGGCAACAACCCTGGTGAGATCATTTTGTTTCTTTACTTTTAATGATGAGGAGAATTGTCTGCGACTTACTTTCACTTTAATTTGCAATATTTTGCACGTTGGCTTTATGAATAGATGCTCAGCTGCCGTGATGCGTGTTAGCGTTGTCACATCTTGCTATAACATTACATAGCCTATAACACGCTCTCACACTTTTATTTTTTAGCGTTTTTGGGAGGAGTAAAATTTAGATACGTGGTTTCAACAATCAGATGCATTTGATTTACCCTTGTGCAGTTTCGTCTGGAATCTCGTCTCAGATCTCCTCCTGAAGAAGTGGTTTGAGCGATCGGATTTAAATTGTCTCGAATGCGCTTCGGATGGCATGTATACATGGTCTTTTCACGATCAGATCACAGAACACGCATGAAGTGGACAGATGTAACATCTCTTCAATGAAAGGGATTTAGGAGATTATCCACACTAATTTTCCCCCGGCCTTAATTTGAGACCGGCCTTTATTTGTTCGCGTTGATCACGCACCCGGCCACTATCAGAGGCCCGGCGTTTATTTGAATACCGGTTTTTATTTGAGGAATTACGGTACTGCATAATACATTTTTAACTAGCAGAATAATACCACATCACGATACACGTGGTCTCACTTTTAGCCATGTCTTTTAACTATTATAGTACTTTGATTTGTTTTTATGCAAAAACATAAACTTTAACTATTGGCTTTACATCATCAAGTCATCTGTCACTTCAGCACGAGGCCCCGTGCCAGCGCAGTCTCATCCCAAGACGTCAACGAACTGACGCTTTTGACCATACGTCAACATCCCCGTGCGGTCGCTTACTTGGTACTGCCAGTAGCATATAGCATTAGCTCCTTAGCCTGAGCAAATTCGATCACGTCGAGCTAGGCGGGCATGGTTTCAGCAACCAGGCACCTCAGCTCCCCCCACGTCCCGCCTCTTTGCCCATTTTCTGTTATCCGGGAGTGACACGCAGTGACGCACTGCCAAGATGGCGTCGGTCGGCTCTTTCCACTTTTGGCTTCAAAAATACTCTTCAGAAACCTACAGGTGACGTCACGGACACTACGTCCATTTTTTTTTTACAGTGTATGAATATAATATAATAATTTAAATGTTTTGCTTACATTTCGTTTGTCAAATATAAAATAATATTTTAACTAGAAAAATTATAAAGAAACTAAGGTGGTAATTATGGCGGATATAGCATCAGTCCTGTTTTTGCTTCATTAATTGGACTTGATGGTTAAACACTTTTGGTTGGGATAACTCAAGCTCAGTGTTCAAGTCTCTAACCTGAGCATGGCATTATTGAATGGTGATGCTGAAGTGGAAAAAGGAAGAATTTACTATGAAATGTCAATCAGCGCGAAGCGGAAATTGCATCCATCTTTCTCCCCTATTTTGATGTGAATGAATTATAAATCCCTTATAATAAACATTCACAAAAAATAAGAATGGTCAATTTTGAATTTCATGGTGACTTTAAAGGTGCACTATGTAAGATTTGGCTCTCTAGTGGTTGAAACATTGTGATAATTTATGTACTCAATAATTGATTTTTGCACATTTTTAACCCTCCCCCCAAAAAAAATCTTCCGTTGAGCACCTTTAAAAAACACTACCTCAATCCTGGCAATTTTAGGCAATTTGACTGGTTGAATGAGTTGAATGTTGAATGTCCAGAGGGCAGAGACACTCACAAACATGCTGCTGGTGTTTGAAATGCTGTGTTAACATTCAAAACTCCATCGTGACTGTCCTTTGGGGCAGAGAAATTCAAATTACTTTCATTTTAGTTTCTACAGTGGCAGCTGGAGTCAAATCCCAATACAACCAGATGGCACGGCGCTTGACAGTACGTGGATGTGTGTTCGTATTTGTATGTGTGTGCGGCTTAATGTGTGGCCTTCAAAGCTCTTCTGACTGCTCAGAGGCGGCGAGAGATGGAGGGCAAATAGAGAAAGACAGAAGAAGAAAACGAAGGAATAAATCGGCGGAGGACGAGAGGAGGGAGAGGGGTAGTTTTGGATTTTGAACACAGGTTGTTTGAGTTTGATTAAAAGGACGCTTTCTCCCTGTTTTTGTATCCACAGTTTTAATTAAAGGGACCCCCTGGAGAAAGGGAACACTGCATACCCTGACAGATATGACTGGTGAGAAAAGAAAGGCAGTCAGTTACAGAAATGTAAATATAACAGGGCTCACAAAGGAATATGCAGACACTTAGCCTGTCCAATTAATGAGCTCTAACTATGATTTCGAGCTTCTTTGTTTGTTTCCATTGCTCTATCCATGGGCCAGTCCTGTGTAAACAACAGCAACTATAGCATAACTAAAAAAACATAGGCCTATATGCATATTTAATATATTTAAATAGGACCTCAAAAAATAAAATTGTCACTATTTACTGACCTTAATGTGAAATGAGGAACAAAAATTCATATGAGCTGAAATTCCAACAACGACCAATTAGTGAGTAAAAGGTGAGTACAAAGTGGCTAATTTGTACGAATTCGTACGACCTTACTCGTATGATTTGTCTAAACCCCAGAGATGGGTCGTAAAATATGTACGATTTAGAAAAAATCTTACGAATTCGTACGAATTAGCAACCGTAAAATTCGTACGAATTGCCATGAGATCGGGTTGGATATTCATGTGCTCAAACTTGTGTAAAGTTACCAATATGAACTTCTTTGTTTTATTACATTACTGGCAAGATCTTTATGGTCATGTGACCATGTTAACATCAGAAGAGCCATGTACAGTTCACTGATACCAGAAAGCTGTAAAAAACCCTCCTCGCGCCAATTTAAGCACACTTGGTTTTCTTTCCCCAATGCCTTATTTTTCTATTTAGCTCCTTATTATTACCATCTTTCTCCTGCTCTAACGAGATGAGAAAATACTTGCTCAGTACGTGATCCTTTGGGAGAGCAGAGCGGGGGAAAAAACAGCAGAATGGAAGCAGGAGAGATGGATAAGCGTAGGTGAAACAAGATAAAAACAGCCGAGGTGAAAGCTCAGATTCACAGTGAACGTGGGAGCTGTGAACTGTGCTCTATAAAATATATATTTTTTATATTCTGGAGACGAGATGTAAGAATGCAAAGAACAGACTGCACTGCTCACACATTAGTCATATCTCGTAGGGCTGATTGTTTGATTAGGACTCTGTTTGCGGCTCCAGTCTTTGTAGAATATTTCTCAAGCAGCTGAACCATATTTCAAAAACTTGCAAAGATGTAAATTCCATCATGAGCGATTCACGTTTCAAAGGATCTTTCCCTTTATTACCGCAACATTAATCATCGGTGGCCTGGCTGTGGGTCAGGACCACAAAATTGTAAGAACAAGCAAGCAGACAAGGAAATTCTGATTCAGCTTTTCTGACTTCTGAACTGCACTAGCTTTTGCGAATCTTACCACTGTAGTGCATTATACGGAAGCCTAAAAAAGAAGAAATAAAGTCACACTGTGAAGTATATATTTACAATTACAAGAAATAAAGTCACAAGTGCGAGACACGGTCACATTAGGCATGTTTACATGTACTAATTTGACTAATTTACAGAATAAATCCATTCTGAAAGTTTATTTGAACCCTAAATGTTGCATTGTGATTCACATATTGGTTTACATGTGCAGTAATCTGAACAAAACATTCACACATATACAACGTCCAGCCACTGTGTTCAGAACTGGAGAAAGCTACTGCGAAAATATCACTGGAGCAACTGTAAGTATAACTGTCATTTTTGCCTTTTTAGTCTTTTTAATCCGATTAAGCCATCAATTCGATAATAACCTGATTATTTGGGTGCATGTATACAGGAGATGTAGTCACATTATGAGCACTAAAGTCCCAATTACAAGAAACAAAGCTTCAATTTTGAAATATTATTGCGAAAGTCTATTGTGAAATGAGAAATTGTGACTCACGTGTTTGCACAATGCTAACAATTCAAATTCACCTTTTGAAGATTATATGAGAAGAGATCAAGTTTTGTTTTATTACTTAGAAAATCGGGATCATCTGTATTTCTGGCAAGATCATTAGTCCTGTGGAGAAGGATCAGTAGTAGTTGTGGTTATGGGCAAGTGACCATGTTAACGTCAGAAGTGTCATGTACAGTTCTGATACCAGACAACTACTGTATAAAAACCCTCCTCACTGTTATGATCTTGAAGATGAACCCAAGTGCAGACAGGATGCTTGACAGTTTATTTATGGACAAAAACAGGAAAAACAAAACCCACGAGGGGGCAAAACATAGACAGGGTAAGGAGTGACTGAACTAGACTATGACCTGACAAATGACGATAAACAAACAGCAAATCTAGAATCAGTACTCTCTCTAGACAAATCCTCTTGACAGGATACTCACACGGCTTCACAAGGTAAGATAACACTCAGGTAGGAATCACAATGAACTGACACAGGACAGCAAACACAAGGGGATAAAAAAGGAGCAACTAATGAAGAGAACAGGGAATGCTGACTAGATAATAATGACAAGACGAGGATAACAAGGGGGCGGGGTTAAGTAACGAGACAACACAAGCACATGGCCCAAACAAAAGGCCATGTGCTTGCGCACAAAACATGGGTCTGTACTCTGTGATGATCCAGCCTCAAGACTAGCGAAAATCAAGGACAAGAAGGCAGAATCATGACACTCACACCAATTAAAGCACATTTATATGAAGCTTTGTCCCCTTTCTCCCTGGTTTTTTACTCCTGAATGCATTATTTTTTATGTATTATTTGACTTCTTATTATTGGATTTCTTCCCGAGATGAGAAAACACTTGCTCAGTACTTGCTCCTTTGGGAGAGTAGAGCAGAAAAGAAACAGTAATGGAAAAATTATTTTTGTCTAATATGTCTCCACTATATGATTGTGTTTGTCTTCTCATGCACCATTGACAACAATGATCTCAGTTCTCCAATGTCCGTATCAATGACCAGCTGATGAAGTAAACATTAACCCAATGATGACAGTGCAACTTGCTGCAAACCTGGCACCCTGCTGCAAAGCGCATCTGCCTGACACGCATACTCACTCACACACTTGCTACAGCTGGGTATACACACTTGCTCTACTTTGATGTTCACGGCCTCTACATCTGTGCTCCAAATATAAATTCAAGAGCAGTTTGCCACTCTAGAGACACATATTCCAATGAGTCACCCTGTCAATCCCCAAAGAGCGTACGGCATAAGAGAGTGGAGACCCCGAGCAACAACTAACAGAGGCATGTGTGTATATATATATATATATATATATATATATATACATGCAAAATTCTTATGTGTTTACGGCCACGGTTTGATCCCGAAGAACTTGCTGACTTAAAGGAATTTTTCAAGGGTGAATACAAGTATCCCCAGAATACAGTTCAAACACTGACTTACAATGAAAAATAATTGCAACATGCAAGTAAATGAATAAATAAAATATTAAAGCTGCAGTCTGTAGTTTTTCCTCTTTGTCGCCATCTCTGTTCGAAATCCGCAATTACAGTTTAGTTTTTTATTATTATTATAATTTATTTTTTACAAACATAAAGCATATTTGTTTTAAAAGCTGGAGAATCATGGGTCATTACTGTTTCTGTACAGTAATATAAATATATAATTGGCTGTTCCAACACATGCACTCGTCTGTAAGAAATATCATATTTGAATAACATCGGGCACACGCTGTTTAAACACAGACTGAGGATGACTGCAATGGAAAAGCATAATATTGATGGTGAAATGGCTGGCTAGATTATTTAAGCGTCTGCAAACATTTTAATAGTCTGATTAGTCTATAATTCTAACTGATTTTACTGTTAGTCACTGGAATTTTCAAATGGAACAGCAAATCAGGATTTTTACTGAATTGGGAATAAAACTCTTTCCACTGCAATCAGCACCGTTGTCATTTTGCCATATGCTCTGTTCTCCTGTGGTTTTTAGCAGTGTGCTGGTGTCCTTGTTGTTGTGCTATCCTCGTGATAACACTCCCAGCGTTTTCAGTCGCCCCAAAATGTTCGAGTTGACTCATCTTCTCAATTTATGTGTGTGTGTGGTTTGTGTGTATGTTCTCTAAACAGAGTCACACTCACTTAGATGTGGTTAAATGACAGCAGCTTTTTTACGCCAGGCCTCATCAGACACCGTGGACTGCATCTCTCAGGAAAAGGAACCATCATTACAGAGAGAGAAAGAAAAAGTCTGGTATTGGGAATGTGGATGGGAGAAATAAGTGCATGCATAAATATGATAATGAGAGGAGGACAGCGGGGAGAAGGTAGATATTAACGACAGCTCATTATCACAGTCGAGACATCAAGCACATCACTCTCTCCTTGTCTGGATGTAAGAATCAGACCTTTGGCAACGCACCTAAAAAACAGTCACTCGCCTCTATTTCTGATTTTGTCTTTTTTTTTATTCCCATGTTCACTAAATCCTTTTCGCCAGTCTGTAAGTCTTTTTCTCCTCTTACAACTACACACCTTTACAGTAAAAAATAGATATTATATTAACAGTTTTTATATTATAAATACAATATATACAATTATAATTTGCTGACTTTAAAAGGATTTTTTAAGCGCAAATACAATTCAAAGACTGACTTATTTTCTCAATAATATCCACCTAACAGTATTCCCACATTTCTGCTATAACTACATCTTATATTATAAATGCAGTGGGATCCAAAATAATGAAATACTTATGTTACAGCATTTCTAGAGTTCTCAAATTATATTATTAGCATAACATTTTAGTAAAAAAGTTGTACTAAAAAATTCAAATGAATTTAGGAATGTCACAGTATTTGTTTTGTACTCCTTTTGTATGGATTTTTTAAAATCCCAAAACTTTGTTTATTTACAGCTTTAAATTAGATTTTGAATGTGGTCTCTGACGTTTGGACCTCACTGTGTTTGTGTCACAGAGGGGGAGGATGTGGAGGTGGATGTTTTTTCCCCCTCTTAACAAGCATTTCATTCATTAGAACACGGGAACAGGAGGGATGCAATTTATCCCATGTGCCTTTGTTCTGTGAAAATGAAACACTCTGTGAAACATAACTGGGAACAGCCTCAGAGGAAAACACACACATACACACACACACTGAGAAAATACTCTGCTAGGCACCTAAAACAGAAATATCAGTTCAGGTTTGGGGGGTAGGACTGGTCTCAGATGTTTTGTGTATATATATCTGTGTAATGTAAGAATAAAAACCCAAAACATTTCTGAGGATGAGAGGGGGGAAGAGGAGATCCGGCTCATAAGCAGCTCAGCAGTTCTGGAGAACATCCAGGGGCAGAAAGACTCAGAGGGTACATGGTCTCCTCACCGTCTTGGAATGCTTGAAGCCCAAGAGGGGAGGAGGGTCACGCCTGTGTTAAATTCAGACCCAAGGCCTCATTTTGGATGGAAGCCATCTGAGCATGTGCAATCATCCAACCTGCACGCACCCCAGTGGTCTGCATGAGCTCTTACTTTAGATAATTAGCAAGCCCGCTGCTTTCTGTCATGGCTGCTTTTCCAGCACTCTCCCTATTCCATGACTTTTCCCAGCCTGAGGGGCTTTCACGGACGACTCAAACAGACAGAGCTTCCTAATGAGGAAAAGTGCAGGGCCTTGTTGATCATGGGGGGTGGGGGTGGAGGGCATGCATTATATTATATCTTTTGTATGCGCTCATTTTGTTTCTTTACTTTCCTCTGATAATTACTGATGTTTTCCTTGAGCCTGGAATTTAACTGTGCCTTTGTGGACAAGATGAATCACAGTCTTAGAAAAAGGACTAAAGCAGATACCACTCAGAGAGCTCACTGTGAAAAGTGCTTAGTCCTAGTGTTTAGAATGGAATATTAGCATATGTTCACTGCTACTGCACACTATAATAGCATGTGAAACAATTCACATCGGCTGCATCCGAAATCGCATACTCTCTTGAGTAGGTACTTATCTTGAATAAGTAATTACTTCACAACCGCTAAAAAAGTATGTTCTATATGATTGTGTGTAGTATGAATGCAATCTGGACATACTACATTCACCATGTTGTCATTATCATTTGACCTACCAGCATCAGTTACGTCCATTCACTGCCATTCATAAATCCTCTCCCGTGGCCTTTTTATCTACTCTTTTGAGTACTGTGAATTCAGACATGCTTCTTTTGTCACATACTGTTTTTTTTTTTTTTTTTGCCTACTATATAGTAGGGAAGTATGCAATTTCGGATGCAGCCATCATCTCACGATAAACATTTAAAACATTAGTATGCTGTTTTGTTTGGTTCAAGACCTTGTAACACTGCACATTTTAGAGAGTGACATATATAGTTGTTATATAAAACGTAACATTTTTAGCAGTTCGTATAATCAATAACAAAATGTTATGATGGTGGCAGACATTACTTGCGGTTCATTCATTGCACTGGTACGGAAGGTCAAGTCAAACACATTGCATTGTTCAGGGATACAGTTTTCCTGCTGAATGCTTTTACAACAGTTAAATAAGAAGTACATTTTAAATAGCTTACATTTTAGGCAAAATATTTCTAGTTATATTTAATGCAGAATATTAGTGGTGTTTCGTTTCTCATTGATTCAATGTTATTGAACCAATTCATTTGGTTGAGTTAGTGATTCAATGACTCTCTCATAAAGACAGTAAGTTGTTTCGTTCCTGAATGAATAAGCGATTTTGAAAAAATTTATTCAGTTAACTAAACGATTCAATGATTCACTTATAAAAACAGTCACTTGTCACCACCAACAAGCATCAAATCTGAGGAGTCCACTAATGTACAGAGAGGAAGTCTGTCTATAACAAACACAAATAAGTGGCGTGAAACCCGATCAACCACAATTCAAAATGACATTTAAGGAGAGGGTAAATTTAACTGTACAGAGACAAATGGTACCTCAATAATAGACTATAATGCGGCAAAATAGTTGCTCAAATACTGACAGAGCAGTTGAACAGTTGTACAAATAATACCAAAGAAATTATTGGAAAATGTGTGTTGGCTCTGTAGTCAGAATTTCCTTCTGTATTAAAGTAATACACACTGATTATTTTAATAAGTAGGCTACCAATTATTTGTGTAAAGCCAGCCAATCAGAACTAGTTTGATCCTCATTCAAGTTCCACTTTAGATTAACAAATTTATTCAGATTCATTTTAGTTTACTTGACATCAAGATATCTTGGCAGCACATCACAGTAACAATTTGTATCAAACCATATCACTCTTTCTCCACAGCTTTGAGTATAGAGGGGTGTCACACTGTAGCATGGGGGAGAAGTGCCATGTTAAAACCACAAGCGCTATTTTCCTTTGTTGTGGAAACTGTAGACAGGACTACAAAAGTCAGCATCAGGGAGAAAGCTTTCTTTTGTACACTGATCTGAGGAGCCGTGCTGAAACACTTAAACTGCATTCTCTATTTTGACTGCAATGACAGATAAATATACATAAACACACATATAGGCCTATTCCTGCAAACACAAGTTTCCCCGATGTCACATGTTCCATGCCACGGATAGCTGTTTATCTGCTGCATTTTTACCTTGTTTGTATGAAATAGTTGATGTCCCATGACTTCAAACGATGTGGCATTTTTGGAAAATTGTGCTTTGCGCTTTGAGTATAGATGATATCTTCCCAATCGACATCCGCCGCCTGCCTTCATTTACCACCCGTGACTACAGGCCAGCCTGTATTTCCCTGCTTTCTGACAATCCTTCTTCATTAGATCAGTGTGTGGGTGGCCTGGTAGTCAAACAGCTGAGTCTGCTCTGTTGTCTGAGAAATCGCAAGGGTAATTCCTTTCACACATACAATTTTTGGCCCAAGGGAACACTGCTGGTCCAACTGTGACCCATAGACACCACCAGACGGTTCCCTCTACAGCTATTTTAAAACAAATCTTCACATTGCTTTATTTTGCATTATATCAGACTATATTGGGTAGAAATATATAAAACATTAAGTGACTACAGGCAAAAAAAAAAAAAGGTTACTGACAGCTTACCTTTTTTTTAGCCCCTTCATTGAGTATTCAGTGCTCTGGGTCACTAAATCATCCTGCATTCTCGCCTTAAAGGGATAGTTCACCCAAAAATGAAAATTCTGTCATCATTTACTCACCCTCAAGTTGTTTCAAACCTGTATGAATTTCTTTCTTCAGCTGAACCCAAAAGAAGATATTTTGAAGAATATGGGTAACCAATCATTTGATGGACCCCATTGACTTCCATATGGTAAAAAAATACTATGGACATTTTTACAGGTTTGGAACAATTTGAGGGTGAGTAAATGACGACAGAATTTTATTTTTTGGCTGAACTATCCCTTTAAGTCCCAGTGCTGACCTTAAGCTCAGAGGTCAGAGAGAAATGAACAAGGGTGAATTATTTCAATAGGACCAGTGTCCCGAGGCCTCTCACTGCCTGTGATCTCTAACAGATCTCAAACAGCACTTAAATGTGTGCAGAAAGGAGAAATGTTATTTATCTCCTCAGCACAGTTCCTTCTGAATATCTTACCGCTACATTCATGTATAGTAGTTAACTTATTCACAATTGCAATTTATTACGCATATTTTATTTCTCATAATTAATTACAATGTAATTTTACACTTCTGCTAGGTTCCGAAAGGAAACATCTCATTCACTTTCTTCATATAGGGTATTGGATGTAACACTTTGGATTTTTAATGATAACTTATCAATATTTTAATAGCAGACCGTTAGCTACAAGGTTATTTATTATTAAACTTTTTTTTTTTTTTAAATAATCATGGTGGAATCAAGTGGAATTCTTGGTGAAAACTATATTACTCATGATTCTGCAAACACATCTAGAGGATTGCGAGTTGCAAATCCCGGCAAAATAACTCTTTAACGATCGCCAACTCCAAATGAATCATTCATCGTCATCAATCGGCTGCAAATAGGGTAGGTTTGCAGTCGGTCACCAATTTTCTCCATTCCCTTCGATCTTTGGCCACTTCACACTCCAATTAAGCTATACTTATATATATATATATATATATATATATATATATATATATATATATATATATATATATGCATATTTTGCAATAAACATATATATATATATATATATATATATATATATATATATGCATATTTTGCAATAAACAAAATATTTTGTTTCTGTATACTTAACATCTTTAAATCAATAGGTTTTTATTTCTCCATTGTTTTTAATTCAATTATGTCATTCGCAATGCTTTTTATGCAAATACTTTTTTGCTTTAAATCAAAGTTTTTAATGTTGTGATTGACCTCATAGCTGATTGTTTTGTTTCATGCCATATACTAATATCTTTAACGAATTAAAAAAAGAAAAAAAATCCCTATGGGAAGTATGCTTCCTAAACCAAGCCCTGAGCGGACATAGTTGCATTCTCTTTGTGCGTTTTATCTCTCATCTACAATTTTTGTTACATTTTGATTTTACTGTATACAGCATATTGCCATTTCAACTTTACACTGAAAATGTCCCCCCCCCCCCCCCCCCCCCCCTTTTCTCCGTAATTAACACATTGTCAAATAGACACTGGTGATAAACATAAATATTTCAACAAACTATCTTAAATCAGACAATAAATACAGTATGTGCTCTGTAACAAGCGTTTGATGTAAGATACAGACCTTGAGTGTGATGACAGGAAGAGACCTTCAAAGAGGATGAGGCTTCGCAAGATTATACTCCATCCTTGCTTTGAAAAGACTTCATGAAAACAAGAGCCAAAACATCATTTTGGGTTAGGAAATGTATACTTTCTGTTCTTCATTCCCTCCTGAATTTACCCACAGACCTTTACAAAAATTCCCTGCAGAGTTTTGTAGAAATTTTGAGGACTTCTCATATTCATTTTCACCAACACATTTCAATGAATCTGATACATTTAGATGAAACCCAGCAGCAGGCTGAGCATCTGGAGCACTGGGAAAATTCCACCTGTGGGCTGTGGGCCCAGCAGACAGAAATATATATGTACTGCATATATTTATTAAACCCTGGACCAGGTTGTTTGAGTTTACCGGCCAAATGATCCAGTTTATGAGGGGAGGAGAGTGGGAGGGAACATCTATAAATCTAACTGATGTGGGCCAGTTAACTGATACAAGTTTGATCCAAGAATCCAAACTCACCCATTCCTCATTTCAGCTCGAGCATCTGCGTCAGTGACGTGTCATTGTTTCCAGCACTTCTGCAACAAAAACATAAAAAAATTTTACCTCTGCAATTTGTTGGACAAACAGTTCCCAAACCAAACCATTCATTAGTTGAGTCATTTTTGATCAGTTCCGTTCGGGCTGTTCAAACAAAAACATTGCGATATGGTTTGATGTCGCTAATGGGGCAAGAAACACACATCACCTTTGCAAATTTCCAAAAACACTTGAGTAAAGGCCAAAGATGCAGGTCATTACAAAAGACACTGTGACATTTAAAGTAAAGTGAAACAGTACATTCCACAGAATAAATCAAGTCATACAGTGAATGACCATTTAAAGGAACACTTCACCCATTTCAACATTAATCTTTATTGAAAGTGGGTTATATATGTAGTCGAAATGTAAAAGAATTTTTGAATTTGGTGCCCTCTTGACCGAGAAATTTGAGCATTTGTATGTAAGACAACAACTCCCACAATGCACCACATTACACAGCTCCGCAAGCCACTCCCACTAATCCAGAACACCGCAAACATCAGCGAAATAACACTTTCGTCTACAAGGCTAACGTTAGCTGACACCAGAGTTAGAAATCCATTTCACACAAAATTTCTAGTTAGTTGGCTGTGGCGAGCAGGACGAGGGCGAGGGACGTGAGAGGACGCCGCGAGGCCGGTGGCGGGAGTGATAATGAACGCTTAGACGCACCGGTCTCTCTCGCATCTCTCACGGAGGAGCGGACGCATAAAACGAGGAGAGACGACAGGGCAGATCGAGAGAGGAACAGGCCTGATTTTATGTTGTGTTTTGTTTCTGTTGTGTGTGGCTGCTGGCTTATACTTTTGTATTTGTTTATTTTACTATTAAAATGTTTAAATGTTCGCCGGTTCCCGCCTCCTTCTTCCCACAACAACGAACCCCATTACATTGGCAAACACATTAGCGAATTACTCCTCGTTTGTATTTCTTTCTATATGGTGAATTATTGCATGATACCTGGATGTTCAGTCAGAACATATGCGGTGCGAAACTAGGATGGTTCACATCACAACACAAACGTCCGTGTGCTCGTCTGATTCAGAGATTTCGTCCAGGAGAAATTGCCATCGTTGAAATTCTCTGCAGCAGACGGACTCTATCTGTGTCCGTAGCGCACAGCGAGAGCACAGGCACCAGCGGTCCGCCCAGCTCGAGCCAGCCCGGGCTCCTCGTCCGCGACAGGCAGCCGCCTCCTGTTCCTCCATCAGCCTCAGCTGCTCTTCACTATATTGCGGCTCGTAAAGATAGCCACGAACATCGGATTCGAGCAGCAGAATTTCAAAATCCTCTTCTTCCATATGTTTAGTTTCTTCCGTCATTGTCGTAACTTCCTATCACCACAGCGCTTGTTAGCTTAGCTTCCAAACAAGATGGCTGATATTGCTTTCTGTATCTGCAAGTGAAGTCCCACCCACTGATCTGTAATAGGTCTGTAGCGTGAGTGGGTCCCACACCCTGAATAAATGATGAGCTTGTGTTTGTAGTCTCAACCCTTATACAAAGAAATGGGACTTCCTGCTTTTTATGACGCAAAATGACGATTTTTACGTCATAAAAAGCAGGAAGTGGAACACTTAAATCCTTATTTCTCCCATCTCAGGGGAAAATGAGTGAATAAACCATGACCATTCAAAAATATTACTGGGTTTCTAAAGATACAAAGCTTTATGCAAATGGGTGAAGTGTCCCTTTAAAGCCAGCACTCTCCTGTTTATTTAATGCACTTATTCCTTACATTCCCAGAAGAGCTGTCATACATTGTCTTCTTCATCAAGACCGTATATGAAGACCTCACCATGCACCCCTGCAGAGGGGGCTGAGGTCCCAGGCGTGAGTAAGTGTGTGTATGTGTGTGTTTGCCTGCTCCTCTAACAGGATTATTAGCCAAATTGGTTCCAGTTGAAAGAGATTAGGAACGCAATTAGGAGCAGGGGATGTGTCTGTCTCTCTCTCTCTGGCTCTCTTTTTATCTCCTTCACCGCTATGATCACCACAACCACTGGGAACCATATGAATGCTTGTGAATGTATCTTATACTTCAACCTTTCAGTGATTTCAGAGAGAAAATAATGAGATTTTAAGGCTAAAGAAAATCCAATCAGATTCCTCAGTGTATATCTTTCCTTCAGAGAACCGACTGCTGCTTTTGATGCTGTATTTAGTGTATATTTTGACACCGATGTGGGTGTTGTTCATTAATCAAAAATGAAAAATTAATATTTGAACAGTGCTGTAGAAATCAGAATGTCATTGCTTCTTAAATTAAATAAGCCTTTAAAAATACACTGTTAATTTTGGTGTTGCAGCAAAAAAAAAACAGTTCACTATCAGACAACGGAAAAATAAAAACATGTAATACATGCAGGAACACACACACACACAATGATTTTTATACTGTGCAAACTGTATATTCTCTCACCATACAACCCTACCCCTAAACCTACCCATCACAGAAAACGTTCTGCATTTTTACATTTTCAAAAAATATAATTCTTTATGATTTATAAGCTTGGTTCCTCATGTGGATTAAAAAATGTCCCCACAAGGTCAATTTGGACATTTGAGTACCAGGAGTACCATTCTCTCTCTCTCTCTCTCTCTCTCTCTCTCTCTCTCTGTGCGCATGTGCCGGGTGAGTGGGCGGAGTGAATGTGAGCGAGCGTTTGGCTGCTGTGTGAGGTACGAGTGGTCTATACTTCTCTATCTTATCTTTCTTTTTTTTTCATTTTTTTTTTCAGAAATTCGTTTATAGTTTTTGTAGATTTAAGTTGTGAAGTATGGAAGTGAGTGTTGTGTCAGACGGGGTGTCGGCTCCCACGTGTTGGGAGCATGGCGGCTACCCCAGGCAGCGGTGGAAGTTTCAATTCTTTGACAAGGCGTCATGGTGTAAAAATAGACTCAGTTGCTGGTGTGGAGGGATGCAGTTTAGCGGTGGGAGAAGCGGTCGGACATGCGAATATTGTATCAGCGTCCAGTATGAACAGCGCTGTTGTTGTATTTGTGAAAACTGTGGATTTAGCAAATCAGTTAGTACAAAGTGGCATAGTGATAAACGATATTTTTACACCAGTGCTTCCCTTTTCTACACCTTCTAAAAAGGTGACGTTATCAAATGTGCCACCATTTATCCCAAATGAAGTGTTGATCGGATTGCTTACCCGCTATGGTAAAACAGTCTCACCTATAAAGATGATTCCGATTGGCACCAAGTCTCCTCTCTTGAAACATGTAGTGTCTTTTAGGCGTTATGTGTATATGATTCTGCAAGATAACATTGATGAACTGGATTTGTCCTTAAATTTTCGACATGAGGAATTTAATTACGTAATTTTTGCCACTGCAAACAACATGAAGTGTTTTAATTGTGGTGAATAGGGGCATATGATCCGTGCGTGTCCAGGTAGACAGGATAAGATTAATGAGAGACCTTTACAGGTTTTAGAAGATGGAAACATTGTAATTGTAAATCAGAATGTCGCTGCGAGAGTCGCAGAGGATGAGAAACCTGGACCGAGTTCAGTGCAGATAGTGGCGCCGGCGGCTGTCACAGTGACAGTGGATGGAAGTACGTGTTCCATGTTGTACAAATGTTTTTAAGGTATCGGCATATGCTGACGACATTGTCATTCTAATTAATGGACAGAGAGATGTAAATGTGTCAGTGGAGATCTTGAAAAATTTTCAAAAAATTTCTGCCACAAAAGTAAATTGGTCCAAGAGTGAAGCAATATTGGTTGGAAGTTGGGTAAATATGATTGAACCAAAACTTCCAGAAGGTTTATCCTGGACCAAGGGAGGCTTACAATATTTGGGAGTGTTTTTAGGGGATAAAATGTTTATGAAAAGGAATTTTGAAGGGATTGTGGAGAAGGGATTAAAGGTCGCCTTAACAAATGGAAATTTTTGCTCCCTAAAATGTCATATAAAGGTCGAGTATTGATTATAAACAATTTAATTGCATCTGCTCTATGGCATCGATTTAATTGTGTGGATCCTCCACGAGATTTACTGCCAAGATTACAATCTATTTTAGTTGATTTTGTTTGGGACAAGATGCATTGGGTGCTGAAAGCCGTTCTGTCCTCCATCTAGGGGAGGATGTCAAGCCAGAATGGCGAGCGTTATACAAGTCACCTTTGCCAAAAAAAGTGGGTGATTTACAGTGGAGGATCCTTCATGGAGCAATAGCCGTGAATGCACTTGTTTCAGTCATAAACCATGATACTAGCGATGAATGCGCTTTTTTTTTCAGAAGGAGAACATATTTCATGCTTTTGTGCATTGTAACAGGCTTTTACCATTGTTTCAGGTTTTAAAGAGTTGATTTGTTCGTTTTGATGAGACTTTTTCTTTGGAAATGTTTATTTGTGGTTTTAAATATATCCGGAGATGTCGATTTTGTTGTCAATTATTGAATTTTTTACTGGGTCAAGCGAAGAAGGCGATATATGACACTAGAAAGATAAGAATAGAACCCAATTCAAGTGTTAATTTGAAGATTGTGTTTTTTAACCTAGTAAAATCCAGAATTTTAAATGATTTTCGGTTTTATAAGGCTATGGGGGATCTTATGTCTTTTGAATTGATTTGGTGTTATAAGGGGGCTCTGTGTGAAATAATTAATGAGAGTTTACAGTTTGCTCATATTTTGGAATGATTTGTTTTATTTGGATATTTGATATATTGAATGTGTATGGTTTTTTGTACTCCTGTAGGTAGGAACTGAATGTATTATTATTAGGTCATTTGTAATAAAAGGTGTCTCTCTCTCTCTCTCTCTCTCTCTCTCTCTCTCTCTCTCTCTCTCTCTCTCTCTCTCTCTCTCTCTCTCTCTCTCTCTCTCTCTCTCTCTCTCTCTCACGCACGCACGCACGCACGCACGCACACACCATTTCCGTTTGTCTCTGTCTCCCTTTATACACAATACCTTATAAGGTCCAGTACTGGGAAAGCTAATTTCAAACTACTTTATCAAGCCACATGCTATTGCTGTTCATCATTTAAAATACATAAACTACAGTTATGCTACCCCCTGTGAAAAAGAAGTGTGCTTAATTGTATTGAAAGTTCAAATCTTAAAAAAAAACTGTAGATAATATAACATTAATAAAATAAAATGACATTTAAGTGTACAAAGAGAGAGTACACATTCTGTATGTGTTGTATGCTTCAAAAAGTGCACTTTGTTACAGTCAAATGAAAAGTTTAGTACATTTTCATCTTTTGTCATGCTTTAAAGAAGTACACTTATTTTGATAACATACCAGAACATGTAAAGTACAACTAATTGCATAAAATAAAACTCTAAAACATTTGTATTTATTACTTACTAAAATAAAACATGCAATAAAGTGACAGAAAACATTACATTCAGGTTGTACGTAAGTATATTATTTCAGTAATCTTTAAAAGTATTTTTTTTTTAAAGTATACTGATGTGTACTTCTTTTTAGCAACAGACCCCCCCAAAAAATATTAAAAAATAAATAGTAATATATATATATATATATATATATATATATATATATATATATATATATATATATATATATGGTAATAAACAATTAATAAACAGCTACTGTCAAGCTACTAAGAAATGCATTTAGAAGTACCACTACTTTCAGTTAGTTACACTCTAAAGGTGCATTTTTTGTAAAGATTTATTTTAGTGTTTGGTGTGCCTTTCTAGCAGTGCTGTTTGCAATGCAAAATTAAATCTGAAATGAATAATGGCTCATAGCAGACGGCGGTTGAGAAGGAGGATGAGGAGAGATGTGAGCAAGTGTGAGAGGGAGGCAGAGATCCAGAGACCCAGACATTCATAAGTCAGTCATAACTCACAATGTGTCCAGAGCCCTCTTAACATGTCTTCACCCCTTCACTCATTATCACGTGGAGCTGAGCTCTGTAATCCTGGAGCTGTGCTGTGTTCCTGTCCAACTCTGGCACATTCATCACCTTTCATCACTTTGAGCTTTACATCCCTCTCTGGACCACATCTCCCAAGCATGTTGTGTGTGTGTGTGTGTGTGTGTGTGTGTGTGTGTGTGTGTGTGTACGCGCTGCTGGTGGATTTGGGGTGTTAAGAAATAAAGGCAGCTGCTCAGGCACAAGTAGGCGAAGAGATTACCAATAACAATGATAGAAGCAGAAATAAAGAGAGTCTTATTGTGTAAAAATATACAGCGATAAGACTCTGCCTCTTTATGGCTCAGGAGGAGATCGGAGGTATAGACATCAAACCCCTTAACTTTGTTGAACCAATCATTTGGCGATCTTTCATGTACACACACACACACAGATATATATATATATATATACACACACACATCGATCAAGATTATCAACATTATGCCCACTGACAGGTGAAGTGAATAACACTGATTATCTCTTCATCACAGCACCTGCTAGTGGATGGGATATATTAGGCAGCAAGTGAACATTTTGTCCCCAAAGTTGATGTGTTAGAAGCAGGAAAAATGGGCAAGCATAAGGATTTGACAAGGGCCAAATTGTGATTGCTAGACGAGCATGTAACGCCCCCGTCTAGTGGAAAGGGTGCAACATGAAAGACTCGTAAAAAATTTAGTAAATTTGAACAAAGATACATTTATTGATTTAATTTGGGACTTTTGATTCAGGAGCTGACTGGGCCAAAAATAGCGAACAAAACTTCCTTATTCTTAAACCTCTTTTCTAAACCCTAACCCAAAAAGAAAAGAAAAAAAGAAAATACAATATACAAACCTAACTCCCTATCCAAAAACAAATATCAAAACAGTTTACAATAAACAAAAATGGCGTCAGACTCCCTACTTTCTCAAATACTCAGTATTTACAATATATTTACAAACAGGCAAACAAAATGAAAAGGGCAGTCCAAATCAGCGTCAGGAAACAGGCAAATGGGTCAAATATACCAACAAAGTTCTTCAGGTACAAACAATGTTCAATATCAAACAAACAAGCCATACTCACAGTCTCTAATTTTCTTAACACAGTCAAACTCTCTTAACACATAGACAAAATCTCTCTCGTTAGAGGAAGTGATGACATGCCTTTAAAAGTACTGTTCACCAATCAGGACAAAGCATCATTCAGCCTGCTGGAACCAATCAGATGACGTCCCTAGACAGACACACACAGACACTCACAAAACAACAGAGATACAACAAAACGCAAACCATGGGTTGTGACAGAGCATCTCCAAAACTGCAGCTCTTGTGGGGTGTTCCCGGTCTGCAATGGTCAGTATCTTTCAAAAGTGGTCCAGGGAAGGAACAGTGGTGAACCGGCGACAGGCCAGGGCTCATTGATGCACGTGGGGAGCGAAGGCTGGCCCGTGTGGTCCGATCCAACAGACGAACTACTGTAGCTCAAATTGCTCAAGCACCAACAGTGGGCACGTGAGCATCAGAACTGGACCACGGAGCAATGGGAGAAGGTTCCCTGGTCGCCTACCTGGGGAACACATGGCACCCGTATGCACAATAGAAAGAAGGCAAGCCGGCGGAGGCAGTGTAATGCTTTGGGCAATGTTCTGCTGGGAAACCTTGGGTGCTGCCATCCACCAGAATGTTACTTTGACACGTACCACCTACCTAAGCAGTGTTGCAGATCATGTACACCCTTTCATGGAAACGGTATTCCCTGGTGGCTGTGACCTCTTTCGGCAGGATAATGCGCTCTGCCACAAAGCAGAAATGGTTCAGGATTGGTTTGAGAGGAACAACAACGAGTTTGAGTCAAGATTTTCAAGTCAAAACGGGAATATCAAACATATTACAAATAAAATGTGCAAAATTATTTGCAAGAAATACCCATTTCAATAGATCTTTGACTTGCCTTTATTAATTAAAATGTACTTTACTTATTTATTTTAAAAAATAAAACAATATTATATTTATATATAAATATAATTTATGCTGCCGATGATGCCTTTGTTGCCCACTTAGAGGCAGATCTACAATCCTCTTCTCATCTTTTGCTGCTGCATGTCTAGAGTTTGGTTTGTAGATTAGTCTTAAAAAGACAGTTATTCTAGTTATTCTTGCCCAACCTGCAACCCTAAACCCTACAGTATACATTAACAACACGTCTATCTGTGGTAGACAAATTCACCTACCTGGGTTCCACAGTATCAAACAACAATAACCTTGACGCAGAGCTTGACATGCGCATTGGGAAGGCATCATCAATGTTTGGAAAATTGAGCAAGCATCTCTCATTGCTCCTCAAAGTCCATGTGTACCATGCATGTGTACTGAACACCTTACTATATGCAAGTGAGACATGGACAACATACAGGAGGCACGAACATCGCCTCAACGCCTTCCATTTTCGCTGCCTTCGTTCCATACTGGGTGTTTGCTGGAAGGATCATGTGCCAAACTCTGTCAGAGAACTGGTTATAGTGACCTGAACACCATCCTTCGTGAACGTTTTTTTTTTTTTCAATTCAAGGGCTCGATTGAACTTTAGGCAATCTGGCAGTATCAGTGACAGGATAGTTGGTCTACAAATAAACATTCTTGCTTTGAGTGCAAGAGCTCTTGAGGTCAAACCCAGCTAAATGTAAATATTTTTTTATATAAACAGCTGCATGCCATTGATTGCATAAGGAGAGGGTTGTATTTGTCCCTGTCCTTAACATGGTGCTATCTTATACACTCGTGACATATAAGAGCTGTTTAAAAGGGATCCAGGTTCAAGTCTGACCTAGATCACATCCAGATGCCATTTCTCCTCCCTCTCCCCGATTCACTTCCCTGTCTGCCTCATATTGTCCATTAAGTAAAAGCAAAAAGCAAAAAAAACAAAAACAAAAAAAAACACATACAATGTGAACCTTGAATGCACTGTAAGAGAATTCAAAAGTGTTTGCAACACATAAACAACATTGGTTTGCATTATGTTGTGATATCACTGTAACAGAGAGTGGATAAAAAATATATTGTTGGAAGAGAACACTGCTGCTCTATAACAGGATCCGCCACTGGTGACAACCACAGCGAACACACGGCAAAACATTAAACACTTCACATTCCAGCGCTGACATCGGCCTAATCAGACTAACACACACTAACTCCTGCCATTCCTCTGTATTAGATGCATCCCTGCCGTGTACCAGTTTTTTTTTTTCACTATCCACAGAAAAAAAAAGTGGTAGGGACAAAATCGGTCATGGCAAAGAGTGATGGGGATGTCTCGCTGTTGCTCCCACTGAAAACGATGCCTGTGGCAATAATAATATCCAGATGTGCTTTTGTTTAAGGCTGTAAACTGTATTATAATAATGACTCTATTTTTGAGGTTAATACTGCCTGCATTCACTTTTTTTAAGGTGTAGGTTGAATGTAGTTATACATTTCATGTATGTGGGACTTTTTGTTTTTATTCTATTGGCAGATGCTTTTAACATTGCATTAACAACATGACATCATGACTTTTGCGTAAACATACACGCCACTTTCAAGTCAAGTGGCGTGTTATCTATACGCATTTTGAGATATCCGCGTGTATCCGCGTGTATGTCTACGCCATTAAATGTCCAAGTGATTCCGCGTATATGTACACGCCATTAAATGTCCGAGCGAAACGAAGCAAAATGTAGATCTACATCTGGGGAGCGACATTTTTTTCTTCCTAGGATGGCAGGGGAAGACTCATAAATGCTATTAACCCCAGTGACGGGTAGGTTTAGGGACGGGGTGGAGGTAGGTCATATATTTATATATACAGTAATAACGTTAAGTCAACTGCGTTCATAAACACGCTGAAAAGCGATTATGCGTGTTGATAGCACGCCAAAAATGGAAATACGAATTGGCGTGTCATACACACGCAATTTTATGAGATCAGTCGGGCATTAAAGATATACATTTCATCATTTTATCATTTCATACATTCCCTCAGAATCAAACTAAAGCTCTTGCCATTGCTATGTGTCATACTCATTTGACTCCTATATCTCAAACAGTAGAGCATGGTGTTAGAAATGTCAAGTCAAGGTCATGGGTTTAATTCCCATGGAATGTATGTAATAAAATTATATGTCATAAATCATAAAATTCCTTCCATTCTTCCATTGCTAAACATCAATCATTTAAACTATGACAAATGATCAGAAAATACTGGGATATACACTATCGTTCAAAAGTTTGGGGTCAATACGATTTTTTTTTTAAGAAAATTAATACAAGGATGTATTAAATTGATCAAAAGTGACAGTAAAGGTAGCCTATTTGTTACAAAATTTCTATTTTAAATAAATGCTGTTCTTTTGAACTTATTATTCATCAAAGCACCTCAATCAAAAAAAATTCAGACACAGTATCCATAAAAATGTTTTCAACATTGATGGTAATAAGAAGTGTTTCTGAGCATCAAATCTGCATATTAATGATTTCTGAAAGATCATGTGACACTGAAGACTGGAGTAATGATGCTGAAAATTCAGCTTCACCGTCACAGGAATAAATTACATTTGAAAATATATTACAATACAAAACAGTTTGTAATAATATTTCACAATATTATTGTTTTACTGTATTTTTAATCAAATAAATACAGCCTTGATTAGCATAAGAGACATCTTTCAAAAACCTTTAAAAAAATACCAAACTTTTGAATGGCATAATATATTGTTTTTTTTTGTGTTTTTTTTACCACAGACCCCTGTGTTGCATATAGGCCTACTATAAGTATCTGTATGAAAGCGTTAGCATCTAGCTAAATGCAAGGAGCTACCTGATCAAACCCTTAAAAATGACTTGGTTGGTTTAATCTGCAGTCATGTTGGTTACTTGATAAACCTTTTTTACAGTACGTAAGAAAATGTGAATTTGGATTAAGTATAGACAGAAATAAAATTGTGACTCCATGAGCTCATCTGGTAGCCCTGCCCTACAATGCAGTCAAATATTAAAACGTGAGAGTATGTAGAGGTAGAATGTGAGAAAAACAGAGTGAATGATAAGGAGAGAGGAAACAAGAGAGGCATGATGTCATTGATATTCCAATGTCTGGTATTTTTTGGCCCTTAGGAGAATCAGCTGCTGTTGTGGACTCTGCAGTGCAATAACCCAATGCTCGGATTCATTCAGTACTGTAATAATTATGTTTTTCACACAACTCAAACTGAATCTATTAATGAAGACAAACCTCATTTTTTCCTGATCTTGTGAGATTATAAGTTTGGGCCTGTTTGTCAGTCTGACAGAAAGAGAGGAACATGAAGAGGGAAGAGGATGGGATATTGGTTCAGTCTGACATGTCTTTGAACTGGTTGTCGTGACTCAGCCAGGGCCTGTCACCACTACATTACAGTCTGGCAAAAGTGCAAGCCCAATTAAAATTTCAGAAAAGCACTCATATTCAATCACTCTCGAAGCACTCATATACATTCTACTGTCTCACTGGCACAAACTCACTTCCTCAGAACACATACAGTATCCACAGATACTCACACGCATATACATTTCCATATCTGCCGTCTTCCTGCAAGTGGGCAAGACAGAAAACGCTTAAATTATTTCAATAACAATGAAAGATTTAACTTTTTTTTTCTTTTTTTTTTAGCTTAGCCAGCAACTTTTCACGAATATAAGCTCTTAAAATGTTTAGCACCTTCACTTTTAGCTTGCTCAGTGTTCAGAGACTGAAAAAATAAGACACTATAGAGGTTTTTATGATTTCATGAACCTCACAGACTTAACTTTTAACCAGTTGGCCTACATCAAGGCAGAAGGGGATCATATTGACTATTCAATAGCCATCTACTAGAAGAACAACACTTCTTTTAAAGTTCTTCTTTTCTTATCTTTTTAAACTTTACATTGCCAAAATTTAGAAACTCTGAAACTGCGATTCACTAGAAATGATGGTACAGGGGCTGTTTTGAGAGTTCATTCCTTGTGAGCTATGATGTAACAATATCACATTTTCACTACACAATTATCCAGGCCAAAATAATTCACAATAATGGCCCTGTCCCAAATGGAACCCTAAACCTTCGCGATCTTCCACCGAGTCCAAAGATGGTCTTATTATTGGGAGAACCAACAAGAATCGGAAAAGGAGTAATGGCTAACTTGGATCACGTGTGCCTTGATCACCAATCACATTACAGCATTGATGTCATTTACTTTCGTTCAGAGTTGTGCATCAGCCAATCACTGTTTGTGGGTACCATAGAAATGAATGAGAAGTGCCAAAAACTGAATCATACCCGTCACGCAATTGTCCGCAACTTCTCTTATAAAACAATTTATTTTTATTTTTTTTGGGTGTAAACTCTAAAATATATCAATCCAAAATGAACATTTTGTAGATTAGCCGTTGGGCTGTTGATTCATTAAATGATAAGCAATTTCCTCATAAAACCGGTTTATTCCGCGTAGTGAAGCCTCTCCTCCATTGGCATCCATAAAAACAAAGCAAAATGTATTGTTTTTGCTATTATTTTACTGAATATGCCAATACAAAAACAACAGATAAAACACACAGTACAAATAATTTTTATGTAAGAACAATATCTAAATAATTAAATTATAATACTGTTTGTTATCTGTTGTTGTTTTTTTTAGATTCATGTAGCTATTTTGGGACAGCAGTGGGTGGCTTTAAAAGCCTAAATTAGAAACAACTCAAATCAAGTCACTGGTGACCCCATGGTGATGAGATTCCCACTAATTTGGAGGGCCACATTGTATGCTAACATTCCCCGTTAGCAATTAAAAAGCCTGAAAACACATCAAACAGCTGTGAAACACAGCGAGTCCATTGGTGATGTCCAATTAGTTTGAAGCTCCGTTGTTGCTTTAGTTAGTAAACAAGCATAAAAGCGTGCTATCAGCCATTATGTACATGTACAGCTATTTATTTACAATTGACTTTTGAATGCAGCTTCAAGCTAATCTCAGCATATCTCAACGGCTGATCTTTGTGTGGTTAATTTAATTGTACAAACAGCTTCATTTGCATATTAATTTGATGAGGAGCTACACAGGTGCCCTCCCAGTAAAGCAGTTTGAGAGAGGGTGTGAAACAGCTTTGCACTGCATGTTTTGCCTTCGCAGTCATCGCGGGTGTGACGGAACCAATCAGAAGCGAAATATGACAAGATGGTGTGAGGGTGGGAGTGTGTTTGTGTGTGTTGGGGGTTTATAATGGCCACCGCTGGGACATGAAAGTGGCCCACCAGTTGGTCACATGATAACAGCGCTTGATGATTCTCTCCCCAGGGGTTCTGTCTATTCCTGGTTTCTAGTCCAGGGTAACTCCCTTGATGGGTAAATAACAATCCATCCACATTTTTGTTCTTAATTTAGGCTAGCAGTAAATTTCATCTGTATGCAAATGCGAGTATGAAAATAGCTTTACAGGTTTCAGATGGGTGTGTGTTCGCCTGTTCGGTGTGTGTGTGTGTGTGTGTGTGTGCAAGTACGAGATAGTGAGAAAGAGAGGCAGAGAGCAAACGAGGAGATCTTCTCCCTCTTTATAAGTATTCCGCGCTGCGCTCAGATGCAGATTGCTGTGGGATTCTGGTTTGACAGGCTGGCTCACATCAAATGCTGCCAGATAATGTTGTTTAAAGAGAGAATCAGCCGACACTCATCGCCAGCAGCCTCAGAGGAGACAAGCACCTCATTAAACTGAGCTGCACGTCTGCATGTCCTCACACAGCTAGAGAAGCGCAGATCTCGCTCTGTGATTAAAAGAGATCTGCGCTCCCGCTTGGCAGAGCCATAATGGTGAACAAGTGCTGTGGAAATCTGCTCACTAGACTACAGCTTAACACATGATGAGCCCTATTGTCTTGCCAATTACAAATCAGTTTCATCTGTGATTGTAATAGAGTGATGGCACATTTAATAATGCATGTATCTACAGGGCTTCCGGATAGGCCTATAGCTGCTTGATGATTTTGCTTTAGCTTGATTTAGAAGTAGCGGGTTCACAATATGCCATTATTGATATTTAAATATTTGTAAAAAGAAATATTGATATTGTATTAATATATGATTGTAAATAATGCAGTAACTGGTAATCTGGTTGACAATCCAGCAAAGTAGGTTGAAGAATTGCACCTTAACGCTGCTGCCACCCGTCAGAAAATGGAAAGAAAAAAGAAGATATCATGCTATTAAATACCAGTCTGCAAAAAGTTTATTTATGGTTAAAAACTCTCTCTTTGCCTCCCTAGACCTGTATGTTGAGTGTGATTCATTGGCCAAAAAAGAGAAAAGACTAATTAAACAGAGTTAAAGATGAATTTGACTGATATCTTTATTTACTCATTCATTCAAAATGTCTATATATTAAAAAAAACAACAACAACAATTGCAATAATCATTATCCTTAATTCATGTAGTAACAATCCGTGTCACACTTTAGTTTAGGGTCCAATTATCTCTGTTAACCAACTATTAACTATGACTTATGTCTAAATAAACTCCTAATTACTTATTAATAGTTAGTAAAGTAGCTGTTATGTTTAGTTATTGGGTATAGGATAAGGCATTAATATGTGCTTTATAAGTACTAATAAACAGCCAATATCCTATGCTAATAAGCAACTAGTTCATAGTGAGAACTGGACCATAAACTAAAGTGTAACCAAAATATATCACCCTGAAATATAACATATCTGATATAGCCTTATTTGGTAGTATTTTAATTGGCCGAACCAAAATAAATGAAATACCTATAGCAATATTGTGTCTAAACTGTAAGTCACTTAAGCAATATTAAGCAAGCAAGACCAAGTGTTTTTTTTTCGAAGATCAGCACAGGCTCACTCATTCAACTGATTGATTGATTTATTGATTCAGTGTTTTTGAACGAATCGGCAAATAGTGAGTGTATAATTGATTGACAATGAGGGAATAATTCTGACTATAGTAAGAGTAGTATGTTAGTACGCTATTGCAAATTCAGTTATTCACATGAACAAACCATTGGTTTTGATTGAATGGGTGAATGATGGCTAGCCCCTAAAGACATTAACTTGTGTTGTACCTGAATTAATAAGCGTTTTTGAACAAATCGGTTGAATGCATGAACCGATGACTCCCTGACTATGAACCGTCACTTGTCGCCACCTATAGCGTAACCTGCCGAATGAGTCAGTGAAAATCCCCCTCACTAATACACAGACTCACAGTCTGTCTGGAGCAAGCAGCGTGATGCAAACAGTAGAAAACTCCAGTGATGTTGACCACTCATGCCAATCAAATTAGAGGCTCAGAACTAACTGTTGTTAAACTGCTTAAACATTAGATATCAAACCCTGGGTAGAGACACAAAACAAACCAGATTATACAAAGTAGCTTTCTGTCTGGGTAAACAGTGCAGTGAATTTACATCCCTGTCACAGAGATGCTCTTCGCAGCCGTCTGCATGGTAAATGAATCAAAACTGTTTACCTCCAATTAAACCAGTTAGTTTATCATGTGTATTGTGAGTGTAATTGGTGGGATGCAACAGTCAGAGCTTCCTGCTTTCATCAGGCCAAATTAAGACAAACACATATCAGTGTAGTGCTAACTCCATCTGTTGAACTGCGTAAATCTAACGGTCCTGGCCACCTGATCCATGTTCTCACCTCTTCTGTGGCCCATTTGGAGAGGTACCCAGGTGGAAACACACACACACACACACACACACACACACACACACACACAAACACACCTTGATCTGAGCCAAGTCTCATTCACACTTGGGGAGTTTGGTGTCAGGCCAGAGGTCATGCATTACAAAACATGACTGCATTTCCCCTTTTGCCCTACAGAGGTCTCTCCGTTTCCTACTACGCACTTGCATCTCTCAACCTCTGTAAGTGATTTTAGCTTTTAATTATTTACAGCTCAGTCCAGTAATTGGGTAAGAGTAGGTTTGCATTCCTGTGCATTGTATGGAGATACAGTGTAGCTGTTTTGATTGAGTCACAAAGCCACAGAGGGGAAATCTAATCATGAGAGTGATTATCTGCTGTCTCTCACACCGTGCTGTCGCGGGAGATGTGTATTGAGCTGGCTTTGATGAGAGAGCAAAGTTTTAACAGCGGTGCAATCCTGGGCCTCTCTAGCATTCATTTACGTGCCAAAGGTGCTAATAGCATTTGGGAGTGAAATAAGTGATCAGATTTCACACAGACAGAGAGAACGAAGAGGGATCCCATCAGAAGGTGATAAGTCGGAGCATTGTTAGTGAATTTTGAAGAAGTAAAAACATTAACATCAAGATCTGCACTGTGATTGAGCATTCCCTTGGAGGAAGACATATCAAAACTTCAGATCTCTCCCTCTTATGAAATCTTGTAACTCCTGAAGGATATATAATATTTTTAAAAAAAGGTATTCAGAACTTCACAATCTTAAAATATGATTATCTAACAATCTAAACAAATTGAGTGAAACTATTTGAAAATGTTTTGTGTGAAAAAGACTTTTTTTAAAACCTTTTTCAGATATTGTTATCAAAAGTGAGAGTACTTGTTTTGCAAGGAGACAACAATGTTAGCGAAGAGCAGCTTGAGATGAAACATGAGACAAGTTGTGCGAGGAAAATATTTTATGACTTGTAAACAGAATATTTTTATTGTGCATCACAAAAAGTGTGAAAACATTATTTAAATACTATCCTCCTAAAGCATTCTCCTTTGACAAATTAAAGTAGCGAGAGTGTGAAAATTATCCAACTACTATGCGATGTATTATAATAACTGTGGACAGAATTATTCATAAGCACTTACAAATGATTATAAGGTGCATTAGAAAGTATACACTATACCGTTAAAAAAATTTGGTAAAGATTTTTTAATGTTTTTGCAGTAAGTCTCATTTATTTGATCAAAAATACAGCAAAATGTTTTTGAATATATTTTAAAATGTAATTTATTCCTGTGATGGCAAAGCTGAATTACTCCAGTCTTCAGTGTCACATTGTCCTTCAGAAATCATTCTAATATGCTGATTTGATACTCAAGAAATTTTTCTGATTATTATCAATGTTTCGAAATATTTTGTGGAAACCGTGACTTTTCTTCAGGAATTTACTGATGAATATATACACACATTATATCCACATGCACATGAAATGGCAGCAGGTTTATTTCTAGCTCTGGTTCCATCATGCATCATTTCTTAAGCCCGACTGTCTGAGACTGATCACTGGAGCCCCGTGTGAACTTGACCCAGTGGAGCGGATCCCTGAGATGCTGGTCGAGTGTAACCGGATGATAAATCATAAAGGGATACGCTGATGGCCATATGGCCCCAGGCCGCTCTCTGCCCTCTCTCCCTGCAGGACCCACCACCACACAGCATGGACACACTGACCCTCACTCCAGAGGCCTGGTCCCTGCCTCGGCCACCATTAACTCTCTCAGACAAATGGGCACCCCCCCCCCCCCCCCCCCCCCCCTCCCCCCTCCCCCTCCCCCTCCCCCTCCGACACACACGGTCCCTGTTTGCCTCTTGCTTTTTGTCAGCACTCTGCCTCTCTTCTTATTATCTCATTGATACGAAGTATTTTGCACAAATGCGGCACAGCGAGCGCCATCAGATCATGGCAGGTTTTGAAGTTCCTCAGCTCATTTTGAATAGATGCTGTGTTTTTTTTGTTTGGTTTTATTCTGTCATGCTGCGGAAAACGATGGGACAAATAAAGGAAAAATCATGTATCACTATTTTTTTTTATTTTGTCAGTACATTCAGCTTTTAGACTCAAAGCTGTTTAAAATGGAAAAGTAACTTTAACTTAAAAAAAAAAAGTAGAAGTAAATCACATTTATGTCAGGCCCATTGTAAACATTATCTTGGGGGAAACATGACTGAAGAAGTCTCATTGTGATGCATTCCTTCAAATTACTTTTTTCAGCAATTAGCATGTCAACTACAAGGCCTCTTTCTGATGGAGATGGCAGAGCCCAGTGAACTAAAGTGAGTAAAAACCTCTTTTGTTGTCAGGATGGCTCTGATTGGAGTTGGTGGGGGGAGCGAGAGACCACCAAAAGCACCTGTTTCCCCTTCAGAAAACACACCAAACACATCAACACGTTTTTTCTTTTTTTTTCCCAGTCAGCTTTCGGTCGCAGGTGAGAAGAAAATACAGGAATGAGCAGCGAGGTGGAGAGAGAACAGAAGAGTGGAAACAGAGGAAGCAGGTTTGAGTCGTGTCGTGTTTGCCTTTCACACTGAGTGCTGGCTCACAGCAGATGGGCTCCTCAGTGGGTGGAGCAGTGTCAAAGAGACTGAAGGATTCCCCCCTCCTGAGACCCTCCACCCTCCCTCGCACATTACCATACTCATCCCGAGGAGGGGTCGAATTCAGTACTGCGAGCCTTCAGGGCCTGAGCGGTTTCCCACCCCCAAAACACTAATCTGTGAGGAGAAAAAGATGCCAACCGCATCTGTTTACAGGACTGTAAATAAACATAGCTAGATAAACAGGGATGCGGAGGAAAAGCGCTTGATTAGGGAAGACTCCCAGGGACTGTTAAGTCATTTCTTTATTTTTAAAAGCAGATTAAGGTGTTTTCTGAGTGCCACTGATGCAAATGTTACTCATCCGGACCACACGGAAGCTGTGGTGGAAAAAGTTCCATAGATTCCATAGCACAGAGTTGGGAAGGCTCTACACAGGCCCTGTCCCTCGAGTGTTTGGTTATTAAAAAATGTGGTTCATTTAATTAAATAAAAGTGCAGCACCCCGTTTACACCTGGTATTGAGATGCGTTTTCGCCAATCCGATCACAAGTGGATGACGCTAAATACAGCTGTAAATGGGGTCTAAAATGTTCTGAGCTTGTCCACTTTCGACCTACTTCCAGATTGCTTTCGTATAGTGTAGAGGCTCATGTTGTCGAAATGAGTCCAAACAACCACAAAAGACCGCCTACTCTCTGTATTACTGACCTTCGTAAACACTATGGGAAGCGAACTAGCCAGACAGGATTTAAACTTTGTCGGCTGAAGACTTTACTTTGGATTGATGACGAAAAACGTACCAAGCTCAAGGTTCTCTCACCATTCCTGATTTCTAGCACACACTCACTGCGTTCAGCATGCCTTGGGGCCGTCAGAGCGGAAACGAAAGCTGCTGTTCTCCTTTTTTTTTCGTCGTCTCCTGGCGCGTTCATATGTAAATTGCGTGAGATTATTTTGTCCATTAGATCGAAAGATCTGAAAAGCCCATACATTTACCCGCCCATAGACCCTCTCCTAGAAGACATCAGGACAGATGTGGCTGAAAGTGGACAATAGAGACGGATTAAGACACCAGGTGTAAACGGGAATGTGTCTGCCTCGTTTACTTGTGATAAATCAACCAAAACGCATCTTAATACCAGATGTAAACTGGGCCCTAGCTCACTTTAACACAATTTAATCATTTTAAATCCATTTCCATCATAATCAGGGCAAACAAAGTCAGCATAATCCATCAAGACATACACAATTACACATGACGAATTGAAGAGAGATAACTGAAAGCTAATACCAAATAGACCCATAGGTCAGATAAAGTCCACGTGGATCTTACAAAGGACAGTTTACTCAAAAATGAAAATTCTGTCACCATTTACTCACCCTCATCACTCTTAAAAATAAAGGTTCCAAAAGGGGAGAGTATTTAGAGCGCACGAAGATGAAGAATGCAAGGAAATAGTCTTTTTTAATTTTAATAATCCATGGGATACAGGGCAGAAACACGGGACAACACATCCACTGCAAAAAGACGAGACCGGACAAAAAAACTGAACAAAATAGGGAGTTTACAAAGACTAAATGAGGTACCGTAATTAACAAATGACAGGTGAACGGAATCATTAAATCAAACACACAAGAAAACTGGGTCGAATGACAGTGCACACAGGCAAACAGGAACAGAAGTAAAACACAAAGAAACAAATATGTGACAGGAGGTTTGGCGGCGAAGCCATATAAGAACTATTTTCAGTTAATAACTTTTAAGTTAACAGTTCTTAAAAGACTGTATTGTATAAAAGGCTATACAAATAAATGTGACTTGCCATAAAATGAATTTTTTTCTTTGTATTTTATTCATTTTAATAATATAAAGAACCCGTTTTCATGAAAAAGAACATTTAGTGTGATGGATAGGTTTTATGATGATAAAGGTTCCTCAAGGAACAGTGTTAGTGTCTAAACCTGTATGAATGATTTTCTTCAGTGGAAAACAACAGTAGATATTTTGAAAAATGTCTGTTTTGGACCCCACTGATTTTTATTATATGCACAAAAAACTGTTGAAACCTTTCTCATAATATCTTCTTTAGTGTTCCACAGAAGAAAGAAAGTCATGCAGGTTTGAAACGACATAAGGTTGAGTATTTGTGGGTGAACTTACCCTTTAAAATGTTATCCAACTGAATATCAATCACAATTTACAAATCTATACACTCTCAGAAATAAAGGTACAGAAAAGTAAAAAAAAAGGTACAAATGCTCGTCGCTGGGGCAGTACCCCCAAGGGGAACAAACTTGTACCATATTAATGGGTACAAAGAAGTACCATTACAGTTTGTGCCTTTTAGGTACAAATATGTTCCTTCAAGGGTACAAATGGCTCGTCGCTGGGGTGGTACCCCCGAGGTACAGAAATGGTACCCTTACCATAGGTACAGAGTTGTACCCTTTTATACTGTACCTTTGAGAGACAATTTGGTACCTTAGCAATACATTTGTACCTTAATCCACTGGTACAAAAAGGTACCCCATTAGATGGTACCAATTTGTTCTCGTTAGGGGTACCACCCCAGCGACGATGCCATTGTACCTATAAAGTGGCAAAAATGTCCTTGATAAATAGAAAAGAATGAGAGCAAAAGAAAGCAATGTTTTGTTTTCCCACAATCAATGATTTAAAAGTTAAATTGTACAAATTAAAATACTGGAAAATGAATAACTACTGCACACCACAATCTTCGTTTGCAATACTTTAATGAACACATTTTTTCACATTTAAACAACTTTAATGGAGACATTACATCATGCGTTATACTGACTAAAAGCTACTGTGAGTGGTCATTGTATGCTTATAGAGAAAGGCAACATCAAAAGATTAGTCAATTAACACAAGTGCTAAAATATTTGTACAATCTGAAGGTGTAATTTTTACTATTCTTACACAGTATCTCATTGCCACAAATACAGATCTACAAGTGCCTCATCTGCATGCTCTTTATAGTACAATCCATCACAAAAGTCAGTTGATCTTCAATATTTACAGAGACCATGTCATCCCATACATCCTCATGGGAACAATATTTTTTTAAAACATCAGAAACAGGAACATAGGAGAAGCAACCTATTTTATGTCCTGTAGACCCTCTTAAAGTGTATTGAACTGGTTCAGTCAAGTCTAACATCGACTTGCAGTATTCTTTCAATTTGAACTGAGAAGAGAACTCTTTTGATGCTTCCTCAAAAAAATCATTGGACTGTAAAACATCAAGTCCTTCGACATCAAAACCATTTTCTTTAAGATAAGATAAAAATTCATTGTAATTCTCCTTAAAAAAAAACAATACAAAGTTTACATCACTAAGTATTTCTTGCTGAACAGATTCTGGTAAATTGTTTTTTCCCTGCATTTTAGGATGAAGCTACAAAGATTATTTTTAAAGTGATATAAAAGTGTATCGATACGTGGGGGGGGGGGGGGGACATCTGCATCATTATCACACATAACACGCTCAAGTTCATCTTCAGAAGCAGGGTTTTCACTAGCAGGCTCCTCACATGCATGTAGGTTTCAGATCAACCTCTATCCTTCCCCTCCAAATTCTTTTAATCTATTCTTACACACAGTATTTCATTGCCACAAAGATATCACCATCAACTGTATACACATCAAGGGCATTAAAATCTAGCTCTGCCCCAGGCTGAATCACAGTCCATTCCTGGTCAAATTTGACTGAATAAGCAAAAAAGTGCTGGCTAAAATACTTCGGAAATATCAGTTTTCCACAAAGAACCCACGTAGTGTCCACATTAAAAATGTATTTCACTTGGAAAAAAAGAGGAATTCTCTCACCATGCAACACATCCAAAACAAAAACATCTTGTGTGGCATACTTGACATTGTTAATGGTTACTTCTGAAACACGTTGAATTACTTTATCTTCACTAAAAGAAACATCAGTAAAATATTGCTCTAGAGCACACTGGAGAGTATGTGGTAAGGAACAAAATGGAGTGCTAGTACTGCTTCTTGGTACCTTCTCAAAATCATCTAAGAAATTATTTGAAGAAAACTCCCAGCATTGTTTTAACTGGTGACGGTTGCTCAGAGTGGAAGCTATATTAATGAAATTACGACAATTACTTGCAATATTCTTAAAATATTGGTGTTTGCCTTCAAACCTCATGCACCAGAGAGAACGAAGAGGCCCAAACATTGACATTAATCTAGAATAATGAATTAAATAATGGCACTTCGGTGTAATAACATTTCCAAATACAGCTTTCAACTCTGTCAAAAATTCTTGCACAAGTACATCTAAAAGAGGAAGGTTCTCTCTTCTCACCGTTGGAGCTAGAACAATATCTACAATTTCTCTGCACAACAGGTACACACGCCAATATTGACACTCAGGAGGTATACGATGTGCGATCAAAAAAGGAACAAGTCTAAAAAGGCACCATTTCTGAGATGCTGAGCCCACAATGCCTCCTTTTTGTAGTAGTCTTTCAGACAACTGTACCGGCTTATTTGCTCTATCATTTTGACCTATTGTCATTCTCTGTAGCTCTTCGTTTACCTCTGGTATGCTAATATGTTTCTCTTTATGAGCTTGGCACAGGACAAGTTTCAAAACTAAAGGTATGACACCCTCTAACATGTCATGCATTATGTCTGGAGGTAAGGACTTAGTAACATCAAAATAAGGAAGCACATTAAATGGACAACTACACTGTACCCCATATGTTACTCTACTGTCAGGATTTTGCTGGATACATTCCAGGTGATACCGGTGAACGTCAGATGTTCTTAAAACATAACTATCTTCCTGAAATTTCTCTTTTATATCTGTATATGTTCCCATACAATGTCTACAAACTCTTCCTGAGTTAAATGACATACTGAATCCTCCAATCATGTGAGCTGAAAGGTTATCACCTGAAATGGTAGCTAGGGCTGCATGGACATTCTGCTCAACCCCACCAACAGTGAGGGTAAACCCATCTGTTGAGAGCACTTTAAGATCATCTAGCAGTGGCTTTAGGATAACATCTAAGCCACACTCCTTTAAAAAGGAATAGCGCACCAGTAATGCTAAATGAATATGCTTCACTTGAGACCTGTACCTTCCATGTACATTACCTACAGTGTAGTAGAAGGCGCACAGTTTGTGTTTTGTTCTCTTTGAACCCAAAGGATTAACTACCTCAAATTCATCCTCATAAAAATGCAGTCGTAATGCATTTGGATATTCTCTAAAGAAAGGATGCTCTTTATAGTACAATCCATCACAAAAGTCAGTTAAGACCAGTTGATCTTCAATATTTACAGAGACCATGTCATCCCATACATCCTCATGGGAACAATATTTTTTTAAAACATCAGAAACAGGAACATAGGAGAAGCAACCTATTTTATGTCCTGTAGACCCTCTTAAAGTGTATTGAACTGGTTCAGTCAAGTCTAACATCGACTTGCAGTATTCTTTCAATTTGAACTGAGAAGAGAACTCTTTTGATGCTTCCTCAAAAAAATCATTGGACTGTAAAACCTGCTGAAGTTCAGGACATCCTTTGACATCAAAACCATTTTCTTTAAGATGATAAGATAAAAATTCATCGTAATTCTCCTTAAAAAAACTAAATAGAAAGTTTACATCACTAAGTATTTCTTGCTGAACAGATTCTGGTAAATTGTTTTTTTCCCTGCATTTTAGGATGAAGCTACAAAGATTATTTTTAAAGTTATATAAAATTGTATCCATACAAGGGGGGGGGGGGTTGGACATCTGCATCATTATCACACATAACACGCTCAAGTTCATCTTCAGAAGCAGGGTTTTCACTAGCAGGCTCCTCACTAGCAGGATCAACAGTAGGTAAAATGCAAGCTCTATGTTTTCTATAAACATGACATCTGAAAGATGGGTAACTGGAAAAAGTGGATTGGCAGTCATTGAGTCCACATGTGATCGAGAAGCCTGCCTCATGGGCATGAGTTAGTCCCACATGTTGGACCAACTTCATGAGAGTGAAAGTTTTTCTTTGGCACTTAGGGCACTGGTGTACACGAGGGCGTAAACGAGGCATTTAGAAGAGGAGGTTTATTACTCTAGTTACAGTCGTCGGCAGAGGCCGGTCTCCCTTCACATTAATTTTCGCAATACATCGCTGGAGGAAGGTCAGAGTGTTCTTGATTTTGGGTTGGTATTCAAGATTGAAAACAAAATATGAATAAAACGATGAGATCGTTGCTTCCTCTACCTTCATGCCTTCACACACCTCGACCCTGTCTACCTTCAGGGAACAGGAGCTTTGTCCCCCAAATGTGGACTTCCAGTCTTCTTGGGTCACCTGGACAATTGGGTATGGTGTGTTGGGTTCACTCTGAAGAATACAGCAAAGCAGACAGGGATGCAAACACATGTTTGGTCAAAAAAAGAGAGATAGTCAAAATAAAATTAAAATAAAAACACTAGAGTGCTAGAGATGCATACCTGTCCTATCATAATGTGATGATCCACACTCTCTTTAAAAATAATTGGCAGGAGGATGAGCGCCGCTCTGAAGTCCATTCCTAGAAGAGAATCAAGAAAAATCAATACTTTATTCATCCTGAAGGAAATTAATATTATGATTATGATCATTATAAATGATTTGTGTGAGTACACTCATAATAAGCTTTTTGTAAGTACCTGGTAGATCCTCGGTGAGCGCTTCTTCTCTGGCCTCCAAGTACTGTTTGGCTAGTGGAGATTTTCCTTGAGCCAGGGCAAGCACTTTGGGAACAATCTGGTTAAAGCTATCAGTGAAGCTAATGCTCAATGTGGAGTGGATACGACCCACCTCATCCAACAGCTGCAGAAAGACAAAAACAGACAATTAAGCACCTGACCATGAGAGAAAGGGGATTACAGAGTATTTTAACACGCTATGGGGAGTTGTAACAATGCAAAGTGGAGTATAGTTCTAGACTATACTAGCTGTTTAAACAAACCATGTTTACAAAATCTTAAGTTCCTAAACTTGGCAGCATCACCAAGGTTCAGGAAGTGATTCTACGAAAGTTACAAACAGTTGAAGGGGGTGGGGCCAGACTCACTTCCTGAACCTATGGGTGATGCTGCCAATTTTAGTAAGTGAAGATTTTATAAACATGGTTTGTTTAAACGGTGCTAGTATAGTCTAGAAAGCCATATTTATTTACATGTTTTGATAAAGGTCTAGTTGTTCAGCTCGATGTTGTTCTAGGGTACATCTAACTTTTAACACTTACTCCTGAGGGTGTCTTTAAGAAGGGATATTTCTTCACAGTGTCCTCAACACTCATTCCTTCGGCGATCTCCTTTTGCCTCCATGCAAAGGTTCTCTGCATTAGGTTGCGTACAATCGCAGTGTCTGGCTGCGCCTTGCTGTATTGTGTTTGTAGAATTTTAACATGACCAGCAATTGAAGATGCATCTTCACCAAGAATATCAAGTTCCTATTGACAAAAATAGTAACGAACAGAAAAATAAAAAAAGGATCAGGCCAGGGGAGTGTGGGACAGATTTGAGCTGAGACAAGAGATTAGGTAAGGATACGACCCCAACCACGGCTTGTGTGTGCACATGTGACTAATCAACTGCCCCCCCTTAAATTGAAATTTGACAATCAAACAACAAAAATTGTTTACACCCAACTCACTGATCGTGGCTTGGTTCTCAGACAGGTGTTTGGAATCTCAGCGTCAGGTAGCTTGGACTTCGTTCCATGGGCAAACTTCTCTTTGATCAGTTTCACTTCTTCATTTTGGACAAGCGGAGCACGTTCGGTCTTGAATTTCCGTTTCAGCGACATGTGCCAGGTATGCTTATTTCAACAAAAAAAAATCAAAATTACTCAACAAAACCACTCACTTTGGATGAACAAAGCTAGTCCCATGCTTCGTCCTTATACATGTGTATTAGGTTTCAGCAGTTACAACAATGGAACAGTCCATACGCCAAACGACTGTTTCACAGTTTATATGTGCAATATTACCACTCACCTGCAGCAGGTCACGGAATCAAGGCACAAATGTGTGTCCATCTACAGTAGCCTATATTCACCAGTTCCACTACAGGGTTTTTCCTGCATAGACAATTATGAGGTGGCCACCTCCATCAAATTTCGTGCCGCCTCCGCCTCTCTACACAACTCGGACAGACAGTCACGTGCTCATATACACTTTTTCCACCGTGACGGTTCTGTTGCGGTTCCCGCTTGGGTCAAAGCGTATAGTTTGCCGATAGTGCTGCACGGATCATACACCGCGGGTCGAGCGAGCCGAGTAATAACAACATTCAATTCAATTGAGGGTGGATGACAGATAAATCATTATAATGTGTTGAGTGTAATAAAGACACGGAACTCCCATCATGGTTATGTACGGACGGTTACAAAGTTGCGCTGTTGAGGCTCGCGCAGTTATTTATAACATTATAGTTAAGAAACAATAAAGGCTACACATGACCAGAGTGCTGTTTTCCAGAATGACATCACGATTGAAACCGAGATATTGATTTCATAACAGTTCAATAAACAAAAAGTTTAAATTAAGTTACTTACATTTTTAGATGCAATGACTGTTTTTGTTCTGTTTCAGCAGCGAAAATAGTTCCAAACAACAGAACCACAGCGCATCTCACAGCAACACTCATCCATGATTCATTACTGAATGATCAGGGTTTTGACCGAATCGCTCCAGTCAAAGATTCAATTACCCATTATTAAACCGCCTCATTCTGAATCAATCAGCCGTTTTTGAACGAATCGTTTAAATGAATGACTCAATAACTCGCTCATTAAGACGGCCGCCTGCCGCCTCCTACTGGCGGTTTAGTTTCAAAGTATCATTCTTTTCAACATTTGTGCTTTCATTCAGTGACCTGCTGCAGGTGAGTGGTCACATTGCTCCTATAAACTGTGAAACGGTCGATTGGCATATGGATGCTTCCATTGTCACTTCTGAGACTTAATACTCACCTATTAGGATGAAGGATAGGACTACAACAAAGCTAGCTAGACAATAATGACTATCAGAGCTCATTCACATGGTTTAATATTTATCATGGAGTAAATTAAGCAAAGCTACTTACATAGCCATTTCCCGTAACATCCTTCAGGAATGGGTATTTCCGGATTAATGCCTGGGCTACCTTGACATATTCTGCGTGAGTGGGATACCTACCATAGAACAGAAACAAGTAAAAGTAAATGCAGAATCGACACTTAACCTGTCGCCAATCATAATTACAAGCTATATACAGGGACAGCTGTCTAACCTGCACCAGAACCTTGGAAGCTCCAAGTGAGTGCACATTACATCTAAAGGTGTGGTCGCAGGGAGGTACTGCATATCGCTATGCATTATGGTAGGAGATTTGTATGCAGCTCCCCACTTCCCATAAAAACTGACAAATTATGCTATGACCTTAAAATGTGCAGCTTTAAATCATGGCTCGCTAGCTGTGGTAAAAATGTTCTTATGCCAAGTGAGAGAAGGAGAATAAACAATAGCTTATCTACCTAAGACGATGATTAGTGACAGATATAGCATCTGGATTGGATCGGTGATCAAAAGACAAGACACAACACACACACGGGACAAAGAATTCAGCCAGTAGTACTTACATAGTATACATGGCAACAGTCTCATGCAATACTCTTATTATTTTGTGCCTATATTGTGGAACTCTCTGGACCTCCTCTTTGGCATCCAGCTTTGCTTGAAGCTCTTTAGGGAATGATGGGAGGACATAAACATCAGGCAGTCTCCCAACGGACTGAGAACTAGTTCTACAAGAAAAAATAGACAATTTACGTCTGTAAGTTCGTTATAGTAAGTACTATGGTAGCCGAGAGGGGTCACACTCACATGTGACCCCTCACGGCCACCGTAAAGTACAACGATTTGTTTCGATTTCTTTAAAACAGGTAAGTATGAGAGCTTAATAAAAGGGAGTTGGTGTTGCAGTGTTACAGTTGAATGAAACTCAACACTTGCCTCATAGCAGCATCAACATCTAGCACTTGAAATGTAATTGTGTGCATCTCCTCTGTGTCCATCTCCTCTGTAAGAATAAATAATTTGTTTAAATAATTGATAACAAGGTGGAAGGAATGGTGGGAGACCTAGGGCTACCTGTGCTGTGAGTAGCCGTTACGGGACAGCCTCTACCCATGTTGGGTTGTGTGTTGCTTTGAGTGGGACAGGCCTCTCCGTGTCCAGGCTCTTGCATCTGTCGTACTATTTGAAGGAACTTGGCCTGCTTTTTGAACGAGCCTTTGAATAGATGGTCTAGCATTGAGTCAGTTAAGCCCAGGTGTACCGTCTCTCCATCCACTTCATTTTCTACGGAATAAATAGCACATTGAATTTGATCATTACTCATGCATTATGGGTATATACACAGTAACTGGTTGTCCACATTTCAGAAATTCCCACAGATTCCATTTGTACAGTAGAGCAGTGTTTCTCAAATAAGGGTATGTGTACCCCTAGGGATACTTTGGAGTATGTGATTTTTTTACAAAAAAAATAACTAATTTAAAAATATGTCATGCATAATTCCTACAATATTTGTATATTTAAACATTAAATTACAGAAAACATGTGAAACATTTTTTTTTTCATCTTGTAACGTTAATCAACTGGTAATGTTTCATGGTGATATCTGCTAGTTAAAAAAAAGCTTTATATTAGGGGTGGAACGGTACACAGAAGTCACGGTTCGGTTCATACCTCGGTTCAGACATCACGGTTCGGTACAATGGAGGGAAAAGCAAAACAAAAATGCAGAAGGCATTGTATTTTTTAAATAAGTTTTATTATATAAAGGCATAGAACCAGTTTATTTGTAGTGCACTGACAATAGTTTTATATAATTAGTTTATTAATTAAATTAATGAAAAGACAAAAAGACCTTGCGATATGTTTGGTAATTGTACCTGAATTAATTTAAAATTAATTTGCTATATTTCAGATCAATATATTTGTTTTCCTTAATTTTAATTAACATTATTAATTAACAATGTAACATTATTCTCATCTGAATTATAAATAATTGATTTCTGTTAAAATAATACTACCATTAAAAACACATTCGATTTTCTTTTTTAATCAATGTAGAATGTGTAAGATTAGTGCTCCGAGGACAAGAAATGAAAACCAATGCGATATGACGAATGTCCAAAAGATGGGACCCACAGACTGTTTTGAAATAGAGTCGGATAAATATGTTTTTCTTTTAAAACAGTGTGTGTGATTTTGGTTGAGTGACAGTTGTAGGTTACAGTGTGCACAATGTTGTGTTTTATTGCGAGTGTACACAAATAGAAGTAAACACTTTATGTTTCCACTGTTCGGTTGCGCGTGTCTCTCTCTCTCTCTCTCTCTCTCTCTCTCTCTCTCTCACACACACACACACAGTTCGATCTCGCCTCTCTCTCTCTCGCGCGCGCGCGCGCACACACACACACACACTCCAGCATTGCATTGACATCGCAGCCTGTTCATTATGCGGTCACACCAAACGCGAATAGAGCGTCAAATTCGCGTCTAGTTCGACGCTAGTCCAAAGCGAATAGAACGCGCGTATAAAGCCAACGTTTGAAGTGAACGCGCGTTCTGAGCTAAGCCGATGGTACAGATTATGTGTCCCTAAAGAACCCGCGTATCTAACAGTAGTTCCGCATTACATTAATTAATTTGCACGCGAGTTTTATTTATTTTTATACCGTGTATTCTCCGTGTAAATTCGTGCACCGAACCGTGACGCCCGTACCGTTTCGGTTCGATACGAATACATGTACCGTTCCACCCCTACTTTATATTAAAAAAATATATATATACCAAAAATATTTTGCACTGGTTAGGGGGTATTTGGCTTAAAAAAGCAATTCAAAAGGGGTACAATTTTGAAAAAAGCTTGAGAAACACTGCGTAGAGAAGACCCGGGAATTCTAACGTACACAACATAGACGCCACCATCTTCTAACGTTAAACTGTGTTACACAGTTCCACGTGCACAAAATGGAATCGAACATCATCCAACATCTTCAACTTATAAATATATAATACCCGTACACTAAACACTTACATACTTGATTATCTACATAGCTGCAGCACTATTTGGGCATCAACTTAACTTTAACTCAACTTTTCAGTTGAGTAACTTACGTTGGCTGTATGAGGGAAACGATAGCTGTAGCCAACTTTAAGGTAACGTTAGATAGCCAGCCAGCTGAATTTACTGGCAAACGTTAGCTAAGGTCAGCTAACATTAACGTTATGCTTTCTTCTTTAGCTACATGTAACGAACGTTAGTGGTAACTTACAAATAAGTCCCGATATAATGTTAGCTTGATCTAACTGTAGCTAACGGGCGCTAGCGTTACGTTAGCAAATGCTGATCAGCCAACTTTAATCAGCTTAAAGTGTCACTTTCAAATGCACGTTATTAGCTAGCGACAGTATTACTCACCTCTGAATTTCTGCGCTTCTCCTTCTGTCATAGTTAATCCACCTTCTATCAATGTTTGGATCAGCTCATCTGAGGATAAAGTTGGCAAGGCCATTGTTGAGCTGTCAAGCGTCCTGCAGGCAGCGACTGCCGCCAATCCGAGTGAAAGAAAGAGGCGTGACCACTGACCTAGAACGCGAATACCGCCGGCGCGAAAAAACAGCCAGTCATAATAGGCCTATTTCACAAAATGGCGGCTGAGACCGGAAGATTCCGGAAGATTCTGGTCGCGCCGCCGCACTCTACGATCCCCATTCATTCCACTGATCTAGAGTGACATTATATAGATCAGTGATTCATTCTTAAAATAGTCTGTGAACAGTTTGTTTTCTCTCAGTCATTAATTTATCTTCCAAAAGTAAGAATAGCAGATGTTGTCCGTTTTGTTTATAGTTTTCAGGGAGCTGTGAAAAGATCGAAATTGGACAAAGGTTACAAATTCTTGACGTTTGCTTACATGAAAAGTTCCATTGATTTAAATGGCATGACACTTGATTACTAAGCGCACACTTACTATAGCTAGACTAAAATAAATAAATTGAAATTATGTCTGATTGTAGCCAGGCTATTGTGAAATCTAGTGGCTTTTGTTGAAATTTTATGTTATTAAGTGTTAGTTGTCCAGCAGGAGATTGCAGCAATTTTCCACTAGATTATGGCTAATTTTTCATGTTACCACCATGAATGAAACTAAGAATTGTAAGTTACATACAGTGAATCTGACCTAACGTTGCTAGTAGGTCTAATAATGAAATCAAGGCAAATAATTAAAAAAAATGGTTAGACTAAAAACTTTAATGAAGTGAGTATGTTTAAAAAAAATCATGATGTTACAAAATCACATTTTACTGTCTGGGAAAAGAAAATATATTTCCCTATATATGAGTGATACATATATTAAATGGTTTAACAGTATATTTGAAAATATACAGAATATTGTGTTAATATATTACAATAGGCTATATTGAATAATATTAAGGATTTGCCACTTTGCATATATTTAAAATGTGAGACACTATATTTACTAATATATCATAATGTATGTAATTTTATATTCAGTAATAGGCCTACACTTCATAATATAGATGTATATGTGATCAGATATGGTACTCCATGTGTAATATATTGCAGATATGTTTACTCATGCAGCATTAACTCACATAAAGAAATATATAATGTGTTATTTATTTTTTTATTTACATTATAAATGTTTCGTTTTTTCAAAGTAGTTATCAAAAACACAAGCACACCTGCATGTACTGAAGTGTTTAGCCAAAGACTATCACTGTGCCGAGGAGTGCACAGCCATTATTTCTTATGGTATTCGGCCAATCGTCAACCTTATACATTCACATTTAAATGTGAACATGTATGTGCAATATAATGTACACAATAAAGGAGCCCAGCCGCCCTAGCGCTTTGGAAAAAGGAGAACGCGGCGCGCCTCAATAAGCGCCTAGCTTTTGCTACGCGTTTTTAGGCGCTATATCATATGTGAATCCGCCCTTATTCATCACTAAATTCACTTATGAGAACGTTTTAGGCGAGAAATTACCTGTTTAGATTTAGAATATAGGCAGTCTTGTGAAAATTGATGCCGAATTGACTATTTGCCTCAAAGTTTTCGGAGTTGAGAAGCTCCATGAAGTGAGGCGACAGCCAGCAGGCGCCTGCCCCGGCCGCTAGCTCGTCGCTCGGCCAGTCCTGCTCAGAGACCCCGCTGGCGCTGTGAGCTGGAGGTCTCTCAGACCGTTCTCGTAAATACGAGGCTTTTATTTCGCCGTGGACGGTTCGTTTGTTTAAATATCACAACACATGTCCAGATAAACGGGAACCTGTGGTTAACTGTCTTTTCGGAGTTAAACTCCACAAGTTGGCCGATCGTCACACACACACACGGCCACAGCGCAGCAGGCAGAGGTGGGGGGAGAGAGAAATACCCGTTTCTCTTCGGCAGACTTGTTTACAAATTATGACAAAGGGTATCAGTCTTAGAAAAGGCACGCATAAGCTGCTACCCCAGAGGATTGTGTACCCTGTCACTTGAAAAGTATACTTCTTAGTACCCCACAGGAAGTGTACCCTTTGACTTGAATAAGGTACTTTTTTGTGCCTTACATGATGTGTACCAGAAAGGTACTTCTTGGTACCCATGGGAACAAGATAGGACCTTTGATGGTACATTTGTGAATGTTGTACCTTAACTATTTCTTTATATGACAATGTACCTTTTCAGAGGGTACCTATATGTACCTTTCACCATGCATATTTCATTGTGTACCCCTTTTCTTTGGAAAGGTACTTTTTGGTACTCAGCTGGATACATGTTTGTACCTTTGCTGGCACATTTGTGAAATTTATACCTTAAAGTACTTAATTGTACCCTCACTGTACCTTTATTTCTGAGAGTGTAGATCATTCAATTACTTCTATTAAACAGACTGCTAAGAACATAATCGTCACCATCAAAGTTGTTCTTTTGGGTTTATTTGCTAGTATTGAGCTAATTTCAGAAGAAACAGGAAAAGAGGTCTGTAGGTTTTTATACAGACAATTGTCCGTCATATTAAAGACTTACACATCCTTTATCAGAAGCTTGGAGCATGTCCAATCTACAATACAAACAACAAATTAGAAAGATTGAGCCCCGGTGAACAGAGAAAGAGTTTAGTAAACTGGTTCATATCTAGAAAGACAGTCATCTGCATTAGATTCCGATCTGCTGTGGAATCTCAAACTAGACACATAGCACTTCATCCCTTATCATGGTTAAAAATGAACACATTTACAGCTGCAAAGAGTCTGAGCGTAAATAGCAAAGATAGATGGGCTGAGAGTGTGTGTACTGCAGGGTCAGCAGCTTTACATGGAAGAACACTGTCCACCCCCACACACACACACACTACCCATACAGACATGGAGGGTAAGTATTTATGACCAGGTTGTAAAGCACTTTGTCACATTTCAGCAGGAGGCTTTCAGAGCAGGAAGGAGTTCTCATTCACCTGAGAGAGAACAATACAGCACATACATTTTTTTGGGAGTAAATTTACAAAAGTACAGTAGCACATGTCATGCATTATGTAATACATGTGTTTCACAAGGCAAAACCATCAAACACATTCAAAACACAGCAAAACGGGAAAGGTAGTGGTGAAAATAGTAATAAAAAAAATTAAATCAAAGTTTTACCAGTGAATCAAGCAAGATTCTACCTTTTTTTGATTCATAGACTTGAAAACTAAATTATTTCTATTCTGACTATACAAGGACATGTAATGTAATATTAGAAATAATTTGTTATTTTATATAAAATATTATAGTTATTCCAGGTCATTTACCACTTTTAGGACAAATGAAGGGGGGTTGGAACAGTAAATGAAATAAAGTTCATTATTTCACTTTAAAGTCATAAAATCGTTTAAATGCATGTTATTATTGTGAAAAATTCATCCATATGTATATGTATACTATTCTTCTTTTTTGACCTTTTAATATTTAATTAAAAAGTCATGAATATTGCAATACGGGTGAAAATATCTGGTGCTACTTTTATTTATTTTTTTGCATTTAATAGTTATTTATGTGCCACTAGTGGATCCACAGGAAATTGCAAATTGTCTTTAAAGGTTTTTCCAATCACCCCCCTGTCTTCCATTGGTCAATCAGATAGATTTTCACATATTGTCCCCCCAAAAAATCAGCTAAGGAAATGCAAAACAAAAAACAAAAACAAAAACATTTATATATATATAACATTTATATATACACAGTACAGGACTTTGTTTCATCCCCCTGTGGGAAAAAACTAGGGAAACACTGATATAGAGAGTGAGAGCGAACGGGTAATGGAATGAAAAGAGAGGAATATATAAATATAATTTGAAATTGGTTAACATATTGCCTATTCAAGGTCCCAAACCACAATCAAATGGACAATACTTCATTGATTACATAACCCCACTCTCAGCCTATAATCTCCACTGTGTGCTGGTAGGACCAGATCTAACTGTTTGATTAAGATGGCTTTATCACACTCAGGCTGGGATCATCCACACATCTGACCTCTGACCTTTTATCCCAGTTCCCCGATTCTCCAGAGAAAAGACCAGCTCCAGCTTCATCCCACTACTGGAACTGTGCTGTGATCATTAATCAGATTAAACAGAAGCAGAGGCTAATCTAGAGGGCTTTTTATGAATTATTTGCAGGAGGGATTAAACAACTTTGAAAGTGATACGTGATATTGTTATTTTATTGTTGGGCACAAAGGCATGCCTGCTATGAAAATCTGGCTAAATACCTCCGTACCATTGTGTGAGACGTGCTACCACCTCCCTTTTATAATGTTTCACTGAAGCTGTTGTTGTTGCAGATACTTTGAAGTAGAGATGATGCAGAAAGTCAAGATTTTTTCATTATTTGATGCCAGAATTAAAAGAACATCCCCTATTTTGTAATCAAAGCAACAGTACACTGGTGCTATAGTAAGCCAAATGCTAGCCACACGATGATGTCCAAGGGAAATTTAACTGGGTTAATGAATTCCTTCCACAGTTTATGGAATGAAATCCAGGGTCAGGTCCAGTAAGCTCAAGATGAGCGTAACCTGTTTGGAGATAAAGCAGTAGGCAGGATTACTGGAGCACAAGTACTGCCCCAGTGGCTATGCAGAGGCATTCCTCCAGTCTCACACACAATGCTCTGGCTTTACACAAACCTCTGAGGAATGCCTTTTAAGTGCCCTGCTCCGGTCCTGAGCTCAGTCTGTGAGGAGCTCTTCTATAGCTCACCTCATATGGACCTATGTGGTCTCATCCATAATATCATATTATCTGTCTGCAGTGTGTGTATCTATTTCGTTAGATAGCATACCTGTAGTAAAGTACTGTGAACCTGAACATTCCATCACTTGCACGTTTGGCATTATATTTAAAAACACTGCTCATCGTGACAAATAATCAGAAAGTGTCCTACTTTACCTGTATTCGTCCATTTGTATGCCAATAGTGGTGTACATCCTGTCAGTGGTTCACCTATATATCCACATGCATGTCAAGCAGGTAAATTGCTATGACCTATAAATAGTGCTGCTATGAGGTTTACAAAAGCAAAACCATGCAATGATTTGAACAGAAGACAGAAAAACACCCTTAGAACAGTTACTGCATTTAAAAAAAAACACCATAGCAAAACAAAATTGTATGATGTATAAATGGCTGATGTCAGGGAGCAGAATTAAAACAGGTTTACGATATTCTATATTCAGCAAATAGCAGGACTTTAATAATGAAAAGCATAAGGTGAGGTTATAGCAGCTCTTCTAGTGATTTGATGTGTTCAGATAAAGGTCTTGTTTATTCTCATTCTCAGCTCATGCGAGGACAGATTTCAAGGGTGCTCTTCACACAAACACGATTTAACACCACCCCCCTTGTTTTCTACACTCTACACTTTCTTGATCCTTCTTTTCCCCTCTTCCTTTCTCTATATTGCCCACATTTTCCATTTAGCTTCATTATAAATTCAAATATGGGTTTTCTTTTCTTTCTTTTTTTTTGTAATCTTTGCTAACGGTTGAGACAGGATGTTAGGTCAATAAAGCTCAGTGTTAGATATATATCTAGAGACATGAAGACATGGGTTGTGGTTATGTGTAGGGTCTGGAAGATTCAGTGTATGAGATTATTTAGCCTCTGATAATTCCAGAGTTTCCTATTCGTTAAATCTGTCCTGCCACAATTTCATAATGAACCGAAAATATTTTCCACAGAAACTGTTTTCCACTAAAATAGAAGCTCAACTGCAATTTTCCACCTAAATAAAAGCTCATGCAAATTAAGAAATCAATTATGTAGTAGTATAGAGTGATTTGACAACAAAAACTAGTCATATATTTCTTCAGAAAACTATTTGCACTATTTTTGTTAAAAGTAATATATATTTTTCCTATGACAAAATAATTATATAACAGTTTTCCCATATTGCAGCAAATAGCACATTCCAACATTCACATAAATAACATTTTAATGCATGCTTGCTGAATAAAAATATAAATCTTACTGACCCCAAACTTTTGACCAGTAGAGTATGTCATCACACAGAGTTCTGGAAGGGAATCCTAGATAAACTTCTGATCATTTTACATTTCTACACTGGCTCATTTCTGTCATGAGAAGACAGGAAAGACCATAGGGGGAAAACATTTATTGAAACACAAACGCATCTTTGATTTCATTTGCTTACATTATTTACGCCGGATAACAACAAAGCGGGTAAAAACTATCATTGTTTCCATGTTGCAGTTTCTAATAAAGTTCCCAGATTAATAGCATATAACCCCATTCTTATGTACTCAGCAAAACAACTCGGCACTGTGATTTTGGACTTTAACAACAATTCAGCAGTGGTCAAAACATATTGAGGCCTCTCTCTTCTCTTCACGGCTAGATGAGTTTTTCAGTAGAAAGCAAAGCATGATGGGCCGGGGAGGGTGTGGGGCCAGTATTTCTTCAGAGGCCCGGCAGCAGGGAGAGTGGGGTCTCTTTGAGATGCAGAGGGGGTTAATTCGAAGCACAATGGAATGAGCTGACAGGGCCGGGGACTTGTTCCAAAAAGTAGAGCGCGATGCCCACTGAGGTACCGAAGGGCCAGCGAGATCGTGTTCAGCCTGTTGTGCCATTGAGCTAGGCGGGAGGGGGTGGCCGGGGGAGCGGGGAGGGGTCGGTGGAGGCCCACGCTGTGAGGCAGTGGGGGGCATTTTAATCCCCTATTACTTGGACAAGAGATTAAAAGATTCCTGCTTTATTTCTCCACATGTCCCGCTGCTTCTAGCAGTGCCTGGATGACGGCAGTTTGAGCACAGGTTTTATTTTTAGCTTAAACACACAGAATGAAGCTAGAGCCTAAGGCACCTTTGATTTGGGCCACTTAGCTGAAAAATGTATGTCATTGTTCTGAGGGCTTTTTGAGGATTGTTCACAAAAGCACGGCTAAAGTCAAGCTTAGGATTGAGGTGTTGATTTGACAAGCCACTAAAATTGGGAGAACAGGGACAAAAGGTGCATGGCGACAGCAAGAGAACTCTATGTGTGACTGTGAGGAGGGCCGTGTGGTGCGAGAGAATCAGAGAAAAATACGAGCGAGAGAGGGGGTGGGCGCAGAATGGTCACAAAAAGGGGGAAATTTGCAAGGAATTTGGCCATGATGAATGAACTCTGCTCAGTCCCCACAAAAATCACTCAACGGCAAATAAACATTCCCATCATTGCTGCTGTGTCCCCTGGTTGAGGCCCGCATAACATGAATGTCTCGGTCCCATTTCAAGCCTTATTTCAAATAACAGCCTGTCAGATAGTATCTCCCCGTCAGCTCAACCTACACACAGCCGTCCCGCTCTCAGCCACACAGGAGCCAGCGTGGGGTCAAGAGCTGCTAGTCAGGGTCTTGTTTCTTTGTTGATCCAGAAGGGCACCTCGATGAGAGCTCTACAGCAATGCAAACAGTCTTGCGTTCCTTCTCTTGTAGATACCAACAGTCTGTGTGCATTGTCAAAGAATTTACCTGCTGACCCTGGATCTGTCCACGAAATGAATGATGAGGGACAAGGACTTGCTAAATGCAAACACTGCAGGCTACGTTGAGAGCCAAGAGAAGCGCTTGTTCAAGACGCTCATGAACAGGCCAGGCGTCGCTTCACTGAACTCATCATTCATGATTTAAATGACATGTAAGGATTGCAGCATTTCAAACCCATTTTATGTTAACATACTTTACTGCATTAACTCTAATGCATGACACAGAATTTTACATGAACGCATAAAGGTGGTCAAAATGACCTGTAATAGATTAATTTTTCTTCAAAAACAAGACAAGCAAAACACAGAACCCAACTAAACAAAGCACATAAGACAAATAAACAAAAAAGGCATTGTTTTCATCTGTAAAAAAATAAAATGATTCCTTTCTCAAAGAATGCTCAAATATAAGACTTTTTCCAACACGAAATAGGAAATTGTCATAAGCGCAAACTGAGATTTTGAGTAATCCATGGAGTTTTAAGGAATATTATTGACAAAACCTATGGGGGAAAAACACAGAGAGTAAAATTTACATAGAAAATGCATGAGGGGCATTTTGAAGTAATGCACACAAAAAAAAAAAAAATCTATATATATAGGCTATATATTCGCTTATTTTTGTAATGACTTCTAAACTTTATAATTGACTGCTATCTCCTACACTGTTCTAGGCTCATGTCTCTCATATAAAGTAATTTCAACTCAAATCAATAGTTCAGTTAAGTTACTTGGTTAGTTGTGTAAAATGTGGAATAATGTAGAATCAGCTACTCATTATTGCAAAATAAACAAGGCCTGATCTGTCAGGTTCTTTTGTGTGCGTTTGTGTGTGACAATGGCTATCTGACTGTACAGCATTCCTTGAATAAGTTGAATTACTTAACTTGATGTTACATTATAAATTCTTCAGATCAGTGAATTGGCATTGATGTTTTTAAAGGGGTCATGAACTGAGAATTAAAATTTTCCTTGATCTTGTGACAGTTAAGAGTTCGTTATACTATAAAAATACCCTGCAAGTTTCAAAACTCAAAACTTCCTTGTTATTCCAAAAACTGCTTTTATTGAAACCAAGGCCAGAAAACAACATGATCTAAAAAATGGAGACTTATGACGTCACAGGGCAGCAAAAGACCGCCTTTGCAGAAGAATATCAATGCCTACGTCTACACCACGGTGTCTTTGGCCCCGCCCACTGGCGCGTTAGTGAATAGTGACATGAGAATGAAAAAAAAGATCAATAAAACCATTACCAGATCTGACCTAATGCTAGGATAGTGGGTTTTTTTTTGTGTTTTTTTTTAACAATGTGAATGTCTCAGCAGTGCATTATTTGTTTGTATTCGGTGCATTTCACTGTGGATTATTTGGTAAATTTTGGGGCAGGCTTTGCAAACAGACTTTTCCGATATGAATCTGCCAGCAACGCCACAAACATGCAAGTAGTCATGTTTATTCTAATGCCTGATCTGTGATCAGTGATTTCTGATGTATAATTATTAAAGTTCAGACAGATTCAGATTGTCAGACAGATCAACTTCACTCATCTTATTTAAACTGTGATTAAATTACATACAGAAAGCGATCAAAGAACGCTCCCTTTCCAATCACAAACTGTCAATCACACAGTGCGAGTTTATATGTACACTTGCCAAAACTCGTTATGAAATCAATGACGCAGTTACACTGCAAAAGGAAGCTCTTACTGTATTTACACCATGTTAAATTGTTATTTGGTGAAAGCATTCGTGAGAGTGCAGAAATTACATTGCAATGGTGAAATCTCTTAATTTCACCATTCAATGATCAATACTTTTCACGATTCGTTAATCTCGAAAGCTGTAATAGTAAAAGCGTAGTAAAAGTTTTTGAGAGAGTTCCACATGTAATACTAGCTATTTCATATGCAAACATGTCAGCCAATCACAGCAGTGGGCGTTTACACTGAAGTCTCACAGCAGACACGCCCCTTCAAAAAGAGCGTTTAAATCAGAGGCAAAAATCAGGCTTGGAAAAATGCCTTTTATTTCTAAATTATGACAATGTTTCATGTAAAAATCATACTAACATTATAAGGGCACCCCAGGAAACATAAAATAATAAAATAATCCAGTTCATGACCCCTTTAAAGAACTTGACAATAAAATGTTTTTCTTAAAAAGATTATTTTCAAGGAATAAACTCTTTTTGTACTAACTGGCCCATTTTTTTTTAAGGTGTTGGAACTCGTTTTATCTCCCCACATTCCAACAGCAGAAACTGCATAAGAAACTGATGCTTAAGAACTCAGATCAGCTCTTCAAGGTTGCTCTTCGCCCTCATGCCGCCTGTCTGAACGACGACTGATACAGCATAAGTGTGTGGGGGGTTCCCCTGGTCTGTCTCGCTCACATGATGTGGTCAGGCATTTCTGCATTCCTGCAATAACACTCATTCCCCCCTCGCCATGTGCTGCCGTCCGGGCCTGCAACAACCCCTCTTTATTTGCTCTTATCATCCGATCATGATTGTATCTCTCTATTAGTGTTACTTGATCTTAGTGCTGCATTTGATACTATTGACCACAACATTCTTTTAAATAGACTCGAAAATTATGTTGGCATTAGTGGAATTGCACTAGCATGGTTTAAATCATACTTATCTGACCGTTATCCGTTTGTAGCAGTAAATGAAGAGATGTCTTATCGATCACAAGTTCAGTATGGCGTACCACAAGGCTCAGTACTAGGACCGTTGCTGTTCACTCTGGACATGCTACCATTAGGAGATATCATTAGGAAACATGGAGTTAGCTTTCACTGTTATGAATGTATAAACTACAGCTGGTCCAAAACGCAGCAGCTCGAGTTCTTACTAGAACCAGGAAGTATGACCATATTAGCCCGGTTCTGTCAACACTGCATTGGCTCCCTATTAAACATCGTATACATTTTAAAATATTGCTGATTACTTACAAAGCACTAAATGGTTTAGCTTCGCAGTACTTGAGCGAGCTCTTAAAGCATTATAGTCCTTCACGTCTATTGCGATCTCAAAATTCCGGCCAGTTGATAATACCTAGAATATCTAAATCGACTGCAGGCGGTAGATCCTTTTCCTATTTAGCACCAAAACTCTGGAACAGTCTTCCTAACATTGTCCGGGAAGCAGACACACTCTGTCAGTTTAAATCTAGACTAAAAACACATCTCTTTGACCTAGCATACACATAACACATTATAAACTTCTTTAGGTCAGCCGGAACCAGGAACACTTCCCATAAATCCTGATGTACTCGTTGTTACATCATAAGAAGAATGGCGTCTACGCTAATATTGAGCCAAATAATGAGAAGAATGGCGTCTACGCTCCCAATGAGCCAAATAATGAGAAAGAACCGAATCTCTTACCACAGCTATGCAGACGACACACAGCTCTACTTAGCCCTATCGCCTAACGACTACAGCCCCATTGACTCCCTGTGCCAATGCATTGATGAAGTAAACGGTTGGATGTGCCAAAACTTTCTTCAGTTAAACAAAGACAAAACTGAAGTCATTGCGTTTGGAAACAAAGATGAAGTTCTCAAGGTAAATGCATACCTTGACGCTAGGGGTCTAACAACTAAAAATCAAGTCAGGAATCTTGGTGTGTCTCTAGAGTCAGACCTTAGTTTCAGTAGTCATGTCAAAGCAATAACTAAATCAGCATACTATCATTTGAAAAATATTGCAAGAATTAGATGCTTTGTTTCCAGTCAAGACTTAGAGAAACTTGTGCATGCTTTTATCACCAGCAGGGTGGATTATTGTAATGGACTCCTCACTGGCCTTCCTAAAAAGACCATAAGACAGTTGCAGCTCATACAGAACGCTGCTGCCAGGATTCTGAGCAGAACCAGAAAATATGCACATATCACACCAGTCCTCAGGTCTTTACACTGGCTCCCAGTTACATTTAGGATTGATTTTAAAGTATTATTACTGGTATATAAATCATTCAATGGGCTAGGACCTCAATATATTGCAGATATGCTCACTGAATATAAACCCAACAGATCACTCAGATCATTAGGATCACATCAGTTAGAAATACCAAGGGTTCACTCTAAGCACGGAGAGTCTGCTTTTAGCTATTATGCCAGCCGCAGCTGGAACCAGCTTCCAGAGGAGATCAGATGTGCTCCTACAGTAGTCACATTCAAATCCAGACTCAAAACACATCTGTTTAGCTATGCATTTAGTGAATGAGCACTGTGTCAATGTTCGTCCGACTGTTTTTACTGTACTTTATTTTATTTTTTATTCTAAACTGTTTTAATTATTTCCTCCTATGTAAAGCACTTTGAATTACCATTGTGTATGAAATGTGCTATATAAATAAACTTGCCTTGCCTTGCCTTGCCTAATATTAGTCTCCCTGTTTATCCCGAGGTTTACCGCAGTCCGCCGGATCCAGGCCGTATCCAGATCTGATGAAGGACCTGCGCCTGGACACAACGACAATGCAGTGCTGAAGTGTCAACTAGTCTCTCCCATGCCACGTGAAGGCCCATTCTCCTTCCCTTTACCTCTGTACAGATAAAACATTTTCAAAATAGTTCAGGTTTACATGGCTACGCGGAAGCGATAAATAATTTTGTATTATAACTTTTTAAGGCCAGACAAGTAATTTGATGAGGTCAATTTGTAAAGAAAGACTACACGCCTGCACACATATGCACATATATATTCAAACACGCATACCTATAGACTAAACACTTAATATGCATGTGCAAGCCATCAGTGTTTTCACAGGTTTACGTTTTTTAAAGCTTGTGCAGAGCTTTAAAGCTTGCCTATTTCAAGGTTTCCGTTCTCGAGTCACCAGCCACTGTTGTGCGAATGAGCGGGACGGAGCGCGTTAAGGCTTTTCTGTTAGAACGGTGTCGTGTAAGCGGCCCCTAAGTTAATAACTAATGATCTTTGCAATGGAAGTGAATCAATCAAAACTAACTTTAGCTGGACAATAACTTTATTCTAGAGCTGCTTTAAAACCAAAACAATCTCTGTTACTTTAATTTCCTATTATCACTGTAAAGCTGCTTTGAAACAGTATATATTGTTAAAAGTGCTATATAAATGAAGGTGACTTGACTTGAAGTTTTATTTATACATGTACGTATAATTAGCAATAAAATGCTAATCTTAGTCGAAGTAGTTGCCCTCTAGGTTTCAAAACATGTCTGCTACCATCTATGAGTGGAAGTTTTCTCCCTTTAATAAATTCGTTGCCTCATCTGGAATTTGGTAATGCTGCTTGTAAAAAGTATGGAACAGGAAGTGTTTTCAAGGACGTTTTACTGTTCTTAGCATGTGAATGATAACACATTTTAGCTCTCACAGATCTGTTCTCAATGAGTGCCTTAGGAATTTTTCCTGCCAGAATTAGTTCACTTCCAAATCTGGCACACAAAGTGTGTATGTGTGTGTGTGTGTGTGTGTGTGTGTGTGTGTGTGACTATGTGTAAGAAATAGCCATAGAGAGAGGAAGAGACAAGGAAAAGACAGAGGGGCGGAGGAAGGGAAAGGAAGAGACAACCCTTGTCATGACCCCCAGCTGAGTGGAGAGGCTGCCCAGGATTTAGTGTTGTTTATGCAGCTGCCGAAAGCACCCAGGAGATCACGGCAATGGAACAGACGTATACACCCAAATTCCACACCTTCACAAGTCACAAAATCACATCTAAAAGCGTTCAATGATGAAACAACCTTTTGTATTTGGAAAGATTCTTTTTGGAGGTGATTTCCGATCCTCATCACATCATTCAACACTTCAAAACTTCCATTGCTGCCACTCAAACTCACAGGCCGTTGCCTGTCGCTGACATCTGAATTTCTCAATCACATTCTTGGTCTGTCTGAATAGTGATACACCGACTACAAACTCTTTGCATTACACTCTTTCCATTACACATTGGCTCTAAAGTGTAACAACAAGTCTGTAGTGGAGCTGAGGAAACACGGGGTCTAAAACAAACACCGTTTGTCTAAGTATTATAAATCTAAGGAAACATGTCCCACATACTGAGCAGCCTCCTCCCTCCCTGCTTACACCAGAAACAACAGGTCACAGGTAATCAATATGACATTAGTGATAGATAGGCATGCACGGTTTTTCTAAAGTATACCATTACAAACTGAAACAAAATTGGGACGATTCTTAATATAGCCAATGAAAATAGCTTCTTCGATATCCACAACTAAATTAAAATTGCTCAAATTAAAATAAAATAATAATTTAAATGAAATAATACACTAAAATTGCTGTTTACTGTTTTAATATATATTAAAATGTAATGTATTCCTATGATGGCAATGCTGAATTTTCAGCATCCTTACTTCAGATTCTTTAATGTCACATGATCCTTCAGAAATCATTCTGATATGCTAATGTGCTGCTTAAGAAATATTTCTTCTTATTATCAATGTTGAAAGCATTTGTGCTGATTAACATTCTTGTGGAAACCGTGAAACATTTTCCACACGGTTCATTTGATAAATAGAAATTTCAAAAGATCCACATTTATTTTGTAACATTATAAAAGTGTTTACTGTCACTTTCGATAAATTTAATGTACTCTTTCTAAATAAAAAAGCATTAATTTTTTTTTTTTTTTTAAACCCTACTGAGCCCAATCTTCTGAATGTAGCTGTTTTGCATATGCACAGTTTTGTTTTCTTCTAGTTTTATTTGCATATCTGTATGTGTTGGAGCCATTCTGTGTATTGGGATAGGATGGCGCTGTGTTCTGCCACCAGTCTACTTAAGACGTGGGCTAATTAGTGCAGGTGTGGCGCACAGCGAGGGGCATGGTTTTTGACTGTGATACACGGCGTGTAATGGAGACTGGCTTGACTTAAGTTATTATCTGAAGAAATATGTTTTATTTTTCGTTATGTTAATAAATGGATTGGCATATCCGACTTTAAGTTCAGACTTTGAAAGTTTATTATTTTACCGTATTGAATTATTTTAAGCAACAAGGAAACAGCATGCCCAAAACACGCGTGCAAAACGACTTAAATGTGCGCCAACAGTATGTAAATGCTTTGTAAAATAATAGTTAAAATATTTAACTATTTAAATTGCAATTGAAATGGAAAAGGTTGTGGGTTACACAGTTGCGGCGAAAATCTGCACCTAATTTTTCTTTTAATGCACTACTTTCTGTTACATCAAGCCTCACCGCCACACACACTCCTGCAGGGAAGAACTTGTGAACTAAGTAATGAGAATCTTGAAGATGGAAACAGAATCCCAGATGGAGCTTAATGTAAATGATGATGCTAAACATTCTTATAAACATCCTAATGCGTCCTAATTATCTAGTGTAAAGTGTCTTTCAGTATTTTGGAAAGTGCTGGATGGACTGAGCGCCAATCCAAAAGTCACAGCCTTAAATAGAAGACACTCACTGCAGCTTGGACACCGAAAATGCTTGACATAGTGTCTAACAATGACGTCAGTGGCAAATGTTTATCTAAGTTATCTGAGGCATTTATTTTAGTCTACTGAATATGATACTGGCTGGCTGTCAATCCTTGAAAAGATGTGCATATGATCTCTATAACAATAATACATGTTCTGAGCATATTGCAGGAATGTTCTATTCAGAGTCATTGTTAACCAGACCTGACATTGGTAAGGAACTGTGCTGTGATTTGGAGCTGGTCTGATTTATTTGAGGGTAAATATAGTCATATTTCTGGTGCTGCAGGAGGGTTATGAGAGTGGGTGTGGAGATGAGACATCCCCGTTAGCAGAGCACTATTTTCGGGATCAGGCTGTCATGTGCCCAGAGGCTCAGAGTATCTCCATACAGTTTAGCTGTTTGAAGAGTCTGAGAGAGAGAAAGGGAGAGAGAGGCATGTCAGACATGGGCCCTGTCAGTTAACCTCAAAAAGACGAAAATAATGATATTCCAGAAAAGTCCCAGCCGCCAAGACCACAAATATAGCTTCGAATTAGACAACATGCCCTTAGAGCATACTTGAAACTACCTCGGTCTAAACAACAGCAGCGGGAAGCTTCAGCAAACCTGTGAAACAAGACACAAAGAGTGTTTTATTTTTTGAGACCAGAAAAAGTAGCATTAAAAATGGCATCCTAATCAGAATGTGGCTAAAATATTCTTTTCTTGATAAATAATTAATGTTTGTTTGAGCATCCGACAGCCTGACATTGGCATTGATTAATGGCTAATGGCAAAAGGGGGGAGTGGTTAGAAAACCAGCTTGAAAACAGCAAATAAAAAAATATGTTTATATATATATATAAAATATATATATATATAGCCTAACTACTAAAAAATATTTTGCAGTTTGCCAATACTAGTGAAATGACACACTTCACCTTTAAAGTCACCATAAAATAAAAATCAACAAATCTTATTTTTGAACATAATGTTGCAGTGTTTACTATAAAATTATTTATATGTGTGAATGATTATTCTTTTTTTAAATTCATGTGCACTCGTAATCTTTGATCATAAACGTTAACCTCCCTTCCCCCTCCAAACGGCATGTGTTCTCTTCATGACGGATGTCACAGCGGATGGTGGGACTAAATATCCTCCACAGCTGACTGCAAACTGCCATTCAGATCTGCTTCGTTTCAGGTAGCAACGCCCAAATTTCTACGATCCAATCAATTCCTGAAGAACGAAATCAAGTCCCGCCCTACATTTTTCTTCTCATTCCAGAAGTTGTTTCACTCGGATATACGTCACAACAGGGAAGAAAGGACTGTCGCAAATTCCGTTTCATGCCGACGTTAAAGTCCCAACCCACCTAAACTAGAATGACACATAACCCCTTCATCAGACCACAGAGGAATTTTCTCGTGCAGTTTAGGGGCTGCATTCAAAAACCAAAACACATTCCTCAAAGCCTCAGGACAGGCAAACGTGACAGACCTACCAAAAGAAGACAGTTTGTGGTTTTTCTACACATACACCATGGTATAAACGCAAATACGCTTCTTAAAGGGATAGTTCAGGATTTAGCATTAAGCTTTGTATTAGTAGAAAACCTGTACCGTGCTTTCCACCCTCATATCCCCCTGAGACGAGAGATTTATGTATTTTTTGTCTGGAAAAAATCCTCCGATGACGCAAAAATTGTCATTTTGCGTCATCAGAGGATTTTTTGGCCAGAGGCTAAAGACTACAGTCAGTAGTAGGGGCTGTCCCGCATGTTTTCAACCCGCCCACAGAGGGTGGGATCTCACTCACAGAATGTACACATAGTGTCAGACATCTTTTCTTGGAAGCTAAGCTAGCAGGCTCTTGTTCTGTGGAGAAAGCTGAGTAGTAGGGGTTACCATCCTCTTTTTCCCGGACATGTCCGGCCGTCGATGTCCGGCATTCAGCTTTTGCTTTCTGCAGTCGGCATTCATTGTTTACATGCACACCTTTTGTTTCAATCTAACTGAATTTATTTCGATTGGTGAATCTGAATGTAGTGTTTACATGAACGCTAAACAAGTGATCGGTTGATGTGTGTTTTAACATTGCTAAGAAAATTCCCGCTCATCCGTGAGAGATAAGAGACCGGTGTGTCTCACAGGTGTCGCTCATCGGTAATCACGCCACCGGCCTCGCGCCGTTCTCCCGCGGCCCTCACTCGTCCTGCTCGCCACAGTAAACATAATAAATGGCGACTGTAGAACGCAAAAGCCGAATCCCGGACATTTTGGGCGATTCGAAACACATTTTCGGGCAGACTCATCACGGAAACTCACTAGCCTAGACTTGTTGTTGAACTACTGCGCTCTGTTACCGGTAGGCATGGCCTCCTAGGGCAGCGAAGCAAGTGCATTCTGGGAGTTGTTGTCTTTCATCCACATAAGCCAAAAATACATTTTCTGGCTTTTCTCAGTCTAGAAAGCTCCAAATTCAAAAATAATTTCACATTTCTTCTACATAAATGACCCATTTTAAATACACATTCATCTTTCCAGAGGTGAAGTATCCCTTTAACTTCATGAAGTAACTATGAACAAAATTCGGAACACTTTCTTTCCCTATTTGACAAACAACAAAGTTTGTTTATCGGCGTCTAACAGATCCAAACTGTTAGTTGAAACCACAACTGAGCTACTGTTGAACCTAACGAAACCTGTCAAGAACATTTCTGTGTCATATTTCATCCTCAAGTAAGAAATCAGAAATTACATTTAACTTAAAGAAAATTAAGCATTTTTTAAAGGACAAAATGTTTTCTTTTTTCCTTTTTAAGGCCGGATCACAAAGAATTAGTTTTTGCATTTAAAAACGTAAGACGCAGGGCAGTGGAATTGAAAAACAATGCAAGATCTTGAAACACACTATTAAAACTTATTTTAACTTGAGTGCTGTTTTCAGAATGGCGTTTCACTGAGACGGTAAAATACCTCTGTCTAGTGGATGTTTACAAAGAAAAACAGCACCGTAGAATACAAAAACGCGTTCTGTGCTTTACAAGCCTTACCGTAACAGAAAAATATTTGCCAGTAGTTGAATAAAAAAGTAAAATACAAGTATTTATGCATTATTCTAGTATTCTAGTATTCTAGTATCACCAAAATGCTCAGCACGTAAATAAATATTAGCCTGTTATAGCCTGAAAATAACATTGTGTATATATGTTTTCAAATATAAACTATTGTTTAAGAAACCTATAATCCATACTCTTTTGAAATCTGAATCATAAGAGAGGAAACAATTAAAAGTGTCCTTAAAGGTTTTATGAAACCTAGACAAAGTTGCGACAGTGAGAGATGAAAGGACATGCGAGGAGCAGAGGGAGTAGAGTTGGAAAAACACATGAAAATGTTGAAAAGATGAAAAGTACTCGGGGAATGTGAGGAATGAGCTGGGTTTTGTCAGTCACTCACTCCAAACTCAAACGAGAGCTCTTTAACCAGCAGCGGCACCCCTCCCTCGTTTCTGTCCGTCCACAACAGTCCCTCAGCCATTGACTCTCTTCTTTCACTCCTTCCTCAGCTCCTCTTCTAAAGAGCTAAAGCTCTCTCTTTTCTGCTTTTGGGATCTTGCTCACAAACACACACCGATTCATTTGACTTCAAAGCAGCACCACATCGACCTCTCTCTCCCCACAAATCACTTTCCTTTCTATCCGTACTCTCCAGCCTTTTATTCTCTCTCCCCTCATTCTCTGGAGTCCCACAGCCCAGCAGCTGTAGAGTTACAAAGTGAGACGGTGAAGGAGGGAGCGATTTAAAGAGATTGCTGAAAGACAGTGCTGCTTTGAAATAAAAGGCTTCACGGGTAAACAAATCTCCATACTGTCGACAGTTTTCATCCTCTAAGCTTAATTAGTCCTTTCTCTCAATCTCATCACCCGTCTATCTTTCAGTCACCCTCACCTCCAGACATTCCTGCACTGTTAGTTGCTTTCTATCCCTAAAAGAGAGCAAAAAGCCCAACATGGCTCTGCTTTGGTGTCCTGCTGGGAAAGATCAGGTATGGATGATGAGAAGACTTCCCCTGCTTAGCGTCTCATGCATGGAGTGTTTAACCTCCTCATGCGGGCACAGTCGAGGATAAAACAGACATTTATGCACCATCAGAGAGCCGCCCGGTCAGCAGCACACCAGATAAGTGGTATCTGAGACATATACATGTTAGGGTGAGTTTCTCATTGCGATAGACGTTATTTAAAGGCCCCCTGATATCAAAATGTACGTTTTTTAGCTTTTAGTATGAATATGTTAGCCTTAAGATTTATGAATGAGCTGGTGTGTTCCAAAACAATGACAAAATTCGCATTTAGGAGATATAAGCATTCAAAACTTACAGTCTCTCACTTTCGCTAAAATGGATCACGGACTTTTTATAACATCACTGCGGACTTCAGCTTCTCATCACATTTTCTGTCCAATCAAATGCTCTCTAGAATCTAAAGCGTCCCGCCCCTTTGGTATAAATACTACATGGCCAAAGCGACCGTTGACAGTGACACATCACGGAGCAATATGGGTTGGAGATGTGTGTTTGGTTGCTCAAACGCTTGAGTTTGCTATTAACTAACTTTTAACTACGACTTTTGCTTTAATAAACTCCTAATTACTGCTTATTAATAGTTAGTAAGGTAGTTGTTAAGTTTAGGAATTGTGTAGGATTAGGGATGTAGAATATGCTCCTGCAGTTCTCACTATTAACTAATTGCTTATTAGCATGCATATTATGCTATATTATAGGATATTGGCTGTTTATTAGTACTTATGAAACACATTTAATGCCTTATTCTGCATGTGCATATTCTACATCCCTAATCCTAATTCCTACCCAGTAGTGTACAGTCAAACCCTTGCAGTGGACATAGTGTATCTAATAAACATGGAAATGAACACTGACAAACGACTTTACAAATCCACCATTAAGTGAAGCCAAATGAACACCAAGTCACTTAAATGTCTTCTAAACAAACTGACTCTGGTGACATTAAAGTGCTATAGTGTTCCTGTAGCTCAACGTCAAAATCATAATGTACCAAATCAAGTGTCCAACAAATGCATAAATGTAATATCACATTGCTGTTCCACCTCAAAAATCAGTTTCAAAATGTTAAAAATACAAGTAGGGCTACCGGTATGCTTTTAGAAGAGTTAACATACTAAACTTAATTTGCTGAACTTATATCAAGCCAAAACCTCCATTTTCTACAGTAAAAAAAAAAAAAAAGATAAGACAATAGCATAGCCCATTATGTTTAATCAACAATTACCTTTGTTAAAAGAGCTAGGGTAATTAAGTATGATAGGAGCAGCTCTGAGTGGAGCCATGAGAAAAGCACAGCTTTCATCAGGTATATAACTGACACCACTTTCGTACCACTGATCCAACAGGCTCCTCCATATCAGAGTTCACACACTGTTTCTCAGGCTCAGACCACATGAATGTGCCTTCACCAGACGCACTGAAGCGAGCACAGCCACACTGAGTACAGCAGTGGAATTCGTGTCTCTAGACGGACGCGCAGCACAACAGGGTGGGCTCCAGATAAGGGCTGTATAGAGAAACAGGTATCCACTGCCACAGGGGCCTCTGTGATAACCTGATGGGACCTTAGATGGAGCAAGGGTCCTGAAAGAAAAGAGTTTGGCTTTCAGCAATGGCTAAAGTTTCATCTTTGTCAAAAGCAAAAGCTGATCTCACAATGGATAAAAAAGTGGGCCAATACTGCTGATAAGATGTGTATCTTAAAGAGACAGTACTGCAAATAAACAGAAGAAAAACAGTGTTACTATTAACCAAGTAACATTCATTTAAAAAAAGACAGCACAAACACCTACCAAGCCCAACCCGTTACAAAAAGTTGGAAAGGTAGAGTTCAAATTATAAAACAATAAATAACGTTCACGATAAAGACAAAATGTATTTGAACACTTTTAGAAAGACACCTGTGGTTATTTTGCACAGCTCACCTGTGTGAACCTGAGGGAAACTGATTAAGTAAGGAACTGACTCTTTCAAACTAGTTGGTCATTGAAAAAAATGGCAAGAAAATTAAAGTTAGTTCTGAGAAAAGTTTTTACCTATTTTATGTTTGCAGATGTTGCCCACTTTGATATTTTACAATGAAATTCATATAGTTTGTAGGGGTGATTTAAGCCCCTGTTTACACATGGTATTAAAATGTGTTTTGGTTGATCGGATCACAAGTAGACGAGGTAGACACATTCCTGTTTACACCTGGTGTTTTAATCCGTCTCTATTGTCCACTTTCAGCCACATCTGTCCTGATTTCATCTAGGGGAGGGTCTATGGGTGGGAAAACGAATGTTAGAATGATCTAATGGACGAAAAAATCTCACGTAAATTTATGAACACGCCCGGAGACGATGGAAAAACACACGGAGAGCAGCAACTTTAGTTTCTGCTCTGACAGCCGCAAAGCCACAGTGAATGCAGTGAGTGTGTGTTAGAAATCAGGAATAGTGAGAGAACATTGTGCTTGGTATGTTTTTTGTCTTCAAACCAAACTTGGGTCTTCAGCCGACAAAGTTTAAATCCCATTTGGCTAGCGTGCTTTCCATCATTTTTACACATTAGGTCAGAAGGCATTAGTTTACGCATTTACGCATTAGTTCTAATGCATTTTTGACTACCTCTGGAAGAGGACAAAAGCTGTCAAGCTCAAATCGTTATTTGTTATATTGTTGATTTTACAAACTGGTATTTGTACTCATATTGCTTTCATTTAATATTGTAATCAACACCTTTGTAGTACACAGTTTTACAGTTTACTGCACTTTGTCATTCTTCAGTTATTTACGGCTAATGAATCTGTGGTATCGCACATTCAGAGAAAACAAGCTTACTTCCTTCCTGCAATATAAGGTGGATGCTTGAGAGGAAGCAGCATCTAAATACTTTCCAAAATATTTTTTTTTAAAGGAGAGAAAAGGGTAGAGAAAAACTGTTCTCTTCAAAGAAACATTACACAATTGAGTCAAAGTCTCTATGCTGCAACCTATGACCTTCCAACCCCCCCAGGGTCATGCCACAGAAAGGAGACGGCAACCACTCGCCTGTTCCCAGAAAGAGAGAGAGAGAGAACCAGAGAGTCAGAGAGGAAGGAAAAATAGGGGTGAAAGAGGGAGGGGTGGCTGCCAGTTACCAGTTTAGTAGCAGTCTCTGAGTTTAATAGAAAGGGGTGTTGACTGATTAATATTAATGAATTTGGGAACAGTTGTGTTTTTGTGTGGGACTGTGCTTTTCTCACGCAAGGTGGGACGGCCAGGGGGAGGAATGCATTACCACTCTGAAGACCAGGGGAAGAAAGAGGAAGACAGAGCGCTGAAAGAGAGATGCTGGACAAAAGAGGGAAAGGGAGAGAGGGTCTTCACTGCCTTTCCGTCAAACGAAATAAAGAAGGGCGACAAAAGAAAAGAAGTAGGTCCCTGAGAGTGGGTGATATCAGATTTCTCAAACGTTTGAGTGTTGAGAGGGCTGAACATGATCCAAACTCTCGCCTTAGTGACAATAAAAGTCAGCACTGGCTACAGTCATTCAGACCATTAGTCATCTCATATAAGTGGAGACAGATATTAAATATAGGCAAACATACCATACTAGATAGCTCATCTTGACGTGCTGGTCATTAATTATAAGAAAACAAAGGCTAACAATAGGTTGAGTATGGAAACTAATTTCTTTGACAACTCACTCCTGTCCAGATAGATGGCCTTTGTGAAGCACATAACACACACACACAATCATGGGAAGACTTCATTTAATCTTGCATTAATAAGTCATTTGCAACACATTAATTTAATTAACAGATTATAATTAACAGATTATTAGTTCATGTTGGTTGCACTTTATTTTATAGTACGTGGACTTTCAGTGTACTAACCAATAAAGGGGTCAGGGGTAGGTCATTCGTATGAATTCGTACGAATTAGCCACCTCGTAAAATTCGTACGAATTGCCGTGAGATCGGGTTGGTATAAGCAACCCGTAAAATAAAGTGCAACCATTCATGTTCATTCAAATAACAATAGCCAATGAAAATATATGAATGAAATGAAATGCACCAAGGATCTGTTAAGCAATATATTATGTAAACGTTTTTTTATCATTAATGAATGTTATTACCAAGTGTGAGAGCTTTAATCCACAGAAACTTTTTAAATATTTTTTTTTCATTTAAATACAAGCTAAAATTAAAATTAAGCAAGCTAGATGCAAGCTAGATGTTTCATGTCTATTATATAATTATGACAATATCTGATTAAATATTTGTTTCAGTGACAGTATATAAATAATACAAAAATAACACTATTATAGTATTTTTTTTATATTTTTTTATTGAAAAAAGCTTTTTTATATTTTCAGTGTTTATTTTAATTATGTTTTAATAATTTTATGCCCTACTTTTGAAATGTGTAAATTTATACTTTTTTTAGCTTTAATTTGTTTTTATTTCAGTTTCAGTTAGAAATGTAAGCACTTAAGCTTGTTTCCGTGAGATGTGCTGGGACGAAATGATCAGTCAGTAAACCCGATTCGTGAATGAATCAGACTGGCTTTGTGAATTGTACCAACTGATTCTCTGAAAAGATCTGATTCAAAACAATTATTTGTTTAATCATTGTAATATTAGTTTATTTGCAAAAATCAGACATCACAGGCTATGACACAAATACATGGCTTCGGATGACTCAGTGTATAAAGCACATTAGGCATTTGGACTACTTTAATGAATGACACATTTATGGGGTCATGGGGTTTTCAACTTCAACAGAAGTCCTCATTCACTTACATTACTTTCTTCAATTAACCTTTTGTGTTCCACAGAAGAGAGAAAGTCTTACATGTTTGAAACATTATGGTGAGTAAATGATGACAGAATTGTCATTTTTGGGTGATAAGTAAAAAACGGAAGATTGAAGAGGGATCAATCTTCTCTTTTCTTCCTTTGTTCTTTCTCTCTCTGTGCAGCCTGGGGCCTTGTGGTCTGGCTTGTCTTGTTAATGACCCTGAATGATGCAGTAATGGGATGTAAATACCATTGTACTTTTTAACATACCACCAAAGCACACCGCATTCAAAAGTAGCCTCTCCCTATCTATTCAGTATTTCTGTCCCTTCCCCATAGGTAACTCGAGGAGAGTGAAAGAGGGAAACTTTTCCATAGGAGATGTTGGCACAGCTGAGGTGAGGAAAGAACTGGAGGACTGAGGAGGGTCACTGGTTTCTGTGACGCAAGAGAACTAAGATGAGGATCTCTTGTTTAGGAATGCCGGGTTTAAGGGGTAATGAGGGCTGAAGGGTTTTAGGCCCATCAGTGACACCACAGACAGCAGCTATTTCAGACGCTGTTATATGCCCGTAAAGCCATTACCCACAACTCCACTGTCATTAGGAGATTAGAGACTCTGCCATAACCCTGACAGGCATTTAACATGAAATGACACACATTAGAGGGAAACAGAGAAAATGCTAAGAATACAGTGACACAATTAAGATGCAGTTAAATGGGTCATGTTTAGACCAAAATAAGCGTTAGAAGACATACCAGTCTTGCATGTTCTCTGAGCATCTTAAGCACACATGAGTACACCAGTCAGTCTTCCAGCCAATTAGTGCCGTTTCTACTCATCTAATCCTCTGGAAAGCTGCCCATTGACATGCTTTTCAATGCTTCTAAAATTCTAGAAAGTAAAAGAGCCAAAACTAGAGAGCATTAAAACATAAATACTTCAAGTAAAAATTATGTACAGATAAGATGTACAGTGGATGTGTATAAATATGTAACACACACACACACACAGTTATAATTAATTCCTGTGATGGTAAAACTGAATTTTCAGCATCATTACTCCAGTCTTCAGTGTCACATGATCCTTCAGAAATCATTCTATGCTGATTTGTTACTCAAGAAACATTTCTAATTTATCCGTGTGTGATAATAAGAAATGTCAATTTTTATTTAAATTCTTGACTTATTGTTGTGTTGATATTAAAATTTGTAATGAACAATATTGTATTCTTTTAGAAAAGAATGCCAAATAGAAGCTTTTCCACTATAGTGGCTTTTGCTGTATGTCCTACGGTCATACTCATCATCAGCAGCAGCGGGAGCAGCAATCCAAGATGTGGCTTATCTTCATCTTCCTTTCTGCACCCGTTAAAGGACATGAAGGGTTTATGATGGGCGTAGCTTGCTAGGCTTGAGGACAGGAAGCGTCTGGCCATGCACGCGAGACAGATCCCACACTGACAATTCTCAGGGTATCAAGGAAGGATGCCATCAACATGAGGCAGAAGAAGAGAATTTGAGGATGGAGTGAGGTTTAGAGGACATGACGGAGGAAGGACATCCAAGATGGAGTAATAGGGAGGAGTAATAGAGATATGGATTGATATGGCTAATGAAAGGAAGAAAGGAAGGGGGCCAGTCTCCTGCTGGGGGCATCCTAGCTGATGGTCCCCACCATGGTTTTATCTGTCCTTTCTTCCTTTGTTTCACCCTCTTCCTCCCTTAATTCCCTTTATCTCTATGTCTTTCTTTCTCTCCGATGACTCTTTCTCCCTCCCCCTTTCTCCTAAAGCAGAGAACCCTGTTCTATCCAGGAGATAGAGATAAACTCCTGTAGACTTCATCAGATGCTCTTTGATGTGTTTGCTAAAGCGTACACGTGTGGCTTTAGCTATGTGAATAATTCTTTTCCATTGATTGAGATGCGATTATATCACAGACAGAAAAAGAGCTCTGTTTCAGACGGTTGCATCAGGCAGCTATAGGGTGGCTAAGGCACCTACCTAGCGCTGTCACAAAGCCATATCAGTAAAACTAATGAACAAGAAAGAGTGGTAACAGCAACAAAACACCCTTACAAATGTGAATATGTGGAATAAATGTTAGTCATCATGGATTGTCTCAAATCAGTTATATATAGAAACACTGCAGCCATAACCGTTTTGATTTACCATAAATCAATTTGTGCGATTTATTTAGTTGCAACATTTGGAAGGAGGTGGGTAAAGAAAATATAAAAAATGTATTTCCAATTTAAAAATGTTATTTAATATGACTCAACCTCACTACATAAATAATAAAAAATAAAATAAAATAAAACCACAACAAATAATCCAACTGTTCGTATCCACACAGTTCTGAGTGGATTCGACTGCATTGCTGTGCAGTCGAGTGTTCTTGGTTGCAAATCGATAGTGCAGTGCACCCAAAATTCTCTAATCAGGTCTCTAAATATGACTTGTACCTTCTTCAGGAAAAGTCACTGGTATTTTTTTAAACGATTTATCTTTTAATATTTGTTCTCTGCTGCGTCCAGACGCACCTACTCTGGTGGAAACTGCAGAAATCTTTCAAGCGAACTGGAAAGTGAAGACAATGTGAAGTGATGTGCTCATTCAACCAGCTGCTAAAAACATACGGTCGGCTAATCGTGATAGATTCACCTGAACTGAGCTGCAGGCCAAGGATAAAGAGAGAGAAAAGAGAAAGCACAACAAATTATCCACCTCACAAATAACTTGGTTAAAGACTTTAAAAGTGCATTTAGCAACAAAGATAGGCACAAAAGAAAATACAATGAGAGGCATCTTATCATGCGACCCAAACTTTTCTATACATGTCAGTGATTCTTTAAAGCAATCTCTACTGTTTCACTTCCACTCTCTCTCTCTGGCCCAAAATCATCTCTCATACAACAGAGCCATCGGCCACAGAGCCTGAAATGATAATATATTCCAGCCACAAAGCCATCTGAACAATGCTCCCTAAAGAAAAGGCTCTTGCTGCCTTCCTGAGCAGTGCCCAACCTCAGCCCTGTGTTTTGAGTTTCCCCCCTTCTTTAAATGACAAAGTAAATCCTCCTGGCAACCCCCTCTGAGGGGCCCCCACCCCCCTTCCTTACCCCCCGAGTGCCTAAGCAGACCAACAAAAGGGCCCATTTGCACGGTGTGAAGGTATAATGCAGTTATTAGTGTGGAGAACTCCAGAGGGTCAGAGGAGGGGAACCACCCTCCTGCCCCAGGACAATGCAGGAAAGTGGACAGAGCCAGGGGGCTTGGGTGCTGGTCATCTCAACTTTCTTCTGACTTTCATGGAAGTGCTGTCTGAATTACGGCTTTATAATTATATTGATGCAAAATGAAAACTCCTTTTACTCTGATCAATTTCACAATTTCACACAAATAGAAATGCAATCCATTTTGTTACAGAAAACTGATTGCCTTTGGAACTGAGAATGTCGCCTAGTAAAAAAATACATTGAAGGGAGATCAAAAATAGAGGCAGTATAAAGAGCCAGATGCACTAATTAAATTCTAAATACTTTTAGAAGATTCACTTTCTTTTAGAATATACACCACCGTTCAAAAGTTTGAGGTCATTAAGACTTTTTAGAAAGATTAATTGTTTATTCAGCAAGCATTAAATTGATCAAAAGTGACAGTAAAAACATTGCAATGCAAAAAAAGATTTGTACTTACAAAGATGTTTGTACAAATAAATGGTTCTTTTGAACTTCATATTCATTAAAGAATCCTAAATAAAATGTATCACATTTTTCACATAAATATTAAGCAGCACAACTGCTTTCAACACTGAAAATAAAAAATAAATGATTCTTGAAAACGAAATCAGCATATTAGAATGATTTCCGAAGGATCATGTGACACTATAATGCTGAAAATTCAGCTTTGTCATCACAGGAATAAATTACATTTTAAAATATATTCAAATAGAAAATGGTTATTTTACATTATGACAATTTTTCACAATAAAACTTTCTACTTTACTATTTTTACTTTTTGATTAAAGAAATACAGCCAATGTTGAGCAGAGCACAGTATTGCAGTTTGTTTGGAAACACCCAAATAAAATATTGAAATGGTTAATATTCGTTTCACTTTTTGCTCAAGATGCATTAACACTTACACTACAAATGCAACATTGTGAGAAGCATTTTTGACTACACATGTATGTGGTTTCGGTAATCTAATGTCAATTTCTAATGTCAAACTCCTTTTACATTTAGTGCTGTCCACTTGTTGCCAACATGACAGAAACTAGCTCTTTTGGTTGTAGTCAATTTCCCATGGCTCTGGTCAGACTGAAGTTGTTGTGCATGTCTTAGACATCATCAGTCTTCATAACTATGGGCTAAAAGACAGGTTAAACCTCCATCCTCTGCCCTGAAGCTCATCCTGTCATTAACCCCCTTCTTTACCCTTCTTCCCGAGCGCAGAGACATCACTTTGATCCACGTCTCTGATCTATTTCTATTTCACATTTGGTTAAAGTTCTTGTGACCTGAGAGGAGGCGCCAGGGCGATAAAGACTAAAGGCCGATCACACAGCACCTCATCAGTCTGACGCAGGGTCAGGTAACGTGAAAGAAACCTCAGATGCACATGGGGAACTCATCACTCGCTGCTCTCTGCTTACAACATGGCAAACAAATGCAACTCAAGATCCACCACCTTTTCAATACAACAGTTATCCTGAAAGATGGTCTCAGTACGAAGCAGGGTGTGGGACTGTAGTCTGCAGAATATTGAGAATTCTTTAGAAAAATACAGCTCACTTATCATCCATAAGGCATCCAAATAACAAAGAGAGCGCCAGTAAAGCATTTAGTGTGTTGAATAAATCCCATGCACTCATCTGAACTGAGAAATGCTTTCAGCATTTGCAGAAAAAAAAATTCCCCGGTGGTACTGCCTCTTCAATATGGATTTACAGAAAAAGCAATTATGTTCCACTATCCAAAGTTATTGAAGAAACAACTTATTTTAACACTGTGACAATTTTTTTGAATATAAATTCTTTTACTGCTTTGCATTAGGAATCTCCAGCTAGACTCAAACATGGTGATAGAAAGGCCTCAAGAGCTCTTGACGAGATTCACACATGCCAGACGGAGCGTCTACAGGTCTGGGGCGTTCTGCTAGAGCCAGGTCATATGAAGAGACCTGGCCAGTGTCTGTTTACTGCAACAGAGCAGATTTACAATATCCAGCCTCCTATCTATCCTGGAATCCTTGGAATGCACTTTGGCCACCTTTACAGGCCTAGCGCTATCAAGACAGGGGTTAAAACTCAGTCAGTTTATTGATAAAACAGACTGTCTCTCTCTCAATCTCTCCCCCTCCACCATTCTTTTTTCTTTCTGCTTTCATCTAAGACATACTCAAGAATAGACTGGCCATTGGGACTTTTCCTAATGAGTCAGTAGAGTTGTGGGCTGGCTTTAAATTTAAAGGGATAGTTCACCACAAAAATGTAATCTTTAAGGGTGCTTTCACACTTGGTTCAAATGGCCTGGTCCAAACCCTAGTTCGATTGTGTTCACTTTATATCATTTGGGTCCAAACCGTGGTGCATTTGCATCATCAAAGCACCAGCCTTTTACCCTGTTGCTTGGTAATTACACTGCAGGATTATTAGGCAAAATGCATAGCGTTGCTCAATGCTCACCTCACATTTGGTTTGTTTCCAAAGCGTCAGCACATAACGACACTTATATCTATATGCCGCGAATGTAGTGCAAATGTTTTAAAGAACACGGGAGTCAACTTCTGCTAAAGGCGAACATACATTAGATATACATTCTCTCTGATGATTGCACTGTATCAGTCACGATTCTCAGGAAACAGTTTTATCAAATCATCAATAGCAGTTTACTTCTGCGATTTAGTACAATTGCATATCAGCATATCAATTCATATCAGCAATGAACCGTATCGGAGTTCACATTAACGTACTCCAGACCACCATTTTTAGGCGAACTCGGGTACAGTTCACGGGTGAGTTCGGACAGCGTTCACATCATTCAAAAGAAACCAAACTCTGACGTCAATGGAACCAGGGAGCGCACCAAAAGTGCTGGTGTGAAAGCATCCATAATCATCCTCATGTTGTTCCTGTATGACTTTCTTTCTTAAGTGCAACATTTAAAAAATATATTTTGAGTGAAGGGTTGGTCAAAATCCCTTGCCTCTTCAAATACATCTATAATCATAAATCCTTTTGAATGCTTATATACTTCCTTTATAAAAATCAATAATCAAATATATTCATTATCACATACTCATTTTTATATTCTTTGTGCTTGTGAAATTATATTTTCTTAAATGCATGTGATGGAAGTAACCAGAACCTTAATTGTTGTATTAAAATGTATTCTTTCCAGTATATTTCCTTCCTTGGGAGTAAATGCCAGTTATCTGTTTTTCTCCCAAACGAGTGAATGTTTTAGCATTATGTTTTGGTATACTTAACTGAAAATAAGGAGCTCAGACTCTCTTCAGCCTTGATGGGAGCTGTTATTTGCTCGTGTCTGTTATTTGTGTGTGTGCGTATGACATTCTATGTAGGTTCTGGACGTTCGGACCAGACAACCCGGCACCCTTCTCTAACCTGCGAGGCCACCACAGACCTAAATTTATTGAGTAGACGACAACTATCTTTACTAATGGCGATAGGCACCCCTATCTCCTCACATGTGTTAAATTGTTTAGGCTCTTAATGTTTCTTAGCCAATGAGAATCATTCAACCTGTAAGCAATGACGTAGCTTAGACCTTGGAAATTGTATAACTGCTGTGATCTTTGTAACTGTAAGCGAGGCGGCCTACGAACTCCTGTGTGAGTCTTGAAGCTGACTTCTGCTGATGAAACTGCAAACTATCTTCAGTAAAACTTTTCTTTAATTTTTTATAATCCTGACTCCGGGTCTTCATTCTTCATATCTGGTTCTGGGTCTTTGACTGTATACCCCTTACATGAGAAATACCCAACCCGATTTCATGAGGTGGGGATTTCATATTAATTTGTAGTGTACAATGCGATTCTTATGGAAACCTTTGATTTTTTTGAAAAAACTTAAGCATGAAGGTCCACTCCTAAATCTAACCGCCAGTAGGGCATGAGCAGATCATACGAAAACAAATGAATGAGATTGTACAAATAACCGCCTAGCAAAACGCAAAATAGTTACAAATTGCCATGAGAGTGTGTAGGAAATATCTCTGGGCTAATTATTTTGTTAATAATTGGTAATTGTAATTGTAACAGTGGAAGTCAATGGTAACTACAGCTGTTTGGTTACCAACATACTTCAAAATATCTTCCTTTGCATTCATACAAGATTTAGAATGACACGAGAGTAAGTAAATGACATAATTTTCACTTTTGGGTGGACTATCCCTTTAACAATTAGTAATTAGTAAGACACAGCACATATTTCTCACAGATTCAACCATTTTTTCATTTTTTGTGCGTAATTCACACATGTTAAAATACTGTGAAAATCAATATACACTAGACCAGGGGTGCCCAATCCTGCTCCTGGCGATCGACAGTTCATCTCCAACCCTAATCAAACACACCTGAATATAATTTTCAAGTGATCCTAAAGACCTTAATTGGTGATCCTAAAGACCTCAATTGGTTGCTTCAGGTATGTTTGATTAGGGTTTGAGATGAACTGTGCAGGACAGTCGATCGCCAGGAGCAGGATTGCTACTAGTAGAGGATTATCTGCTGTGGATTGTGATGGGCTGGCATTGGTCCTTGGCTGCTTTTTACTCCTCCCTGAGGTACAGAGGCTGTCAGAAGTGTGGAAGAGAAACAGGGTAAGAGACTGAAGTGCTGAGAGTAAGAATGGATTTTAAAACTTTCCGTCACGGCAGTCAAACTTTCTTTCAGCAGTCCAAATGTGAGTCAAACACCTCCTGCAGCAATACTGGAGCAGTAATCTTCTAATCTGGTTTGCAGAGTTCATCTCAATTTTGAGTGTCATACAAAAACAGAATGGATGACAAAAAAATGTAAAAATAAGCCCTGATTGCTTTTGGTATTTAGGGGTAGATTAGTCGTCATGGAAATTTAGTTAGCTGCTCTATGCTTCAAGTATAATCTGGGAGCAGCGCAAAAAAGAGGGGTTAAAACTGGAGCATTGGCAAACAGACAGAGACAGAATCATTCCATTAGAGAACAACAACAAATCTTCGATGGGTCGTCATGGAAACTGGAGACCTGTTGTACGTGTTTTGGAGTTGGGAACATGGGGAAATTATAATGAAACCACATGTGATCACACACACATGCAGATACACGCCATAAACAAAAGTTACACAAACCACAGGAACCAAACATAGCAGTGGCACACTTTTTGACTGGGTTATTCCTAAACTTCTAAAAATAAAGGTTCTTTGCAAAAAAAAAAAAAAAAAAAAAAAAATTAGGCCTACAGCAAAGAAACTTTATCTTATTGGCTGTATGAGTTCTTATCTTGAGATCGCTTTATGGACTTTTGGAGATGTAAAAAGTCGATGCTACATTATTTCCATCAGATGCATGTGCTTTTAATGGGATCTAATATTTTTGCAATATTTATGCTGCCTTCACGTGCTATAGGAAATTTCATACTTCACACTTCCCAAGTCATGATTACGAGCTTGTCGCATTCAAGTGCTCTGATGTCGTTCGGACAGAACAGGAATCATGGAAGACCTATTTATTGGGAAAATCTTATTAAAGCAAAAATCAAGAGTATAGCGTCAGTTCTGGCAGGTCACATCAGTCAAGCTCGCATCAGCGGACTCTTAGCTGATCCACGTATAGTAGACATACCTTGGAGTAAACATATAACCCCATTTAGAGCAATGGGAATCCAGATTTGGCAATCTGGAAAAGTGTGTATCTGGATCAGAGTGATACAATCCTATTTTGCTTTGAAAAACCAGCCCAAAAGTAAGATGGATTACCTGATCCTAGATAGCAAAACGTGGGATTTCCAAATATAGATTATTCTGATCCAGATTAAACTTTTTGAACTACTGGGCCTAGAGTATCAAACGTATCCCAGAGTTTCCCCATTGATAAATATGTCTTAAGAAGGTGATTTGTTCATTTTTTTACTAGGAAACTCGTAGGCTATTTACGATAATTCTGGTGCATGTGAAGACAGCATTAGTCTTAGTGGCCACCAAAACTTTCAGTGCAGAGCAGTGTTTGGAAATTATGAGAAATTTAATAAACAAATTGAATCTTGAGGAAGTGTAAATGTAACAGACAGGACAAAGCAATGTTGATACAATCCACCTTTAAAATAAAGTACTACAATGTTATGTTTCAATATAATATACTAAAATGTTATGTTTAATATAGGCTAGTTAATAATATAGAATATACCTACTACAATATAATTGGTTGTGATCTAGCCAACAGTTATTAGAAATAGCCTATGACAGAGAGTTTTCACAACAACCGGAAGCAAGCTAGTGTAGCACTGAAATTGCAGCAGGAGGCCAAGTGGGTTACAATTCAAGCACTTAAACAGGGATGTCCTTCTAACTAAATAAATAAAACCTGCTGTAATCGATGATAGCCGACTTGGAGACTTTAGCCAAATAACTAGACATGTGCCCCTTTTCTACTAACCGCGCCGCTTTGGAATCACCACAACATTACCTGTTTAAGCGAAAGCTAAGTTCGGCACCCGTTTTCAAACGCGTTGAAGCTCTCAGCTCTCTGCAGCGATGAACGGTGACTTTATTCTCCTCTGTCTTCCTATTTCGTTTAGCTGTGTTCGCCGTTGTTGACAAGAGAAATCAGGCTTCGCATATGGACTGATTCCTGTGAACGTGCAAAATGATTGACAGGCAGACTGCGCCTCAAGAATCCTTTTGATTGGCTATCAAAGAATAACAGCGGCACTTTAATTTCATTTTACAGAGTAAAAATATGAGAGTAAAGCTCAAAAATGGCACCAGACTATAAAAATATTTGGGGGGTAATTGGAACCTTTATTTTAGTCAGCATACATGACAATTCACCCTATCTATATGTGCGTGTAATAGATTTTATTGTGAATGATTAATTCATCCATCATTTAGAACTAAATCCACTTGCATCATCCCATTAACGCACAGAGAAAAACAAACCCACATGACAGAGGAAAGCGTGGAATGCTCAGAAATAATAAGTAGAAGAAGAAGAAAGAGTAAAACAGAGAAGATTTGAAGATAAATAAAACTTGAACAAGAGGATACCTGTCCAGAATTTAGATGTCATTCCCCTGCCTTTTACCTGTCAGAAGGACTAAAAACCATCCTGGTGGTGGTGGGGAGGATGGAGGGGAAGGGACCATCCTGGTGGTGGTGGGGAGGATGGAGGGGAAGGAACCATCTGGGAGGTGGTGGGGAGGATGGAGGTAAATGAAAGCATCAGCATCTGCAAACTCAAACATGTGTAAGTACCGGTCTTTTATACCGCAAGTATTAGACACGATTGGATAGATGAGAAGGCAATAACTGACGTAGCAATTGAGTCTTCCTGGCAGAACTTAACGCTAAAGCTTCCATTTCAGAAAGTTTGAAAATTTGATAGTATCTGACCCCGTTTCTGTGCAGCTTCTAAGGTTGTGCACTATTAGATCTGTCACAGTCAGCATTGAAGATACACATTAACACATACACTATGTTTGTCAGAGTGGAACACAGCCAGAGGGGTTGTGGCAGCACCCCAGCTCCCCTGGGGCTAATTACTATTACTTCCGCCTCAGGGGGATATTTAGCTAAAATAAAACTCCATATAAACACACACACAGCTAACTATTGTTCTCACAATCTTGTATACAACATTCAAACTCCACATTCTGCCATGTTGAAAATCCACACATGCTCAACTCAGCAGCCATCACAAAAACATCTCCCAAGCTGCTTAAGCTGCATGAAACAGCAGCCATGGAGCGTAATGAATGCAGCAGTGAATGAAACAACTCATCCCACAGGCCTCATACCTTTATCCTACTTGTAGCTGCTGTCTTTTGTCTAGAAGTGTTAATATCCCTGACTGTGTAGCTCTAACCTCAGTAGTCCAGCTGTGAGGGGATCAATACCGTACCCCAGTTCTGCTCTAGGTTATGTAAACGCCTCTTGAACTTGACAGTAAAAACACCAGGCTCCATCCCTGAGCTCCACTAAATGTTTTTCTTTTTTCTTAAAAGCCAACTATCTGACGAGGTGAGGCGGCATCCAAAAGTCTGGGTCGACTCTGCAGTGATCAGCTGGGAACATTGATTTTATGTCAAGCTAAGAGCCAAACCTGCCAGGCACAGTTGGACTGGCTGCCTCCTTCAAGGTGAACTCTCCTAGCTGCCCGCTTGGCTGTTTGTTTAAAGAGGCTGATCGATACAGACACCCCTTAGCATCACCGCAACACAAACAGCATCAGGGCAACCTCATAAATCTTTCACAAGGGCTCCCCATCTCCTCGCAGTGAGAATTCATATTATAGATATATTCATTAGCAATGTTTGCACTCACATTTTTGTTTTGTTTGGATAGACACTAAAACTTTACAAATCACCTGATAATTAGCCAGAAGAAAGAAGAGAAATTTTGTGAATGAGTCATGTCTAATTGCAGAACATTCATTTATTTATTTACTTAAATTATGGAGAAACAGTATGCATAAATATATATATATTTCATTATATATATATATAAATATAGAGAGAGAGAGATATAGATATATAGATATATTTAAATGAAATGCAGATGGGGCGAATAAAAAAGTGATTCTTAGTGCTCTTGATATTTTAAGGTAAATATATGTTATAACATTATATTATTAAAGTCCCCCTGTGCTGAAAATCAAGCTTTTAATATTGTTTTATGTCTATGGTGTGTTTTTAATATGCAAACCATGTACAAAGTCAACACCATTGATGAGTATTTTCTACTTAAAACTGCAGTTACAGTCTCAAAAACGCGGTTTGAAATCGCTGGTGTTTCTGACATCACAAACTACCTTGTAATCAATCACATCAACGTGTGATCGTCAACAAGTGGATCTCTGAGCTGGTGTGAGTGAGTGGAGGCGGGGCTAATTTGCATATTCATAGAACAACGTATACTAAATTAGGCTAAATTAATTACATTCAAGCTATTTTAAGGCATGAAGAATTTTATTCAAGGAAAAACAACATTTAAAAATGTCATTTGGGTGGTCAAAGATGAGTTGGTCACATTTTAGGGTCTAATTCTCACTATTAACTTACTATTAACTGTGACTTTTGCCTCAGTAAACTCATAATGACTGATTATAAATAGTTAGTATTTAAGTTTAGGTATTGGGTAGGATTAAGGGATGTAGAATAAGGTCATGCAGAATAAGGCATTATGTGCTTTATAAGTACTAATAAACAGCTAATATCATAGTAATATGCTAATAAGAAACTTAATGAGAATTAGTCCACAAAATAAAGTGTCACAGTACTTTAAATACATGTAATGCCATTCAAATTATTTATTTATTTATTTATTTATGTATGTAGTAAATCATGATGAAAAAGATCAATTCTGCCATGAAATCAAAATAACATAAACATTTGTGTGTCTTATACAAATAATATATGCTTTAGATGTTGTAAATATGTTTATTCTATGTTTCAGTTTATTTCTATGCAAAAGTGATGTGTGTTTAAAACATACTATTCACTGTACACATTTAAGGAAAAAAATGTCTTTAACATTATTACAAGCAGACATATTACACAAACAAAAGTTTGTATATACTTTAGTTTAAAGTAACAATTACACATTACAACTATTTACAGTGTATGTACAAATACATTTGAAGGTCCCACTTTATATTATGTGTCTTTACAACTAACATTTAAATTATAGTTTGATACAAAGCACTTATTGTGTACATACATGTTTTTATATTGTATATATAATTACCTACATGTAATTACATCAGATATTATCTTCTGTAATTACATCTTTAATCACACACTTGACCCTTCCCTTACCTTTTAACCCACCCTTAAACCTACCCACACCCCCAGCAGGGACAGCCCTGATCTTACCCGTATCCCACGTCAATAGCAGCAAAAGTTTTTTTGCATGAACTCAATACATACGTTGTACTTATTGTTTATGTAAGTACATAGTTAAATATACACCTCATTTAAAGTGCGACACATTTGGATTGAGGTCACATTGGCTATACAAGTAATCAGAGAAAGACAGCAGCACACACAATGCGGTTTGAGATATGATTGAGAAACGTTCTCCTCTATAACCCCCCTCTACAGTTGAAAAATGTTTGGAGCAGCTGTTTCCTTCAGACCTTTGATTCAACTTGGCTTATGCAGCTGTCAGGGTGCAAGAAATGATACTTATAGAAATATAGGACAGGCACTTCATTGTTTCATCACTTGTTCTTCTGCACTGAAAGACTCTAGCCAGAGACCTGATCGAGTGAAATGGATTTAAAAATCCAGATGCTTCAATCAGACAGCATCAAGAATAAACAGTAACAGCAGTGAAAGCAGTGAAAACAGAGGAAGGTCCCCTCCTGCTAAAGTGCAGCACATATTGAGATCCTGTGCTCCCAGCCATCCAATGGGTCGCCTTGTTTATTAATCCTGTGTAAGAATGCCACTTTCAAACAGCACTGAGCTCCCAGAGGTGCCCTGGCCTTGCTTTTTTCCTGACATGTGATAAACACAAGATGGCCGCCCCCACCCCAGTTGGTTTACATAAGACTGTTAAAACATCCCTCCGCCTCTTGCCCTCTACACCAGCAGCACGCATACATCACAGCACAACACCAGCAGCCAGAAACAGCCTACCCGCTCATTTGCTAGCAGACCATACGTGCGGCTTATTTGTGCTGCATAAATCATCCTTTCATCGCACAGTTTCTTCTGGCGGCCATGTTTTTTTCCAGGTTTGTGGAGGTAGCACACCTCTGCCCTGTACTGTAGAGGCTCTGTAAACCATTGACGGATCCAGTCCAGCTGGCTGGGTGAGCAGCCCTCTCCCTGACATACTCGCCCTCTTCTAGTCCACTCCAGGCAGGCTGACGGGTTCTAGCCCTCATCTACCACCTCCGCTGACCAAAAACAGCTTCTTCTTTATTCATCTCCTTTTTCACTCACTGACTCTGTGAAATTAAAACCTGAAGACTTGCAGTAAATGAAAGTGGCAACACATGGCTTGTGATGAAGACTACCCTTGTGAACATTTTTGAATGCACTTTAAAAAATAAAACGTGATTTTTACGGTAAAAAAACGGCAGCTGTGGTTGCCAGAACTTTACCGTCAAAAATACGGTAGCAACGTTATTGGTTTTACAGACTTGACTTAAAATTTACAGTAATAAACCGTATTTCGTCATCTGATATAATGTTAATTTACCAACCTATTTAATTTAACAACATTAAATGTAACATAAAACCCTAATGTACATAACTGATTAGACAAGAACTAAGAAAACTAACAAGAAATATAGTTATTTCAACAAAAACACATCAAATGTGTGTCACGCAGGGAATTGTGGGAATGTCAATTTACGGTTTTTCACTTTTGAGTTGTTCTTTTTCACTTTCAAAAACTGTAAATTTAACGGTATTTTACATTTCATTTTACATTAAATGTACCGTTAGATCTATCACAGTTATTTACCGTATATAGTAAGGAAACTTTCTGTTAACCAATTAACAGTTTTGCACTGTAGCATTTTTACAGTCTTTTACCGTTAAAATCACAATCATTTTTTACAGTGTGTATTGAATGAGCAAAAAGTTAGTGAATACATTGTTAAAATACTCCATGTGACTACAGTGGTTCAACCTTAATGTTATGAAGAGATGAGAATACTTTTTATGTCACATGGACTATTTCAACGATGTCTTTATACCTTTCTGGGCCTTGAAAGTAGTAATAACGTGCAGTCTATGGGGGGTGGGGTTGGGGGGGGGGGGGGGGGGGGGGGGTCAGAAAGCACTCGGAATTCATCAAAAACATCTTCAAAGAAAGATGGTCTTACAGGTTTGGAATGACATGATGGTGAGTAATTAAGGAAAGAAATTTCATCTTTGGGTGAACTATCTCTTTAATGATTAACATGCTAAAGCACAAGTAAAATACATACCATTAAAATAATTATAATTTTAACTGTATATTCGTTTTAATTTTGAACTTTATGGCTTGGTTCCACAAACAGGGCTTAGATTAAGCCAGGATTAGGCTTTAGTTCAATTATGATATTTAAGTGGCTTTTATGAACATGCCTTAGAAAAAAAAACATTACTGGTGTGCATCTTTCATGGGACTAGGCTTAAGCCTGGTCTGTGAAACCAGGGGTATATATTTTAAATGTACCAAATTGCATCTCAATCATTACAAAAGTGTAATTACAAATATTTAAATCCATGACAAGTTTCAGTAAAAATGACATTATAGTATATTTTAGTTTTTAGTTTACCTAAATGCTTGTCAGTAAATTCAGCAGTACATTTTAACCATATTTCAAAAACAAAAGAATATTCCATATAAATATTTACTTAAGTACTTAAGCTGGTCAAAAAAGGTAACTCTAAAGGTAAACTATTTACATATACAACTTTTAACTATAATACATGTTTATTTATTTGTAAATAACATACAATTAAGTGTCCGGAAACATTACATTAAGTTCGTACTTATGTAGCCAAGAAGTATATTCTTTTAAAGTATATTATTTCCGTCCAAGTTCTCTTTTTAAGTATACTTTTTTTCACTAGTGTAAACCCACAACCATGTCACAATTAGACGACATCTATTAGAAAACACTTGTATACTGAGAAATAACTGCATAAACTGGAAAAATATACTACTAAATATGTTAAAATAAATATGAGGTGATCCGCATTAATAGGTTTGCATATTTATTTAATTGAAAGTTGTAGAAAATTAGTGCCCAAAATCACTAACCCTTTTGAAAAACAAAAGCTGGTTCACTGGTCTTCCAGCCTGGTCAGGTTTTAAAGGGGTTTTGGCCACTTTTCTGTTGGTCAAACTAGGAAACCAGTTTGCCACCCAGCTAAACTAGCTAATCTAGCTAAACATCAGGTTGACAACATGAAGACCAGTTTACGGTAAACCAGCAAACGTTACAGTTAAGTAACGTAAGTGTGTTTGCAGCCTGCAGACCGCTTCTTTCATTTCGCCTTTGATGAGCCCACGTTTCTCTAAATTGTTTCCCCTAAAATGTAGATTGCCAGACGACTGTGTTTAGGTTAACGGTATAGCGTGTTTATATGACGAGTACATCTTCCACTGTAGAAAAAAGAGAAAATCTTGCTCTGAATCAAGGGATTATAGGACAGACGCCTGCTCTCTGACAGCTGGCCACTTGAGTTTTACAAATGACAGACAAACTCAATCAGTGGAAAGTTTTAGAAGTATGTCGACCAGAACAGGAGGGGGGGAAACTGTGCACAGGGTCAGGAAGAACTCACTACGAAAAAAGCAGGAGGAAAGAGTGAAAGATAAGACGAAACTGACTTATCAACTCACAGAATATACATAAACATGTCAGAAGGGGAGTTTAGGAGTAAACTGTGTTCATACCACTAAACTGTGTGGCAATAAAACATCTTAAGCATCACATTCTGGTGCAGTTAAGGTGTGGATATCTGTCATGAAGTCCTGTGGAGACAGCCTGAAGCTATGTTTCCGTAACACAGTGTGATGTTCAGTAAGCTGGATGATCAGAGGGCTAAACCAAAGCTTTCCTCCCCTTTTCCCGTCCCCTGTGACAGCAGTACATGGAAAGCGGGAGAGGGACGGAGCTCTTGGCACAAAGATTAAATGATGGAGTTTTAACTGCTAATTAATTGCAGGGCCAGCTCACACACACACACACGGACATGCAAACACCCTAAAAATTATCTCACATGAAAACTACACAAGTTTGTCCTCTCTTAAACACACAGAAACGGACATTCAAAAGCTCTTTGTGTGTGTGTGTGTGTGTGTGTGTGTGTGTGTGTGTGTGTGACATTTTAAAAGGAATTACAAATATTACGAGCTGGTGTTCCTCATGTTGTGCCCCAGCACATGATCTTAGATTCATATCAACAGCATTTTGCACCGTGGACGTCATGTTTCTCTGGAGAGGCCATGTTAACCCCTTCCACATTACACTAGGCCGTATTAGCCGAACTGAATAAGCCGTCATTTATGATACAGCGCCTGCAGCCTATCCTCAGGCAATGCTCAAGAGTCCAGCGTAACCTGCATTTCCTGTGGCTCTCATTCTCTTTCTGCCTTTCTCTGTCTCTCTCTCTCTCTCTCTCTCTCTCATGACTATCTTCATTCATTTCCTCGGCAGACACCATCCCTTCATCTGCTGCCTGTACCTCTCCCAGTGCATGAGAACCACTGTCATGGGCAGACTTGCCTGGGGCTTTTTAAATATGTATGTGAATCATGATACTCTCTTTTGCCATTAGCAATGGAAATATAATACAAACAGAGGACATTTATATGGAGCTGCAATGCTGATGAATGCTGTGGCATTCTTCTGCAAGTCCAGACCTACATAACTAGGGTATAAAACAGGTTTGCATTTCTTCTATTACATGCACACTATTAATGTAGACAAGAGCAAAGATTTCTTCAAACATGAAAGTGTTGAGTAGTGGGTTAATATATCGGCACCACCCATGCAGATATCTATGACTCTGTAAGAGGGTTTTCCTGCAGGAAAAATCTCAACTGAAGAGAGCTAGAGCTTCACAGTCTGACACGGTAGCTAAATGACCACAGTGATATACACTTTGCCCGGGACGATGTGACTGAAAGCGCTCACTGACCATCCTTAAGCGTTTTATTTGGCTTGCTCGTGTATGCAGTGTTGAGTTATGTGCCACAGTCCTCTGTAAGTTAACGTTGGTGCCAGACTACATTAAACCAAGGGCTTGACCAAATCAAAACAGACTCACCCGCAAATTTACGGACCTGCTACTGAAAGAGCTGAATGACCGGGGGAGGGATTTTCTGCTAGCGCCATTCAAATTTGAAAAAAAAACTTCTTTTTTAATGTAATATAAGTTGAGAACAAAACGTGGGGATATGAAAGAATGAAACTATATAGCAAAGGTTCAGAACAGGGATATTATTTAGTGTTAATATTTGGGAAAAATGCATGAAGAATGTGCATGATAAAAACATATCTGGGACAGCAAATCCAGAAATGAGATTTCCTCTTGTACAGAACGTCCTAAATCATGAAGCTTTGATGGGGCGAGCATCAATAGATCCAACTAAGAAACTCCACACAATCTGGAAAACATGTTAGTTTTTTTCCCCCTGAAAAATATAAGTGATTAAAACATAGCACCAATGGGAGGAAATGTTCTTGGAAAACTAAAAATTGATTTCCAAAATTTTCTGGACACTTACAGTTAGTTCTCAGACTGGGTCATGTCAGAGATGTTTCACTTTTAATCTCAGTGACGTTGAGTTTTGTCTCAAGGGACGGCGAATGCTGGTGGGTGGATGCGTCTCCCTTGGGAAATCAACCTCTCTGAAATCACTATTAGTAAAAAACATATAATTTAAGTTGCTTCACTGACAACTAGTTGAAAAAAAAAAAAAAAACATAATTATTTTGCAAGACATTGTGATTCCTTAAGATGTCTCCTCTTTCTAAACCAAATCAGTAAAGGACAGAAGATTCTTGATTCAAATGTTGTAGAATATTTGTAGATACTATGCTTAAAGTATTTCAATTAGAATGATTTGTTGGCACATTAAACAATTATATACACAGGCTGTTTTTTTATGCAGACCTCCGGTGTGTCAGTCAACCAAAAAAATGTAAAGACATGCAGAGCTCTAACTGGGCCTATAAAACACAGAAAGGACAATAAATATTGACACACTAAAAGCAGTGGTTTGATTTTTTGTCAGGATGATTAAAGGTCAAATTCAATTAACCCCAAAAATAAGTACAACCAACAGGTTAATACTCAAAGCACAGCCTAATAAGATTGGAGAGTTGAACTGAGAGCTCCAATGAAGTTCACATCATTTCACAAAATACAACAGATCATGTAGTTTATTCCACTACATGGCACCCGTAATCCCCTCATTACCTCCTTTTACTTTCTCTCTTAGTTGAAGTGTAAAAATGTGGAGCTGAGCAGTATGAGAGATAATAAGGTCCAGTGGGAAACCACAAATATTAATGAAGTCTATACTAAAAACTCATATGAACTTTTTGAACTTGTCTAATCATCTGTACTAAATCATTTCTTTTTGGCATCTTTCAAGCCACCTTTACCACCATCTCTCAATATCGTTTCCAAATTTCACATAGTCTGCATTAAAGTTGTTCCTACTTTTGTTGGTCCTATACATGTAGGCACATTAAAAACACAAAATTATGTAAATCACTCTTGTAGAGTAGCATTTTCAACCATATTCTGTTCTAAAATTCAAATAGGGACAATAATCATGAATTTTATCACTAAAACTACATCAGAACAACTTACTGGATGTATTTTTTAGCCCTAAGAAGCCAGACTCTTAATAAAATGTCGGTCAAAGTTTTAAGTTGCATGTCTGTTGAAAGATGAAGTGAGTGTATATGCCCAATGATCAAACATGGGCTGCTGTAGCACTGTACGGTGAGTTCCAGAATAAGCGTGCCATGGTGCTCATTTCTGAGGCAGCAGCTTTGGGCTCAGTGTGATTGATGTTGAGGTCCAGAGAGCAGATCATCTCCCTCAGCCCTCACATTTACATACCATGTAACCAGGCATACAGCTATAAAGCTCAGATCTATTTTTAAAACTCACTCAAGCAGAGGGAAGAAGATTTTTTATTTATGATTAAGAATAAGTTTTTCAATAAGTCAATAGCTCTGGCTACCACTGGTCTCAGACACTTATTAATTAATTGGTTTATAATTGTAACAAGTTGTGAATTTTTCGCATTTTTTTGGCACCACTGAAACTCTGGTTGGTTTAGCTTCTTTAGATCTGGACCTTAGCGTATTATTTCTCAGAATCTTCCAGACAGATTTCATAGTGTTTATCTTAATCTCTCCCTTACATGGACATACTCTTCATGTACATTTAATTCTCAGCATGTTTTGCCCTTAAATAGTCCAAATTGTTTAGCTGATGGTCCCCACCCACTCTGCATGATAATTCAAACGAAAATAATCAAAATATTTACCATGCGTTCTAGCAAGTTAACTTTCCAAGCCAGCCTGAATAGTGGGTGTGAGGTGTGTCATTAAATTAACATTTAAACTCAGACCATTAATTGTCTATTTCGTAATGTTATACGAACATATATAGCTCTGCTTTTTCCAATTTATTATATGATTATACTCAGATTATAACAAGAAAACCAATCAGATAAAAAGAGTGTTTACATCATCATCATTCTTTATTCAGGACATACATATAAAATGGTCCATAGCACTATACAAGATAAAGTAGGCCTACACACAAAATAGGAAAATATATATATATATATATATATATATATATATATATATATATATATATATATATATATATATATATATATATAAACAAATAAACAAATAAATAAACAAAAAAAATTGTAAACAATGACTACACAGTCAAAATTCCACAGTAAAAAAATAATAAAAATAAATAAAAATAAAAGTTCAAATATTGGCATATAGACTGATTCCACAATGATTTACATTTTGTACACTGCTATACTTCTACTATGCAAATTAGTAAACACATTATTTTAATTTTTAATGGCGACTATCAACATACACTCATAATTATCATTTGAAGGGTTTTAAAAAATAAAAGCTGGATTTGAATTGAGAAACTAAAATGGATTGACTTAGTATTAGTCCTGTGCAAGGTTTGGCACCGTTTTGCATGCCCAAAGAATCACTACACTTTCAGAATCCAGCCTATGGGGTTTTTTTCTCCGCCGTAGGAAAGTTTCTGATAGTTGAAACCCACCACAATTACAACCAATGACCAATCAAAAGCAAGACGTAAAGGAAAACAAAACCTGTGATTGGTCTAAAACGCTGGTGGTTTCAAGGCGCCCCGCATCGAGGGGCAGTGATTTTGAATGAGGGGTGTGCAGAAACCGACGGCACATTATTGTATGTGCGCCTCACTTGCGCTCAAACCTTCCAGTCAGTGAGTAGCGCGTATACCTAGTACACACGAGAGCGCGCTCTGCTCGAGAAACCCGACTTAAGTTTTCCAGCACCAACACGACTCTCTGGAAGGCAGTTTCTAAAGTCACTGGATACACAGTGTTTTACACGCGGGATTTGGAGAGACAGACGGAAAACTCGAAATAACGTTCGAAAAATTCTCTCAAAAACCTTGAAGAAGAAAAACTATGCGCTCCTTGTGGATTTAGTTTGGATCTATTTTCGGACTTTTTTCAGGGCTTCCTTCACAAATCCACTCATTTGCTTAACATGATTGCTTTCAGACCACGAGTGTCGTGACAAGAGCTCAAACAAGGAGTTTTTTTTAATCATTTACGAACTGGTCACAAAGAAACTTTGACTGTGCACGCGCAGCTTTATTTCTTTCAGAACGAATCAACTGATCAACGGCTTTCCTCAAAATGCAACACTGTTGCGGGATTACTGTATATGTTCTTCTGTTTTTCACCCTGGCCCTGCAGCCGTCCAGCGCTCAGTATCATGGCGAGAAGGGCATCTCCATTCCCGAGCACGGCTTCTGCCAGCCCATATCGATACCTCTCTGTACGGACATCGCCTACAATCAGACCATTATGCCTAACCTTTTGGGTCACACCAACCAGGAGGACGCCGGGTTGGAGGTGCACCAGTTCTACCCCCTGGTGAAAGTGCAGTGCTCCATGGACCTGAAGTTCTTCCTCTGCTCTATGTACGCGCCGGTTTGCACTGTGCTCGAGCAAGCCATCCCGCCGTGTCGCTCCCTGTGCGAGCGCGCGAGACAAGGCTGCGAGGCCCTCATGAACAAGTTCGGCTTCCAGTGGCCCGAGCGATTGCGCTGCGAGAACTTCCCGGTCCACGGCGCGGGCGAGATCTGCGTGGGCCAGAACACCTCGGACGCGGGAAGCCCGACCTCAAACCCGACGCCCTACGTGCCAGAACTGATCACACTACAGCCGAGCGTGGTCAGACCCAGCCAGCAATTCACATGCCCGCTGCAGCTCAAAGTGCCCACTTATCTGAAGTACCACTTCATGGGCGAGAAGGACTGCGGGGCGCCATGTGAGCCCACTAGACCCAACGGATTGATGTATTTTAGAGAGGAAGAGGTCAAATTTGGCCGGCTCTGGGTGGGCATTTGGTCCATTTTGTGCTGTGTGAGTACACTCTTCACAGTTCTCACGTACTTAGTGGACATGAGGAGGTTCCGTTACCCGGAGAGGCCCATCATCTTCCTCTCCGGGTGTTACTTCATGGTGGCTGTTGCATACGCAGCTGGCTTTTTCCTTGAAGACAAAGTCGTGTGCATTGACAAATTCAACGACGATGGTTACAAGACCGTTGCGCAGGGGACCAAAAAAGAGGGCTGCACTATCCTCTTCATGATCCTCTATTTCTTCGGCATGGCGAGTTCAATCTGGTGGGTCATTCTGTCCCTCACATGGTTCCTCTCTGCGGGAATGAAGTGGGGCCATGAAGCCATCGAGGCCAACTCTCAGTACTTCCACCTGGCCGCTTGGGCTGTCCCAGCAGTTAAGACCATCACCATCCTCGCCATGGGCCAGGTGGATGGCGACCTCCTCACCGGTGTGTGTTACGTTGGCATCTACAACGTGGACTCGCTGCGTGGCTTCGTCCTGGCGCCGCTTTTCGTCTACCTCTTCATCGGCACCTCGTTTCTCCTGGCCGGCTTCGTGTCGCTTTTCCGCATCAGAACCATCATGAAGCACGACGGTACCAAGACGGAGAAGCTGGAGAAGCTGATGGTGCGCATCGGCGTGTTTAGTGTGCTCTACACGGTTCCCGCGACCATCGTGATCGCCTGCTACTTCTACGAGCAGGCTTTCCGAGAGCAATGGGAGAAGACCTGGCACATGCAGACGTGCAAGCGATTCGCCGTCCCTTGCCCGGTCAATAACTTCGCCCCTATGTCTCCAGACTTTACCGTGTTCATGATAAAGTATCTGATGACCATGATCGTAGGAATCACCTCTGGATTTTGGATATGGTCTGGGAAAACTCTGCAGTCGTGGCGCAGGTTTTATAAAAGGCTCAGCAATAGCAACCAAGGGGAGACGACGGTATGAAAAAGAAGCGAGTCTGTTTTTGGTTTTGGTCAGGCTGTGAATGACCATGCAACTTTTCTCTGAGATAAATGTCTCGGACGGAGACATGGCGAACCGTTACGCGAAACGAGACTTGTTGAGTGAGTTTTGTGGACACTACTGTGTGCTTAGACGTTTCCACAGTGGAAGCGGGCCATCATGAACAGTGTTATCAGCTTGAGTCTGTTTAACCATTGGGGTTTCTCATGTATGTGAAAAAGACATTTGAGTGTATTTCTGTGTAACACGATATCATTTGCAGATGTGATCTCTGTAGACAGTAGCCTACTGAATGCTTTGCGCAATGCTCACGGTTCTGTACCTGAAATTTTGGAAGTAATTTGCCTTATACACATAACTGGGGACTTGTATGACTTTCGCAGCCCTACGTCGACAATCATGCATACTTCATGGACCGTCAAGTACGCATTAGGATTGGGATTCTTATATGCATGTGTACAGCTGGGAATTTATGCAAGCTCCCTTTAAACGATGTAATGTGTAAATAATCACCCTTTCTCAAAGAATATATGTATTTATGAAAATAATCTTCTTGTTTTTTTACTTGGTTTTTAAAATTTGGTAAGAGACCTTTGTTACAGTTTCGCTGAATAAAATGATTAGATTTTTAACGAACTGACTCATTTTACTCAAAAGTTTTTATTTTTAAAATGATGAAAACAAAGACATGCAGATGTGGAAACCATGCACGGGCTACTCTGTTTAACCTTTAGCATTTATTGTAAGAAAAAAGCCAATATCTGTAAGTGCTCGGAGTGACTAGCCTTTTTGAAGACTGTTGCACCAAATGTGGTATTATATCTTGACTTTTAAAAAGAAAAGCACATGAGACAAAATTATTTTTAAGTTAACTACAAAATAAAGTCAGCCTCAAAGAATGAGACCTTCCTACATGGTGATATTCGGTGCATTATTGAACAAATTAAAGTATTGGTATTTAGAGAAGCTCCTGCATTACTGAGATGAAGTGTAAGAGCGGTGCTTTAGCGCCACCCACAGGTGACTGATATGTTGTGAACACTTCATCACAAGCTGAGTTGACTTCACAGCAAGTATTATGAATGAACTACAAAGACACGTTTCAAGAACGAAACATACTTTATAGTTAAGAAAAAGTTTAGGTTATCATCAACTGTTCCACATAATTTATCTCTTGTGCTATTGAAGAGCTTTAATATATTTAAATGCATTGTTTTGTAACAGTCTTGAAAGAAAGACTAATATTGATAAGAATGTTAATATCACTCTTAAAAAAGAAAGGTTCCAAAGGAGGGTTTTCACAGTAATGCCATAGACAAACCATTTTTGGTTCCTAAAAAGAAAGTTTCAGTGAATGGGTTTTAAAAGAACTTTTTTTCCTAGTGAGAAGAACATTTAAAAAATCTAAACAATCTTTTTTCCGCGAAGACCCTTTTGTCCAATGGAAAGTTTTCATGGATGTTAAAGATTCTTCATGGAAGCTTATGCCAGTAAAGACCATTTGTTTTTAAGAGTGCACTGCAAAGGAAAAGGAATCACCAAAATATTATATTGCATAAAATATTATATAAAATATTATTATTGTGAATAAAAATGTAATGTTAATTTTTATTTCAAGAATCACATTCTGTAACAATAATTATGTTGCAAACTCTCTTGAATGCTTACAAGCTAGGATGTTCTGCACCTTTAAATATGTTTAAATCTGTTGAGCCCCTCACATATACAGTAGGCTATATTGTTATTTGGATGTGCGAAGTGCCCATATTAACTCCAGTATGGCACTCACAAAAGCAACTGATTTGTGATATACACATTAAGTAAAACTCCAAGATCTTTTGTAATTTTAAAGATAGACGAAAAAAAGATTTTCCTTATTTTACTATAATCATTATTCTTTTTTTTTCAATGATTTCAATGCAGGTCAAGAGCTCAGCTCAAAGGGTGTTGGCAGGTTAATGTTAAGTATCCTAACATTTTGTCCTCATCAACCTGCATCTGCTCAACTAGGGTTCTGTTCATCGTCACAAAGTATGATCTCACAGAGTAATAAAATGATTCACCATGTAACACAAAGCACATGCCTTTGCTGTTGAAGAGGCTATAGTGTTGTGGTTCAAAGGCATCCACAGCAGTCTGAAGAAGTCTTTCCTGTGATGCTCAGTTTAAACCTCCAACCTCTTGCAGATCTGAGTATATTGAAGCACAAGAGCTGTTTAAAAGATGGACAGTAAATACTTTACATGGGCCTACTTTACAATATGGTTCCATTTGTTAACATTAGTTAAATTTGTTAAACTAACAAATGAAAGAAAAAAAAACTTTTAAAGTATTAATCTCAGTTAATTACAACATTTACTTATACATATTAAAATAAAAAGTTGTTTCTGTTAATATCAGTTAATGGACCTGAGCTAACATGAACTAACATTTGTATTTGTAACATTAATAAATATTAATAATTACTGTAACAAATATGTTGTTCATTGTTAGTTAATGTTAGCTAATGCATTAACTAACGTTAACTAATGGGACCTCAAGTGTTACTCAATGCACTGTTCCCAAAACCTGTTTATTAGTGCCGACACAATAAGTTGCTGCCTTAAATATTTATGTACAATAAACTTGGTTGTTTAAATCATTTCAACTGAAATTACATTAAAATGACTTAAAAAAATTAGTTAAATATAATTTTGCTCAACTTTTTTCAAAATTGCTTAACTTATTTTGACCAGTTAAAGCAATGTAAAAACATAATTCTGTATGTTGTCAAAACGTATTGATCATATAATTTTTTTTACAGTGTACATTTTTTATACAATATACTTATCTTATTTTGCCTCATGCTTTTGTGGCCAAACTGTCTAGTGCTATTTTAGTATCAATGAGATACTATTTAATTTTTTTATTCATATTTTTATTTTTATATTTTATTTTTTTCATTTTAATTTGTCAAAATGTTAGTAATTGGTTAGTTTTAAAAAAAAAAAATATATGTCTATATTTATTTACAGTTTTAGCTTTTTTAGTACATCAAGTTAAACTAAATGAAAATGAGAAATGTTAGTCTTGGCAACTGGCTCAAATATATACATATATATAATTTTTTTAAATATTTGATTTGATTTCAGTTAACATTTATTTTATTTCAAGCAACAAAATGCTTTTTTATGGTTTGGTTACACTTTATTTTACAGTATTTGTACATACAGTATAGTGAAAGTACTGGAAATAGGGTAACTACAGGTTAAGGTTAGGTTAAGGGATAGGTTCAGGGTTAGTCACTGTAAAAAAATATATATTGTTGGTTTACCTTAAAAAAAAAGTAAGTTACCTGGCTGCCTTAAAATTTTGAGTCCATTGAAATGATACATTTGAGTTAATACAACAAAGTAGATTGACTTAATCAACAGAAACTCAAAATCTGAATCACATTAATCATCTAAGCTGATTTGACAAAAATAAACAGTTGCGATAACAAATAATGAAAATAAATTTTTACAATGTTGTTATATTATATATTTTTACAGTATATGCGGAACATTACTGTAAAAAAAGGGCTACCTATGATTTTAATTTTAGTTTCAGTTAACTAACCCTCCAGTATCCTCTTACATTATTTAAGGACATCCTGCAGGTCTTTTAGTTGTACGCTTTAACAATTCCCCCTGTCTGTTTGATTGATGGAGGGGTATTATGTGAAGGAAGGAAAGGTCTATCTCGTGGCACAGTCAATAACACTAATTAGGGATTTGTTGTACTGGGCATATGACAGGACGTGCCTGTCAAGTTACTCACAAAAAGCTGTGAGCGGTTATCTTCCTTTTGTTTGTATTTTAGGATGGGTTTAGCAAAGGTAGTCAGAGTTGCTGAGCTGACTAGGAGGGGGTAAGAAGTGCTTGGTCGCAACCAAGGAAACAAGAAAACAGTGCTCTGCCGAGGAGCTGTGGAGAGCCTAGCAACACCAAAGCTCTGCAAACACAGACATTCGTAACATGGCCCGAAATGATTCTTAGTATGTAAAAGCAGCTGCGGAGATGCTGAACAAACACGCAAATGCATTCTGAGGTAAAGAGAAATGGTCGCTGAAGAGAGGGGTGCTGCTGGGCCACAAACTGAGGTACAAGAAACAAAAAACAGTGTTGAACAACTGTGAAAATCGCTGACTTTTGACTTTCTATGAAACCTAATTATATCAATAAGTTATATGACAACCTATGTTTTTACATTGCTTTATTTTCAACTTTTTTATAAGTTATACCATATTTAACTCATTATTTTAAGTCTAATGTAATTTAAGTTAAAATGACTTAAACGTCCAAGTTGACTGTACTTAAAAATTGAAGGCAGCAACTTTTTTTTTAACCGTGATACAATTGCTATATTTAATAACAATATTACAAATTAAAAAGGCCTTTGTGATTTTAAAAACTTGTAGCCTACATGTACTTTTTCAGCATTCATTCAAAGAACATTATCAGCGTCACAATGAAAGATTTTGTCCTGTCATTGCTGAGTCGCGGGTACGGCCAAATTGTGCCCGATGAAGATGGTAATGATGGAAGACTGGAGGTCTGTTTTGAACCAGAGGTAAATGTTTCTTACATATGTGTCTATAAGGCCAGTTTCAATGAGTACGCAGTAGAACAGTCAATAGAAACATGATCTTTTCCTAACTAGGACTACTTCAACTGGAAATCTCAGCCTTCCCTGCTGCGTCTTACGAGCAGTGGCCGTTTTTTTGGAGGCCTAGAGCCGGCGCCACCTAAGACCTACAGTACAAGGAGAGGGCCTCTTATTCTGTATTCAGAAGATCTCGCACTGGCATACCACTCTGGCCAGGTTACCAGGAAGAGAAAGGCTCCTAGCTGCCCGAAACAGGAAGTTGAGAAGCAGCTGCACACACTGCAAGACCTGACCGGAGCAATTTTAGCCTTTGGAAAAAAGAAGGTAAATTTGTGAAATAGAAGAAAGAATAACACTATTCCCCTTCACTGTAAAACATTTGCCTTAAAATGCCTTAAAAACATGAGTAAACTCAACTAAACATGAAGGTATCCTTTGTTTCAACTCACAGATATTCGAAACAATGGATTATTTTTTTCATTTTTGAAAACGTATAGATTTGAGTTCAAAATCCAAAACTTGTCACGACAGTTGGAGTAAATTTGAGTTTGTTTTTTAAAAGTGTACCGTCTCCCACAAGTGTAATATATATATATATATATATATTAAAAAAATATCCTTGTAAAAGTATGCACATTCAATGCAATTAAGCAAACTTCTTTTTCACAAGGGTAACTATAAAAATAAAATCCATTTCAATCAATTTAATTGTACTTAGTGGCTGTTACACACAATAATGTTAATGCTGTTTGCAGAGGTCGTGTATTTCTGGAAACATCACTGTTCCGGATATAAAGATTTAATGGTGAAGTTTAAAAAAAACATTAGATACTGAAAAGGCGGCTGAACCGGACAGTCGTCTGATTAATGTACCAGGTTACACACACGTACATGACCAAGTACTGCATGAAACAGTTTGTTATCTGTCAGATTTCTTCAGTTACGAGGCCCAGATCTACTACAAATGGACTATTGTGCAGCTCTGCCTGAAGTTGCCTCCTGATTGCCAGAGAGCAAGAAAGGTGGGACATAAACTTGAAGAACAGGCCAGTACACAGTAAATCTTCCAAAATTTTACTGCCCAGAAAAGTTGAAACTCAGGTTCAGGTCAGGGTGACAGACTCTGTGGTAGTATTAGTTTACCGGCCCTCATTGGCGAACCGCTACTCTGGCCAGAGAGGTAACACCATCCTGAAGTCAACTAGGTGAAATGTGGTATGTTCATTTTACATTTCACTTCATAATCTTTCACTGAGCGCTTAAAACTGCACCTGGACAGGGGAGATAACACTGCCGTCAGTACGCAACACACACACACACACGCGCGGTCAGTCCTCAAGGTGTCTTCAATTTCCACACATTCCAGGTCAATCAAACTGGTGATTTAGCCATAATGCGCCATTTGACCTCTGTGAGATGTGAGCTGCAAATCTTAATAAAGGTGTCCTGAGGGATTTTACATAAGCACACAGTCCACAATCTATCCAATTCCCGTCCACCACAATCTGCTAATGGTCCACAGCCCTTGACTGTTCCCTCATTATATGCACATAAATCCGTCCTCTCTCTGCGCCCCCGAAAATCAACTGTCGATGCGGAAGGATATCAAAAGAATCACCAAATCAGGTGTGCAACTTGAATGAGAAACGTTAATTCCTCAATGTCCATCTTCTATCATCCAAAGATAAACCCGCATGAACCAAGTCAAGTCAAGTCAAGTCAAATATATTTATATAGCGCTTTTCACAATACAGATTGTATCAAAGCTGCTTCACAGTATCAATCAAAACAACTTAACAATGTTTGTTTATTACTGGAAAAAAAAGACATCCAAGTTTGGTAGAGCTGATCAATGGTATGATTGGTTAATTAATTTGAATATCCCCAACTGAGCAAGCCAAAGGCAACAGTGGCAAGGAACCGAAAAACTCCATCCAGTGACCTAAAGGTGTCCTAACACACCATCAGATGACCCAATGGAGAAAAAAAACCTTGGGAGAACCCAGGCTCAGTCGGGGGCCAGTTCTCCTCTGGCGTTTATGAACTAGAGGCCGAATTTACAGTAACTGTAAGATAAAAAATTTATATGAATGCCTGGCTAAATAGATGCGTCTTCAGTCTAGTTTTAAACTGTGAGAGCGAGTCTGAGCAACGAACAATATCAGGAAGGCTATTCCAGAGCTTCGGAGCTAAATGTGAAAATGCTCTGCCTCCTTTGGTGGATCTAGATATCCTAGGAATGACCAGAAGCCTCGAATTTAGTGATCTTAAAGAGCGCGATGGATTGTAAGGCGATAGAAGATCCATTAAATAAACTGGAGCTAAACCATTTAGAGCTTTATAAGTCAAAAGCAATACCTTGTAATTAATACAGAACTTTATAGGTAACCAATGAAGTGATGATAAAATCGGTGTTATATGATCATATTTTCTTGATCTAGTAAGAACTCTAGCGGCTGCATTTTGGACTAACTGTAACTTGTTTATTGAAGATGCAGGACAACCAGCTAATAAAGCATTACAGTAATCTAGTCTCGAGGTCATGAATGCATGAACTAACTTTTCTGCAGAGACTGATAGCATATTACGTAGCTTAGCAATGTTTCTAAGGTAGAAAAAGGCTGTTTTTGTAACATATGAAATATGCTTTTCAAAAGACAGGTTGCAGTCTAATGTAACACCCAGGTCTTTTACTGTAGCGGATAAAGTAACAGGGCATCCTACTATGTTAAAGTCGTGCTGTGAAAGGTTTTGTGGACGGTTTTTACAACCGATAAGTATTACCTCTGTCTTGTCTGGATTTAATAAAAGAAAATTACGCGTCATCCAATCTTTTATATCTTTAACACAATCTGTCAATTTGGATAATTTAGCGTATTCATCTGGCCGTGATGAAATATATATTTGAGTGTCATCAGCATAACAATGGAAACTAATTCCATGTTTCCTTAGAATATTACCAAGTGGCAGCATATATATTGAGAATAATAAAGGGCCTAACACAGATCCCTGCGGCACTCCATAGTTTGCCGTAGTTATGATCGATTTTTCTCCATTTAAATAGACGAAATGGTAGCGGTCAGATAAGTATGACCTGAACCAGCTTAATGCTTGTCCTTGAACACCAGTGTAATTTTGTAGTCGATCTAAGAGTATTGTGTGATCTATAGTGTCGAACGCAGCACTAAGATCAAGTAAAACTAGTACTGAGATACAGCCTTGGTCCGAAGCTAAAAGTAAATCATTTGTGATTCTAACAAGCGCAGTTTCAGTGCTATGATGTGGCCTGAATCCAGACTGAAACTTTTCATAGATGTCGTTTTCTTGCAAGAAAGAGCCGAGTTGACTGGACACAACTTTTTCTAATATTTTTGACATAAATGGAAGATTCGAAATGGGTCTGTAATTTGCTAGGTTATTTGGATCTAAATGTGGTTTCTTAATAAGAGGTTTTATAACAGCCACTATAGGTAACTATAGGTAACACTTCTTTCAGTAGTTCAGTTGGTATAGGATCTAATAAACACGTTGTTGTTTTAGATGAAGTGATAAGTTTATTTAACTCTTTTTGTTCTATGGTTGTAAAGCATTGTAATTGTTCTTGCGGGGTGATAATTGCGGCTGAATTATAAGGCGCGAGTAAAGATTGAACGTTTACGATTTTGATTCTGATGCTTTCAATTTTCTCGGTGAAGAAGTTCATGAAATCATTACTACTAAACTGTAACGAGGTATTTTGTTCAGACGACGTCTGTTTATTTGTTAGTCTAGCCACGGTATTAAATAAAAACCTTGGATTATTTCGGTTGTTTTCTATTAATTTGCTGAGGTGCTCAGCCCTGGCCGTTTTAAGGGCCTTTTTATAACGTGACATACTGTCTTTCCACGCGATTCTAAAGACCTCTAAATTAGTTTTTTTCCATTTACGCTCTAAATTACGGGTTTCTCTCTTTAAAACATACGTAGTATTATTGTACTATGGTGCTATACTTTTTTCTCTGACCTTTTTTAATTTAATGGGTGCAACAATATCCAATGTTCTAGAGAGAATGGTGCTCATAGTGCTAGTTAGTTCATCTAGTTCAACTGTTTGTTTGGGTTCAGGCAGCAGCTGAGACAGATCAGATAAGCTATTTGAGAAATGATATGGTGGATGGAAGAATTGTTCTACCTGGTCGATAACGTGGCGCAGCATGACATATTACAGCAGTACTTAATATGCAAGTTACCATGTAATGGTCAGTGACATCATCACTTTGTGGAATGATATCTATATCGGTTGGATCGGTTCCATATGATATAATTAAGTCGAGTGTATGATTAAGACGATGAGTTGGTCCGGTGACGTTTTGCTTGACCCCGAAGGAGTTTAATAAATCTGTAAACGCAGCCCCTAACGCATCAAATTATCTACGTGTATGTTAAAATCTCCAACAATTAATGCTTTATCGACGTTGACCAAAAGATCTGATAGAAAGTCAGCAAACTCTTTTAGGAAATCGGCGTAAGGCCCTGGAGGTCTATATACGGTAGCCAATGCTAGAGATAATAGGGATTTTTTTCTTACATCTAAGAGCGTAACATTTAGCACAAGTACTTCAAACGAATTAAACCTATGACGAGTTTTCTGAGTAACATTAAGGATATCTCTATAGATTGTTGCAACACCGCCGCCACGACCGATCAGACGGGGCTCATGCTTATAACAGTTTCCTGGCGGAGTAGACTCATTTAGACCGAAATAATCATTTGGTTTAAGTCAGGTTTCAGTAAGGCACAGAACATCAAAATTATTATCTGTGACCATTTAATTTACAATAACCGCCTTCGGTGTGAGCGATCTAATGTTTAGAAGACCTAGCTTTAGAAATTGTTTTTGTTCACTAATAGCGAGATTATTTGTTTTAATAACAATTAGATTTTTTCTAGATCCCGCAGTAGATTTATTATTTGATCTTAGTAAACGAGGAATAGACACAGTTTCTATGCAATGTTCTAGACTAGTATTAATATCAATTAAATTGGTGCAGTAGAGACTGTGATTTGGATTTTTGGATACTAGTCAAATGGTATTTAACATCTTGGAGATGTTATCCGACAGAAGATCTGCCCCGATTCTACTTGGGTGTAAGCCATCAGCGCGGAAGAGCCTTGGTCGCTCCCAAAACAGATTCCAATTATTTACAAAGAGCAGTTTCTGCTCATTGCACCATGACAATAACCATTCATTTAGCCCGAATAATCTACTGAACTTTTCATGCCCTCGTCGGTACGTAGGAAGCGGTCCAGACACAATAATCGATGTTTCAGGCGATGTGCTGCGTACCGTATCGATAAGGCTCCTGAAGTCTTTCTTCAGAACCTCCGTCTGTCGCAGCCTAGTGTCGTTAGATCCCGTGTGCAGCACCACAGCTCCGACACGCTCGTCAACGTTCAAGATCTCAGTTACCCGCGCAGTGATATCGAGAACACGAGCACCAGGAAAGCAGTGACTGTGCACCTTACTTTTACCTAACGTAGCGTGGACGTGTCGGACGGTGGAATCGCCGATGATCACAGCATCGCGTTCCATTTCACGAAGAGGGGAGAAGCGGTTCTGAGTGGAGATCTCGAACACCGGGAGGGGCGAAAAGATTCTTGTCCTGGCTCGCGGCTTCCGCGGAACCACCCAGGCTTAGTGGTGGTGTGTTGGAGCCGGAGTGAATGAAACCATGGCTGATCGTGACCTGGACGCTCGGGACCAATGCTGAGAAACGCACGGAGTAGACGAGGTCGGCGTCAGCGGGTTACTAACATTAATCACTGATCCGTGTGCATCAGCGCGTGATGTTTCAAGAGCTAAACGCCGGTCTCTCAGCTCAGCTTGTCTCTCTAGAAGGTCACGGATCTGCTTTTCTACAGCTTCTAATTCAGACTGCACCGCGAGCAAATCAGATTTGTTCTCATCTGCACCAAAAGGTAGATAACATACACCTGATATATTCGTCATTTTAACAAAACAGAATAAACCGAATAAAACAGAATAAAAGAAAGAAATACGGAGAAACAGAAAGAAATACGACCTAATACGAGGCTTAGACAGCCACGACGCAAACAAACAAACTCACAGCAGGCAACGAGGCTGACAAAAGCAGTCGATCGCAGGGCGAGCAGCAGTGAAGCGGTGTCTCGCTCTATGACCAACAAACGAGGCTGACAAAAGCAGTCGATAGCAGGGCGAGCAGCAGTGAAGCGGTGTCTCGCTCTATGACCAACAAACGAGGCTGACAAAAGCAGTCGATCGCAGGGCGAGCAGCAGTGAAGCAGTGTCTCGCTCTATGACCAACAAACGAGGCTGACAAAAGCAGTCGATCGCAGGGCGAGCAGCAGTGAAGCGGTGTCTCGCTCTATGACCAACAAACGAGGCTGACAAAAGCAGTCGATCGCAGGGCGAGCAGCAGTGAAGCGATGTCTCGCTCTATGACCAACAAACGAGGCTGACAAAAGCAGTCGATCGCAGGGCGAGCAGCAGTGAAGCGATGTCTCGCTCTATGACCAACAAACGAGGCTGACAAAAGCAGTCGATCGCAGGGCGAGCAGCAGTGAAGCGGTGTCTCGCTCTATGACCAACAAACGAGGCTGACAAAAGCAGTCGATCGCAGGGCGAGCAGCAGTGAAGCAGTGTCTCGCTCTATGACCAACAAACGAGGCTGACAAAAGCAGTCGATCGCAGGGCGAGCAGCAGTGAAGCGGTGTCTCGCTCTATGACCAACAAACGAGGCTGACAAAAGCAGTCGATCGCAGGGCGAGCAGCAGTGAAGCGGTGTCTCGCTCTATGACCAACAAACGAGGCTGACAAAAGCAGTCGATCGCAGGGCGAGCAGCAGTGAAGCGATGTCTCGCTCTATGACCAACAAACGAGGCTGACAAAAGCAGTCGATCGCAGGGCGAGCAGCAGTGAAGCGATGTCTCGCTCTATGACCAACAAACGAGGCTGACAAAAGCAGTCGATCGCAGGGCGAGCAGCAGTGAAGCGGTGTCTCGCTCTATGACCAACAAACGAGGCTGACAAAAGCAGTCGATCGCAGGGCGAGCAGCAGTGAAGCAGTGTCTCGCTCTATGACCAACAAACGAGGCTGACAAAAGCAGTCGATCGCAGGGCGAGCAGCAGTGAAGCGGTGTCTCGCTCTATGACCAACAAACGAGGCTGACAAAAGCAAACAATGTTCCAACCGTATTTGCGGTTCCAGCCGTATAATGGCTTGAGACGCGCCCGGCCAACAGTCCGAGTTGTAATTATGAGTTAAATGATGGTTCAGAACAGAATAAAAGAGATAAATACTCTTTTATACCATCAGATGAGAAACTGTGATCAGCAGGAAAAGAGGAACTTCAATGACACCGACAAATTGCTGCAGTATGTGACCGAAATGGCACTCTCTCGGGGCAAAATGGGAATGATCCAGGTGATGAGAGCTGAATGCAGTAATCAGTGTGTTTACCTCATAGACATGAGGGTTTGGACAGGGATTTGGAGGGGATCCAGGAAGAAGGGTCTTCGGTGTGGGTGGCCTGTGTGAAGTCTCGATCTGTCACGTTCAACTGCAGCAGAATGAAAACAACACAGGTGTGCTCTAGAGACTCAAAAATGGCCGCCATAGTCATCTTCAGCAAAGCCGAATACAAACAGATAATGCTCATAATTATAAACATAACACCAGTTATTTTTAACAAATCTAAATGACTAAAATAATCAAAAACCAACACAACTCCAAACAAAACCGACTAAAATTAATCTTTGAAACTATTTTATAAAACTTGAAACCTTTATAACCCACATCCATTCAACATTTTTAAATAATACCACTTTGGCACTCCTAAAATACAGAACCTATAATAAAATGAAATAAACTTAAACTTTGAAGAAAAAAAACTAAATAGAAAACAATTTCAAAAACGAAATTAAAGATGGCATGAAACAGAAGTCTTTTCTTCCCTATATGGGAACAAGAAAAAAAATGTAACTCCAGTAAACACGCATCAGAGAAAAGAAGAGATATCCCTACAAGAGGGAGGGGAAGATATGTTGTTTACGAGCGCACATGAATAATAAAAAAGATGTGCATGGAAAAATTATTTATAATAAAAAAGGCAATATTCCATTTTGATTTCAAGGGAACTGATTTCAAAGCATTGATGTCTAGCACCTGGTATCTCTTTATTATTGTTAAATGTTCAACCCAGGAGATCAAAACATCTCAGTTCTTTTATATTCTTTTGAAAAAAACTGCAAGGTATTGCATCCAAAAGAATTCCAGTGTGACTTCCAGCTTCACATTTTCATTTTCCACTGACATTTAATACAAATAGGAGGAACCTTGAAAATAAGTCAACCTTGAAAGAAGGTGAACATCATGTTTGAGTGGTTTCAAAAGAGATAGTTAGAGATAATGTGGAACAGTTCCATGTTTTTGTAGAGGCCTAAGAAATCACGAAGATGTGAAAATCAAACATGTTCTTTTTATATGATTCTTTGTTTCTTTTAGGCAAAAGTTGGATCTTTTGCTGGTGTAACGCACCACTTATTGCCAGATACTAAACATGCTACACAGAACATCCAGAGAAGAAGAGAAGAGAATTATAATCTAAACCAGGTTAAAGGTGAGGATCTTTAAACACTTAAACACTCTGGTCAACCTTTTAAAATATTTAATAGGCTTAAAATTTGTATTTATTTTTTCATAGACAGGTTTATAGAATAAAGGGTAAAAATCATTTTACATTATTGTGCATGTTACATTTAACGTAATTTATAATAATTCATTAATTAAAAAAAACACATCCATATGACTCATGTGCTATATTCCAATTCAACGCAATAAACTTAGCCATTTTTACATTTAAATCTTGACATAATCAAATATTGTATGATTCTTTGTTTTAATTTTGGAACATGACACATCCAGTCCTTATTCACTTTCATTATATAAAAAACAGTGGCCAAATTAAAATAATAATCACTTTTTTTGGTGAATGGAAGAAAGCAAGTCATTTGACAACATACATGTTTTTGTTTGCATGTACACTACTGTTCAAAACTTTGGGGTAAGTAAGATTAAAAACATTTTTAAAGAAAAGAAATAGATTTGTACTTTTATTAAGCAATGACACATTAAATTGTGACAGTAAAGACATTTATATAGCTAAATCTACTCATGTTGTATTAATAAAATAAATTATTTGTTTTCTTGTGTTTCTTTGTGTTAGTTCACAGTGCATTAACTAATGTTAAAGGGTTAGTTCACCCAAAAATGAAAATTAAGTCATTAATTACTCACCCCCATGCTGTACCAACCCCGTAAGACCTTCGTTCGTCTTCGGAACACAAATGAAGATATTTTTGATTAAATGTGACAGCTGGATCACTCCTCCATAGGCTCCCTAAGGGAATGAATCCTGACGGCCCAGAAAGTCAATGAAGAAAATGTTTAAATATTCCATGTCACAACAGTGGCTCAACTATTAGTTTATCAAGCGACGAGAATACTTTTTGTGCGGAAATAAAACAAAAATAACGACTTTATTCGACTATTCCTTTTCTTCCTTGTAGGCCTGAAACGAGACTTCAAGAGATTTCCACGACGCACGCGCGAGAATTGCGATCTCCTTCAACTACTTCAGTTAAGTTCTCGCGCGTGCGCGTCGTGGAAATCTCTTGAAGTCTGGTTTCAGGCAAGCAAGAAAAGGAATAGTCGAATAAAGTCGTTATTTTTGTTTGTTTTTTCGCACAAAAAGTTACGGTGGCCGAGAGATGCAAAACAAATTACAATTCAGAAAACAAAATAAGAAATCCAAAAACAAAATAACAATTCAGAAAACAAAATAACAATTCAGAAAACACAACAACAATTCAGAAAACACAACAACAATTCAAAAAACACAACGACAATTCAGAAAACAAAATAACAATTCAGAAAACACAACGACAATTCAGAAAACACAACGACAATTCATTCAAAACGGAAAAGGTAGGTATATTTTTAGAATGGCATACTTGTCGCTGATTGGACGAGACATCTGTCAATCAAGCCAGAACCGGAATCAAGCGATTACTGGAAGTACCGAGGGTAGAAAAGCGCTTCGTTTTTGGTATTTTGTATTTTGGAACTGTCGAATCATCTGTACATATTTTTTTCAGTACCGCATGAGCTCATATTAATTTTAATATCAACTATCTAAAAGTGTGCATCATGCCTGACATCTATGTCGTATGTAACTTTAGAGACGGTCAAGGTCCCTAAATGTACGAATATCTAGGCCAGCTTATGCCAGTTACATTAGCCTATACTTCACAGGGAATCACTTAGCCCGTTACGTTCATATTCTGGTCCATCTGCTACCTGTAGCCTATCAATATAGCCTAAATCCCCAATAAGGTGGGAGTTTGGTCTTTTATTGTACTGTGTTTTGTCCATTGAGTTACTTTAAGTGTCCTGACCGCAGGGTGATCCTGGACAATGACGATTGAGGGAATCCCCAATTCTGCAGCACAGCGCCGAGATATAAAGTTAAGGAAACTAAACAACCGAGAAAAATATATGTCTACTACTTCAGATTTAACGTTTGATCTGTACATCGGCATCGGGGAATAACATTATAATCTCGTTCACGGTAGAGAAAGCTGCATGTACAAAAGTAACCGTGAAGACTTCAATGTAAAAACCTATTTTTTTTACAGTCTATGGTAAAAACGAATCACTTTTCTACCCTCGGGGTACTTCCAGTAATCGCTTGATTCCGGTTCTGGCTTGATTGACAGATGTCTCGTCCAATCAGCGACAAGTATGCCATTCTCAAAATATACCTACCTTTTCCGTTTTGAATGAATTGTCGTTGTGTTTTCTGAATTGTTATTTTGTTTTCTGAATTGTCGTTGTGTTTTCTGAATTGTTGTTGTGTTTTCTGAATTGTTATTTTGTTTTCTGAATTGTTATTTTGTTTTCTGAATTGTTATTTTGTTTTCTGAATTGTTATTTTGTTTTCTGAATTGTCGTTGTGTTTTCTGAATTGTCGTTGTGTTCCCTGAATTGTTGTTGTGTTTTCTGAATTGTAATTTGTTTTGCACCTCTCGGCCAGCGTAGTAAACTAATGAACCTTATTGTAAAGTGTTGTCCAATGTTCTTCCGCAAATGCATGCATTTTTTTTTTTACTGCTGCAAGAGGGTCAACAGTTACATAGAGTACCATTACATTTTTAAACATAAAAAAAACATTAATATACAAAACCGTTATTTTAAATTTCAATAATATACTGTTTTTGCTGTATTTTTGATCAAGTAAATGCAGTGTTGTTGAGCATAAGTGACTTCTTTGAAGAACATTACACAATATCTTACCAACCATTTGGACGGCAGTTACATCCCATATCTATCATAAAATTATAAATCTCATTGTGTTTCAGGAGAAAAAGCTGGACAGGTCAGATACCAGCCACATTTCCTCTGTTCCCCTCGACCCAAAAGGGGCACCCTTGGCCCTCTGCCGCCCATAACGGAGGGTTTGGTACATGTACAAATCCATGAGGAAACTCATGCTGCACCAGGTATAGTTCATGAAATCTAACACAAAAGACACTAACGATCAGATTAACGTCGTTGACTATTCAAAAAACGGTTCTTGATTAGATCAAAAACATCCTGTGCAGGACAGCAATGCCAGTGAACAAACAAAAAAATATTTGTTGCCAGTGTTTAGTTAAAGTCCATTCAGAAAGTGAATGTTTACATCTTTAGGATCTTTAACACGTATCAGATACCTGCCCCTGAATGCGCTCCATTCATTTTGGCACTTTTAGTTTGGATTTTACTTTCCCATTGCCAAAAGGAAGTCAAAAGTGATTCCTAAAATGTAAACCATTTTGATTAGCTTCTGCTCGCTGTGAAACTTAATTGGAGACAGAGAGTAACGGTTTCGCTTTAACCTAATGTCAAAATCAATCTTGATTCCAGATGAACAAATGACCTTTAAGACTAAAGTACAGAAAGATGAACTGAGAGAGAAGCCGAAAGAGAGAAAGGGACAGGATAGGAGTCTCAGGATAGCGGCTGACACATGGAGAGCTCAGATGAGTCCGATCCCTGAGACAGAACCTGCACATCAGACTGAAGATAAAACAGTGAGTCCAATAACCATTTTAATCTTCTTTAGTACATGTTGCTCTTGCTCTTTTCGCCTGTTTCCCAACAGCGACCTGAAATTCCCTCTAACCAGACACTTGGAAAGGTCTACTCATTAATAAGCATCTGATCTTTAACATTGTCTGATTTCATTTTTCTTGGTTAATCTCTGTCACTGATGTAATATACTGTTGTTTATGTGAAGTATTTGGCTTTTGAACCTTTACAATGAAAAACGGAGACCAGAAATGCTAAGGTGAAGAACTGTACATGTGAATTTGATCAAATGTCTAAATGATTTCCACTTTTTAGTCCATGTGTTTTTCCAAACTACATGACCATAACTTCAAAACATAGCTAAAGAGCTTTTCATTATTTTGCTTCGACATATACCAGATACTCCCACATCTTATCGACCATCTGAAGGATCTAAATGGCCGTGGGAAGCGCACTCGGATGGAGAGTGGAAATGGTGTTGCAGAGACGGGCCCTCTAAGGTCAGTGTATGTGGATTCGTCTTTGGAATACAGCCCACTCTCACGGGTCAACTACTACGGTGGACACATGGAGGGATCCCGCCAGAGTAAGACAAGAACTACATCAGTATTTAGCGCACCATTTAAAGTCCATAAAATATATGACATCCAGATACAAGCCTGAAGTCATAATTTTGATATGTTCTGCAAAACTGTTTGCTTTAGTTAGACATTGTGGGGGTGAAACTCACGAGAGGAGAGTGAATATAGAAACAGATCCCAGCTTCACCGTCTTCCACTTACCACCCATTAACCAGAGCCCGCTGGTCAACTCAGACTCTGACATTACTTCAACAATGGTAAGAATTCGGTATTTGGTAATTACATTGCAAGAAATGGCTGAAGACACATTTATCTCAACCAATACCCTAAACCAATGCACTTCTTACAAAACAAAATAAATCAAGCCTAAACATTTTTTTTTTAAATCTCCCTCTTGTTCTCTCTTTTTCTACATGTTAACTTCTGTGATGTTAACTTCTTGTTAACTTCTTGACAAAACTCGTCAAACATTTTCAAAAGAGAAAACACCTAATATTACTGAAATATGTATAAGAACACCTGGGGCTCTTGTTCAAGCGCAAACCTCAGAATGACTCTTTACTATAAATAAACCTAAAAAAAGTGTCTCCTTGTTCTCTCTTTTCTGTACTTTTCTGCATTTTAACATCTGCTCTAGCTCTACTCTGAATTACTCTTCCACAAGAGGATATGGATATTTTTGAATCTTGCATGATAAATTGCTTATCATTTTCCTCATTTGTAATTCAATACATTTTTAAATGCTAATATTGTGAAGTATTGTTACAATTTAAAATAAATGTTTTCTTTTCGAATAGATTTTAAAATGCTGAATTTTCAGCATCATTACTCCAGTGTTCAGTGTGACATGATCCTTCAAATTCATTCTAATATGCTGATTTGTTGCACGTTTTGTATTATTATTAATGTTCTGCTGCTTATTCGTTTTGTGGAAACTGGGGTATAGTAATATAATTGTTTTTGTATCAATTTTTTATTTAATTTGGATTTAATTGCTAAATAAAAGCATTAAAAACAAACTTCTGACCCCAAACTTTTGAACGGTTCTGAAACATCCAAATAACAATACCATTGTCTTTTATAAATTCACCATATCTTCTGAAAATGACTTAAGTTCATACAAATTATGTCATTCTTTTGGAATTGCCTTGAAGAATAAACCGGAAATAACAGATAAAAAAAGGAGCTGTGAGAATTTACCACAACGAGAACTACACATACATCTCCCTGGCATCAAAGTGGGAACCACGCATGAAAAGGCCTCGATCCGCGTGCACAGGAAAGTGCTGCTGCTTTTCCCTGCACAAACAGAACATACAGGCACCCATCAGCCGGATGGTATGCAACATCACATTGTTACAGTTTTACCAACAAGGACATTTGCATAATGGATTAGTTTATTGTCCCACATTTTACCATTCTTTCTTTACTGTGCCTTAGATGACCTTCATAGGACCCCTGTTCAGGAGCGTAAGCCATATGGTGATCTGCATGCTGAGGGGCTCGGCCAAAGAGGACAGGACCCTCTCTCTGACAGCAAGTGCAGGATTACAGAGATGGACCTCGGGCACATCATGTGGTCTGACGATCTAGAAAAGGGAGGTAGTGATATATTTATTTATTTTTTAGATTTTACACAGTGTGGCTGCTGATATGATTCACAACCTATATGGTGAAAGAAATACAACAAAAACAATCCATTATAGCAAGATCGTTTTTGTGATATGATCTTTTAAAGTGTCAACCTGCCCAGTGCTGTACAACTGAAGCATTAGCTGACAAATTCAAAAAGTGGTGCTGCAATTCAATTCAAACTCGAAAACTTGTCAAACATTTTCAAAAGATAATATTACTGAAATACATATTGTAAGAACACCTGGGCGCAGAACTCAAAATGAGTCATCCTGAAAGTCAACAGCACTGCGGTATTGAAAACAGGTCAAGTGATGAAAAAATATAAGAACGCTGCCAAGACTGTGAGTCTGGAATCATGTGATCCTGCTCGAATTTTATAATAACAGTTATTTATGAATACAGTTTGAATGTACCCTACTTTCGAGGTAATTGTTACATTTAAAAATTAAATTCAGTATTGAGGTGTACTGGCCTGTCTCACTCATGCATTACTAATGTTCATTTATAGCACTTAAAATGTTAGTCACCATGAAATCATTATTTTTGAATGGAATATTTCAGTATTTATTTTAAATGACTTAGGGTTAGGGTTAGGCCATGCACATCATTTATTTATTTTTTAAATGCATGCTCCCTCGAAATCTTCAATCAAAACAACTACCCCTCCCTCTTGCAGCAACATCTCTATTCTTCTCTGATGATGCGTGTTTACTGGCGCGAGGGCGGAACAACCTGTCACTCACATGACATCACAGCAGTAGCAAACCACAGCATCCAATCAATTCCCAATGGACAAAATCAAGTCCCGCCTTAAATTGTTTCTTGTTCGAAAAGCCGTTTCACTCTGATAAACGTCACAATAGCGAAGAAAAGATTCAAAAACCTAATGCATATTCATGAGTTAAACCTTCATTTAAAGTCTTGCCAATTTATCATTTTTAACCATCTAATTTTTCATGCTGCTGACCACCTTTCCTCTTCTCATTAGTTCACACATACTATCCTCATCCAGAGCTTAAATAAGCTGTACGCTCCAGGGCTGCAGTGGCTCATAATGTGAAGTCGTGCTGGTAGAGCAAAGCCCCCCTCTGAGGGCCGAGCACCTCTTCATGTGTGGCTCGGCTAGTGCTTGGCTGCAGCTAAATGAAGTCTTTAGACAGGCAGAGCAGTGGGGAGTGAGGACAGGGGTTGGTGGGAGATCTCAGGGGCTGATACGGTAAAGAGGCTAAGGTTCAGTTGTCCACTCGCGCTCTGAGACCCATGCAAAACAAGCCTCTATGAGAATTTCTGAGCATCTCTGCAGTCATTTCTGGTTCAGTCTGAAGTGAATTATTTTTCTTTAATTCCCTCAGATCAACATCCCCCCCTTGGTCCATTACCACCCCTGGTGGGCCGGAGGGGTCCTGGTAAACAGAGCTCTATGGCTGTGTACAGACAGAACCTACATGACCCTGCAGACACAACAGAAGCACAGACAGGAAACACTAGAGGCTGTCTTCCTCCGGAGCTCAGAGGTAGCCGGATGCTTCGTGAAGACTGTTAAAGACGGTTCAAAACAAGTTACAAGAAAAGCAGGCCAATTTTTAGCTGGGCACTCTGTCTAGAGTCTAGGGTATACCCAGCCTGGTGACAAGCAGGTCAAGGGTTAAACCTTCATAAAGTAAAAAAACAAAAACAATATCATATTTATTACATTGTATAATATTTAATAAATAAATATATATAGATATATTTGTATAGTTAGATTTGACCATAATATAGTTTTTTTTTCAGTCTTTCTTTGAGTACAAGTATGGAACATTTTTAAAAAATATTTATATTAAATGCATAATATTTAATAACTAAATGCAGTTGCGTTAAAGATATATTTTTATAGTTTAATTTTACCATTGCATAGACATTTTGAGTGTATATAATTATCGTATAAACTCAAAATATCTATATATATTTGTATATATATATATAATACATACATTAAATTAATAAATAAATGTTTACATTATATTACAATATATAATATTTTATAAATAAATATAATATCAATATTATAGATATATTTGTATAGTTAAATTTAACCAGTATATAGGTTTTCTTTGAGTTTAAACAACTTGCTCAAATTACTGTATGAGTCTATATCAATATAATGGTAAAATGTTAATTTACAAAATGTATTTATAATATAAATATAAAGGATTGCTTTAGAAAGATGTTTGCTTCTAAAGATGTGCATGCTAAAAACTTTTTTTATTTAGATGCTTTTGATTCGTCAATATTGTGCATTTCAGCAAATACTCAAACATACAAAAATGTACGTGTAAACATTGCATTAAATGCCGAATAGTGAGATAATGCTGATATTAAATATGAAAATACCATTTGACAACATATTTCTGTGACACTTTGTTTGATATGTCTAATGTAATGACATGTACTGTATACATTTTTACATGTGGCCCACGTGTCCGAATTCATCTTGGAGACCCTCTATATAGAGCAATCTCAACTTTTTTCTTTAAGTTTGTCAATGTCTGTCTGTTTGAATCTGTGTGTTTTCAGAATGGGAGGGAGGCAAAGCATTGGGCACCTTAATAATGGGTCCTGATGGTGAAATCATACGCTTGTCTCTCTGGGATCCCGCAGTTGACACCGAGGACCACCCAATAAATGCTGATGTCACACAAGGTCACGGTAATCGAGGCTTTACTTGGTTTTATATTGTGCTCAACCAAATAAACACAGAACACAGTAATGTCTATACTGGCTTTTGCTCGCATTGGGCTCTGAAAGAAAAGGAAAAAGAAACGCATTAAAATGTTCACAAGATGTTATTCTCAACGACGTGTGTTATTAGTTATTATGTTGTAAATGTAACTTGTTGTCAGGGGAGTCTGTGTTAGTATATTACAAGGACAGAGTTGGTGCTGGGTAAGAGTTCAGGTCAAATAAAGGTACTCTGAAGGGGAAACACAGCAGACAAAACAAAAATAGAGAGCAGAGGAGGTCCGTAACAGACAGAGATGATGTTAACATGAAGAATGTACCTCTTTGTTTCCAGTTCTTAAGGTTGTGACTTCTGAGGGAGATTTGAAACAGCCTTGGACTATCATTATACAGGACCACACCACAGATGAAGGTTAGACTTTCCTATCCAAAGCACAGGAAAAATGTACTCTGTGCAGATGTATTATCGAACATGGTTAATATGAAACAATATACATTTAATTACACTATTCACATGTTTGGGTTTGGTAAGATTTTTTAAATGTTTTGGAAAGAAGTATCTTATGCTCACCAATGCTGCATTTATTTGTAAAAAAAAAAGAAGAAGAAGAAGAAGTAAAAAAAAAAGAGAAAACCTTATACAGAATAGCCGTTTTCTGTTTTAATTATATTTTAAAACGCAATTTATTCCTGTGATGTAAAGCTGAATTTTCAGCAAGTGTCACATGATCCTTCATAAATCATTCTGATATGCTGATTTGCTGCTCAGAAACATTTCTTATTATAATCAAAGAAGAAAATAGATGTGCTGTTTAAAACTTTTGTGGAAACAATGATACATTTTTTTCAGGATTCCTTGATGAATAGAAAAAAAATAATTAAAAAAGATGAATTATTTGACGAAATTAAAAATATCTTCACTGTTGTTGAATAAAAGTATTTTAGAAAAAATCGGACTCTTTTGAATGGTAGTGTATATATTAAAGGTGCTATATGTATTTTTTAGCGGCCTCTATCGGTGATGTTTCAGATTACAACCAATTTTTACAAGAGCGCTCGTGCTCTTGCGCGTGCTCGAACACAAGAGCGAGCACTCATGGTACCGGCCACACTGAGACTTTCAACACACCGGAGAAAGCATCACACAACATGCTGGAAACTCATGTAAACTCCCACTGCAACGTTACAATAATAGGCTACTTTTATCAGCTTGACGTTGAACTAAATGCTCCATGCTCGTACCATGATAACGTTACATTTGTGGTGTTATCTAGCATAACAAGGCATTTCACTAACTATTCGTGTATCTTTCACAATCAGCAATGTCAACATAGGTGAATGTATAATATGATAACGAAAACGGTTAGTGAACTAGACTGAACAATTTCAGTGTAACAGTAAGATCGTAGGAAGTAACATTACTGTACTGAACGTGTCTGGAAATGTGTATTATAAACAATAAGATAGTAGTGGAATGAGTGACGTTAGACAGTAGATCATCTAGTACATAAAATAAAAGTTACATCCTAAAGCACCTACTTTTTGTTATCCTGGAACAGTCTTTTGTATTCATTTCATGTCTCATGTATGTTGTCGTTTACCTTGCTATTTAATTACAGTTTACCATTGTTTCAGCATATCTGAAAACTTGTAATTTATCACAATAAAAATAGCGGAGGTCTCTACATAATTCAAACGCTCTGCCGATGTTGATCCGTTTCACGTTTGGCCTGACGAGCTGCCTTCAGCAGATACATTTTTGTTTCGTTTTGTTTTTTATATTTATGTGGAGTTTGTGTTGGAGTCTGTGTTGTGGTGGAGGCAGGTCGTTTTTTGGTGTTATCAGACTCCATGTCATTAGCTGCAGTGGCGTGGCATAGACTGTATATAAAAAGAAGAGAGAGGCTCGGGAGCGCGCATGCACGTCACATCCGATGGATTTCGCAGAAAATCCGACCCGGAGACTTCACATAGAAATAGGAATACTGGCCTTCAGAGGTAATAGCAAAACCCACAAGTGGATCATTGTAATGTGTGATTACAACCCCTACACACACAGGCAATAAAAAAGGATTCATTTTAGAAGAAAAGTTACATATAGCACCTTTAATATTATTATTTTAATAATAATTGTTAATAATATTCATATAAAAATATGATGTAGTATTAATAATCAGGTATAATACAATATAATATAATAACATTCATTGTAAAATTCTATTATTTGGCTACTCTTTTATATATGAGTTTCTATCTGTAGCTGTAGATGTCTTGGTATGGATTCACTTAAGATCCTTTCAGCAAATTTGCATTTTTACATAACCAACTATTTTTTAAAGAAATTAATCCCATCCTCAAACTCATCTCATATGGGCCCTAACAAGCAAAATATGAGTAAAACTAGTACAGTACAATGAAACACACAACTATGCATATAAAGCACACGCCGCCCCCTCCCGCTCTCATGCTGGCTGCTCCACATCTGGTAGTGGTTTGCAGCAGTGAGGTATCCCGGACAGAGAAATCCGATCCCCCCCCCCCCCCCCCCCCAGGCTGAGGCCTAATCCCGGCCCAGGAGTCTGTGTGACTGACAGACGCTGTGTTTTCTCAAGCCGACCTCTGGAGCTGCTCTGTTTCCTTTATCCTGTCACTGGTCAGAAACTCAACCCCCACCGACCCGCCTTGGCCCACCAAACCCCCTCCTCCATCGGCTCGCCATGTAAGCGCTCTCTTCATTCGCCCCTTTCCTCTATCCAGGCCCCTTCTGAAACAGACACTTTCTAAATAAAGACTGTTGGAGCAAATGGCTATCATCACGAGGGCAACATCCCCATACCATGATATATATCCAAATACCATAGCAGCATAACTATCTGAAACCATCATTGTACTATGGTACTGTGAGAGTACTATTTTGTTATTAGTTTAATTTTGGTCCCACAGGTGTCTTTAACTACTAGTATTAACGTTTAAATTAATCATGTAGTGCAATGCACTTATTGCGTACATGCATGTTTTTACATTGTACTTATTATAATTACCTGCATGTAATTGCATCAGTAATTCATTTCTGTAATTACATCTATAACTACAGTTGACCCTTCCCTTACTTTTTAACCCATTCTTAAATTTACCCATGCCGTAAAACCTGTCCCTGATCTTACCCGTATCCCACCTCAATAGCAGCAAAAGTGCCTTGCAATACAACATGAACACAATAAATACATTGTACTTATTTTTTATGTAAGTACATAGTAGTTAAAAACATCTTATATAAAGTGTGACCTTCATTTTTCTTTAAGTTCTAGTAAATCCCCTACTGATATATTTCAGTCAAAAGCTAAGTTTAGCTACAAAACTGCCAGATGTGTGTTACAGCAAGCTATTCATCCATTAACATTAGTGCTGCAGACAGCTCTTTACGTTAACCTAAAACCAAATGCCAATACGTGTGTCCTTGTGCTTATTCTGGGATGTTTTATGCTTGTCTGTCTGGACATTGACAATGTGCTAACAAGTTGGTTGCCTGAAATAGTAAGGAGTGTTCAGAGGTGCCACATAGCATTCTGGGGTGTCTGGAATGCTGGAGATGGGTGGCGTTCATTACAGATGGACCCTCCACCAGCAGAAGGGAAGGAAGAAATGTGAAAACAAGAGGCAGCAATGCTCCCCTGCTTTGTGAACCTTATTAATTAAGTGTATATTTTCAGTACCATTTGTAGAAACATTTATTTATTTTGACCCAAGGCTGATGTCGCAAATAACATTCTATTGATATAGTAAAAACATTGTAGTCCCTTTAGACTTCCGCTGACTGGGATTTCTAAAGAACATTTTGTGCAGGTTTTTATACATGAATGTCTTTTGTGGAAAAAAAATTGAGAGATCAAAATAATGAGCTACATTAATCCACACATAGTAGACAATCTCATATTTAATAAGGATAAGTGTGACCAGTTTAAAGTCGGCATGAAATGGAAGTCACTAGTCTTTTCTTCCCTAGAGGGACATCTTTACAAGTTAAACGAATTCTCCAACAAGACAGAATGTAGGGCGGGACTTGATTTTGTCCATTGGGAATTGATTGGATCATTGTGGTTTGCTGTTGCTGTGATGTCATTTGAGTGACAGGTTGATCCCGCCCTCTCGCCAGTAAAAACGCATCAGAAAAGAGAAGTCACTGCAAGTGAGAGGGGAAGTTATTTTTGATTAAAGATTACGAGGACACATGAATTTAAATAAATAAATAATGATGTGCATGGATAAGTCATCATTTATAATAAATACTGCAATATTCCATAAAAAATAAGAATGATACGAATAAAATAAGAATAATACAATAATAGAAAATAAGAATAATAGTGAGGTAACTAACAATTGACATATACAAAGTTCTGTTACGAAACTCTAATGGCGCAGACTGATTGGTCCTTGTTTGTTAGCAATCACATAGTTGTCTACATAACGCAGCTGATTGGTTGCTGTGGCATCAGCAACCAATGAGCTTGCTGCTCAACATTCAAATACTTGGTATGGTTTGCAGTTAGCAGTCAGTCTACAGCGCTCTTCAGAAACCCTCCACCTTCCCCAGCTCCACCTGTATAGATCTGCTATGGGGGTTATTTCATGTATGCTATATGTGCAGCAGCAGCATATCTTACATGCTCAAAACAGCATGTCTGTGAATGTATTAGCAGGAGTGCAAGTCTATGTACTTGCTCTGCAGCAGCAGCAATAATCAACAGCAGCACCAGCGTAGCAGATCTATTCCGCCAAGACCAAATACATTAACTTTGCCAAATCAATTACCATGCCAATCTCTCAGAGATTTGTCATGACAGACATAATGTTTTATATTATATTTATATGTAGAAAGAAGTCCAAATCCAGTTAAAACAAATCTAGTGACCAGTGAGACAGACAAAATCAAGAAAAAAAGAGGACGAGAATGCAAGCAGACGAGCATTCAGGTTGCTTTTTGGCAGGAACTGTGTCATGCAGGATGAATAATTGCAGTGGCCGGGTGGGTGATCAGAAGGCGAGGAAGGTGAGTGGGGTGTGGAGAGACAGAGCAGAGGTCCCACTCACAGCGCACAGCAAGAATGTGGAACCAAATGCAGCCCTTCTCTCCTGAGAATGGGGTCGCTGCTGCATTCACACTGCCTTACAGGCGAACATGTGAGGCTCTCTCCATCCCCCTTCAGTTAAACTCGCTCCCTCGTACTGTCTATCTCCTCCACACACCCGTTTCTTTGCCTCATTGACATCAAAGCAGCGCTGGAACCCATTAAAGCAGACAGACTTGCTGAAAAATAAACCATCAGTGACCGGTGCAGGGGTGCAAAATAACTGGCCGCTCTGTGTCCTGACTAAAGCCAAAGAAAACACTGCAGATCCTACAGCAGGACACTGAACAAGCTCGCTGTCTCATGGTTTAATGCAGAAGACAGAAATCTGGCATTCAAAAGATTGTGTGAGAATATCCGTGCCAGCAAAATACATTGAACAAGTAGCAAACTGAGAAGCTGCGGTTGCTATTCTACAACCTAAATCAAACCGCAGAGTAACTTCAGAACTATTTTCTTAGACAAAAAGATTTGACTGAGAAATGACTAGACATATAAACATACTATTATAAATACATTTAGCATGGCAAGCTGAACTGCTGTCATGTGCTGTTGAGGTTTTTGTGAGCGATCATGTTTGGGACAGGCCTAAGTTAGTTGTGCCCCCTGGTGGAATGCAGCACTTTTCCATGAGGTTCATCCACGTGATTAGAGGCGACGCAAGCATACTAAACTTTAGTCTTGCACAACTCAGTGCATTCATGTCATGTCAGAATGATTGTATTTATAAGCTGAGCACTACCATGAAGTCATAATTACCAGTGGGAGATTTACCAGACCTGACTTTCCAAGGTGTGTGTCAAGATTTGTGGCAGAAGAAAACTGGTATTGATCATAACAATCTATGATTGTGAATGTTGATTGTACAAAATATTTTGCCATCTTGTTTACAGTTGATTGAGATTCATTTAGTTGGTTTATTTCAACTGATACGATAAAGACAAATTACTGACAAAGTATCAGTTAAATACCTAATGTGCAATGTTTACTCTTCATCTTTTTATTTTGTTGAATTAGCACAAAAAAAATCTGTCTTTGTCAAGAAGACATATAGTCCAGTGAGTCCATTTCATTCCAAAGAAAATCACTTGACCGCATATTACATGGCAATTACGATTTCTAAACTTGTAAGTAATGAACCAGTCACGCAGAATACACTACTGTCTGTAAGATTTTTTTCTAAATGTTTTTGTCTCTTAATATATTTGATCATTTATTCCTGTGATGGCAAAGCTAAGTTTTCAGCATAATTAATCCAGTCTTCAGTGTCACATGATCCTCCAGAAATGATTCTAATATGCTGGTTTGCTTCTCAAGAAACATTTCTTATTATAATCAATGTTGAAAACAGTACTGCTGCTTAACATTTTTGTGGAAAACATGATGTTTGTCAGCATTCTTTGATGAACAGAAAGTTCAAAAGAACAGAATTTATTTGAAATAGAAATAGTTTGTAAAATTATGAATCTTTACTGTAACCTTTCGTTCAATTAATGCATCCTTCCTGACTGAATAAAAGTATACATTGTTTTGGTCACACTTTAGATTATGGTCCAATTTTCACTATTAACTATGGCTTAACTATAAACTCCTAATTACTGCTTATTAATAGTTAGTAAGGTAGTTGTTAAGTTTAGATATTGGGTATAGGATAAGTGATGATGGTCATGCAGAATAAGGCATTAATATGTGCTTTATAAGTACTAGTAAACAGCCAAAATCCTCGTAATATTCATGCTAATAAGCAGCTAGTTAATAGTGAGAATTGGACCCTAAACTAAAGTGTTCCCTTTAACTCCTTTATAAAGTCATGCAGAAACATACTATTTCTGTTTGCAGATGAAGTAGCCACTAGTACATCTGAAGAAACTACTTCTAACATGGAACAGCTTGACTCTAGTCATAAGGTATGACCTCAAGCAAACCTTTCCATCCTGCCTGGATCACAAAACATCTCACTATATCTGCTGAGAGTCAGAGAGACACTTTTATAATCTAGTTTGAAATATTTCACAGTGAGGGAGAAGGAATTAACCATGAACTACAGTTCAGTGAACTCCACCTCAATATAGCAAAGTCTGATTAATCTCTTTGAATCAAAGCCAGTTCTGTTCCCAAATTAATTATATTTCCATTACGCAGACAAAGTCAGCTTGCTTTTCTTCTGAATTAATATTTTTTTTATTACACCTCAGTGTGGAGCACTGCATGTGTTGACCAGCAGTTGTTATTAAATCAAGCAACATGTATGGTGCAATCTATTGTTGCATTGATTTAGTCTTTTTTGATAATTCAAGGACATTGCTAAGTGCTTTTTTGGCACCAGAGAAGTTTTTCATCCTGTGTGATCCTTAACATTGTGCAGAGCAATGGCAAAAACACAAGAACTTTGCATTGGAAACTAATCAGACATTTTCTTTAGGTTTTTGATTATAACTGCAATTTCTTCGGCCAGAAAGCCTTGATGGTCTATGAGTCCTCCTGAATTGTTCAGGGTAATTGTTTTTGTGAAAATCACACCATATTTGTGTGGTGCTTTTTTATAGGCTTTTAATGTCAGTCAACTTGCAGAGAAAACGAATGCTAAGAAGAAGCAGCATATTTTAGGTTCCTACAATAAAACATTCCAGAAGACACAGGTGAGTCTTTTTACACATGTATACAGCTGAATATTAAATCGACGTTTGCCTCTGGGGAATTGCAGGATCATGTTTTTATGAAAAATCACAAAAAAGGTGAGATGCTGCTTTCTGTAGGTTTTCAAGGTCCAAACACACGCAGAGACTAATGCAGAGGAGGAAGAGGAGGAGGAGGAACAGGAAGAAGAAGAAAATGAAGAAGAAGAAGAAGAAGAGGTGTATGAGAATGAGGATTGTTTAGGCTCTGACAATAAACTAGTTAATAATGTACAGGTAAGTCCTTCCGAATCTCTATGACTTTCTCTATTTCTTTTACATTTTCAAATTTCTTTATGTGTAATGTTGCTGTTTGAGCATGAAAAAAGTCAAAAACTCTGCAAAGTTACAGAGCACAAAGCCCCTCCAAAGGGAGTTATTCTCTAGATCAGTGCACTGTTTCTGAACTCCCTGAAACGCCTCCATTGTAGTCTTGAGTTTTCTTCCAGGAACAGACACATCAGAGTATTCCTCATTTTAAAAATCCTTGCCCAAGGTAAATGCATAATAAAGGGGACGAGGCCTGGTTGAGTTGCGCTAGGAGTGTGTTGAAACTCGTGACATTTCTGAAACACACTCAATGCGGTTGACCAATCACAGCACACTTGTCCAGCCAACCAATCAGAGCACATTGTGCTTTTTGGAGAAAACAGAACATTACAGACAGACTGGAAAGAGAGGGGCTGCAATGAATGAAAACAGGAACCACTGCTATCACACATGTGAATTTTTCTGTAGGTGTTTAGGAGGAAAGCGCACACACAACAGAATAATGCAGAAGATGATCAGGATGATTTAGGCTCCGACTGTCAGATAATTCAAGAACAGGTGAGTCTTCCTCTTTTAGCACACTATGGGATTTGTTACAACCAAGTAAGAGTTCACCTAAAGTTTCAAACTGATTTTGTGGAAATCACAATAAAATATGAGATATGCTGTTTTCTGTAGGTGTTTAAGTCCAGATCACGTGCAAAGCAGAGTGCGGCCAGGAGGAAGGAGGATTGTTTAGACGCTGCCAGTGAAATAATCCAGGAGGCAGAGGTGAGTCTTCCTCTTTACCTGTGATCTGTTTAGAACGCTGTTATGAGATCTGTCACCTTCAACGTCTGCAGCTAGAAAATTAAATGATCTGTGAAGTCTAAACCATCTTTAGAGTTGACCTAAAAGCTACAGATTAAGTGGAAATAACAAACTCAAAATAAGTAAAGTGCTGTTTTCTGTAGGTGTTTAAGGTCAGATCACGTGCAAAGCAGAGTCATGCCAAGAGGAAGGAGGATTGTTTAGATGCTGCCAAAGAAATAATTCAGGAGGAAAAAGTGAGTCTTCCTCTTTCCTCTTCCCTCTTCCACCTGTTCTTGTTTAGCATGGTATTATAAGATTAGACACCTTCAATCTCTGCAGCTTTAATAATCTGTTAAGTCTAAAATATCTTCAGACCAGCGGACCTAAGAGTTACAGATTTAGATGGAAATAACAAACTCAAAATATATGAGATGCTGTTTTCTGTAGGTGTCTAAGGTCAGATCCCGTGCAAAGCAGAGTAATGCCAAGAGAAAGGAGGATCGTTTAGACGCTGACAGTGAAATAATCCAGGAGACACAGGTTAATCTTCCTATTTTACCTTTATATCATTTGGAACACTATTTTAAAACTGATTAACTTAATGTCATAATATGAAGCCTAACCATATTGCTACCATGCAACACTTGAACTAGAGTCTCAGGATAACTGATTTTTAAGAAATCACAATGAAATACACTACCATTCAAAAGTTTGGGGTCAGTATAATTTATTTGATCAAAAACACAGTAAAGAAAAGTAATATTGTGATTTATATTATTACAACTTAAACTAAGTTTTCTATTTGAGTATATTTTGAAATGTAATTTATTCCCGTGAAGCTGAATTTTCAGCATCATTACTCTAGTCTTCAGTGTCACATGATCCTTCAGAAATCATTCTAATATAATGATTTGCTGCTCAAGAAACATTTCTTATTATCAATATTGAAAACAGTTGTGATGCTTCATATTTTTTGTAAAACAGCGATACATTTTTTTTCAGGATCCTTTGATGAATAGAAAGTAATCAATCTTATTTTAACATTATAAATGTCTTTAGTGTCAATTTAAACTAACTTTTCTATTTGAGTATATTTTGGGATGCTGGAGGTGGAGATTTATAGCCTTTTCTCACAGCACTTGATATAATCAAACTTATTAATTTGATGGCGGATCCAGAAAGGTTCAAACGACAATCACCAGTGACAACTGGAGATTCACCCGCTGTAAAATGCAAAATGATTTTTTTCCCTTAGTTGGTCAGAACCAGAACAAAAGTGGATGTTTCTTACTTGTTCAGATGACATTTTCCAGTGATAATTATTATGTTGGTCATACTTCCAAAAAGAATAATATGTGATTCTGAATGACAGTATCCACACCGGCGCGGCGACTGAAAGCCGCACATTCTCCTCAAACATTGTGTTTATTCGCGCTGTGCCGAGGCACAACCCATGTAAAGCTGATAATTCCGCGAATAACTGCAATTGCAGATTTCGAACAGAGATGGCGACAAACAGGAAAAACTACAGACTGCAGCTTTAATGGATCCTTGCTGACTATAAGAATTTATGGTCACACTTTAGTTGTTAGTTTAACTATTAACTATGACTTTTGCCTCAATTAACTCCTAATTACTGCTTATTAATAGTTCGTAAGGTAGTTGTTAAATTTAGGTATTGGGTAGGATAAGGGATGTATAATATGCTCATGCAGAATAAGGCATTAATATGTGCTAAATAAACAGCCAAAATCTTAGTAATATGCCTCCCAACAACAAACTAGTTAATAGTGAGAATTGGACCCTTAACTAAAGTGTTACCGAATTAATTTATTTCAAAAAATATTTTACAAACGGTATGTTAGAGCGATAATGTTTTCTGTAGGTAATTAAGGTCAAATCACGTGCAAAGCAGACTAACTCCAAGAGGATGGAGGATTGTTTCAGCTCTGACGGTGAAATAATTCAGGATGCACAGGTAATTCTTCCACTGGTATAACATGTAGCATGCAATTATAAGTTATCCATTAACGCCTGGTTTAATCTGACTGAGTCTTATCCCGTCTCTCTCAAGGTCTATTTACCTGAGGAGAGATTAGAGGAAATGAGCAGCTCCACAACTCAGCAGTTCAACAAAACCGGTAACCTGAGTTACAGCTCAACACAGAAACATAAAGAGCAATGGTGCTGATCTGGTATCTAAGCTCTGCCCTATATTCTACAGTCTGAGTAGACTCTGTTTACCATCTAAAAGAATAGAGCAAGAACCATTCTTGCATTTACTTGCTTCAAATCCAAATCCAAGTGTTTTACCTAAATTTCTCTGTATATTCACAAAAACAGTAAATAGTTGTGACTCTGCCCACAGGAGAGGAGGCCACTGGGGTCCCAAAAAAACGAAAAGGAAAGACAACTTTACAGCCGGAAACAGGGGTGACACGGAGGTCAAGGAAGACCAAAGGTGCTGCGCCTGCTATCCTCCCAAAATCAACACATTTCACTCCCAGATCACATTCACCGGAGTCTCTGTCTCCTGAAGGACAGACAGGATTAGCAATGGAAGCAGAGTGAGTCTCAGTCACATGTCATGTTGTGCTCTTGTGTTTGTGTTTATAAATTCTGTACTGATGTACAGCACCAGTAAGTATGATTGCCATGCTTGTGTATTTGAATTCGGAAAGCCAAATGACAATAAATTAATTCCCTGAATAATGTTCCCAGTGTGCAAATGTAACCCATCTATCCAAATAAAGGATGCATAAGGGACTGAATTGTTGCAAATGTTTATATTCTTGTGCTAAATTATGACCTGGTCAGAGTGAAACAGTAACAAAATACTGTTTTGGTTAAGTGGCAGTTTAAGTTTATAATTATAGTTTATCAGAGAGGGTTAGAGGGTTTTATAATAATAAATACGACCCAGTGCTTTATCTAATGAATGGACAATCAATCCCCTAAATGTCCTTTTAATTTCCCTGAACTCCTCCCTCTCGCTTTCCGCCGCTTCATCAGTTTTTACCTCTTCAATCGTCATCCTGCTTGCATTCCCGTCATGTTTTGGGCATACACAAAGCAGGTTGTGACTTCGAGTCAGAGGTCAGACAGAGGTCAAACAGCCTGGCTCCAAGGTTTTGGGGACTCATTAATATCCTGTCTAATCACTGTTTGCATTCCTCTCTCGTCACTCCATCCGTCCCAGTCTCCGGCGCTCTTTGATTGCAGCTCAGATTTCAGCCCGGACCCTTCTCAGGCCCTGTGAGCGGGGAGAAAGCCGAGAGGAGATTAGGGTATCGCTTCACATCTGAGCTCTTATCAGTAAATCTCTCTCACTCCCTACCTCACTCCATCTGGGCTATATCTTAACCCCAACACCAGACTTCCGACACTGTGCTCCAGTTGATTCCCATTAATATTTGATATCCTTTGTTGTTATTTTTGACAGCATGGGTCATTCAAAGAACGCAGGTGGAAGAGAAGATTCACAACACACCCTGGTGGAGAAAGTAAAGAAAAATAAAAAGCTTGATAAGCAAACAGTCAAATCAAAGGGGAAGACCGTTCAAATTCACAAAGACATTGAGACCCAGAATACCAGCGTTCCTGACGATCCCACTTCTACCTCAAAGAAAGTGAGTTACACACTAGTCCATATGTTCTCATTTATTTTATACACATTATAATTGTTATAGTATGCTCTCAATCTGCAGAAGAAAAAGAAAACAGAAAAACAGAAAATAGAAGAGGCTGAGGAAGAAGAAAAGGAAAAGTCTGAAAAAGCCCAGAACTCAATAGTTAAAGTTAAAATGAAGAAGAAAAAGGATCAACCAGCATTTGTTGTTGGTGAGTTTGTGTTGAAATAAGATAGGCAGCATTTAAAGACTTAAATGCGGTAAACAGATTTTATGCACACTGTTATATGTACAGTATAGTTCTAACGTTTGGGGTAAGTACTTTTTTTTCCAAATAAACTAATAATTGATTCAGCAAGGATGCGTTAAATTGGTCAAAACTGATGACAGTTTTTTATCATTTTATAAAATGTATAAAATCTATTTCAAATAAATGTTGTTCTTTTAAACTTTCCATCCATCAAAGATGAAAAATATTAAGCCGCACACCCGTTTTCAACATTGATAATAATAAATGTTAGAGCACCAAATCATTATATTAGAATGATTTCTGAAGGATCATATGACACTGAAGACTGAGTAATGATGCTGAAAAATCAGCCTTACCATCACAGAAATATATATTTAATATATCAAAATAGAAAACAGATATAATACCATTAATTACCAGTAACACCATTTAACAATTTTACTCTTTTTTTTTTTCACTGTATTTTTTATTAAAAAAGGCAACCTGTGTGAGCAAAGAGACTTCTTTCAAAAACATTTTACAGACCTCAAACTTTTGAACAGTAGTGTATATTTACAGTATGTTTATTAGAGGCAACTCATTAGGACAGCAATTAAACAGCATTTCATAAACAGAAAAAATGAAGAACATGTGAAAGAAAATATATTTTCAATGCATTTGTTTTAGGAAAACCTCGGCCACAGGAAGCTGAGTGGATGACAAATCCAGTGGATGAGCCTGAGAGACAGATGACCCTTCAGAGAGAGGTGACAACTCACGACACAGCGGATGACCAACAACAAAACACTGAGAACACAGAAGAACAAACCTATGTTGACTCTGGAGACGACATGGATGCTGACACAGACTCAGACACAGAGAGTACAGGCACACATGAAGCACATGAAGACTCTCCCAGATCAGTTTACAGCACTCAAAGATCGCAGAACTCACGCATTACAGCACGTTCAGATGCCAGCATTCACAGACTCTCACAGAACTCCACCAGAACCAGCTCAATGGGGGTGGCAGCCCACTGCGGCCCGTGCAGCCCAGCACCCCTGTCCCTCATCCACCTGCCTCCTCAGTCAGTACACCCTCCTGCCTCAGACCCCACCAAATCTGAGACAGGCAATGATGTGAGTATTTCTCATTCAACAGCTAGACATTTGTTTGAATCTATACCAGGGGTAGCCAACTCTGCTCCTGGAGAGCTACCTTCCTGCAGACTTCAGTTCCAACCCTGCTCAGACACAATTGCCTGTTGTTTTCAACTAATCCTAAGCACCTTAATTAGGTGGTTCAGGTGTGTCTGATTACACTCTGCAGGATGGTATAGCCTCCAGGAGCAGGATTAGCTAGCCCTGATATACGCATGTGCTGTGTTCGAAATCGCCCCCTATACCTTCATTCACTATTCCCTACATTACTCCACTAATATAGTCCACTTGAAGGAGTTGATGAAAATGAGTGAGTGAATTCGGACACTGAGTGCGCCAGAAGGGCTGCTGATTTTGTATAGTTTGTGCTTGCTGTTTAATAAAAATCATTTGAAACGTCGCAAACTGGCAGCTCCAGGATGGAATGAAAATATGTATCTTGAACTCTGACATGGAAACTAGCATAAACCTGGAATTCATAACTAGCAGGCGCCTAGAATTCATTCAGCGCTCGACAGTGCATTATGGGTATTCTCTAGCTGTTGAGCAAACAACGGTTATACACTAGTTATTGCGGTGCATTGGGGGATTGAATGAGTGCACTCAATAACGTCTGGACACCACTACAAAGGGCTGTCCCTTGAAATAGTGCCCTATTTAAGGGCATATGGGGCGATTTTGGACACAGCCACCGTTTATATCAGACTGTCAGTGCATTAGTGGTGAGGATTTTACAGTGACTGCCCACAGTTACAGTAGGTGGCGACAAGTGGCTGACTTTATAAATAAGCCAACAAATCTTTAATTCATCCATTTTTTTCAAGCATACTGATTCATTCAGAAATGAATAGTCATTGAAACGTTCACTTAACCGTAAGACTCATTCAGAAACACAACACCATTGTTTGTTGCAGTGTTGCAACTGCTTTTACTTCATTTGGAACTGTTTTTGTTGATAGAGCAAACATACACTCTAGGAGTTAGAAGTAATTGGAAATGTGTCTTGAACGAAATTTACTCAATATAGAGTGCCTTAGTGCCTGCCCACTTTTTCAGCTTTGGTTTGGTTCTGTAATAATTTTTCCCATAATGTCTTTTGCAAAGCCTCGTGGGAGTGGATGGGCGCTAAAGAGGTTTTCTTTTTGTTTTTTTTTACATGATTTGCTTGTACTATTTGCTTTCTACGGAGCCCCCCTAGTCCCACTTTGTCAAAAAAATTAATTATAACTATCTCGTGGCCTCAAGATAAGTATCTCGTGGCCTCAAGATAGTATCTCGTGGCCTCAAGATATTATCTAGATAGTATAGAGATACTATCTTGAGGCCACGAGATACTATTTTGAGGCCACGAGATACTATCTTGAGGCCACGAGATACTATTTTGAGGCCACGAGATACTTATCTTGAGGCCACGAGATAGTTATAATTAATTTTTTTGACAAAGTGGGACTAGGGGGGCTCCGTAGCTTTCTCTGATTAGTGGAGATTTCTCTGCAGAATCATGGTTAATGTAGTTTTTCACAAGAAATTCTGCTGTTGAACACGATTTTTTTTTAAATAATGAAGGCTGATGATCAGCAGCACATATCATTGATTAACAACCTCGTAGTTAGGTGTTTAAAGTTTGTCTTTAAAATTTATTGTAAAAAACAATTACCGTATATAAAATAAATGAGAAATGAGGTCACCGAAACACAACATTTTCCACAAAACTTTTTTTTTCATTGAATAATTGAATTAGAAATATCCCATTTGCAGTTGCGCTGTTCATCTGAATATCAGCACTCTTGTTTGTGTGGGATGTTGCTTAAGTACGTTCATATTCATAACCCTACCATTGGCTTCACTATTAGGTTAAAAGCAGTGAGGTGCCAACTAACCAAACAGACAAAAAAGCTGCAGCGCTGGCTGAAAAGGCAGAGCGTCGTCGTCTGGAGGTGGAGAAGAAACGGAGGGAGAGAGAGGAGGAAAAGAAGAGACAGCAAGAAAAAGAAGCGACAGAAGAAAGGATGAGGCTGGAACTGGAGGAAGAACAGAGGATGAGAGCAGAGGAAGCGAGGTACAACGTGTTACTGCTTTTTGGAAACAAATAACAAAATACGATATACCGCAAACACTGGCAAGAAACTAACACTGTGATATATACAGGTTACGGAAGATTAGAGAAGAAGATGAGAGTCGAAGAAGGCAAGAGGAGGAGATGGAGAGACAGAGGAGAGAGCAGGCAGAGAAGGACAGAGAAAGAAGACAACACGAGGAGAAGAAGAGGCTGCTGGAACGGCTCCAGAGAGAAAGACAGGAAAAGGAGAAACGTCAGGCTGGTAAATATCAGTGTAGTAATGATTTATAATTGGTTGGAGCCCTTAACACGTGACAATCTTGATTCCATAATAGACCTTATTCGCAAACACCGGAAGTAGCTAACCGCGGCCATATTGTTGACATGACATCTGTCCTGCTGCCCCTAGCCGCCCGCAGATTTGAGTTGAGGGCAGCAGTAACGTTAGCCTAATGGCTTCATCTCTTCGGTATCAAGAGAAGATAAGCTTGATTGGTGTGGACCCACATCAAATAGACCCAATAGCATTAAGTAAAGATCCGTCCTTATTGCCAGCCGTAACTTATCCGGATATTTATAACTATCTCGTTCATACAGTCTCCGTATACAAACAACAATTTACCTCAAGGCAACATAATGAACGACACTCGTCTCATTCGTGGAGGTGGAAAAAGTTCTTTGTGATATGCAAGATTTGTTGTATTAAAATGTAAAGAAAAGGCATGAGAGTCGGTTGTTTTTGTCAATTTTAAGTTTTAATTTAAAATGTTTGCGATTTTAATAAAAGTACATGGTTACATATTTGACCACTTGCTTGAGCAACTTAATATATAGAAGTAATGCATGGAATAATTGGCTTACGTTGTTAAAATAGTGAGTATGTGTTCAAATAAAAATAGTGAGTACCGGGGTGTTTGTGGTACAGCTGCGGATCAGTTACGCACTGCAAACGCAGCATATAAAGCACTATAGCGCGTCCTGCTTGCTGCTTCTGTACCGTATACGCACCGCACACGCATTGAACACGGATTATGTGTGAAACCTGTGGTAAAATGATGGGAACAGACTTTCCTGTGGGGAGTTGGCTGAAAGTTAGCCTATTTATCCTAGCTAGCCTCTCCTGCGTTGACTCAACTCTGTCTCCTTCCCTTCACGTTTTCTGACAGTCGGTAACTTATCGCATAAAAACTAACTCCGGGGTTCTTATTGCTGTTGTTAGAACAGCCGTGTATTACACAACACACCATCACGCTGTTTAAAAAAAAAAAACCATGATAATACCATGGATAATACCATGGATAATACCGACGCTGCTTCGCTTGTCAATTGACAGACTAACAGTTGCGTGGTTTCTATGTCAACAATATGGCCGCCGCAAACATTGATGACGCAGATCGAATAACATCTATATCTCTTGGAGTGTACTTTTAAACAAAAAAATGGGCCAATTTAGTTCCTAAGTAGAATTGAAATACTACTAGCACATTGATATTACTATTCTTACTATAAAGCATACTCAAAAATATACTTGAACTTTACTTAAAGAGTAACATGCAGGTTGAATTTATTTCTGAATTAATACTTTAAATTGTCTGCAGAGGTATTTTAAAAACACATATGTAGAAATTACTTATGAAATCTCATTTGATATTGAGATTTTGATGAAAATGTACTAGGCTCTGGAATACGCCTTTCCCGCTATAGCAACGCGTCATATGACATAGGCCGAGGTAAATAAAAGAGCTCGCGGTCAGCTTTCTCATTGTTGGGTGTTGGTGTAGTTAGAGCAGTATTGAGAGACAGAAAGTTTTAGATCGAGTTTTAGGGAAGCCATAATGGTAAATTATTGTGTTTGTGCTAGTTGCACGAACTCCAGCCTGTCAGGACATCGTGTCCATCATTTTCCTTCTAGGAAAAACAAGGCTTTTCGGTCTTGGGTGCGTTTTGTGCAGGTGAAGAGAGCAGACTTCACTGCCGCATCTGTTACCACACACTCGGTCGTTTGTGGCGCACATTTCACTTAGGTATTGTCGTTATTAATTTGTTGTTATGGCATGGTATTTAGTCAATGTAGATAGTGCTAACCAGCTTGGATGGACTGCATAATCACTGTCAGCGTAGAATATGAGAAGACAAAACGTTGCTGGCTTAAATTAAGACAATCTAAATGGATGTTTAATCAAGAACAAGGTCGAACGTATGTTTGCTAAAGCAGATTTATTGCAAAACACCAAGGTACTAGTAATACAGTAGATGAACCAGCGTTAGCCACGGTGCTAACTTACATGAACTCACCAAGTCACTTGCCCTATTCGCCACTGGTTTTCTTGACACCACAACTCTACTTCTCTCCTCTGCCCATTGTTCCTCCCCCTGATCTCCCCCTGACTACTATCTCGCCTAGGAGGCTCATAATTATAGGCCTGTGGGCCATCATAAGCATGTTCGTCCACATCGGAGAACTCGGTTTCTTCATTCGCATCCATTGTAATCTGAGCTTGAACTTGACCAGACTCCCTCGCCGATCGTCACTTCCGGTTAGTGCTTTACAGACGCGGAAGTTATTTTATCACAATTTATCTCAAAATATCGTTAATGGCTAAATATATATATTACTCCAGTTAAGAAAATCTAGTTGTTCTATCATCAACATACACTATGCTATATAGGGGTGTCCAACCTCCATGTTGCTCTTTAAGTCTCCTTTATAAAAGTCATATTTATAAAATGAACTTGAAGTATACTTATTTTTGTAAGGGTAGTAGGGTACTGCCTATTCAGCTCACTAGGTTTTGGAGCAGAGCAGCCTGCATTGGTTAGTTAACACTCTACTGTTGATTTAATATGTACAGAGCAACTGTTTGTGCTTTAATGTGGCCATGGTCTAGATTTCAGCCTTGACAATAGCGATACTGACCAAAGTACTAAGGCCCTGTCCCAAAAACGGCACACTTGCGGTCTTGTATTCTTTACTTGTACATGTACATGAAGTCAATGAAACCATAGGAAGTCCCTCTGGTCATTTTATGATTCAAGAGGGTGCTCACGGTGGCTTTACATGCCAAACCTGCAGACTATTACACAACAGTCTACGACTTTACGCAGCATTACATCACCTAAGTGTGCATTTGGTGAAGAAACACATCGCTGATTATGCATCCTACAACATTAAAATGTAAATATCCTGCAAACATAATGCTTTATGAATAAGTAAACAAATTGAATGACTTTCCTCATTGTCAGCTGAACTGGAACGCCAGCGTTTGGAAGAGGAAGCTCGTAAGGAGGAGGAGCGCAGGAAGCTGTCAGAGATGGATGATGCTGAGAGACTGGAGTACCTGCGAAAACAGCAGGAGGAGGAGGAGGAGAGAAGGAAAGCTGCTGAAGAGAGGAGGAGAAAGGAGGAGGAAGCAGCGATGCACGCTGAACAGGAGGCCAGACTGCACGCTGAGCTGTTTGCCAGGTATGTCACGCTACAACAAACACGTTCATTCAGAACTCCAACAACGTTTCAACAACTAAGGTTCCTTCATGTGAGAACATTAACGCTATATGTAACTTTTGGCTCCTAGTGCCTGAAGCATATAAGTTATATGCGGAGGAACATTTTGGTAATTACGCGAGTTGTGCTTCGGCTCTGCTATTATGTGTGAATGAATCTGAAGGTTAGGCATTTTTGGAGAGGCTAGCAATAGCAAGCTAGCTTTGAAAGCATACAATCCCACCCTCCCTTCAGAGGGTCTCCAAAGCCACTCCTCCTCCAAAACACATGAACGCGTACAGCAGAGTCTGCAAAGCATCACAAGACATTGTTTGGTCCCGAGACTTCCACAGAAGATATACGTATGGACATGTTTTAATATTTAGACCACTTCTATTATTGATTGCCATCAGCATGTAAAGAGTTTCAACCAATATAACAAAAAGTGTTTATAAAAAAATTGCCTACCCAAAGCTTTAAGTTGCATGATTACAGACGATGACAGAAAAAAAAATCTTCTATGCTCTCACTATTCCTTTCTTGTACTATTCTGAACGGTGTCTGAAACTTTAAATCACTAGCACCTCGTGTTTATTGCCTCTTTAAGCGGAATCGCTTGTTGTAGGCTATATTCCTCATTTGTAAATTAAATGTGTAAATTCCTCGCTTTGCATTTAAGTAACATAAGTTGTTACATTAGATAGGCAACTTTGACATTAGATGGAGAATGTGATTTCATGTTGACTCGTCACTCTGTTGAGAATCCTGTGTGTTCACCGTGAAATACTCTGAGTTGACTAAACTTACTCCCACACACTTTTTTTAAACCAGCATTCCTCGATTAAGCAATCGCAATGGTTTAGGGTAAGGTAAAACACGGTATGGAAAATGGCTTTATGTGAAGTAAAGTGTATTTCTCTCTACGACAGGCAGAGGGCAGCACTGGAGCAGCAGTTAACGTTTCACAGGGGTCTTTTTGTGGAGGCAGAAGGGCTGGAGCAGACGCAGGATATTTCCCGTCCCTGGCTTTTCTCCTATTTCACTCTGTTGAAGCTGCTTGGCTTGGCTGAGCCCACATCTGAGGACACACTCAACGATGTGCTGTGATTCCTTCTTTTGACCCTCACCACACCAGCGCTTACAGCTAGTATTTCAGTTATGTGAACAATCTGCCACATGTGGAAATCTGCTGGATTGCTCACATCATTTCAGATGTCACATGACTCATATCAGCACTTTTGAATTGCGCCTGCTCAAACTGGATTTTTCTTCATTTCTGTCTGAAAATTTAGTCCTAGCCCAATGCATACCCCTAAACCTAACCCTTCCCATAATTATCCCTAAAATCAGAGGGAATTGATAGGTGAATAACATGTAGAAGCACCTAACTCTGGTTGTAAGCTTAAACTTGACATAAAATAAACTTGTCCCTCAAACCTAATTTGTTGATGGGAATGTTGTTCCAGGATCAACAAAGATGTTGATCCTGGAACATGTTGCACTTGGTGAAATCAGTCATAAAAGGAAGGAGTCATAGAAGTTGAGAGAACCACTGGCATTGAGTGAGCAGCGCCCTCTACTGTTTGTCTTTTTAACAAGATGAGAGATTTGTTCAGGTATATTCTCATATTTTGTAGTTAATTTGGCAATTGACACTATAGTAGAATAAAAGTATATAGGTGTGTAAGTTCACAGCACAGACCTTGAGTTACACAACAGCTAGTGGATTAAAAAGACAAGTAGGTAATTTAATTATTATTAGCAGTGTGAAGATAAAAAGGTCAAAAGACCCAAAATATCTGTTAGTGAAAGACAATGGCCAAACATCAAAATGCAGATCAGTCGTCATGAGGTAATGAAAATAGTGAAAATAGAAAACTTTATAAAGATTTTGCAAAAAAATCAATTCACTTAACATCATGATTGAGTGGCAGATGATGATGACAATTTTCTTCATGCAGCACCACATATACAAACACATACTGTACATACATGCATATTCTATTTGCTTTAAAAGCTTTCAGTGCTTGGAGCTAGATGTGGAATACATTTTTTTCTATAAAAAATATAGAATAAAATCAGCCTTTTTATCAGATTATGTGAAGGAATAATCAACAGATTAATGGATTATCGTTAGTTGCAGCCCTAGAGATTATGAATTATTATATTATTTAACTAGCCAACAATGTTATTAGTGGATGCAGACAGTAAATATGTATTGATTTTCAAGTTAGAAAAGATAAAACAGTAAACAAAGCATATACTTGCACGCTTTAAAATAAATAAAAAATATTTGTTCATTTTCTTTTGTCATAGGAGAAAAGTCAAAAGGCGGTAATGATTGACGATCACTACATAAAACTTAGCGTAACCTACAATGTGTCTTTGCTTTCTTCTTTTCAGCTACTCAATGTTTCTAGAAAGAAGCTTTAAGTTTCTTTTTGTCCTTGGAATCTGCAATTACAAAATCAAGACAGGTTAAAAACAGAATTTATTTTATAATTTGAGCAGATCTTTTGTTTTTTTTGATCAGCTACTGGACATTTACAGAGCTAGAAAAATAACAAGAAAATGATGAAAAATAAAACTAATAAAAATGTAAACAACTATATGTGTGTGCATCTGAATATTCATTATCCAACAGGATTTAATCAGATTCCAAACAGAGTTATTTAGTAGATTCACAACCAACCAAATGCTTCTTCACAGGCCGCACTCCAATAAAACTGGCTTGTGCTCTAGTCTGTGGAGGCAGGAAACGCCACCAAAGCAGTTGAGCAAAATAAGATACTTTAGTGAACTAAAGAAATGAGTCAATGCAAGAATGATATGTTCACTTTAACTGGGTTTATGATTCATTCATGAACCCAGTTCCTAAACAGCGATGCTGGCCTTAACAAACACCACTACAGACACACAAAGATGAGTAATATACTACATACATGTGTACTGTATATATACATAGAGGAATAAATGAAGATGATAATGATAATTGGAGAATTAAATAATACATGTAACATAGAGCTCTAACTGACTTCTGCTGATATCAAGTGTTGTTTACATTTAAATGATCCTCAACATTCTATGTCAGTCCAGTAGCTTGAGTTGATTTTTGAAATTAACACAACTGTTTCTGAAGCCTTGAAGCCTGAACACACTTGCTACAAGCTCTTCACAACTCTACAATTTGATACGTCTTAGTGATTTGTCCAGTCTTTGTAGTTCTTCTTGTTTCATTATCATGGAGCAGCGTCGGTCAAGAAGAACCAGGGCTCTTCCCGCACACCTGAGGGGATTCTTGGTGGAGGACGTCTCTTCCAGTCCAGACCCCTGTGAGCTTTCACAGCTGGCAGCTGTAATGTCAGTCAGGTTAGATCACACTTACAGCTGTATCTCTGCCAAAGCTCAAAGACCCACAGGTTTGGAAGAGCGCTACCTGAAGAACGCTGCTGTCCTTCCCGACATCCGTCCAGCAGTCTCAGTCTCTTCAGTGGACGCGTGTCAGCAGGATGAGCCTGTCTCCATCCACGGCTACAGCATACAGGCCTACCAGGACATCTACCGCTCTGTGGTGGAGCCCATGATGAAGACAAGCAGTGGTCGGCGGCGTCCCTACAGTCTTAAACTAGGACTGAAGATCAAGCAGCGACTGTGGGAGACACTCAACTGCCCTTCACTGGTGGAGACGGAGCATCCTGATGGACGTGTCCGGATCACTGAGAGCTTCTCCACAACCAGCAGAAGCCTCGCTCCTCGAATCCACGTGGACATCAGCGAAGAGCCCCTGCCTGAGGAACCCCGAAGAAAGAAGCCCAGACACTGAGTCATCACAGTGTCACACGGAGCCCGGAGTATCACACAGCAGGACCTATGCATGTAAATACTGTATATAGTTACTATAGAGTAAGTTTATAATTTTATGAGTACGTTTTATTTTGTAGAGTAAGTTTAGAGTTTTATGAGTAACGTTAAGTTTTATTTTCTAGAGGTGCTTTGCACATTGTTGTGTGGTTGTTAGGATGTTTTTGGTCATTGTCAACGCGTTGATATGCGGTTCAGAGGTTGTTCTAAGTGGTTTATAGCGCTTTGCTATGTGGGTGTCGGGATGTTTTGGATGGTTTCCTGTGTGTTGGCATGCGTTTGCCAAGGATTTTTGCGCGGTTGTTAGCGTGTTGTTTTACAGTTGCTGGACTTTTCTGAGTAGTTTTTCATGCTTTGATGTAGTTGACAGGATGTTTAGAGTGGTTGGTTGATATGCGGTTGCTTTTAAGCAGTTACTGTAGGTTAGGGAAGGTTAGGGTCCCTCACACGGTTTGCAGCTTGACGTGCTGTGAGGGCTTGTGTGCATCAGTGATGCTGAGAGCTACGCCACTGGTACTTCACAACTACTGGTAGGGTCACCCATAGAGGACAGGTCTCAGCGGAGATGCCAGACGAAGACAAACCACCTGATTCTGGACAAGAGTAGATTGACCTGATGTTTCTGGCAGAAGATCACAGTCTTGTAGCTGGATGGCGCCTTGCATGGCTGACACCGCCGTCTGCGTATGAAAGAGTGTATCATGGGTGAATGTGAGGCAAAAATGTAAAGCGCTTTGGAGGCCATTGGGTCTGTGAAAGCGCTATATAAATGCAGTCCATTATCATTACAACGACAACAACATCAGAATTACCTGAATGGAAGAAAATTGAGCCAATCTAATCTTTCAATCAACAGCCTGAGTATATAAGCAGCCGCTTACCTCTCCCTAGCATCAGCTGTTCCAGTATTGCCGCACGGAATAATGTCCGACATCCCGGAAATCCAGCTCTTTCCTTCAGACGACAAACTGACAAGCCATCCTGAGACACCGACAGTCTAGCCGCCTTTCCACTGCACACGACAAACGACAGGCGTTGGACCGGAAGTCATTCATTTCCAATGGAGAGTCGTACGGGAGCTGCGGGGAGTTCCGATCATATGCGTATGCGGAAAATTCGGATCCGATTTGAGCTTTGGATCCGTTGAAATATGTGAACTTCTGCGGCTAGACCGTATGCGACCGGCCGACCGGATGTGATGTATTCTAATCAAAACTATGAGCGTGAGGCTAGAATTACCAATATTATAACTCTTTAATGTTATTCTGTAAACGCTATTTCTGTAAAAAGTCGATTGTTAATAATTATGGCAGAAAAAAATATGTTATAATTATTGAATCAATTTTTATATTTATTAGCTCTGTAAAGTTTTTATTGTAGATGTATTGAGGGTCATTTGTTTTGTGTGGATATATTCATGCATGCATTACATTCATTAAAATCATTCATTTTACCATTGTGAATAGCCGAGGGTTGCTTCACGACCAATTTCAAAGTTCCGTGCTACTGACACTAGGGGGCGAAATGCGACAATCGTATACGAATGTCGTGTGCAGTGGAAAGGCGGCTTCACACCCCGCGTGAGATCGGATCTTACGGATCATCTTCATCATGAGCGTTCTGGCCGAGAAATCCAGCGCTCGTATAAACCACTTTCCAAAAGGCAACGCTCTCCCTCCACCTTCAAGATCGCCAGTTTTAACTGAGCCTCGTCCATCTTCTCAGACTTCATCTCTCCATTCTACCGCTGCTAATACACCGATTCCACCCATTTCAAAATGTTCAGTCAACAGCTTACGTCAAGTCCTCTCCAGCTCCAGAATCCATTTCTCCCGCAGATCATCAAAAGCTCAACTCTACGATCTTTTCATCAGTTCTTACAGTTCCAGCACTCCATCAAACACTTCAACATCTTATAAAGGCAAGACTCGCACCTCTTCTACCTCCGTTTCTCTCCCGGTTCGGCGTTCTGAACCCACTCAATCCCAACGCGCCGACCCAAAACTCGCCGGCGCCACCGTGGCTTGCACTTCCTTGTCCGCCGGTATTTCCACCCGGCCAGCAATAGCGGCCGGAAAAAAGTTCCGCTTCTTTCTCTCCAGCTCTCACAAACTTCATGCAGTCAGCCCCACTCCCCAGGCAAGAAGCAAACTCACAAAAACATTCCTCCGCATTTCCCTCTGCTTTTCCGGTTCTCTCTAATCTTCTTTATAATAACCCTTGTGCCAGGTCACCCTCGCACACAGTTACATTTCTCTCTCACCCCCAAACCAACCTACTCAAAGAGCGGATCCTAGCGCGAGGCTGCCTTCGCTAGCCATCCCCCCTCCTCCTCCTCCCCCCTCACTCCTCCAGCCCATTCAGTCTCCACAGCAGTCCATCTTCCAGCTCGTCCCAATGCAGTCGCCGTGGAACCACCTCCAGTCTCAGCCCATCTCCGTTCCCTAATTCTATCAGGTGCAGACATTGATCTTCCTTCTCTACTGACTTCTGTCCATCTCAACGAATTTCACCGCTCGTTCGACTGCGGCCCATTAACCATAAATCTAAAAAATTCCATACAACCTTCAAAACGATTTCTCACACTTGCAGAATTCTTCATTGCTTTTGTCAGATACACAGAAGTAATTTGCACTTCATTTCCAGTCAGACGCAAGGAATTAAATGACTACCTCTCTATCATAGCAGAGTTCAGTCTCTCTCTCTGAGGTAGTCATTTTTATACATACCAAAAGCTTTTTTCAGCTAAATGTGCTGCCCGCGTCACCCACTGGAACCAGTGTCCTTACTGGGGAGCCTTGGACCTCGAACTATATAACAGAGTCTTCTTAGGCGTTCGAAGCCTTTCTTGCGCCATCTGCAGGTCTATCATTCATTCTACTTCAGAATGTCCCCAAACCCATCCAGCTCCTTTCCAAGAAAAAACAACTTCATATGTCCCTCAATCAAGGAATAACCGTAACCAGATTTTTACCTCTGTTTCAGGCAGACAAGTGTGCAACAGCTTTAATTCTTCAGGTTGCAACAGACAACGATGCCGCTTTCTCCATGTTTGTAATTTCTGTGCGCCGCTCCTCAGCTATCCTTAATAAAAAAAATTGAAAAGTACCTCTCTAGTCCAATCATTATTTCCTCATTAGAGAACTAGACAACCATCCAGACAAAAACTTCCCCCAGTTTCTTCTTTCAGGCCTGAAAGAAGGTTTTGACCCCGGCTTGGAAAGCATACCTGATTCCAGCCTGATTTGAAACAATCTGCAATCCGCGACAGCCGAACCCGATACAGTGGAAGCCCTCATCAAAAAAGAACTAGATTCCGGATTCATGATTGGCCCTTTTGATTTTCCACCTTTCAAATTATTCCGTATAAGTCCTATCGGAGTAGCCACCAGAAAATGTTCCGGCAAAAAACGAATCATCATCGATTTTTCTGCTCCTCATGGAAATTCCCAACCAAGTATCAATAGCCTAATTCCTCTAGATGAATTCTCACTGCACTACCACAACATAGACCAAGCAATCACTCTCATAAAAAAACGCCGGTTTCGGAGCCTGGCTAGCAAAGGTTGACATTACATCTGCCTTCAAATTCATGCCAATTCACCCAGATTTCTGGCACCTTTTCGGCATTCGTTGGCACGAAAAAAATACTACTTTGCAGTACGTCTAACTTTCGGCTGTAAAAGCAGTCCCAAAATATTCGACATGCTTTCAGAAGCACTCTGCTGGATCCTTCAAAACAATCGGTTTGCAGCTTGACGTGCTGTGAGGGCTTGTGTGCATCAGTGATGCTGAGAGCTACGCCACTGGTACTTCACAACTACTGGTAGGGTCACCCATAGAGGACAGGTCTCAGCGGAGATGCCAGACAAAGACAAACCACCTGATTCTGGACAAGAGTAGATTGACCTGATGTTTCTGGCAGAAGATCACAGTCTTGTAGCTGGATGGCGCCTTGGATGGCTGACACCGCCGTCGGTGTATGAATGAGTGTATGAATGGGTGAATGTGAGGCAAAAATGTAAAGCGCTTTGTAGGCCATTGGGTCTGTGAAAGCGCTATATAAATGCAGTCCATTATCATTACAACGACAACAACATCAGAATTATCTGAATGGAAGAAAATTTATGATTCAAGAAAAACTGATTATTTGTGAAAGTCATCAATGGATTGATGGAAGCAACCGATCGAACAGAACATGGTAAAACAGTTTAATATTAGTAAAGGCTGCATTCTTTCTTCAGCATTTTTGTAACAGCATTCGGCCAATCAAATCAGAGGAATGCTAGTTATATTATAATTTCTTACATTCTTGTATACGTGTGATAAATATGAAATAATTCTCTTCTAAACTCAGGCACACGATCACGTAAATACAGGCAAGCAGAGAAAATGATTCATGTGTTGTGGTTTTCCTCCAGAGCAATATCTGGTTGATGAAGTGAATAAAACAAGTTATTATTTTCTGAGTTGCATATCTATTGTCTGACTATGTTTTATCTTTATATGAATCTAGAGTGTGGGTAGAGAAGAAGACAAAAGGCAATACATTATTCTGATTGCTTTTAAGGGCTTTGCTTTTTCACCCACCATAAAAGAATATATTTTCAAAAAAGTCAATGTGGTCTAACTGTGGTTGTTTTGGACCCCAATGACTTTCATTATATTGAAACATTCTTTAGAATATCTAGTTTTGTGTTCCACAGAAGAAATAAAGGCATACAGGTTTGGAAATTATGACAGATGTTTTGACTGAACTGTCCCTTTAATGTCAGTGAGCTTGATTTCCTGAAGGCCATTTTAAAGATTGCTCAGCTTCTGAACATGATAATCGACCTGCAACCCATTTTCAGGGTTGTGATCTACCAGTTATAAGCACACTGCCCAATGAATAGGTTGTTAAAAAGTTTAGAAGAAGCTTTTAGAATGTAGGTCAGATGTAAATATTTATAATAAAATAAAAATAAGCAAACATAATAAGCTTTCAAATGTTTTCCTCCTTTGTGTGCTTAAAAGTTTGCTGAACAACAGATTTTGCAATTGTATTTTCAACCTTGACCAAGGTGGCACCTGTAGGTAAAATAAGCCAAAATAAGCATTATTGTATTTAAATAATAGTACAAATTAACTGGCTCGGGGAAAAGAGCTTAATATGAAATGTTCAGAGCTATGCTTGTAAGACACTTTCTTTTAGACATAAGCACATTTTAGTGGTAACATACAGTTGAATCAATTTGCCTGAAGTCCCCCTGTAGTCAATCATTTTACCCCTTAAAACTTGAATTTCACCACAGGGGGACTTTAAAAAGTCCACCGCAAGGATCCATTAGGTTTCTATTATTCAAAGGGTAAAAATACCTGCAGAAATACTCATAAGATATTTTTATAAAAAGTTGTGAAATAGTTATTTGTGTGAATAGATAAATGCAACAAAAGACATTTAGCTTTAAATATTTAATTTTGATCTCATTCATACTTTTGAGAAATAGTTTTTTTCTCCAGTCACCACTGTAATAAATTAAAATAGCAATAATGGGAAATGGAAACAAATAATAATACAAATCAATATCGCATGAGTTCATGTTTACATAATACTGTACTTGAAACAATGAATCAGGCCTCCATTGGTCAAAGAGCTCAATCGTCAGTCGCTGTTCTGTCACAGACATGGACATTTGTTTTCTTTTCTCGTTGTTGTATTTCTGACTGCTGAAACATCCATAGATTTCCCACTCTCCTATTTAACTGAAGTGTCGTCTGCTGAGGGAGTCAAAGCTGAACAAGAAGAACAAACAACAGGTTTACATGTTATTTTCATGATTCTAATTGGTTAAAGATGGGAACCAATAAAACATTTTAGATTTTTTTTTTTCTGTGGTGCCATGTACTTACCTATACTTGCAGGGTCCACAATCTGGACTGGAATGGCCTGTCCGTCCTCCAACAGGATCTGTGTGATGCCACCTTCAGCTCCGGCATTAGTCACCGAGGTCACACTCACCAGCTGGCTCATGCCGAGCAGGGTCGGGGGGTCACACAGAGATATGCTTTCGCCACCACTGCCACTTGACTGGAGGAACTGGGACGGACTCAGCAGAACAGGCTGTGGAGGTGCAGGGCTGGACAGCTCTTGGGCTTCTGGTGGGTGTGTAGGTGTAGGTTGGGCAGTGTCTTCAACTGGACACAAGGCAGGCTGTAGCTGGATGGCCTATCAGACAAGAGGAGAGCACTCTTAAAGAATAAGTTTGCCAACCAGCTTTGTCCCAGGCAACAGGGAACATTCTCAGAAATGAAGCCAGGCAAGTTATGAACAAACATTATTCCATTAACGTTAATAGAACATTTGTTCAAAGTTATATGGTTTTAAATAATGTTCTCAAAACTTTAGCACAAAAACGATATGTTTTTTCTGAAATATTTTACTTGGATGTTTATCTAACATCTTTTTAAGCGTTACAACTTGTTTCAGAATGTTCAGAGTACATTCAAAAGTAACCTTCAAATAATGTTTGCAAAATTATAAAATTGAATGTTCCCTTAAGGTTCGCATTAACCAACAAAAGTTTTTTAAATGTTTTTAAAAAAACTAGAGGTTTTGAAAGCTCTAAAATAATGTTTTCATAAGTTAATGGGAACATTAACAAAAAGTTTAAAACAAAAATGTATAAAAAAGAAATTTCGTAATCAGGTTTTCAAGCATTTCATTTGAATGGGTTTTTTGTTCAGAACAGTTGATCACCCTGACACTTTTTACATTTATTCAGAAATTAAAAAACTTAAAAAAATGTATGCATTAATTTAATAAATGAATAGATCCATATAAAAAAAATGATCAATTCAGGACAGGGTCACCTGGAGATGTGCAAAGATCTTGGGCTGCAGTGAGGTGAGAGAGCTGAAGAGCTGCACAGCCTCTGGAGAAAGAGTGTCACTCTCTTCCAAGAGTCCATCCTTCTGAGAGGACACTGTCAATATAACAGCAGTACACTATATTCTGTTGCAGAGTAAAGAATGCTTATACTTTGACTACAGTTATGTGCTTTCTATTTGAGGCAGGACCTTTCCTCTACTCTCTAAATTGTATTGAATGATTCCAAGATGTTAAAGGCTGGAATACACTACACAACTTCTGAACAGATTTTTAAACTCTAGGGATCATACACACGCTGGTGGAAAAACTGGGCATCATACACTACACTAAACGCCTGAGGATCACACACTACTAGACTTTCAAGTTGTATCAAACTAAAAAAACCTCAAACAAAAACATGCACCTTATTGCTTGTGTTGTGTTCTAAAGTCGACTTAAAATTCAAACATGTTTGATATCCTCCAAATGGATGGAATCACAGACTGAAGCTTAAAAAAAATCATAGTGTGCGCCTATCATATGGTGCGGTCCATTTACCTCAGAAGTCGGATGTGCTGGTAATGACGTCAGACTCAAGTTTACCGTGTTCCAGTACACAAGTTGGAAAACCAAGATGGACATGTCCAGGAAAACCTTTGTTGTGCTTGCTCTTTCGGAATACAAACGGTGCACAGATAATGCTGAAGAATCATGTTCACAAATAGAGGTTGGATAGCACTCTGCCGTGAGTTTATTGAAACGCAGACAAACAAGTGCTAATAAACTATATTTTACTACTGTTTCACTTACTGTTGATGCGCTTAGCAGCCATTTTGGATTCTGAAGTCGGTTGTTGTCGGTAGTTGTAACTGCAACTTGAAGGGGGGGACGTTCCAGTTAAAAGTTCCTTCTGGGAACTTTGAATTTTCGACTTTCAAGTATAAATGGACCTCACCAATACACTACTTCTCAGCGATTTCGGTCAATACGACTGCCCAAAATCTGTTACGACTTTCAACAACTGGTGTCTCTCTCTCATTAACCATTTCAGTCATATCCAACTCTTGGTGATTCTATGGCCATCTCTTGCCATGCGAAGTAGGTTTCCAGGTCTTTTCCCAACCCTCCACATTACATGGCTTGGGACTCACACACATGCGCATTCACACCTACGGACAATTTTTAGCGTCTCCAATTCACCTACACTGGGGGACACTGGAGCACCTGGAGGAAACCCACGCAGACACATGGAGAACAAGCACACTCCACACAGACAGGACTCCTGGTTCACTCGGGACTCGAACCGGGGATCTTCTTGCTGTGAGGCGACAGTGCTACCCACTGAGGCACTATGACAAACATTCTGTAGTGTATTCCAGCCTCAAGTCATTAAAAACGTATTGTTTTAATTATGTATGTCGGATTTCAAACAATATTTCAACAGTATTTTACCATCTACAGTAGCAGGAGTCAGGGTCAAAGTCTCTGGATGCAGGTTATTAGCCTCTGCTTTCCACTGCAACAACAACAAAAACATAAAAATAAATGCTTACTACAGAAAATGGTTGGCATATTTGTGCTCACCAATCTAATGCTTTACAAACATATTTTCTGTTCACACCTCTGTATCCGAGGTAGCCAGTGGTCCCGCCGTCAGCTGAAGAGCTTTCTGAGTCTCATGGATGTGGTTCTTGATGTCATTGACAGTGGGAAAGTAACACAGATTGTGTCTCTCAGGCACATCCTCTGACTTGAACATCTCATGTTCCACAAACCTCCTGCCAGGGCGTTTACAAAGCAACAGTAAATAGTTTTACAGAAAATAAAACAAAGGAGATTTGAAACCATCTGAGTCATACCTGAGCTGCTTGCGGACAGTGTAAACCTGGTTATGACCTTGTGCCACCAACTCACAGATCTTCTCTGCCACGAGCGGGTGTAGTCGAGAGGGTAGGGACGCCCCATCCTCCATTATGACATCCTGCATGGCTTCACTGTCCTCTGTCTCATCCTCTTCATCGTCATTTTGTTCTTCCTCTGCAAAGCAGATCTGCTCTGGAAGTGGAGGCAGGTTTGCAGTGTCCACGTCATGGTACAGGTGGGCTTTCTCTGTAGGGAGCTGGATGTAATACCTGTCACGAATGCAAATGAATGGAGTGAACCTTGCAGTCATGTGATGGACTGTGATGGCTAGATGTTTATACCTTACAATGCCTCCAACATCCCATAAACTCTTCTTGAGGTTGAAGAAGGCTTTCTCCTGCTCTTGTCGCACTATCTTCTTGTCCACTTTGGGATCTGTTGGAACCTTGTACTCTGGGAATTTTCGTACTTTTTTTATATATATTCTGAAAAATGGTTGAATATTACAGTGTGGGTTTCATAATGAACTTCCTGTGCACAGAACAAACTGTAGATTGTGTGTACCTGGCAGGGCAGGTTGCTTTGTAGAGGATGTTTTGATTCGTTTCTTGCTCTGACCCTTTTTTAGGTTGAACGCCCTTCCTCCTTGGACCAAACTGGCATTCCATCACACTGGCTCTGCAACCTTAAAACCATATTAAAGATCAAGATAAAATGACTTTGTGTGCATATTGTAAAACCATTACATTATCTGCAACAACAGCCTTTAATCAAGGCTGAAGAACAAGGCATGTCCCGCCTTGACATACAACATGCTATTTCAAGCATTCTCATTCTAGAAACAATTTGATTGAACAAAAATCTGGACACATTAGTATGGAAGTTTGTTTACGGCATAGAATAAAAAATAAAAAGGGTAATTGCAACTAGGGTAATTATCTCACAATTCAGACTTTTCTCCATGCAATTGCGAGTTCACATCTCGCAATTCTGACTTTTTTTCTCAGAAGTGTGTGATATAAACTCGCAGTTGAGAAATATAATGTCAGAATTGTAAAAAAAAAAAGTAAAAAAATAAATAAAAGTCAGACTTTTCTCAGAATTGCAAGTTTCACAATTCTGACTTTTTTTTCTCGCAATAGTTCGTTTATATCTTGCAATTCTGCCTTTACTTCTCATAATTGCAAGTTTATAAATGTAAGATAAAAAGCCGCAAATATCTTTTAAATTGATTTGCCCCCCCCATTCACATACACTGCTTTTTAAATGTTTGGGGTTGGTAAAACATTTTTTTAAATAAGTCTCTTAAGCTCACCAAGTCTGCAATATTAAAGTCAAATAAAGTCAAAATATTATTACAATTCAAAAGAACTATCTTCAGTTCAAATATATTTTAATTGAATTCCTGTGATGACAAGAACTCATTCTGTCATCATTCTAATGCTGATTTAGCTGATCAATGTTGCTGCTTAATCTTTATGAATGCCTTCACTGTCATTTTTTATTTATTTAATGCATCCTACTGTATAAAAGTATTTATTTATTTAAAAAAAATCGTACCTGCTAAAGTTTCATTTGCTATTTTTGTCAGCCAATACCACTAGCATTCAGATGTCCCCAAAGCTACAGACATTCCAATTTTGAATTATAGCCAAAACTCACAGTTCTGGCATTAAAGTAACATATAGACTACATGACTAAACAGCTTTAAGACTTGAATAAGGGTATCTCAGATACACAGATCCCACAAGCAACAAGGGCCATATTACCTGCATTAACAAAGGGAATGCCATCGTAGGGCACATACTGTGATTTCCACATGAGTCTGGTGGCAGGTCTAGCCGGTGAGGGTGATTGGCGGGTGCCAAACACAGCGTGAGTCTGCTGCTTGTGTAGAAGCTGAACGGCCTCAAGCTCTGCCTCTGTGTTACAGTAACCACGGTACGATTCTCCGATCTTCTGCTCCTCGTCAAACAATCACACAGAAAAAAGATTCACCAAGCCACATTAGCTTGACATCATCAGATTGTGTTGCTGTAAATGGATCTGTTTGACAGAGGGCTCTACGCACAATAGAAAGTACAATGCATTTAGGCCATTTCCATGCATATTACACTACTTTTTTATGTTATTGTTTTTACATTTTTATAAGTGAAAGTTTTGTAAAAAAATAAATAAATAAATTTCTCCATTTTCTACTGGACAAACCTCACACCCACGCAGTCTTAGAGCCCAGTTTGGTGCCCCTGGTGACAGTGGCTTCACTGAGGGCTCAAATACATCAGGAGAACTGAAAGAAATGAGAAGACATTTCAATAAAACGGTCAATAATTTAAGGTACACTTAAACTCCAGGAATAGGGCATGGCCTGAAGCAGTTTTCTTGTTGTTCAAGCAAGGGATAAATTGAGCCAGAACAGGAGTTTAATTGGATAGTTTGTTTGTCAACCCATTCCATATGCATATGAATGCTTTTTTACTAATCCAGTCCATATTTTCCAGCTCCATATTTGCGTAAGACTTGTAAAATCTGTGTTCAAATAAGTGTTTTTCAACACTTAAAACAAAAAATTTAGTTTAAAATGGTAAATGGTAATAAAAAGCAACAAACACAATAGGAAAGTTCATCTTTCAGATTAGCTAGAGAATGTGACAGATATAATGATGTGCAAACAAGGTTTACTGACCCTTTTTTCTGAATTTTAATACCAGTGACATTCTGAGCCGCTAGTGCAGATAAACTATGGGTGCCATCATTGTCTTTTGTGGATGCGATGATTGGCTGCGGTCTTTTCTCCACAAAGATTCCTATTTAACAGAACAGAAAGAAATGGCAGAACCGGACAGCAACCAATTTTCTTCATTATTCTTTTCATGTTTTGTTTATTTTATTCATTCTATTTAATTTCTTAATTATTAGATGTTAACTATTCTATTATATATGCATACACATACACACACACACACACACACCAGGCACTTTATTAGAGGACATTTGAGTGTGGTGAACTGATGATCTGAGATGATTTGTGCTTTGTGACATTGTGCATTATCCTGCTGGAAGTATCCATCAGAAGATGGGTGCACTGTGGTCATAAAGGGATGGACATGGTCAGTAACAATACTCAGGTAGGCTGTGGCATTTAAACGATGCTTACTTGGTACTAAGGGACCCAAAGTGTGCTAAGAATACCCCCCACACCATTACATGCATTCAGAGATGCTTGGTTGTAACGAGTGGTTATTTAAGTTTCTGTTGCCTTTCTTTCAGCTTGAACCAGTCTGGTCATTCTCCTCTGACCTCTAGCTTTTTTTACCCATAGAACTGCTCTCTGATCACTGGATATTTTCTCTTTTTCTGACCATTCTCTGTAAACCCTACAGATGGTTGTGTGTGAAAATCCCAGTAGATCACTAGTTTCTGAATTACTCAGATCAGCCCGTCCTGCACCAACAACCACCCCACGTTCAAAGTTACTTAAATCACCTTTCTTCTCCATTCTGATGCTCATTTTGAACTTCACCAGATCATGACCATGTCTACATGCCTAAATTCATTAAGTTGCTAGAGTTAGATATTTACGTTAACAAGCAGTTGAACAGGTGTACCTAATAAAGTGTCCGGTGAGAGAGTGTGTGTGCGTGTGTGTGTGTGTATATATATAATTAGAAAAGCAATAGTCAGTAAATTTAATAATAAAGAAACATAATTAATTACCAGATGAGTTTGCTACTTTCAAAAGCTGACCGTGAGGCAGTAACATCTGAGGTCCCCCTATAGACACAGATGGGACACCGTACAACTGTCCATTCTCCCCTTTCACGATCACCTGAAAAAATGCATCCGTCTTTGAGGTGGGGAAAAACTGTCATAAATATATAGTTCAAAATGACTTAATGGGTGGAATCTGGAATACATAAGGTCAAACTCATATTTAAAAATTTTGGTATATCTGGTGACTGAGTCAAGTACATGGGTGATACACATGTCGTCTAGTGTGAGTAATAGTTTATGGTGATGAATCATAGTGCAGTTTTCTTACCACCCGCTCATACTGAATAGGATGTCCGTTTTGATCAAGTATAACTAAGTTGTCCACTTGTTCCGGGACTGTAGAGGGCTTCTGATTGGCTGCTACAGTTTCTGGGGCTGGAATGACTGATGGAAGCGCTTGTGCATCTGTATTTTCTTTAGATTTTGAGTTTTTGCCAGGTTGCTGATACATCAGAATACAACAATAATAAATATTTTGATCTTAAAACATTGACAGCTGATGTTTTACAATTGTTTTTTACAGTTCAGATTTATTTATTCATTGCTATTTAATATTTAATGATGCATTTTAGTAAAAGTGTAAAAAAACAAAAGTGTCTAAAAAGCCCCAGTCATATTTCACCAAAAACCATAGGAAATTATACTTTGTATACAGTAACATTAATGAGATTCTTATACTCATTACTTTAATGCCAAAAAGTGATTGTTTAAATTGTATTTTCACAGTATTTATCACAGTAATATCTGTTACACTTTTAATAAAAAAACTTTGATAATATTTTATTGTAACAGAGCAAAAAAAAAACTGTATTACAGTAAAGAGAATAATCAGTTAAAAAATGTGAATAGTTTAATTAAAATGTCAGAACACATGAAAATAATCATTTGTGGAAAAAATTGGGCTGAAAATAATCAAATGAACTTTAATAAAAAATTCTTCATGGGAAATATAATACATGTTTATTACATACAATTGTGTGGCCATTTAACATAGGCTAGTCCTTTAGTGAAGAGTGTGTTATACAAGGATTATTCAGTGCTGTATTCTACTAGTCTACATTTCTCCTTACCAGTCCAGCTCGTGTGTCTGCATACTGTAGATCCTCTCTCTCTTCAGTCTTAAGAACATCCGTCACATCTCTCTCTTCCTCCTCCATTTATTCTATCAGACATAGTACACAGCAGTCTAAATCAAGACCCCAAGCCAGAGATACACTACAATTATGCATGAATTGAGATGTTTTACTATGGGGTAATATTTTTGTGAATTTAGTACAATGAGAAAAAATAATTTTGATGGGTGTCAAACTGAACTTTGGTAGTTGGAGAGAAAGATGCACACTGCTAGCCACATTTAGTTCACGCATGTGCTATTTTTGTGTGTAAGGTGGCCATTAGAAGTACGTACAATGCTTTACGAATAAAGGAGCAATAAAAGGACAATTTGTCCGATATTATTTTGCAACTCATTAATCCTCATCTCTAACATTTCAATTGGAACGTTTAGGCAACACTTCTTGTGTTTGTATGCTTTGCGAGCAATAATTCATGTTTATGGAGAGAAGAGCGTTACACAATTGCGACAAATTAACATAATTTTGAAACATAAACGCCATATTGGATCAGTGCTCGCTAGCGCAGCAGTTCCATGAAAACACAGCATGCAAAAGAAAGAAAACAGACAGATATCTAGCGTTCGACTGAATTTAAATAATGTTTTCGAGTCGGCTCGCTCTGACAGCGCATCCCAATGTACGGGATGCAGTCGAGCCCAGGCTTTATATACAGGAAGCACCTAGAATTGAAAACGAGTCTACTCAACCTCGTCTTCGTCCGGGATTCCTCAAGCCAAACGCGTAAACTGCGCATCATCCGCTTGCAGTTTGAATCCCCGCGGCTTCCGTAGGACACGAGGCGCGCTCTCTTTCACTTTGAGCTGTAAATCAGTTCTTTAAGAAAACGAATTTCTTTCATTTAAATATGACAAGAAGAACACGTTTATAAATGTGGAAAATAACTCGTTTGTCCTTTTGCTTCACAACTAAATTTGACCTATGTTGTTTCAATGTGTTCGAAAAAGTGCTGTAAAAACACCTCTTTCATTTAATTTGACAAATACACGTTTATAAATGTGGAGGAAACTTGTTTGTCCTTTTGCTTAACAACCAAATCAGACCTTAATGTTATTTCAATGCATCATTTGTATAAATAGATATTCCTCATATAAAAATAAATTTCTGTTTTTTGCACATTAATAAGAATGTCAAAGTGAAATAATAATAAAAGTTCGTTGTCATATGAAGTAGGCTACTATTAAAAGTCATTTTTTAAATAAAAAAAAACAATAGGCCTACAGCCTATTTTTATAATATTTTACTATTATAATTAAATACTTTTAATTACTAAGGAATATTATTCTTCCATCCATATTCAACGGATGACTTGGCGAAACAATAAAATTGAACATATTTGTTGTTATACGTCTCACCGGTAAGGGGCGCTATACGTCTTAAAAAAACAAAATGTACCCCATCACTTCCCTAATCCAGGGGCGTAGAATTTAGTAGGGACGCTAGGGACGTGTCCCTACCAATATCCAGTGACACTGATATATCCCTAGCAATAATTTCGATCAAAACTTAAAATATATTTATATTGATGTCCCCGTCCCCACCAATTTCAAAATCAAACCTACGCCACTGCCCTAATCCCCTTAAAAATATACTTCACAAATCCTGCGTTTGCGTGAACAAGTAGACTTAAATAATTGTTCTCAAATTTTAACTAGGGGAACTTCGTCTCTCTGCATTCCTCTAGATTCTAAAACAAAAAAGTAAAAGATGTGTGTGTGCTATGGACCTGTAGGAGTCTGTATGACTGTGTTGAAGCAGCTGATCCTTTGTCAGGTCTAAACTAACAGGACCTGTTTGAGCTGAGCCTGTAACAATGAGTCTTGCACGCTCAGAGCAAAGAGAAAACGTGAGGAATCTGGGCCTATGATCCCAGGCTGGGAGTGTGATTAGAGGCCGAGCTTCCCCGGGGCCTCAGTGGGGTGTCCGGCTCTCGCTCACACTCAAGAGTCTCACACCGAGGTTTTGATGGAACCTGTCAGCAGAACCATTTTGAGCTCACTGGGAGAACAATTTGCAGTTTTTTCCCCGAAGAGATCCAGCACGGGTGCATTCACAGACTTATCATACAATGTCATATTTCTTAGTGCATTTAATAAGAAACCCCTGTGAGACTAAACACACGCCATGTCCAATTATGTGGGCTCCCCTCGGACAAGCTTCTTTCACCCCTCTTCCTTCTTTTAGTTGCAAACAACAAAAGAGTGCCGTACGTGTGCCTGCAAGATCACCAATGGTCTATTTCCTGCATTTCTCATGGGTCATTCTGTCTGTGGGGTTTAAATGCAACATGAGGCAATGAGGTGCTGATGCATTGTGGGATTGATGTCTGCGACTGACCTGAAATACTGCTGTGTAATGGCCCTGTCTCTGGCGGGGGGGGGGGGGGGGGGGAAGCCCCTGTTTGGACTGCCCTCCGTGTGAACATTTTTGCCCCTACATTCACAAAAGAAAAAAGAGTGAGAGAAGGGAGGGGGTGTCAGTGGACGACGGCTAGAGAGTTTGCATGACTGAACCATTTCAAACACCTTCCAGCTACACTTGTTGCACACACAACTGTGTGTGTGTGTGTGTATGGCACTCAAACCACAGCAGGATTCATTCATCAGTTCATCTGTGTTGTTCTAGTTAGTGAATGGAGATATTAATATGAGGATCACTGGTTTGAAATCTGCCCAGAATTAAATGAAAAATGTTTGTGATTTAAATGTGAAAATTGGCATTTTGTAATGGTGATTGTATGTAAATAAGCACATATTTGTTCTTATGATTATGGTAAATAATCATCCATTGGCATAAACTTTTACATTTCTTTCAATCTGCTTTTCCTATAAGTTTGTGTGAAATAAAGCAGTGTGCAACATTTCTATATACCAACTACACTACCATTCAAAAGTTAGGAAGATGAAAGGTTTTTTAATAATATTTAAAAGAGGTCTGTTCTGCTTAAATAAATAAAAATATGTGGTGAATAGAAAGTTCAAAAGAACTTATTTGAAATAGAAATGTTTTGTAACATTATACATTTCTTTACGGTCACTCTTGATCAACTTAATGCATCCTTGCTGAATAAAATAATTTCTTTAAAAAAAAACATCTCACTGACATCAAACTTAAGACAATATCATACTGTATTATTATGATGCTAAAGCATATAGAATTTAGTGTCAATCCCTTTTGTCTTTTGTTTCTGCAAAAAGTATTTCATATTTTCCCCACGACTTTTCCCCAAACCAATCATATTACTAGTTATTTGCCTGAGGACTGAAAATAAATGGTCATACTTTTATGAAGACATGCATCATGACAGCATGATTTCCACTAGGTGGCGTGTGTGAGTCCGTCCAAAAACACATGTTCGAGATCTGCTGCCAAAATACAAATATTTTCATTACTCCACATTTCTTGTTCCCAGCAAGAGATGAAACACATTTTTAATGATGCTTAAGTTTGGAAGGTTTAGTTTAATATTCTTTGGGTCTCTTTGATACCAGCACCTAATGATCACACTTCACATCATCCAACAAAGACATGTCATTATTGAAAAAGCGGCTAACCCCAAACTCAACTCGCATCTCAAATAACACCCTCAGACATTTGGAGCGAGTGCAACTTTATTCCGTTGAGTCCCATAGATGTAACAACACAGGAGACTACATGGTGTACAGTATGTGCACAAACATCCACTGAGACAGACAGCATACAACACAGTATCCCATCATACATCACTGTCCCTGTGATAAGGTACATATGGATTGTTAATATCTGACTGATATTCCGCTCGAATTAGAAAGAAGGCCACTACCCATATAAAAGTATATTAATATTGGCCCTACAGCGAGAGATTTCTCTACTTCAATACGCATCCTAAGGAGATATACAAAGCGCTTGATAAAACATTATCAATTTGTGTTTGAGCAAGAGACGCTAGGATTCTTGTGCCGTTGCCAGAAGAGATTGCTGCTTTTCCATTCCTGAGTACTGATCAACGATAGTAATCACAGGCTGTGAGCTTATTTCAGTTCAAACATGGAGGCCCTGTACTGATTCACAATGCTGGTATAAAAGTGCTAAAATATTCCAGGTTTATGTTGTATTTTGCTTAAAGCTCAAAACAATACCTTAACTTCAACAGTGAACAAGAAAATAACAGGAACTGTGCTAAAATGCCTCCCAACAAAACAACTGTGAGGAACCCCACCCTGCACACAAAGCACAAGCGCACAGAACACGAGCGAGAGATGATCACGAGCCGGACAATCCGTGACCTGTGCGTTATCCTGGCAACTGAGCTTTAAGCTGGAAATCCTAAATCACTCCTGTAACTGATGAGCGTTCAACTGGTACACTGTTTACTCATTTCAAAACTGTGTGACTATTTCTTCCGTGGAACATAAACGAAGGGATTTTGAGAACGTTGGCTACCGAACAGTTTTGGTGACCATTGACTTCCATTGTATGGACCAAAAAAGAACAACAAAACACTGAACACATTTCTCAAAAAATCTTCATGTTCCACAGAAGTCAGTCAGTCATAGGGGTTTGGAAGGACGTGAGGCTGAGAGACTGATTTTTTATTTTTGGGTGATCTATCCCTAGTCGCCTTACAATTCCATCTTTTCTATCTACAATGACTTGTCACTGAGCCACGGGAAATGTTTTCTTTGGCCAAGTCTACAGAAGCACTTGCGTGAGCTGCATAAAACGACAATCTTTCATCAGACACTACTTGATTTCTTACAAAATAATGATTAAAAACAACTACAGCACAGGAAATTTAGCCCAAATACTCAACAATGATGAAAATGACAGCAACGTAAGCAGCTTAGTTCATTTAAACACAGAAACGGACAGAAAATCTGTGCTGTTTTTAATTGCTTGAATCTAGTGACACACACACACACACACACACACACACTTGACTGAAATTTCCAAGAATGCATGCATTAAATCAATCTGGTGACAATAATGTACTCTGACTTTGTAAACTATTTCATTGGATATCACAGGAAACATTACATGAATGTTCTGATAGACATCTGAATTGGTAACTACCTGGACATTTTATGCGTTACATTTTCACAATTCGATTTTGTTCTTATTGTGTCCTTTTTTCCAAACATTCCTGGAGCTAAATCGGCTTGATCATTGTGAGAGGTGAGAAAACACTCCATCTGTCTGTCCACCCAGATCCTGTCGTGCCCTCCTCTCACTTTGTTCCCTGCTGGGTTTGAAGTTCAGAGTTTGGACCCATATGCATTTGAAACGCATTTTACAGCTATGCAAACAAAAGAATCAGGTTTACAGGCCACTCGTCCTGTAGCCGTCAAACGCGGCGATTTCTCTCACACTCACTATTCTTATCTTTAACACCTTTCTGTCTCCTCGCCGCCAGTGAGAAAGGTAGAGGAGAAAGGGCAGAGAACCGGTCCCTCCTGTTCCCCTGCTGCTTTTGTCTGGACTGAACGGAGAAGACCTGCAACTGTGACAACGATTCAGTCTGAGAGACCTTCATCAACCCAGAATTCATCCAACCAGGTCTCTTGGTCTCACTTGAAATGGCATCATTTGTATTCAATGATGTGCTGGTCCTAGTACGATAGAAACGATTCTCGCAAACGCGATCCACTGCAAACTATTATAAAATATACATTGTGTCTCACAAAAACGGATCTATGTAGCCACTATTCATAGTGATCCGAGACACATTCTCAGGTTCGCTCTATGAAAGGTAGAGCAATAATATAAAGCTACATACATTTATCCCAAATCCCCCCAAATGGCCTCTTCGTTCTTTGAGAACAAGCACAAAGCTAAAAATGTGCATAGCAAAAGGCAACCGTTTCATCTTCTTTTCACCCAACGAAAGCCGTCGTTTATTAATAAACAATTTGTTCTCCAAGAGTCAGATTTTTTTTTATCACGTTCGATTATTGAAATGTGCAGAGTGTGTGGATGCAGTTGCTAGGACGCTCGATGAGGGGCGTGTCTAACTCTCTGACAGACAGGAGGAGGGGGAGGAGCCTGAGGGCTGCTGGGAAAGCATGCAGGTTCTCCGCGGGACTCTCGGCTCGGGTTCGGGCGTGAGGCGGGCGGCGCTCTGGTTCTTGAGGTTGTTGAGCTCCTGTGTGGGCATCAGCGGTTTGGGAATGCTGACCAGGCAGAACGCAGAGCCACTCTTGGGGATGAAGTTGACCTTGTTCCTATCTGGGCACAGGAACTGTGGGATCTCTCGTGGAGGCCTGGCCCTGAGGAGAAGAAAAAGGAGAGCGATAAGACGGTGAGAAGCACTGACTCAGCTTTGAAGTCGGTGTAAACGTTACGCTATTATCATTTCAAGGCTCATGCCGCAACACAACAGTGGAGAACAGAGTGCAGATAAAGCAGTGTTTCAGGACACACTGCAGCACTCACTGTGTTTCCTCTGTGAAGACCTTGACTCGCTCGCAGCCCTCGGGTGGCTCACGTTTGAACATGTAGCTGTTGTTCGGCTTCGGGGATGAGGCGTATTTGGGTAGCGGCGAGATGGGGGCCATGTCTGTGAAAATGGTACAAGAAAAAATGAGTAGAATGACAATACAACTCGGACAGGCTTATCAGAGGTGATATGTGTGCAGAATTCAACAGAGAGCTGAACAATTAGTTGAATAACCAGTCTTAAGGAAGTCCTGTATAATTACATCATCCAACAAAAAACAGCTTGATAAAGTGCAGAATTATTTTGAAATTGACGCATCTTAAAAATGCTATGTTTATAATGTGACTGCGCAGCTTTGACGTCCATCTACGTGTGAACACAGATCAACATTTACACAGACTGCACAGCTCTTCAACAGAGTAACACAAATATGTAGAATTCATATATATAACATAGTATCATAGTACTCAACAAAAAATGGAGAAGTACGAATGACAGTCAAACAGCAGATGCTATTAGCATGCTAAATAACTCTGACACTCTTTAAATTAATCTCTTACAAAATGTGCAAATCGCTAAAATATTAAAAATAATATTATTAAAATAATATGACTAGTATTATTAAAATAATAAAATTATATTATTAAAATAATGAAATTAATTAATTAAATAATTTTTATAATAAAAAAAAAAAAATCAAAATAAAATCAACTAGCTGATTGGTGGATAGTAACTTATTTAAAGGGGCACTTTTCAATTTGCGATCACACGTACTCGGTGTATGGGGAGCGGCGATACGGATCGCACATTTTACAAGATCAGATATTTATCAATGACGCTCAGGATTTGTTGCGCACCAAATCCTCCACCATAGTCCTATCAGTTATCTCTCTTATCTCATCTTACTTTCTTCACATGATAAGTGAAATCTGATGTCCTGTAACGTAACCGACTACCACAGCAAGCCTAACCATGTCCCTTTAGGGGCTCCGGAGAATGCGGTATTCATTTTCTGTGCCTTTCCGAATTCAGAAGTAAGCTTCGGGCACATCCCTATTGTCAAAAGGCCCTATATTATATTATAATTTATTATATTATATTATATTTACATACGCAAGTGGTCACAGGAGACATTAGAAACGCATGATAATACCAGATGTAATGTGTCTTGGCTGACCATTTGTGATCTGATCACTGAAAATGCATCTTAATACCAGGTGGAAACAGGGCTTCTTCAACATTTGTTTTCCAGGATATTGCATATAATTTGCGGGCCTCAGGAAACCACTATCAATATGCGGGAGACGTGAAATGAGGAGAGAATGGCGCGACTGAAAATCTGAAAAACCTTTTGTTAATGTTTGTAGTCAACATTTCAAACTGGATGTCCATGAACACAGAGTTTTAGGCCAAACGAAGGGAAAAAACTGAAAGAAACTGCCGTTCTGTCAGTTCTGCCTGAAGCGAAACGCTGTCACGTACAGGTTAGAAAGCTGTTGCCATAGTGTTCCATTTTTTCCATAATGCTATTGAAAGGGCAAACAAAGTATGAAGTATCAAACAAAGGTTGAAAATCGGCGAAGTTACACTTGAATATATTTATGAAGCTTTTGGCTACTAATAAAAGCACAGCACTGTCAGCACCATATAACAAATTTGAGCATGTTTAAAACCATTCCACACATTTTCATACACATCAATGCAGAAAAAGCATGTGCAGATCTGTGTGGGCCTTAGGACATGTGAACAGTCCTGAGTGTGTGTATGTGGGTGTGAAAATATGTGAGCTGTACCTTTCTCACAGCCGTCAGCCAGAGTCTCGTCCTCGTGGGGAGACGGACTATCGCTGCAGGGCTCACTTGGCACGTTTAGGAACGTGGGTGAGATGGACTGAGAACGGCTGCTGCTGTTGCTGTGGTTACTGCCCGCTGCGGTGCCCAGGGGCGTCTGCGTGTCGATGCTGCGGGAGCTGGCACTGCGTTGGCAGAGGGGCAGAGGAGCCCGATGCCCGTCTGGAGCCTCCTGAGGCTGGGCAGGGAAAAAAGTGCAACGATTACAAACAGAAACAAAACTTTAGTTAAACACACAGTGTCTTTAGGGATTCTATGAGGAAACCTGATTATGTAACAGAGAGTGTGCTTGACATGATTCAGCAAAAACACTCACAATAAGCAGCTCCTCTCTGTCTCCTGTGTCTCGGATAATGATGCGCTCAATCTCCTGATTCAGCCCCTCCACGCTGTTCCGGAAACGAGAGACGGAAGACTTGGAGATGGGAATAGAGATCAGGACACTCTTTGGAATAGGAGCCTGAAACCGGAGATAATGAGAAGGTGTGATTATTTGCTGTATGTGATGTTTTAAAGTAGAATGTGTTGGACCCTTGACCTAGTGCTTTCTGCATATGCTTGAGCACAATCTTTCCCACATGAGCTCAACTGAGTCCAAGTCGAGCAGTGTATTTTGTATGATATGTATTTGTACTGTATATTTTATGTTGTTATAGGCTATGGTACCGATAATATATTAAATTAAATGTGTTTTAGGTTTATGCGGATGTGTTTTTTCCCCTAGTTTGTAACAATGAGTGATCAAGAAGCATCAGAAAAGCAAAGAAGATAAATGCGTGTATGTGGTTGGTGTGTGTGTGCGTGTGTGTGTGTGAGAGAGAGTGAGAGCAGTACGCATAACACAGAGAAAATACCTCAAAATGAGAGCAGATATGCCTCTGACAGTAAACACTGCCTGTGTGAAAACTTACAGCAACAAGCCCTGCATATTCACACATTGTCAGCACACACTTCAGTTACCATATGATGCTAAACACTAACAGGGTTACGTGTTATCACACCACAGCCACATTGCATGGTAACGTGTTGGTCTCCTCCGCAGATCAGCGAGTTATGTAACTCGGTCTGCCTAGCAGATTCGTGATTCTCGCTTGTGTCTGCGGAGCACACCTCACAACTGTGCCGGGACACAGATAGATAACATGACACATGCAAAACGCGCTTGCCGAGTTAAATCTAAAACATGCCATCTATGCTAACAACTGCTATTTGCGACGACTTTCGTTGACAGATGAAAGACTGAACAAAAACATCACCTTTCCAGAGAGTCCACTTCCTGTCATCCTGTCAGAGAGAGGTCCGGTCTTCCTCCTGGTCCACCGGTCTCTCTTTCTCTCTCTCTCTCTCTCTCTTCTGTGCTCTGGATTTTAGTTCTCTTGGCCCCCCTCCTTCCTGTCTCTCTTCATCATGTCTGCCCCCCCCCTCTCGCCCTTGTTTTGATCTTTCCTCTCCAAGTGTATTTCTCCATCTCACCCCCTTTCTTAAAATACATAGCACTGCTCTCGTCGTCTGTCCCTCCCCCTCTTCTTTCTCAGGGTACGAGGGAACAATGCGAGGGCATTAGCAGGACGTTGCTGAGGGCTGTGTGGCCCTGCGGTGGCCCTCACTTAAAGCACGCCAGATCTGCTTCATTACCATCTCAATAGAGCAAGCCAGGTTTTAAACTCACATGCAGCATCACTCCATGCCTCTTCCTCTCCAGCATGCATGTGTGTGTTTCGGACATCACATTGCTTCAACATAAAAGTCTTCTGGCCTCTTTTCTTCTGGGTGGTTTGGTTATTTATCTGCTCATCAGGATAGAAAACAGCTGAGAGAAACCCTGACCCTCTAGGTCACCTCGAAACAATACACCGGTTAAGTGATTGTCTATTTCCTAGCAACTTTCTCGCGAGCCGTCGCTAGGAGGCAAATATTTGTTTACGTATAAGATTTCCAGAGGCGGGCTGTGACATTAACAGAAATAATGTACGGCCTGACCACAACGAAGGACGACATGATGCTACTCACTGTCAGCGCCAATGATCTGATTGTCGTCATCTTCAGACATGACAAGAAACATGGCTCACTTTGGTGACGTCTATAGAGGCCGCATAGGATTGCTAACAAACCCATGCTAATCAGTTGAACACCGATATTAGCCATTTACTTCGGAGGTCTCGATTAAGGTTCATTAACCACAGGAGCAGAAAAGTCTATGCTTAAAATAGACAATGGCAGACAAAGGTTGCAGAATGTGGAAAATGTGTTTACCGTTGCGAAGTAACTGGAGTGGCGACTTATTTTCTCCTCTGTACTGTGATGTACAAATTAAATTGATTATCAAAGTACAAAGAAACAAAAACAATATATGGCTGGGACTTGGTCATATCATTTGGTTGTTGATCGGATGAAGGCAGATCTGAATGCAACCTTGCGGTTGATTGTAAGAAAGGAGTTTAAGTGGACTAAATAATTCATAAGTCAGACAGAGCAAAGCCTGGCTTAAATATGAACCCTGTTCCAAAATGCAAAGGCTGTTCCAAATGCTTATACAGCATAACAGTGTCCATCCACTTTTTCAGCGTCCTTGCGGTTACGGCTACTAACTACGAAGTGAATTGCAACATTACATTTAAAAAAAGTATTGGACGAAATGAAAAATGTACAAGACTATTTACGTAATGGCTTTGAAGAGGGAAAGAACTACAATCCCATGAAGCACTGTGAATGAAATAATCAATAATAGATAAATATAAAACTATTGATTTATGATTTTAATTAGGTGTATAGAAACAATATATTTTAAGTTTGAGACCAAGTCGTTTTGAGAGCGAAGGGAAACTTCATCAGCCACCAAATCCCATGAAGCACTGCGATTGACCTAAATTCAGAGTTCTCACGACTCTCAGATTGGTTCAGCTTTTTGTACACAATCATGGGTAATGTAGTTTCTACCAGAAATTCCACTGCCGAACAGTATTTCAAAAATAAATTGAAATAACGCAGGCTGATGGATTCTACAAAAATATATACCATAGATTAACAACTTCGGAGCTCACAGCAGGTCTGCCTTTAAAGGTTTATAAGTTATCATTAAAAATCAATTCCCATGCGGAGAAAATCAATGTGATTTTTACTTACAAAACCCGACTGTTGAACTCTATTAAAGTATCGCAACATTAGCATTGCAACATGTTCAAATGCTAGACTCTACTGGAATCAACTGGGAATGGCACCAATCGCAAGCGTCATGCGAGCAACGCTATTTGTGAGAGTTTCTATGAAGCATGTCCCAAATCAGTCACTTATGAGGCTCCATTTTAGTCGGATGCTGCCTTAGAATTTAACTACAACTGAGGGCCGAATGTACACTCAAATAAAACTGCATATATAAAAATAACTTCCCTGTTCCTTTTAGTTGTACCAAAATTACAAGGATAAAAAAAAAACTCAGTGTCCATGGACACGCACAGAAGCCTCAGTAAAACAGTGAAAGTCTTCCCGACAGCATGTAAAAGGCTTTTCTTCACTGGTATGGAGGCCTGTATTGGTTACCAGAGTCTGCCTTTAAAACGAGAGGTTAGACAGAAGAATCCCTTTGAAAGGTCTCCAGGCCTTGATAGCTATACTGGGCACTTTCACGTCAGCCTTTCTTTGACCACTATGGTCTTTATAAAAACAAGAGATTCATGGGGCTGAAGTTGTTGACCGGTGCTTAACTAAAGGTTTGTGTAGAGACTTAAAGGAATGACCCCTCCAAAGCCCAACGCAAGCTCAAATGACTCGCAAACGCATCTCTTCTGTCTCTCTGGATTCACAACATATTCAGGTTCAGAACCACTTAGATCCAACAAAACCTGAGAAGTTCCTATTATTGTGGTCACTGTTTCAGTAGAAGGTTAGAAAAATACAAGTCACAAGTGATCAAAAAACTTAATCCATCAGAAGTCCCTGCCAATGAAATTCTGCAAAAAAAACAAAACAAAAAAACATTCAAATTCTCAGTAAAACCAAAAAAGGAGATTAGAGATTATAATAGAGATTAACTTCAGCCAGAAATATTGTAAATGTAAGACTTTGAAATGAGATCAAACTAAAGCTAAAAAGAGTAGAGTACATCATTTCATCCAAATGCTCTAGCGATGGCACACACACTTCCTCTGCACTCCTCATTTCTGACACTAGCAGGCGCTGTGGACTCCCACACAGAGAATGGTAAGAATGCAGGGAAAGATGTGCTAAATCCTTCAGACACAAAAACAGCAGTCAAACCCAGAAAGCAGCCAAAAACTGTTAATTATTGATCATCGAACACAGCACTCGACAGACAAGAAGAGCAGAGGAGATAGAGAACAAAGCCAGGAGGTGTGCGAATTACTAGGATCCTTTATCACTGGCCTTTACCCTGCAATACATCACACATGAATGATCAAATTCTGAATGTCATGGAGATCTGAGAGACTATCGAATCTGCCAAAAATCGACTAGGACTAACAAACTGACTGCAAAGTGCTAAGCGCACAGTACAGTCGTGCTAGCTTACTTAGGGCCAAGCTAATAGCATGACTAGGGAAGATAAGCAGACTAACTTGGCAGTACTTATTGTTATTGATGAGAGTAGATGCTATTATTTGAGTTTTGATGTAAACCAAAACGAGGGATGGAAGTAGAAGCCATACAATGTGTCATAATAACTTAAAGGTATCATGTAATGCATTTTTCAGATCTTTCTATTATGTTTCTGGAGGTTAGCTTATAAGTAATAATATAAACCAAAAAACAAACAAAAATTGTTTTACATCCTCATTTCACTCTCAGGGATGTTACCAATTTCAGAAGTGCAAGTAAATGCCCACTGCTGTATTTCATTGCAGATTTATAATAGCAATGGTCACAAACAACACCGGCATATACTTCATGCACTCAACGGTTTCAGCTTATCTTGCATAGTGGAAGAGAAGGGACTATCAGACGCTGTTGTAGAACGATGAAATCACTCATATACTAGACCAGGGGTGTCGAGTCCTGCTCCTGGAGGGCCACTGGCCTGCAGAGTTTAGCTCCAACCCCAATTAAACACACCTGAACCAGCTAATCAAGGTCTTACTAGGTGTAGAGTAGGTGTTGGAGCTAAACTCTCCAGGACAGTGGGCCTCCTACAGCAGGTTTGGCTATAAGTTTGTCATTTGGGATGGGACACATCTCATGACTTCTTGTCGACTAGAAATTTTTGGAAAGACATGTTTCAAGGTTTTGTTACTAGCTGAACTATTGACACACAGGTAGGTACACAACAGTACAATTTGAACAGACTGTACAACCGCCTTGTTTTTATTTATAACAAATATAGCATCTACTCTAAGTATGGCCTATGATCAAGTCTGTCGTTTCTGCAATCCGTGACAAAGCAAAAATTCCCAAGCCTGAAGAAGAGACAAACACCTCCAGAGCTGTTCACCCGTGTTTCTGTGTCTCCTCTGATGTTGTTCTTCTTTTCTTCTCATGGAGCTGCTGACCTTATGGCCGGATTTCTCATAAAGGTCTTCAAATGCAACTTTCATTCCTTCTCTTTTCTTATTCCCCCTCTTCAGAGCTTTTATTTCTGGAAAGAATGCCATTTTCATGACTGCCACTTCATCTTTAGCTGCTTTCCACACACATAATGGGGAGAACACCCCCATGCACACCCGACTCAGCCCTTGAAACCACACACACACACACACACACCCTCCCCCTCTACACAGAGGTCACGTTGTGTGTGCTCTTTAGGAAAGTGCATTCACATCAGAGTTCCAAGACAAAAAGGAAGTAGAAGACTCAGAGACAGAGAGAAATGGAGGTTTACGATAAAATTTGGGGTTTGAACTTGGGCAGACTAAGTGCTTACGGTCACAAAGCAATTGCAGGCAGGTCCTGTGATGGAAGGCAGAGAGTTTACAGTCTACATTACCCACTGGGCGTCACCCGACCCCAAGGCCCAGCCGAGAAACATCACGACCACTCAGCCTGAGGCGGAGAAAAATGCCCCCTCACCTCACGTCCAAATATATGCATGCTTGTTATAATTACCCAGCCTGGGCACCTCTCAGGCTCTAAACTCAACCTCAGCTGCTTCAAATTAAGGCTAATACGCAGCAGAGAAAACCCCTGAATAAATAAACCTTCAAAAAACAAATCCAGTTCCACTTCGGATTCCTGTAGTTCTCTTCATAGCAGTCGGAGGCAGAACGGAATGGCACTGATTAATGATACACTGTTCAATCTACCCCACTTACATCTGCTGGAGGGGACGGCAGATGCACGTCTATGTTTGTGTATAACTAAATGATCACATGGTAGACTGGGTTCCTGGAATAGCAGGTTAGCATTTCCATATGCTTTCTCACACCGAGGCAACGCTGCAAATCTCTCACTGAAGAAAGCAAACAAGGCAGAAAGTAATTTAACCATTTTCATTTGGTTAAATAAAATAAATATAAATAATAATAATATAAATATTGTACCGTTTCACCTAATTATTTAAATAGGTAGGCAACTTGAATTATACAGTATACTGGACATCCAATAGTAAGCTAGTACTCCATTCTGAACACAGATTTTAAGTGGGGATTCTGTACGGTGTACATCTGCACTGGTCAAATCAGTATTCTTGTTGAATTCGGACCTAGCTGTGAGTAGTTTGGTGTTTTGTGCAACAGAGGGGCCGAGTCTGAGTACAGTTCATAGGATTAAATACAAAAGATGAATACAGTGAGACAACAGATGGTGCTTAAGCCCAACACATGCACAAAAAAAAACCCAGCCGTACAACGGGCCCCAAAACCACACATCCAGCCGGCCGGACAGAGTGTGGCCTTTAATTGACTGGCTGGCAGCTATAGTACAGTAAAGACTAGGCGTGCGGCACATTCACCACATGCTGGACTAATTCATGGACAAACACAAAACAGAGCGAGAGAGCGAGAAAAAGACGGAGGCAGGGAGGGAGCGAGACAAGGCCAAGCGAGAGGCCACAGTAATTTATTCACTGTTTTTTGTCTTCGTGAAGAGAGGTCTTTCACTCTGAAACAGCCTGCAAGCCTGCACCTGGTCTTGCCAATTACGACCAGAGTGCAAGTACACACACACACACTGTGACACGCTTTTACACACTGGTATGCACACTTACCCACTCACGTTCTTTCAGAATGAGTGAGAGAGAATGTGGCAGAATAACTATGACTTCTAGTTCTCAACTTCAACTGCATTGATGATACACAACGTTTGTGTTCAGTTTCTTCTTCTACTTATATGGCATTAAGTGCACTCACTGCACTGTGCTACGCTTTTGTTAACAAACAGCCTCTCTCTCTCTCTCTCTCTCTCTCTCTCTCTCTCTCTCTCTCTCTCTCTCTCTCTCTCTCTCTCTCTCTCTCTCTCTCTCTCTCTCTCTCTCTCTCTCTCTCTCTCTCTCTCTCTCTCTCTCTCTCTCTCTCTCTCTCTCTCTCTCTCCATTAATGTGATTTCTGAAGGATCATGCGACACGGAACACTGGAGTAATGATGCTGAAAATTCAGCTTTGACATCACAGGAGTAAATTACATTTTCAAATACATGAAAATAAAACAAATATTTGAAATTGTAATAGTTGTAAAAGTTGTTTTATTTTATTTAAGTTTTTTTGTATTTTTGTAATCAAATAAATTCAGCCTTGGTGAGCATAAGAGACTTCTTTCAAAAAGATTTGTAAAAAATCTTAGCAAACCGAAACTTTTGATTGGTGGTGTAGTGTACACAAACTATTATTTGGCAAAACTACTGATAGACCATCAGCTTATGATGGGGGGAGGGGCACTGCTAAAAACATGATCTATGAGAGCAAAACAGAGGCTAAAAAAACAACAACAAAAATAAATAAATAAGTGTTCCTGTTGGTAACTATCAACACACCACCCCAGGTAACCTTCTCCACCAGGTCTTCTGGGTTCAGAGCAGGTGAGAAATAGCTCACCTGTGATTGGATGAAAGCAGCATGGTTGCCATTGAAGGGAGATTTGCGGTCCTTGTCGCGATGGTGACGGCTGCTGTGTTTACTGCGCTGGAGCTGCTGTCTCAGCTTCACAATCTGAAACGCGCAGAGAGAGAGAGCGTGAGAGAGAGAGAGATAGTCAGGACAGACATTATTTCTCACGTCAAGTGAACTTTCAGAGCACTGTTGCTTATATAAAAGACACCATAAAAGACCATAGAATTAAAAAAAACCCTACATGGCAGTTGGTCATTATTGCAAATAAACCCCTTCAGGGGTCAGCATGCTTGGTCCTGAGTTTATTGTGCTATGATGACTGTCTTATTAAACTCTAGAAATGGGGGAGTCAAAGCACAGGGTCAGATGGCTTTGTTGATTGTCTCATTGCACTGCATTCCTCCAAGTATGTTTATAGTTTATAGTTCAAACAAATAAACACCCCAACTCTCTCCACCCCAAACACATGCTTACAAAAACACTTTACATTACGATTACATTAGTACTCTTTCCTTTATAAACATCCGTCTGTTAGACAGAAAACCAATACACCCTCCCGCTCCGGCGCTCCCTCTTTCTTTACCCCAGCCTAGAGAAGAGACGGGGAATACATGTACAGATGGGATCAGATGTTGAGTTTAAGTCCAGTCTCAAGTCAGTAAATACAGGCTATGAGCGACACCCTTAATGAGATCTTAGTAATCTCACCTGAAGCTTGTAGCAGCCAGGATGTGACAACACTAATTCCCACAGAGGCATTTCTGACCAGTTCTTAATGTGTATGTGTGGGCTTTATCTGTATGTGACTGTGGTGCAGAGGGGTTGGTGTTGTTTGATCCTTGTTTGTGAAGGTACATGGTGTGATGCTTGTAACAGAGAAAACAGCTCTGTTCAAAAACTAAGAGAGAGGTTCCACACTGCCTACTGAGGCAGATCATTTCTAGGGGAGCATCCGAACTGAAACTCATATTTGACTGATTTGAAATGGTCTGCATAAGCAGCAAACAGCAATACTCATGCAAACCACAATAATACTGCATTCAAATCATTTATCTAGGTAGGCAGCTCAGTAGGTTTCCATCAGATTTGCCTACAGTGTCAGTGTGTGAGTGCACATGTGACCTGCTGACTGTGTAGGAAATGATTAACTATGAAGTAGTACACACACTACAGTCTAGAGTCGATTGAGCAGCGAGAGATGGCAGTTGAGATAAAGAGTGACATGAAGATAATGTACGTACAGACACCTGTGAATCCCCGACACTCAAGGGGCACAGCAGACATATACAAAGGGAGGAGACTCTTGAAGTGGTGGAGGAGAGGAAGAAGATAGGCTGAATAGAGAGAACAGTGTATGAAGCCAGTGGAGGATGTGACAGGGGAAGGAAGGGTGCACACAAAAACAGGAGGAAGGGAGGGTGTAATGCGAGGTGACACCAGGCTGCTTCTGGTTCACTAGAGATGGCCAATAATATGATAATGACATAGCCTCAATCTTCCCCTCCCCAACACCCTGTTGCTGCCCCGTCTCCTCATCCACAATCTCACACTGGGGGAGAGAAAGACAACGAGGGGGTCCAGCCCCGGCCCTGCTGAATGGAACAAAGCACGGGGGAGGAGAGGAGATCAGGCCCTAAACGCGTCCTGACCTCTTTTAGCTGGTCAGTGCTGCCGCAGGAGGCTGAGCGCTTGTGACAGCTCCTCTTCTTCTCTCCGCATTCATCGGCCCAGGCACTGGGGGTCTGTGAGAGACACACACATGAGACCATCACACATGAAACAACAATACGTTCTGATCATCACAGCATCGTATTGTTTCTTGACTCGTGAGTATGCTGAGGCGGTCGTTCGACTCGTTTCCAAAATAAACACTCGCCAAGATCCAAAACTGGGGTTACCTGCCTTTGAGCTAGTAGCTTCATTAGGAACTGCAACATTACCTGGTTTAATTGGAATTGTGTGAGGGGTTCAAATCAACCTAATTGGAAAATTTATCATCAAAAGTTTCATTAGAAGGAGTTGTTGTTTTCACCTTTTTTTTTTTGTCTCATTAAACCAACAAAACCAAAATAAGAATGAATCATGATGTTTCAACAGGCTCAGCTTGACAAGAAATATTTATGGCTGTTTATTTCTCTGCCCATTAGCAGGTGTGGCATGAAGTTAATTTTGTCCCTGACAGGACAGATCACTCCCACCCACGCACATATACATGAAAACGCACACAAGTGAAGGCAAGAAGCCGAGGGATTGTGAATTTGAATTAGAACTTAACATCCTGCAAACAAACCGCTTAATGCTCATCTTTACAGAATACTTGGTTGGTGTAACTTATCTGCAAACTTCCTTCCTAAATGTAAAAATGCAGCTGCTGTTGCCAAAGAGAGCATGGAGAGGCACACAGGGCATATGGTTTCTGGCTCTTAGCTTCCTTTGTGAAGTGTCTGTCGCTCAACAGTGGGAAAGCTCTCTACAAAGATAACCGCAAACACTTCAGCCAGAGCAGAGACTGGCAGTGTCTTCAGGACAGTACACGCACACAAATATAAACTTAATTTGCTGAAACTAAGAATACAGATATACCAATAATTATTTTTTATGTAATTAGCTGATATCTAATCTGAAGTTCAATATAATAAATCTATATTGCTTAGTCTATATTTTTAAACAGCATGCTTCAAGTGAAAAGAGGTAATAAGCCATTTTATTCTCTGATATATCATCCTTACAATCTTTTAAAGATAAAAAGCTAATATTGATTAATACTGATGTGGTCATTGACGCATCACTTGCAGGAACTATGTACACTTTAAAAAAAAAAGTATTTGAAACTGGACACATTACGCAACTATACATGTTTCAAACAGTATGCTAGATTGTTGTCTACATTAATTGATCAAGTTGGAAATAAAACAAATACATTATTTTGAGTCCAATTTTAACTTAATCCAATTTGGCAATCTGATCAAATAATGAGTCAAGAAAGCAAAATTAACAATCATAATTGGAGGGTTAAGTTGTTCAAATTGCACTGTGGAAAGGGTAACTATATTCTTTGCAGTGTGCCTGGTTTTATTCAGCTCATTTTGGCAACTGTAGTAAATCATTTGGGTATTCCATGGGTAAAGAAAATGTGTACTGTATACAATGAACTTCCATACCACATACTAAAATAGTTAGTATGCAAGTAAAAAGTGCTCAGTTTACTCACTTAAAAAATTGAGTAAACCCGTTGCCTTAAAATTAAGTAAATAAACTTCATGCTTAAAATAATTATGTATCCCAAAGTAATGTGGAATTGTCAAGTTCACATAACTTATTTTTTTATTAAGCATTAAGTTTATTTACTTAAAATAAAATTGAGGAAACCCGTTGCCTTAAAATTATTAAGTCAACTGATCACTTTTTACAGTGTAGTACGCGTTAATGCCAATCTTGTCTCAAGAGAGCTGAAAAAAGGACCCCAAACAAGAGAACATCAGCTCTGACAAACCTGCCTCAGATACCCGAATAAGAGCAGTAAACATGAACAACATTCCAAAAACATGTGACATACCTCGCCAAAACACAGCATTCTGTGAGAGAAAGTAGTTTCTAGTAGTTTAAAGTCGCTAACACACAACTGGGAAAAAAATTAGTCACCTACAGCTCTTATAATCAGTACACCACGTCAGCCTAGTTATGAGAATCGCTCAGCTGTGAGTGAGTATGTACACATCATCGCCTTACTTGCGCCTTCAAATCACTTATTGGCTCACAATCACACACATTACCTCAGTGTGTAGGGCTTTTCACCCTGCGCTCGTCCCCAGGTTATTGTCGTTCTAAACCCCCCTTTTAACTCTTCACTTATTACTGACTATTGCAACAAATTACCTTATAAAAACACAAACACATTGAGTGAGCAAACATTTTGATGAGATAATTATAATTTATTTTTTAAAATATGTATAACACCCCACCCCATCAAATTACCTCACCCCCCATTAAAGTTAATGTTTAAGTATTTTTGCTTTTTAACCATGGTATCGACTTTGGTATCAAGTATCGTGTACTTTTTGGTGGTATCGGTACAGACTACTAGATTTTTGGTATTGTGACATCCCTAATCATAACACACACTCACACAAAGATTTGTTTGGGAACCTCTTGATCAGGGCTTGTCTTTGTATATGGGTAAGCACAGCCTCCCACTGCTGTTAATGGCACGACACCAGAGATTCAGCCTGTGGGTTTTCACCATAAACAACTCTAGATCATTCTACCCCCAATACACTCAACATGCCTGTACTAGCAAGTTCACAAACTTTCACTCAGAACGTTGTAGGAGATTTATTACGGGACAGCTAGCCTATGGCCTTATTTAGATATCTGCCACAGATGAAGAGTGATCTTATGTTGAGAAGGTATGGAAAAGTAATCGCTTTGCCTCAGCCTCTCAAAGGTGTAAGCCAAAACTGTACAACGCAGTACAGAACTAATAAAACCTGTGGCATTGGAAACACCCTGGGACATTAGCTGTCAAAAGACAACCAATCAAAAACACAACACGGGAACATGCTCTTTTTCTGTGGTGTGCATCATGATATTAAAATAAACTTCGTTTTTCTCAAAACCATTGTTTTTTATATAGGTGTCAACAATCACCCATGATTAACAGATATGTTTTCACACAAACATCCACATACACCATTAATTAGCAGGCCCATTAATCAGGGACGCACAAACGTTGACTCACTTTCCTATGGCCTTGGACACAAATGGTGACAAACATGTGTGGGGAAACTAGTCGACTCCTCTCCTCTCTGTCTCTGTACAGCCTGAGGCTCTGTCTCTAGACACATCTCTAGACGTGTGTCCCAATTCACACTCCCTTCAAACAAATACTTAACATTAGCTGACATCCAGTGGCGGCTCCTGCAAAATCTCTCAGGGGGGGGGGGGGCAAATGTTTGGATGATTGATAAGGATAAGGTCCACCCATGCAATGAATAAATTAACAGCTTAAGCATGTAAACTGCTCTAGATCATTCTACTCCCTGTTGAATGCTTGAACCTGATTGGTTTACGAAAGTTCTAAGGTGTGCAATTATTTTCAGGGAAATGCACGCCTAAAGTAGTACCAGGTCTTGACCGCTTTACAGTTCCATTTCACTTCACCAAATGATTTCAGTTTTTTCAAAAGGTCCTTATACAGACCACAACAACAAAATAACCAAAACCCACACTGTCCAAACAAATAAATAAATATAGTAAACAATAGAGTGGTGCAGGTATGACATAACTTTGTAGGCCAAAACGAGGAAGCGAGTTAGCATTTTAGCACTTTTGGTTCCATCGTCCCGAAGTCAATGTTTTTTTTTTTAATGGGATTTTGGTTAAATGGCTGAAATTAGGTGGTGAACAAGGTCAAGAAACGTTCATGTTTTATTCTACGACATACAATACGTCAGGATTACCCTAATCGTGATTTTTTTAAAAGGGTTACATGTCTGATACATGTCTTGAAAAAGGCTGTTGCTAACAAGTGGCTAAATGGGACTACAGAGGCTGTCGGGGACAATACACGTCATCACGCCGAACAGGTAAACTCAGTCCACTTTTACAGCCTCGTTATGCTTATAATTGTGCTCTTATAAACTCAAACAGTCTGGGAAAGTTAGAGATGGTGGCGTTGAACTCATGGGACCGTGGTGAGAGAGCTTGTTTTAGAGACAATCCAAAAGCCAAAAATCCGATTGGGTTTTTGTCGAGACACACACTCACAAAGAAACGTGTTGTCAGCGCTGCTCTGATTAGTTTATCAGTAATATAGTTTAGCAACTTAAAAGCTACATGAACTTGTCACTAGCAAGGTAATAACGACACTGTTCTGCTGCTGCCGAACACTGTTGAGAGGCTTGGGATTAGATGGGTAAGAAATTAGTTCTACACACAAGAACGTTTTAAGGACAAAAACCTGACAAATGCCTTGAAATACATAATCTGAACAGTGTTTTGAGGTGTGGTAACCGTAGTATAAGCGGAATAATTGACTCCGGGCTGTTGAATTATTAGAAAAATAATGCACAACCGAGGCGCAACGGCCACTCCACTTCGGGTGTGCTTTATTTTTCTAATAATTCAATGGTCCGAAGTTAATTATTCCTTACATAAATATTCCTGGTCTTTCTGCATGATTCACAAATGCAAGAGTTAAATGTTTTAACCAAAATAACTTTTTTTTTGCCTCTGAACCAACAAGATTACATTGCAATTTTCCCAATCCAAATTCCGACATAAAATTAAGTCCTGTCTTACATTACATATATAGTTATTCAGTTTCACTCAGCAGTGCATCAGAATGAGAAACAGTAAAACAACATTCACAACCTTTTTAATGTAATGTATTTCAAAGTGAAACTGGATATTCAATGAGGAAAAAGAGTAGAGCGGCATTTCATTTTATTCACATGGACCATGAAAATTGGACATTACACTGAACAAGCCAGTATAAGATAAAGTTTCTCTTCTTAATTAACTTCATGCCCTGTGAACCTCCACGAGTTGAGCCGCAGGAGTGGCTCCTGTGCCCGGGCATACCTCTCCTACCCCTCACCAATATTTATTCCTCTAAATTCCTTTCTTTCTTTGTTTAATTAATCCATGCATGTGCTTCTTTGTTCCATCGCTCTTTTCTGCTTCTCTAGCTATTGTTCAGCTGGTTGTCGTCACACTCATCTAAGTCTGATCCCTCTTTTCGTCATCTTTTCCCCCCTCTTCATCACTGCATACTCCCTTTATACACTTCTGATTTTTCTACCTCCTTCTCTCTTTCATTCTCTCTGCAGGCTTCCTCTTATCCTATGAGTGTTCAAGTGAATGGTGACCAAGTCCTCTTTAATGATGTGCCGTTCAGTTTACTCTGCATCACATGGGCTCATTTACACTTTGTAAAAAGTCTAAATAAAAACAAATAACTAATTAATTAATTAAAATATATGAAAACAAATAAATATATGATAAAATCCTATCCATCCATCCATCCATCCATCCATCCGCATGCAACACTTACACAAAAAGTAAATACCGTATGTACTTGATATTTAACCACAAAAATGTCCTTTTAAGCTGAATTCCTCAGTTTTGTAGTTGTTTAAAAATGTGACATGAACTTCTAATTATGAATGCGGCTTGAGTAACTTTCAATTAAAAAAACATTGTGGACCCTGTTTTCACCTATATTTACTCTCTTCATTTGTGATTGGTCACAATAGATGTTACCACCAAGTATAAACGGGGTCATGGACAAGCCGTTTTCCACCATCGGGCAAAACCGTTTTTGTAGCTTAACTATTCCATGCCGGAATGGATGTGGTTTCATTTTCCGCTGTAGGGCTGAAAACAGAGCTCTTTATAATGCAATACCAATGCGTCAGTCGTTGCACTGGTAACACAAGAGTTTACGGATGGGTAGAGATGCAAATAGCAACAGCGTTATGGAGAATGATCAGAGTGCGCTTGGTCAGCTACAGAGAAAATGGTAGCCAGACAACAGACAAGTGACCAATCCTGAGTAGCGGCATCACTACACACATTCTACCAGCACGATTCCAGGCCGAGAGCGGTTTGTAACCGTGCCGTGCCGAACCAAGCTCAAGTGGAAATATAACGGACCATTTGGCCCGACAGTGGAAAAGCAGATGTACACACCTCTCATATATGCTTAGATGCCTCACATTTGTTAGGTTTCAGCTAAAACACTGGTTAACACCCACTCCTGCAGTCCCAGAGTATTTTACGACTGTGAGTGTCGGGCCTGTGATGGCTCAACCTGACAGCGAAGTCGATTGCTTTGAGACAGACAACAAACAGTCCATCTCTTTCTGAAGGCTGCTGCGTGTGTGTGTCGTCTTTCAGCTGTGCTGCTCTACAGCAATCCGGCTCCATGACTGATTCTGTTGTGTTGAGTGCAGGACTAGGCTACCCAGCTCCTAACTCTCTCTCAGAGCTGCAGCCAACTGCCAGGATCACTTCCTCCTTCCCAGCAGTTTAAGATTTCCAGCGGAGCAGGCTGGCTACACACAAACACGGCTCTGTTCAGCAGCTGTGGACGCTGCACAGGGGGATTCTCTGCTGAGGAAGGGGGAGCATCTGTCTGCTCAGGCCTGCCAGGACATACACAGTGTGTGTGTGATACTCGCTTTCACACGCGTTTACAGATACACAAGCAGTTTGTCAGGCTAATTTAAAAGTTTGTGCCACTGATTTGGCAAGCAAAGACTGTGGGGTTTGACTCGTCTTTTCTTCAAAACTCACCCGGAGATTATATCAGTACAACCCTCACTCATGCACCGTAAAAAAAAAAAAAAAAAAAAAAAGTTTCTGTCTAAATTTTTTAAGCACAATTAACTTTGGTGTTGAAGTAATTTCAACTTAAATTACACTAAACTGACTTAAAAATTAGTTGTATCTTGTATAACTCTTTAAAAAAAAAAGTTGAAAATTGCTTAAATTATTTTGATGAGTTAAAGCAATGTAAAAACATATGTTGTAATAACTTATTGATCATATTTTTAGAGTGTACAAACCTTACAAAAGCACTATAAGCAGTCGCATGAAAAATTCTGGTCAATAAACTGATAATTATTTATGTTATGATAAACGGCTGACATTAAAATTCTATACTTATGTCCAATTAAATAAAAAAAAAAAAAGTAAAACATTCATTTTAAACTCTACAAGTCAATTGAATTTAGGCATCATCACATTACAATGTACAATATGAAAAATAGATTTTCATTTAGTTAAAGCTGCAGTCCGTAACTTTTTTGCCAATTATCCAAAATACATAACCAGTGTTCAAAACTCTCTGCTTGCCTTAGCTCGATTCAAAGCGGTAAGCTTGTAATAATGTTTTTTATTCCAGCGGTACTGGTGGATTACTGCGGGAGATTCGAGCAGGTCTTTGTGTCATTACGTCACATCTGTACACATAAAGAAGGAGTCTCGGCTAGTAGGCTATATTGCGTGTGAGGATGTTGGACTAGAAACAAACACACACACACACACACGCATGAGCGAAGAGAAACACGAGCACGTCGTGTGTGAATGCGTTTGACATCGAGTGTGGTGGAGATTTGTAGTCTTTTCTCACAGCACTTGATATAATCAAACTTGTCAATTTGATGGCGGATCCAGAAAGGTTCAAACGACAATCACCAGTGACAACTGGAGATTCACCCATTGTAAAAGGCAAAACACTTCGGAGTGGCTAATGAAAAAAAAAAAATCACTGCTGGATCACTGCTACATAGGCTGCCTAAGGGATTGACACTTGACGGTCCAGAAAGTCAATGAAGAAAATGTTTAAATATTCCATGTGCCTGCAGTGGCTCAATTATAAGTTTATCAAGCGACGAGAATACTTTTTGTGCGGAAAAACAAACAAAAATAACGACTTTATTCGACTATTCCTTTTCTTCCTTGTGGGCCTGAGACGAGAGTTCAAGAGATTTCCACGACGCATGCGCGAGAACTGAGATGAGGACGTTCTTCTTCGACTCCTTGTTACCGGCTGCTCACCGCTTAGAAGTATTACCGCCACCTACCGTATAAGATGACGTGTTGGAAGCGCAAAACTTTCTGTTTACAAGCAGAGGAAGACGCGCGCTGTACATACGCGTTTCAATTGGAAAATATGTCTACTGATTTCGACTTTTTAACCATTGTATATAATATAGCGAGACCTACAGCACATTAAGTGTCGAATTGAAAAGCGTATGTACAGCGCGCGTCTTCCTCTGCTTGTAAACAGAAAGTTTTGCGCTTCCAACACGTCATCTTATACGGTAGGTGGCGGTAATACTTCTAAGCGGTGAGCAGCCGGTAACAAGGAGTCGAAGAAGAACGTCCTCATCTCAGTTCTCGCGCATGCGTCGTGGAAATCTCTTGAACTCTCGTCTAAGGCCCACAAGGAAGAAAAGGAATAGTCGAATAAAGTCGTTATTTTTGTTTGTTTTTCCGCACAAAAAGTATTCTCGTCGCTTGATAAACTTATAATTGAGCCACTGCAGGCACATGGAATATTTAAACATTTTCTTTAATGACTTTCTGGACCGTCAAGTGTCAGTCCCTTAGGCAGCCTATGTAGCAGTGATCCAGCTCTCAGATTTAATCATAAATATCTTCATTTGTGTTCCGAAGACGAACGAAGGTCTTACGGGGTTGGTACAGCATGGGGGTGACTAATTAATGACTTAATTTTCATTTTTGGGTGAACTAACCCTTTAACAGTGTTATTAAATGATTAGAATTTTAAAGACTTGCTTTAAGTGAGATTTAGATGATAGCAAAAGTAATCTAAATATACAGCTGGATCATGAAAAATTAAACATCAATTGACACTTATAAATAAAAAATCTCTAATATTGGTCAAAAACCACTATGCTACCGATATATTGTATTCTGGTCAAAATACCAGTTACACTAAGAAAAAAAAAAAAAACTGTTATAGTCATAACATTCGTTGAAATACTACAGACTGAAGTAACAAGGTATTTTGACAGATAAAAAGTGACCCAGGTACATTTTTGTAAGTGAAGCATGAGTGTGGTTTTCTAGAGCAGGCTGCATTTGGGAACAGTGTGTGTGTGTGTGTGTGTGTGTGTGTGAGAGGGTTGAAGTTACAGTAGGGCCCGCGCTCAGAGTAGATTAACACAGAAACAAAAGGCTCTTTATAAACAGAGGGGCGCTGTGTTTGGACTCGCTTTGAAGCACAGGTCATGAGTAAAGGCCCTGGGTGTGTGATGTAACCCCAGTCAGCCAGTGGAAACTCATGAGCAAAGTCACTGAAGTTTAGAAGACCATGAAATAAAGAAAAACAAAAATGGAAAAAAAATATGCAAACCGTTGTTGAAAAAGGACACAAAGTGAAAACACAAACAACCTTTACAGCATATCAACGACAGACGTCATGAGAAACAAAAGGAGGGAGAGAGAGAGAGAGAGAGAGGGAGAGAGGGAGGGAGAGGGAGAGAGAGAGAGAGAGAGAGAGAGAGAGAGAGAGAGAGAGAGAGAGAGAGAGAGAGAGAGAGAGAGAGAGAGAGAGAGAGAGAGAGAGAGAGAGAGAGAGAGAGAGAGAGAGAGAGAGAGAGAGATGGGAAAACCCCAATTCCGCTATGTAAATATCAGAATTTGCATTTACGCCCACATCTGTAGTCTGAGGACCTAACATAAGTGGCAGTTGTTGTATGTGGCCGCCAATGAGGGCCCTAAAAAGTATTTGGACACTTTTGGACAGACAAGAAACATTATAAAGAAATAAACAGCAACAGGAAATTTTGTTCAAAATCAAGTTGTAACACTTAGGGCCCTATCATAAACCCGGCGCAATGCAGCGCCAAGCGCGACAAGTGTTTTTTGCTAGTTTCAGCCTGATGCAGTTATCATTTTCACGTCCTGCGCCACGTTGTTTAAATAGCAAATGCATTTGCGCCCATTTGTGCGCCCATGGGCTGCTGGTCTGAAAGCGAGGTGTGTTCGGACGCATTGTTGGCGCGTTGATATTTTGAGGCAACTAAAATAGACTAACAAAAAATATATATATTGCGCCATTGACTTTAGACCAGGTTTCAGTTGGTCAATGGCGCAATATTTTTTTTTTGTTATTTAAAGAGCGCATAAGCAATGTGCGCATATTGGCGGGTCCATGACGTGCGTACACTCTGCTTATTACACACCAAATATTGAAAATAGTCAAGTCAAGTCAAGTCAAATATATTTATATAGCGCTTTTCACAATACAGATTGTATCAAAGCTGCTTCACAGTATCAATCAAAACAACTTAATAATGTTTGTTTATTATATAAAAAAAAAAAAGACATCCAAGTTTGGTAGAGCTGATCAATGGTATGATTGGTTAATTAATTTGAATATCCCCAACTGAGCAAGCCAAAGGCAACAGTGGCAAGGAACCGAAAAACTCCATCCAGTGACCTAAAGGTGTCCTAACACACCATCAGATGACCCAATGGAGAAAAATAACCTTGGGAGAACCCAGGCTCAGTCGGGGGCCAGTTCTCCTCTGGCGTTTATGAACTAGAGGCCGAATTTACAGTAACTGTAAGATAAAAAATTTATATGAATGCCTGGCTAAATAGATGCGTCTTCGGTCTAGTTTTAAACTGGGAGAGCGAGTCTGAGCAACGAACAATATCAGGAAGGCTATTCCAGAGCTTCGGAGCTAAATGTGAAAATGCTCTGCCTCCTTTGGTGGATCTGGATATCCTAGGAATGACCAGAAGCCTCGAATTTAGTGATCTTAAAGAGCGCGATGGATTGTAGGGCGATAGAAGATCCGTTAAATAGACTGGAGCTAAACCATTTAGAGCTTTATAAGTCAAAAGCAATACCTTGTAATTAATACAGAACTTTATAGGTAACCAATGAAGTGATGATAAAATCGGTGTTATATGATCATATTTTCTTGATCTAGTAAGAACTCTAGCGGCTGCATTTTGGACTAACTGTAACTTGTTTATTGAAGATGCAGGACAACCAGCTAATAAAGCATTACAGTAATCTAGCCTCGAGGTCATGAATGCATGAACTAACTTTTCTGCATCAGAGACTGATAGCATGTTACGTAGCTTAGCAATGTTTCTAAGGTGGAAAAAGGCGGTTTTTGTATAAAAGGATTACAATGTAAAAGATTAATATTGTGCACATAAAGATATGGTGGAATCCGGCTTGTCCTGTAGATAGTCTGCTCACGCGCTTTAACCTTGCGCACAAGCAGATCCGTTTGCGCTCTGGAGAAGTGTTCAGTCTTTCCGCTTGCAAATTCCGCCATGTAAATAGCAATCTGCCATAGCGCGAGTGCAACTGGCTTTTAAGGGGAATGGGAGATGAGACTCTGGTTTATTTCACGTTACACCGAAAACACACCTATTCACTCATTAAGAGAATAGGCACAACCCTTTTAGACCATACGCTGGGTGCGCAGACCATTTTTTCCGTCGTTAAACTAGCAAAAGTAGATTCAGACACGCCCTAAGTGCAATTGCGCCCTGCGCTTTAGACAATGCGGTTAGATCGTTAAAATAGGGCCTTCTGTTGTCAAACATTAGTGGATTATGTTAATAGTAAATGTGATGAATCACTCCTGTGGATACTCTCCTATGGACACGTGTGGCGTCAGGAGAACTGACTTTGTACACTACTGGTTAAAATTTTAGGGTCAGTAAGATTTGTTTTTAAAAGAAATTATTTCAATTTACTATTACATTGATCAAAAATACCAGTAAAGAAACGTATATTGTTACAAAGATTTCTATTTCAAATAAATGCTGTTCTCCAGATTTTCTATTCATCAAAGAATCCTAAATTTTTTTATCAAAAATATTAAGCAGCACAACTGTTTTCAACATTGGAGACTGGAGTCTGATGCTGAAAATTCAGCTTTGCCATTACATACACATTCAAACAGTTGTTTTAAGTTTGTAATATTTCATTATTTTTATTTTTATTTTTTTTACTGTATTTAGATCACATAAATGCAGCCTTGGTAAGCATGAGAGGCTTCTTTAAAAAAAAAAAAAAAAAAAGAAGAAGAAATTTTTTTATTTTTGCATGTTGCTCAAGTCTCGAAACACTTTTCGGGGCCACTGTACATTAAAACCCTGATAGAAGGCAGTTTCGGGTCCTCACTCGAGAGCTGAGCACGGTCTGGTTAATCTGTCAGCGAAGCTTTTCTGTAACCCTATGAGCGCTCATACAGAGGGGAATACAAGTGATGAATTCCCCTTGGACAGGCTGTTATTCGGTATTCACCTGTCTCTCTTTCAGCTGGACTGGAACACAAGGCCTGTTACTGAGAGAGTGCCAAATTTACCACAGGCTTTCTGAACATTGAACACCAGTGTTGGAAAATAGTTCAGATTTTTAGCCTGTCAGTGTGGAAGGGGATTATCATGGCAAAAAGAACTTTTTTGTTAAAAAGTAACAAAGCTGGCAGGGCCACTGAGGTTTGTGGGCCAAGTGTGCGCACGTTAACATGGGCACTTGTTAAAGGTTAATGCTTTTCTTCCGCAGGTACATGGTGTTGTAAACCTTACAAATGGAAATCCCCCTGGCAACAGCACAGATGTATCCCGCAGCATATTTTCCAGCCTAAAAATGTTTCTCACGTCAGAAAATCACTGCGATTGCTTAATGTAGGTGAATATGGTGATCTTTCTGTACACTGGGGGGATGAATTCACGTGTGTAAATTTATCTTCATAAACAGATAGATCTCGGATTGTACATGCATTCCACACATCTCAAAACAAAGTCCAGTATCGGGTGGTCCAAATTAAAGGATGCTCATGGAGACATGACATTAAGTTTTCCGAAGGAAATGTGAGTGGCATTTTCCCATGCGAAACTTGTCGATGTGACGCAAAATATTCTATTTCTAGGGTGTTCTGGGTGGTTGCTTAGTCAAAGGAGCCCACCCACAATTCTCCATGTTATTCTGAACTGTATAAATGGCTCAAAGGAAGTATATATATTTTATTAAATATTCAAAGATTTGTTTAAATGATATAAATACGTATTTGCTGAATGCTGACGGTAAATGAGAAAGTAGTACCGTGTTTGCCTTTCTATTATTAATAATATTAAAGCAAACACTAATACTTTTCTGTATACTTTCTTTTACAATTCTATCTAATAATGTATTAGAACCGTTAAACAGAGACCGTAAAGTAATGAAGAATAAGAATGGGAGTGCTGTGTGCTCAGGAGCTGCCATTCTCAGCTTTGTAAAAAAAAAAAAAAAAGAAGAAAAAGTCTGATAGGCCGTCAAAATAAAAGTCCCACTTCTGACTCATCAGCCAAACAGAAAAACTGATCGCCGATGTCAATATATATATATATATATATATATATAAAAGCCAAATATTGGCCGACATATTAGCCTTGGCGATATACATATCGGACAACGATCTACAGTAATCAAATAGGAACCATTTACACCGAACATGTTCTTGAGTTTAAAAATGTAAGGCACAGTGGAAAAGAATAGGTTTCTGAACCTGAACTTCTTGAACTTTTTTAATTGACATGGCATCTTAAAAATGTGAAAAAAAAGAAAAAGCAGTGAGAAAGCTCAAAATACGTACATCTACAGACTTTTTCCATAGAAAAATAATTAAAAAGCAGCCCAAGGGAGTGCAAAAACACAGACTAGTTGAAAAGATAATAGTAATATAAACATTCACTTCCATAAATGGTCAGAACCATTTTATAAAAAATAAATGTTATCACATTCTAATTTTTTTGTTTAGTATTGATATTCAACATATAATTAAGGTCAAACATTGTATTGAATTTGATTATTTTCATAATTTGGCAATGCAATTGCATTTTTTTATTGTTGGTTTTTTTGCCCTCTTCTTTATCATTTAAAAAATAAATCACTAACTGGATATGTGAGGAACCGGAATTACTAAGTTCTTCATGATTCCTATCCGTAAGTCACACTATTTGAGAGATCAATCTTGTCCACAGCACATATGACGTGCCAAAGGGTTTGTTCAAAATCCTACCCTACCTATGAGCAACAGTAACAGTAATGCTGACGCTTGCCCTAGCAAGCTCTACTAAAACTAGTATAACAATGTATAATAAAGTAGTACCCTTTTGCCATCAGACACCCAGAGGGCCAGTCTATAACCATGAGAAATGTTTTTATGCAGTAAAAAAAACACACAAAAAAACAAAACAATCGCCAATAAAACCGTTTTACAAACTTCATTCCAAGGATTCGGCCTCTTTCCCAAGGGTGTGAGCTGATGTAATTTCAGCACTCATTTATCTTAAATGAGGAACTTTTCAGGTCTGGCTTCTGATCACAGCTTAGCATGCGTGTCTGATCAGGTTTCTTTATTATTGTAATTATGATGCGGCGTGGCAGAAGGCTCATGTAGAACTTGTCTCGATTTCCCCTCCTTGACTTTTTCAGAGCGCATGACAAAGCATGAAACATAACCTACAGCACTGGATCTAGCAGCTTCAACACGTGTGCCGTGCAGTCCATAGAAGTACAAACCCGCTATTTTACAGAACGGTCTCGCACTTCACTGATCCTGTATCGGCTATAAATCTGTTACAGCTGGTGTATACAGATTCACACAGAGCGCATTCATGTGTGTGTGTGTGTGTGTGTGTGGCTGCATATTTCTCTGCTCCCCACAGGAGGCAGGGAGAGCAGCAAAGGGCTTCATTCCATGTTGTTGTTTGGTCACTAGGTGTGAGCTCAGCTCCCTGGCAACTGACACCGCAGTATGGATCCAAGATCTGGTTATTTTGGCGTGATGGTCGAGGGAGAAAGAGCAAGCTTTGCAAATGTTGTCCAAATTCCACACTCGCCTCCAACTCACCAAGCTCCCTTTCGCACTCATTGTGAGACAGGCACACTGCTGACAAAAAGAGCTGGGTGGAGGTCTAGGATCTCCAGAGGAAACTCTCTAACACACACACACAAACACACACACACAGAGTACGCTCAGGCGTAGATGAGAGAGGGTAAGATAAGACCCCAGAGAACCAGGGCGTTTAATCTTTAATGCTTTTTCTAATGGATGCCGGGACTGGGTTTAAGTGATATAAATGAAAACATGCCACTGACATCACTTCCTTTTTAATATATGCCTCCTCATGATAGCAGACATATGTACATTAAAACTCAAATCAATAAATCATTTTTTGAAATGCCAGCAACAATTAATTAAGGATTTTTATTTTTTTGTAGTGCAAAAATGTTGTTAATAATCAGATATGGACTGGCTCTGATGCGTTTCTGGAAGAAAAATAGGCTGGAAAAACAGGCAGCTTCAGGAAAGAATGCTTCAAGCTCAAGCTTCAGGCCTTCACCAGAAATATGCCACAGTTTCCTCTCATCTCTCAACAAACCAGGGAGAGGCTTCCTCCTTTTCTCTCTCTCTCTCTTTCTCCCTCTCTAGACTATCTTTTTTATCCATAATAACTTTCACATTACGGTTCTCTTATTTTGTAGAGTTATATTTTTCAGGCAGTGCAAAATTAACATCTGTGTTTGGACTTGTGGAAAAACAACAATAAAATCCTACAGTAATAGATGTTAATAGCTGCTAACAAACACAGGCAAGAGTGTGCATGTGAGAACGCATCTGTGTGTCCTACGCACTCACCGCACCAGAGGTAAAAGAGTGACGGTTTGTTTTGAGAGGTGTTTATTTAGCACATTTTAGTTTGGTGCGATTATGGCATTATTCTACTGGAAAACTATGAATAAAGATTAATACAGGCTGATTGATTGTAATGTTTGTTTATTTGTGTTTAGTTGACCAGGATTGTGCTAAATATATTTAGCCTTAAAGGCACACTCCACCCAAAAATGAAAATTCTGTCATCATTTACTCACCCTCAAGTTGTTGTAAACCTGTACGAGTTTCTTTCTTCTGCTGAACACAAAGCAAGATATTTTGAAGAACGATTGGAACTTTGGCACCATCGACCTCCATAGTAGAGAAAAAAAAATACTATGGAAGTCAATAGTGCCAAACAACTGTTTGGCTCCAATCGTTCTTCAAAATATCTTCTTTTAAGTTCCACAGAATAAACAAGTCATGCAGGTTTGTATCAAAATGAGGGTGAGTAAATGATAACAAAATTAGCATTTTGGTGTGAACTATCCCTTTAAAGGGGTAGTTCACCCAAAAATGAAGATTCTGTCAGTAATTACTAGGGCTGCACGATTTGGGGAAAATGTCATATTGCGATTATTGAGGTCAATATTGCGATATGCGATTGCGATATAATAAACAAATGGTTTCATGAGTCAACTTGCTTGGTTCTAAAGCAAAATGCACACACAGATTAGTGATAATTCTGAAATGTGTATTTCTCAACTCAAACTATCAACAACAACTAAATGATTGATAACACCTATAATGATCAATAAGCCATTGATGTCTGGATAAAAATTTATTTAATTTTAATTTAAGTGAACTTCAAACAATCCTCACATAAACCCATAATAAATGTCATATTTACCTGTGCTCTTCCTGTCTAACAGGTAGGACATACAGAAATTGAATAAAGTTATTAAACAGTCTACGCTGCATAAATTATAAATTATATGGACTAAAATCCTATTTAAAGCTACACAAGTTCTTTGGTCAAGAGCAGTGAGTGTTTTTCTCTGTTTCCTTTGTTCTTTGATTAACTTTACTGACAGAAAGCATTATTGGATGCTGGCCCTTTAAGAGTTGCTGACAGAGACGCGGATCTCACACGCGCCTTATTCTCTCACAACTCTTTACGACCATCATAAGACTGCTCTTATGTTATGAAGACACTCGACAAATGATATTTTGGCATAATTGTGTGTGTTATTGTTCGTTCACTTCAAGCGGAAAGAGAACTGTATTCTGGCGCGCGGTCTGTGCATGCGCATGATACTGGCGCGCGTCTTTCAGTCAGGACATTCACAGGCAGCGCGCTCTCTTTTGACTGGCTGAATGGTTTAAACTAAAGCATTCGCGTGAATAAGAGCGGGATCATGTAACACTAGCCAAAGGATGACAAAAAATAACAGATGCTGTGTTAACAGCCCTAATTTGTTTATTTCATATAAAATCGCAGTATTTTGCGTCATATAATCGCATAGGCTTGACATCGCGATTACGATTGCGATACGATTAATCGTGCAGCACTAGTAATTACTCACCCTCAAGTTGTCAACCTCAACTCACCCCGCAAGACTTTCGTTCATCTTCGGAACACAAATTAAGATATTTTTGGATCACTCCTCCATAGACTTCTAAGGGATTGAAACTTGCCGGCCCAGAAAAGTTATTAAAGACATTGTTAAAATAGTCCAAGTGACTACAGTGGCTCAACCTTAAGTTTATCAAGTGACAACACAGAAGTGCTGCGCAGTTACACTATGTGAACTTACTCGAGGCCCACAGAGGAGGAAATGAATAGTTGAATAAAGTCGTTATTTTTGTTTGTTTTTTTGCGCACAAAAAGTATTCTCGTTGCTTGATAAACTTAAGGTTGAGCCACTGTAGTCACTTGGACTATTTTAACGATGTCTTTAATAACTTGTCTGGGCCGGCAAGTTTCGATCCCTTAGAAGCCTATGGAGGAGTGAGACAGCTCTCAGATTTAATCAAAAATATCTTCATTTGTGTTCCGAAGACGAACGAAGGTCTTACGGGGTTGGAACAACATGAGGGTGAGTAATTACTGACAGAATTTTCATTTTTGGGTGAACTAACCCTTTAAAGGGATAGTTCACACCAAAATGCTAATTTTGTTATCATTTACTCACCCTCATGTTGATAAAAAACCTGCATGACTTGTTTATTCTGTGGAACATAAAAAAAGATGATTTGAAGAATTATTTTGCTCCGTACACTGAAAGTCCACACTGGCCAACAACATCAGCACCCTACTGACTTTCATTGTAGGGACCAAAACACATAATCGTTTGTGTTTCAGAAGAAAGAAAAATCAAACAGGTTTGGAACAACATGAGGGTACGTAAATATGAAAATGTTGATTTTTGAACAATTTTTTAAAGAAATACCTATAAGTGCACTACAGACCCACACACTGGTTATATATGTGAAATAATAGCTACACTTTGAACATACATACACTACCATTCAAAAGTTTGGGGTTGGTAAGACTTTTAAATGTTTTAGAAAGGTCATCTCTTATGGTCATCAAGACTGCATTTATTTGATCACAAGTACAGTGAAAAATGTAACACTGTGAAATATTATTTGTAAAATGTCATTTATTCCTGAGATGATAAAGCAGAATTTTCAGTATCATTACTCTGATTTCAGAAGGATCATGTGACACTGAAGACTATGCTAATATGCTGATCTGATGCTCAAGAAACATTTCTTGTTATTATCAATGTTGAAAACGGTTGCTTAATATTTTTTGAGGTAACTGCGATACATTTTTTGCATGTTTCTTTAATGAATAGAAAGTTCAAAAGAACAGCATATATTTGAAAAAAATCTTTTGTATCATTATCAATTTCTTCATTGTCACTTTTGATCAATTTAATGGATCCTTGCTGAATAAAAGTTAATTCCTTTAAAAAAAAAAAAAAAAAAAAACCCTGCGGTATGAATAATTGAAATTGTCCCCTGCTATTTAGGTCGGTGTTTCATGGCCAACTGAAGTGGGCAAGTGAACCAGGCTGCATGCTGATACTCAAAACTTCTAGCTACACGAGACTAAGGTCGACTGTGTCTCACGGGTGCATAGCGCATACAAGACATGTCTGTGGCGGTTTCATGGGTTTGTTTTTGCACAAAGCAAGCGTTTTTCAGGTGATTCATGCTGGTGGTTATGCAAAACACGCGTTTATGCAAGTAGGTATTTGGTGTTGGAAAGGTTGGAGCGGAAAGTTTTCCTGTAGAAGTGAATGGCTGATTGATAGGAGGTGTGTATGCGTGAGATGTTGGGTAATGCACTACTTGTTATTACACAGTGTAATAACAAAGGGTACAAGTGGGCCAGCTCACCTGGGTGGATTTGTCCCTCATGCAAGGGGCGCAAGGGGGGTGGATGACGTCCCGGGGCCAGTGTCCAGACAGGTAAGGGGCTGTGAGCGCGTCCAAAGAGGAGGTGCGACGAATGCTACCGTTATTGCTGGTGGTACACCAAGACCCTGCCACAGGAAGTCTATGCTTGTCTGCAAGACAGCCAGAAAACGCAGAGGAGATAAAGAGGGGAAGGAAGGATGGGGAGGGGGAGACAGGGTTCGATTGAAAGATGGATGAATGAGACATGTGAGGAAGAATAAAACAGATGGGAGGGAAACAGAAGAAGAACATAAGTTAGAGGCTGCATGTTATGAACACAATACATCACAGTAAGTGCTTAGAGCAGCCGTGTGTGTGAGCTTACACCAGCTTGAGTGTAAATGTTCGCTGGGCTGATGATGGTGAAGAATATTAAAACCCAGCAGATTGAGACAGAATTAGTCTGGTGTCCAGTAGCTCTTTTAATACAACTAAAGCTGATTAACTGCACGACTGGCGTGGAGGAAGCGGCCCGCGTGTCTTGACCTACATTTGGTGCGTCTCCACGAGTAATTGCCCCCTTCACTATTGTCCCTGCTCTCTTTTTCTAGTCTGTTCTTTCCAGCACACAATCGATGGCCTTCTCTCCTTCTCTTGTCAGTCTTAGTCTTTTAAAGACTATTCTTTCATGTAAACTCACACTATTGAATACACAGCGCAGATGTACAGCAAAAGAGTGCGGGGCCTGCTGTTTTGTGCTACTATGAAGAGATGACATTTGCGAGGAATTTACACAGGAAGTTCAGCGTATGAGCCTTTCAGAAAGGATTTTAAGAAAGTCCCAATTTCTTTTGCCACATAGGTGACATCAGTATTTCTCTCGCTCTCTGTGCGTGTATGTGTGCGTGTTGTATCCAGGGAAGCAAATCAGAGGGGAACCATTAACTTTGTTTGCTTCCAATAGTCCAATGGGAAAGTGAACACACACTTCAGCAACAAAACTACTACTCTTTACTGTTGGGTGGACCTTCTGCTATTTTAAGACAAAACTACAGAAAACTTACAAAAAGCAGAACAGGAAAATTGCATTACATTTTAAAATACAGAGCTGGCTTGACTTTCTGCGAGTTGTACACATTGAAGAACGTGAGAGAGGATCTAAAGAGGAGGAACCTGTAAGGAATTTTGGGGGAAGTCATGCGAGAAAGAGAGAGGAATTGGCTAGTTAGCTCAAGTTGCAGTCTCCAGATGGTATGTTTTTGCTCTCTAGAAATTGAAGTGCATGTGCAAGGCCCTGAAATATCTTCACAACTCTATGCAATGTGAATGGAAAGGCTTCTAGCTAATCTAAATTCAGATTAACAGGTTAATGTATTCTGAAATGCAAATCTGTGTCAGGACGCAGATCATTATGCAATACAAGAAGGGCTCTAGAGTGCGACCAAAATTTGTAAGGGTGCGACTAAAATTTGTCCTAGGTCGCAGCGGTGCACCTAACGTCCTCGCATCAGCTGCCTATCCACGAACAAAGCGCTTGTTCACGAACGAAGCGACCTGAGCACCAGAGAATCAGTCCTCGTTTAAACCGCCAGTGAAATGTGACCCAATTCCGATTTTTTGCTCATATGTGACAGATCGGATGTGTTGACCGTGGAAAAAACAGGAAAAAAACGCATGCATTCGGATATTTCGAGATCAGTTTCAGGCCTCGTTCATATGTGGAAATAAGTCAGATATAAATCAGATCTGTGCCAATGCGACTGTCATGAAAACAGGCAGATCGGATTTTCTGAGGCATTAGGCTACGTCTCCGCGGTTTAATGACGAGACGAGAGCAACCTCGAATGCGCATCTGCAAAGGGACGGATGGCCCGACGAAACGTTGTGTTGTCGTAGGAGAGGAATGTGGACAAACGTTGACACAACATCAAAGTTTGGCTTGTTCAACCCACTGCTCCTCGTTAAAGCCCACCACGATCTCATGAAAGTGGGTCTATTGCACAAATTTTATTTATCGTCAAAATTTAAAATTTATTTGTCAAAAACAGTTTTTGCGTGGATATGATACGCACTTTATGGTGTTTAATATGCACGTTTACAGTGCGTATCATATGCATGCAAAAACTATTTTTGGAGTATAAATGGCACGAGAAATAAAATTTGTGTTATAGATACGCACTTTTATGAGATCGTGTTGTTTGTTCCCAACAGTCCTGAGATCTCTCATGCACGATGTTTCAGATCTACAGTATGTCAAGAGTAAACACATGAATCGGATATGGGTCACAATTTAAAGAATGTGTAAACGGAGGGTCAACAAATATAGGATATAGGCAACAAATCAGAATTGGGCATCAAGACCTCCAGTGTAAACAAGGCCACGGCAATCAGCATCAGCAAAATAAACGCAAGAAAACTGTCAGAAAGTCTTTTATTTCCTGTCGTTTTATTCTGAAACTGTAGTGATATCATTTCCTTTATGAGTACTTCATTTCCTTATTACCGACTCTGCATTCTGTGGGATGGTAGCCCTCGTGTGCGTAATCTAAGTGAAAACCACACAAATACATATATTACTGTTTGTACACTGATGCCTGTACTCAAACTTCAATAATTAAAAAGTTTGCTGGAATAATTTCTCCGTGCCCTTCTCCTTGACCGGAGCCCTGTCAAAAGAAACTGTCAGACCAGTATTATCCCTTCAGAGCATCGCACTCTATCACATGGTCCTTCGAGCCGGATCTGACAGCTTTCCGGAGACAATATGGAGCCAGGACAACCATCTGCAGATCCAGCAGTGCGTTCTCGATCCCAGCGGGAGATACAGTTACCAGCATCCCTTGCAAACTATGAAGTTGGGTACAGACCGAGAGTCAGAGTACTTCCTTCCACCGAAGCTGAGGAACTCGGAGCAGCAGCCCCAGCTCACAACATCCCGATCCTTGATCCACCTTCACTGCCATTTGTAAGAGCAGAGTCATGTCGATCCTTGGTATCTTCTCATCGTAGCAGACCGAGATCTCAAGTCAGTGAGGCCTTATCAGCTAAGAGGTCTGTTGCAGAAGGGCTATCCGCGCTACAGAGTGCCATGCTGGAGGAACAGGTCAAGCGGATGGAATTAGCAGAAGCACAGCGGCAGATTATGGAGCAGACTCTAGTGGACGAGCAGTGTACTCTTTTGGACAAAGAAGCCAGAGATGCCATCGATGAGAAGGAGGAACTTCTCAGAGAACAAGAACGGCATAGACGTCAACTGGAGGAGAAAGCAGAGATGGCATACAAGAATAGAGAGGCTATCACCAGGCATCAGATGCTGCGACGGCGACTGAAAGAGAAAGAGATGGAATTGGCGCAAGCAGCTCTGATCACGTCTTTCCTGAAGGAAGAAGGAAGTGAGAGTTCCCGTTCCTCCAGGCCCCTCAGTGAATGTGAGTACAACCTAAGGTCATCATCAGAAGCTCAGCCTCTCCTACTCGACTCATCAGGTGCATATGGACCGCTCCATTCTACTCCGTCTATGCATATTCTGACACCAGTCTCCAGTGCAGTCATTAGTCCACCTGACTCGACCAGTCCTCCATCAGTCCAGCCCGCTCCACAATTGAGTGCTTATACTACTACTAGTATACTCGCCCAGCCGCAGCCTACGTATATTACCATGCTTCCTCCTCCTCCTGCAATCATCAATCCAGCTTCGCAGTTGGCTCCTAGACCAGCCGTAAGTGCTGTTACCTCACGTGCTCCGCCACTGTCAGTAGAACAGAGTATGGGTCTATTTCGCCAGCCACAGAGGGTCTATAACCAAGCCCAGACCCAACACGTGCCTCCACCTGTTACGCCTTTACAACCAGTGCTATCAGTTGCCAACACGCTGTCCTATCCTTACCCTGATGTTCCACCTTTGGCACGACCGGGCACAGCACCTTTAAACTACAGGGCAGCACCAGGCACAGACCTCATGGAGCTCCTAGTTGCTACCTCTTATGGCCTTCCTAGACCTACTCTACCTTACTTCACCTCAGGTAAAGAGTCAGACTTTTCCCTGCTCAAGATGGCTTAGGATAATCTGCTCAATACACATGCTCACCTTACAGAGCAGTTCAAATATCAAGTCCTCCTCGACCATTTGAAACTGCCAAGCGCCCATAAGCTAGCCCAAGCCTACATGCACGATCCAAAGCCATACACCTCAGCCCTCCAGGCTCTCCAAGACAAATATGGGCAACCGCGTCAGCTTGTGCAGAGTGAGCTTGGTACTATCTTAAACTCACCTCCCGTAAGATCTGGAGATCCAGAGGCGTTTGATAATTTTGCCCTATCAGTACAAGGTCTTGTGGGCATGCTCCGCTCCCTTGAGGGTGAAAATGGTTATGAACTGCGATGCGGCTCCCATGTCGACAGGCTGCTCAGCAAATTGCATACTAATTATCGAGATGGGTTTGTGGAGTACAGCATAAACCGCGGGATCCTGAGGACTGGCACTGATCAGACCTATACGCTTGAAGACTTCTCTGTTTGGCTTCAGTTAAAGTCACAAGCCAAGCGCATTTCATCTCGAGCAGCTCTGATGTTCCAAGACCAGCCTAAGTCAGTTAAGGGCCAAAGGAAATCCCAGGGTCCTTCATCAAATGTGTTTTACAACACTGAGAGCCAAGCTAAGGTAGCTCTTCCAGATCCTGTTCGTAGCACAAAGTCACCTAAAGGTAAACCCAGTATGAAGCCTTACTGCCCGTACTGCAATGCCCGTTAGCATTACCTCAGCTTATGCCCCAAATTTAAAACGCTCACTCCATCAGAAATTTCCACCTGGATTAAAGATAGAGGCTGTTGGAGGTGTGGCAGAAACCATAAACCTGAGGCATGTACTCTCAAGAAGCCTTGCCAAGTGTGCAAACAGCAACACCTGACTGTGCTCCACGAAGTGTGTTCCCAAGAGGCTAAGAAAGTGTTAATGGTCAGTGCTGCTCCCAACACTATATACGTTGACCGTCCTAGTCGTCCGCATAAAGTCATGTTGAAGCTAGTTAAGGTGCGCCTGTACAATGTCGAGCACTCTCTGGAAGGGTTTGCTATCCTGGACGACGGATCAGAGAGAACCCTCATCCTTCCCTCAGCAGTCCAGCATCTCCACTTACACAAAGAGCCTGAGAGCTTGCCTTTGCGTACTGTCCGCCATGAGGTGATCCATCTACAAGGAGCAGCTGTCTCGTTCGACATCTCCCCAGCTCATTCCCCCAAACAAAGGTACAACATCTTTCATGCCTTCACTGCTGGTGAGCTGCGCCTGTTTGAGCACAGCTATCCTGTCAAGTCGTTCATGCGTAGATACTCCCACCTGCAAGGTCTTCCTCTGCCGAATGTTGAAAAGGTCCAACCGCTTCTGCTGATAGGCTCTGACTTTCCATATCTGCTGCTTCCCAAACAACCGATCCGGGCAGGTCCACCTGGGAGCCCTGTGGCTGTGTGTACTGCTCTTGGTTGGACACTGCAAGGCCCCGCCAACTTCAACCTCACTGGTGAACATTCTCACTGTTACTTCACCATGTCTCCTAATTCAGAGCTGCAGCGGCACGTTGAACGACTGTGGGAAGTTGACATAAACCCGTATGCCAACGCCAAGACTGTGATTCGCTCCAAAGAAGATCAGCAGGCCCTAGAACTGCTAGAACAGGGCACCGTCAAGGTAGAAGTGGATGGAGTAACAAGGTATGCTACTCCACTGCTGAGGCGCAAAGCTAGACCTAAACTCTGGGCTCCAAGCATACATTGCTCCCACAGCTACGGAGCATAGAACGTCGTCTAGCCAAAGACACTGCTTTAACTAACACCTACTGTCAAGAAATACAGAAGCTTGAACAGTTGGGTTATGCCAAACCTCTACCTCCTGACACAGTAGACAGCTCCACAGAATCCTGGTATCTGCCACACCACGTTGTCCACCATAATGGTAAGGCGAGGATTGTCTACAACTGTTCCTACCAGCACAACGGCCAGAGTCTCAATAGTCAACTGTTGCCTGGTCCGACCTTAGGTCCCACTCTCCTCGGTGTACTTCTCCGGTTCCGAGAACACAGTGTGGCTATCAGTGGTGACATCAAAGCGATGTTTCATCAAGTTCGACTGTTACCAGAAGATAAGCCCCTTCTCCGTTTTCTCTGGAGAGGTATGAAGAGGGAGGAGGAACCAACGGTATATGAGTGGCAGGTTTTGCCATTCGGGACGACATGCAGCCCCTGCTGTGCCATATATGCCCTTCAGCGACATGTGAAGGATAACAGCAGCGGTTATGAGGACATCTTACACCTTGTGGAGACTGCCTTTTACGTCGACAACTGTTTGACCAGTGTCACTAACGCTGATGAAGCCAAGAACATTGTTAACCGGATGCGTAAACTGCTCTCAGCTGGAGGCTTTGACATCAGGCAGTGGGCCAGTAACATCCCCACAGTTGTTGAGCATCTTCCCTTGGAAGCGAGAGCAGCAAGCACTGAGTTGTGGCTATCTCAACCTCGACAGGATCCCGAAGAGCCAGCTTTAGGCCTTCGCTGGAACTGCCTTACCGATCGTCTTGGGTACCGCCACAGACCAGTAGAGTATTCACAGCCCACTCTGAGGAACGTCTACAAGGTGATGGCAACACAATATGATCCCCTAGGATACTTGATTCCATTCACCACAAGAGCGAAGATCCTGATTCAAGACCTGTGGAGAGTGGGAGTCGGTTGGGATGAACCAATCAGACCAGAGGCTCTGCTGGATATCTGGACAAAATGGGAGAGTGAACTAGTCTATCTTCCACAAGTGGAAATTCCCCGATGTTATGTCCCATCAGTAGCAGGCATAGGGTCACCCAGACGAGAGGCACACATCTTCTGCGATGCCTCTGAAAGAGCCTACGGGGCCGTCGCTTACCTCCGCACCCAAGACAATCAAGGTGAAGTGCACATTGTCTTTGTGATGGCTCGGTCACGAGTGAGCCCTCGCAAACAACTATTTATACCACGCCTTGAACTGTGTGCAGCTTTAGCCGGAGCCCAGCTGGCTAAAGTCATTATGATAGAACTGTCACTCCCTTCACAGCAAGTTACTCTCTGGACTGATGCGATGACAGTTTTGACGTGGCTCAATTCCGACTCGTGTCGCTACAAGGTCTTTGTAGGAACTAGAGTCGCAGAAATTCAGGAACACACTGAAAACTCGACCTGGCGGTACGTTAACACCACTGACAATCCAGCAGATGACCTTACTCGTGGTAAACCCTTGCTCGAGCTTAGCCAGCCGAACCGGTGGAGCCAAGGTCCACCATTTCTCCGACAACATCCAGACTCCTGGCCAGTGCTTCAGGTAACAGAAGCCCAAGAAGCTGACGAGGATGAACTTCGGAAGGCATTGTTCTGTGGAGTCACCACTTGCTCTCCGATCACGACACTTATGTCTGATGTAAACAACTGGGACAGTCTTCTGAAGGCTACCCATGAGAGCCTTCACGGGGCGGCTGATGACCAGAGCAGCCCTACCATGACAGCAGCTGACGTCCAAACGGTAGAACTACATGTCCTCAGACAAGCTCAGAGTGAGTCCTTCCCTGAAGAGGTGGAAGCTCTGGCTGCTGGTAAGCCCATCTCGAGACTGAGTCGCCTGCTCATGCTTGCTCCCGAGTATGATGAAGCTATTGGCCTAGTGAGGGTGGGAGGTAGACTACGCAGGGCAGCAGATCTTGACCCAGATGCAATACATCCTATCATCCTTGATCCCAAATCTCATGTCACGAAGCTGCTTATTAAGAAGTATGACTGTGAACTGCTACATCCTGGTCCCGAGCGGGTTTTCGCCGAGATGAGGAGAAGATATTGGATCCTCCGAGGAAGAGAGTCTATTAAGCGTCATCAACACGGCTGTGTTGAATGTCATAAATGGCGCGCTACTCCGTTGGTACCTCAGATGGCAGACCTACCCCCTGCCAGGCTCCGCTTATACAAGCCACCTTTCTGGTCGACTGGGGTCGATTGTTTCGGGCCCTACAACGTCAAGATAGGCCGGCGTACCGAGAAGCGGTGGGGTCTGATTTTCAAGTGTATGACGACAAGTTGTGTACATCTTGACCTACTGGAGAGCATAGACACTGATGCTTTCTTGATGGCTCTCCGCCGGTTCATCGCCCGCCGAGGCAAGCCATTTGAGATCCTGTCTGACAGAGGAACCAATTTCCGAGGTGGAGCTGCGGAGCTGCAAGCTAGCTTCGCCGCTTTAGAAGGTCCTCTCCAAGAGCAGCTGGCCAAGCAGCAAATCGAGTTCCGTTTCAGAGCCCTGTCAAAAGAAACTGTCAGACCAGTATTATCCCTTCAGAGCATCGCACTCTATCACAAAAACAGACAACGTTTTTTCTTTAAGAAAAGTAGGCCTTAAAGGTGTTAAAGGTGACGCAAGCAGAGGAAAAATTTGGGTGCACCTAAATTTTGTGCTGGTGCACCTAAATCAAAATGTTAGGCGCACCAGTGCAACCAAGGCAAAAAGTTGTGACCTGACAAGAATACGTTGCATTCCAAGTATTTCCACAGCGGGTGGGCTAGTGAGCATTAGCATACAGTAAATTAATTTAGCTTTCTAAAGTAGGTTTTCTTTGAAAAAGATACAGTTTGAAAAGAATCTTAATTAGTTTGCTAAACTTGACATGTATCTAGTTACCTGAAAAATAATAGCAATAAATGCTGATATTTATCTTTTACAGTTGATACCAATTATTTGTATGCTTCAGCAGGCTAAATCAGCAATACTGTGAAATATTATTACAATTTAAAATAACTGTTTACCATTTAAATAGATTTAAAAAATGAAATATTCCCGTAATGGCATTGGCAATGCTAAATTGTATTTTCTTCAGTGTTACCTGATCCTTCAAAAATACATATTTTTGCTCAAGAAACATTTCCTATTATCATCAATGTTGAAAACAGTTGTGCTGCTTAATATTTTTTGTGGAAACTGTGATTCATTTTTTTCCAGGATTCTTTAATGAATAGAAAGTTCAAAAGAACAATTTACTAGAAATAGAAATCTTTTGGAACGTTATATAGGTCTTTATCAGAATCTTTTATAACAGATTAGGTTTACTGGCTTAGACATAAAACCCCTATGAGTACTGAGGTTTCACAGAAACAGGAATACACAAAAAAATGTACAACAGGAAGAGGACCACACGCCTGCAACGTAGTGGCTAAACATTCACATCTGTGTTTGCGTTCTGGCATAGTGTTTGTTTCTGGCCTAACTGTGCACGTTTCTACACTGAAATGACTGACAAATCTTTATGCATGCGTGTGTGTGAACTACATAATTACATAAACATACAAACAAGCAAGATGCACAGAGGACAGACTATCACACGGGGTTGTTATCTCATCTCTGATTGGCTCATATAAGAGATGCCATGATGCACTACTGAGCAGGGAATTCTCTTATCGTCTCTGTCTATGCACAGTAGGTTATTGTGTTGCGTCTACCCTGCATCAGCAGACTTTGCACACACACACTGATAACACACACACAGCGGCCCATGAGCCGCGTCCTTGGGAAAGCTGTGCTCTTGACTTTAGTCACATTCACTAGTTTGAGGAGACAAGACTAAAACAATAATAACGTCACAGCAATTCATCAAAAGTAACATCTCAACCCACAGGATTAGGATACAAACACACCCTTGACGTTTAACACTTCATCTTCTAATAAATTAACAAACAAACTTTCTAAATTATATAAACATTTACCTTTACCTACATTTGATTTATTTGAACGAACAAACAGCTTACCCTGGGAAAACCCAGACAACTTCCGGCAAATTTAGATTTGCTCTGCAAGTTAGTCTGGCAAAGAGCTCATTCAAGCCCATTTCTAATCCGTCGAAATCACAGCACCAATCAGAAACGTTGGGGCGGGCTTTACACGATGACGACAGCACAGCGACGGAACTAGGTGTGACCACTGATCTATATAGAATGACATTATATAGATCAGTGGGTGTGACGGTTATAGTTGAACACAGAGTCATTAGAACTCTATAACCGGCAAAACCATGTTATTAAAATATTTTTTTCACAAACATTTTTTATCATAGAGAATGTTTAAATACTAATATCAGCTTACGAGGGAAACGGAGGCGGAGTTAGTGGTGCTTCGGAGGCTGCCACTGCTGGAGATGATTCGGGAGAGGTCTGTGCACCACCCCCTCACAAGAAGAGAAATCTTGGAGATCTCCTTAATAAACGGAGGTCTGAAATCTCTGCCCCTTTACCGATCAGAGCACGCTGACATGGAGTAAAGCCTTGTTTATACTCGACAGATCTGCACGGCAAAAATTATGCGTTCGGTGAGCAAGACCCTCCTGTTCATCCTGTCCATCCATTAAGACCTGTCCATTTACATTGTGTGAATCAGCTCTATGTGAATCTATGAACTTCCTGTCATGTGAATTACCCAAGACTTAATCATCCTGAACTAAATTAAAAGAGAGCAAAGGACTGGTATTTGTCCCGTGTTTTAATCAGACATGCCATCAAGTTTCTGCAAATCCTAACGAACTATATTTAACACCTGCTATCCTTCAATGCATTCGAATATATAGCCGAGCCTTGATTTGGTCATGGGCCTACGCTACAAAATGGATGAGATGGCAAACAATAAAATAAAAAACAAACGGTCTAATCACAGACTGTAAAAAATGCGCTACACATGGCACTTTAAAAACTGTATAGTTTATTTATAGTTCGATTACGGATATTTCACGTCATGTTCGAATGCATATTTGAATATCGAATAAAAAGTGACAGCCCTAACATCAAAGCCTGTATGGACCAGTGAAGAGATACTTCAAAAGACTCATTGTAGCTCTAAACCTGTAGCTCAGGCCTGCAGCTGAAATAAAAGGGTGTAATAGTGACCTGACTCCTAAAATTGTGTTCTTTGTGAGGGCCGATGGATCAGCCTGGTCTCGTCTTAGCCTGCCTGTACCATCCCTCTCTGTAAAGACTGGGAGTGTGCACCGTTAAACCCCCAGCCAAGAGAAAAAGAACCATGTCTGTATGGAGATCTTAAAAAGCACGAGCAAAGCTATTGAGAAACACATTGGCATATGCAAAATTAGTTGCAACGATGTGGCGCTTATGCGCAATGGTGCCGTTTAATCCTGAGAACAATGAACTGAAATGTTGAGGAATACATTCAAAGAAAAACACTTTCACACCTGAATACTGTAGACAGAACAAGCAGGGATGGTGTGAAGTGAAGTTGACACCATCAGTGAAGTCAATTAGGTTCTAGTTTGTTCTTCTATGTTTTTAGTTGTTTTGAGAAGTTCCTCTTACACTGTCACTAGTCATACACATGAGGACGGATGTCTTTCGCCATTTGGTCTTGACTCAGATTGCTTTTTTGAAACATCATGTTTAATTAAATGTCCATTACCCACATTTTTATATTTATAAAGTGTGCATTTACAAAATGTGCAATATAAAAATTGCACATTTTGCAATCATCCTGCAATCATTAAAGGGATAGCTCATCCCAAAAATAAAAAAAATTTCTGTCATCATTTACTCACCCTCATGTCATTCCAAACCCAAAATACATTAGTTTATCTTTGAAACACATGAAGATATTTTTGACTCTTTCCCTGCCACTGACGCGATGACTCTTCATTATGAGAAAACGCTTCCCTGCCAATGACGAGTTTTTGTGGCTTTCCGAGTTATCACTGTTATATGTAGTATGTAGTAGGGGGCGCTAAAAACGCATCTCCTGAACGAATGCAGAATCTCCTGATTAAAACGCAGGCAAAGAAGAAGCAGAAATGAGCGATCTCATACGTAAGCAAATACATATGAAAAATAATGCGATCAACACAGTAAACGGCATGTAAATCAAAATGGCCTAATGTTACTAAAAGAAATGTTGACCCAGGAAGTGCTATATGACTGTGCACGCATTAGGGGTGTTGATGGACTCGATCTACTCCATCTGTGTTTTGATCAACGTACTGAATCAGATCCAGATGTATTCTTTGACAAAAACGCGATTTTCTCAGCTTTTTGCTCAGAATGTTGCTTAAAAAAAAAAAAAAAAAAAAGGTTTTTATTATACTTACCCACATTGTGGTGGGTAAGTCAAGTGTTGTCAAAAGAATGCATGAAGCTAGAATTTTTTTTAAGCAGAGGGTCTGGTCTTTTGATATATTAGGCATACATGTTCAGATATTCATACAACAAAATATTTTGGGGGCCATGAAACTTTTGTGAAAATTACGAAAAATGCTGGCGTAGGCTGGCAAAGTTGGCAAATGCTGGCAGGGAAAGAGTTAAGGGAACCTGATATCTCTCTCCCTCCATGTCTATTCACCCAAAACTCTGTTCATTAGAACATCGTACAATAAATCCATATGATTAAAGCGGTTTAATCAAAGTCTTCTGAGGAGACACATTTTTATATGAAGACTTTATATGATTTAATTTAACGGATTTAATACAGGCTTTTATTCACATATAACCGTTGATCAACGCACATGCATGGAGCACATCAAAAACGGTAAATGAAGCTTTAAAAGTAATTGCTTGATGCGCAAAAAACAATATTATTGGTTCTTGCGGTATAGCAGACACATGAGACTGAACCTCAAAGGTTTTTACGGAAGCTCAAATGTGCATGCGTGATGCATGAGAACAAACGTTATTGGTCAAGCTCTTTTTCTATGTCTTTATGAACTTTTTGAAGCAAGTTTTGGTGGAATGGCCTTGCCATGAAGGGACAGAAATTGGTGCCGGGAACAATCGCTCTCGGGCCGCAGCAAACGAGCGCAGTGTGAAAGCACCCTTAATTAGGCCCCGTCCACACTACTGCGTTTTCGTTTAAAAATGGAGAATTAAAACGAATACGATCTCCGTCCACACCAGCGTTTTATCTGCGTATTAAAATTGATCTCGGTCCACACATTAAAACGACTGAAAACTCGGATCACGTGACCATTCACCAACACTGGGCATGCGTGTGCCGGTGTAAACGGTGGCTGACGAATCAGGGAAGGAGACTGATGATACTCAATCATAGAGCCGAGCGTGAGCCTCTGCGTCAGCGTTTCGAATGTCCTCCGTTTTGTCCCGTCTTCACTAAAACGCCCTCCGGAGATTCAAAAAGCAAAACGGAGCTGCAGCGTTTCTAAACTTCTCCATTTTAGGTCTTCGTTTTTTCCGTTTTAGTCTGGACGGGAGGTGCAAACATAGCAAAAGGTCTCCGTTTTTAAACGAAAACGCAGTAGTGTGGACGGGGCCTTAAGGCCATTGCACACTGAGTCCGAAATTTTCGTATGCGTTTTTTTGTGTTCGTCAGCCTAAAAATTTGTCACGCACAGACACCTTGCACACTGAGTCCGATGCGTATTTATTAAACCTTTGCGGAAAAAAAACGCAAAAAAAAAACAAAACAAAATGGATTCGTCAAGCAGTGAGGATTTTGTTGCCCTCAAAAAAGAGAAAGAAAAAATATTGGGTCCACCCAATCCTGAAATTGCGCCGAGAGGAAGGAGCTCCACCTCCTTATCAAGGAGTTGCGAAATTATCCAGAGCGATTCAAAATTTACTTCAGAATGTCAGTGGAACAGTTTGATGCTTTGCTAGCAATTCTGGAGCCACATATTAAAAAGAAGACCACCAAATCCCGTGAACCAAACGATCCTGAACAGAGACTGGCAGTATGTCTATAAGTATGGACACACACACACCGGCGGAAGCGCTGGGCAGTGGGCAGACAGAGCAGCTGTATAGGCTACAGATTATATATTGTACCCAAATAATACATTAGTTATCGAATTGGCTGCTCAATCACACCTTAATCGATCCGAAATTTTGGTCTGATTGAAAGGGGAGGTTTATTAATCCGATCGAGAGAACATGCAAACACTTGATCGAATTGAAAACCGAAACTGAAAGGACTTTGTAATCCGCATTTTGTTTTCATACAGTACTTGTTAGGGCTGTCACTTTTTATTCGATATTCGAATATGCATTCGAACATGACGTGAAATATCCGTAATCGAACTATAAATAAACTAACCGGTTTTTAAAGTGCCATGTTTAGCGCATTTTTTACAGTCTATGATTAGACTGTTTGTTTTTCATTTTATTGTTTGCCATCTCATCCAGTAGCGGGCACTCTAAACGTATTGTAGCGTAAACTCATGACCAAATCAAGCGAATAATAGCCAATAGCCACCCTGTTTTGAAAATGGAAGATAACACACAGAACGGCCAGCCTGAGCGGACAATTTCTACCCCAACTCATCTAAAAAGTAGTGTCTGGAAATGGACAATCCGATTGATGAATCCGAACATGAACATGTTTACATGAACATGTTTACATGAACGATACATAAAGTAATGTGCGCGTTATATGTCACAAGATTCAAATCCGAATTGATTTTTTGACATGCGCACACTGCACGAATATGCCGCTGTTCGCGCATAACTATTCTCCTCTATTGGTTCTTTATTTGTTTTAAACAGCAGACTTGATATTTATCCGTCTCTGGTCATGATTTGGAGACGATGAGCATGATTTGCCGTGCTGCTTGCCTGCTTATATTAATCACGCAGTAAAACCCTGCGCCCAAAACCAGTCGTCCGTGGATGATAATCTGAAACAAGCGCTGGTGGGACGTTGTCCTGCTTCACTTCACAGACGCTGAGTGAAATAAGAATTTTTTAATAACGGAACACTCATTTATGACACTCTATTCAACAGGAAGAACAACTCGCTCCGTGCGTAATACGTCATTGCACATGCGCAGTACTTTTAGTTTCGTAGATATTCGAATATATTCGAATACATTGCTTGATATTTGATATCCGTTCGAATTTGATTTTTCTCAAAAGTGACAGCCCTAGTACTTGTGCTGCGAGACGAAGTGTATCAACTTGTCAGAAGCGATTCTGGATTTTGTCGTTCGCACGTAGCTCTGAATTGTCAAAAAACCTCTTAAAATGCTGGCTGTGGATGCGAAAAACGCAGAAAATCGAACCCGATCCGAATTTTTTTATGACAGACGCAAGTTTCGGAGGCGGTGAGCAAGCGTGATTGAAATAACGTGAGGTCGAATTTTTTTTTTTATGTGAGAAAAATTCGGATGCGAATTTCGGACTCAGTGTGCAATGGCCTTTAGTCTGATTAATTGGACGGGTCGCTCAGTCAAACCTGACTAGTCAGTTTAAAAAAAAAAGCCCTGGTTTTGCACATGACAACATGATCTCTCTGACTATGATGCAGCCACACTGTGTTCGTTTGTTGGCTAGAACTGGCCACCTGACTGAGCCAAGGTTTCTTTCTCCATTCTGTCCCCAATGGAGTTCGGGTTCCTCGCCCGCTGTCGCCTCTGGCTTGCTTAGTTGGGGACACTTAAAGGTGCAATCAGTAAAAATTTAGAGTATCTATTAATAGAAATGCAAAATGACACCCATAACTATGTTTTCAGTGGTGTATAAAGAACTTACTTAAAACTAAAACTCTGGTGCTTTCAGTTTGGTCTACTGCCGAGGTTGCTGTGGCCACTGACTGTGTACAAGGTTTCTTTGACAACAGTGGATGTTTGGCTTTAGCATTGGAAGGCAAGCGTAGTATGACCAATAAGTTGCCGCCTGTTCTAGCAAAACATTACACGCAGAAGACAATATTCCTCCGCCCAGGCGAGCAACCACCAAGAAAAGGTGTTAACACCAATTCTCGCCCAGGACAACTGGAAGCTGCTAGGGACTGGAAGATGCTGGCTGATCTTGATCAACGGCTTATTTTTCCACCTGAGATTGCCACCACTAACCTACGACCAGATATTGTTTTGTGGTCTGGATCAGCACGCATTGTTCAACTGATAGAGTTAACAGTGCCATGGGAGGATGCGGTAGATGAGGCATATGAGAGGAAGAAACTGCGGTCGGCTCATCTGGCCACTGAAGCAGAACAGCGAGGATGGAGAGTCCAGGTTTATCCAGTGGAAGTGGGTTGTCGAGGTTTTGTGGCACACTCTACAACCCGGTTCCTCAGAGACGTCGGATTCAGTGGCCAAGAGTTGCGTTGCACAGTAAAGAACTTATCTGAAGCAGCAGAAAGGAGCAGCAACTGGCTGTGGTTGAGACGTAAATATTCTAGCTGGCTGTGTACAGGCCGCCACGCTACTAGGGGTGCTCCGATCAGGATTTTTGGGGCCAATCACCGATCACCGATTACTGGAAGCTGTATCACCCGATACCGATCACCGATTACAGGGTCTATTTGAAGCCTTCTATTTATCATGTAGCATTATTATTAAACTATATTTAACAACAATGTACATTAAGTATTACATTTAAGAGAAGACAATGCATCATGAATTTACACCTGTGTATTTATCAGACATGAAAACGGGTCAGGGGTGAAAAAGGTGAGAAGGATATTACCCCTCTAGGGGGGTCCGGGGGCATGCTCCCCCCGGGGCCCAATTATTTTATAGTCTACTATAAAATTAAGAAAATAAATAGCACAAATGTATAGCACAGCTGTTTAATGAGGCAGCAACATATGATAGATAGGACAGAACAGAACAAAAAATGCTATTAATAATCTTTCATTGCGCAAAAGTATTATGATATAATTATGAAAGACTCCAATAGAGTGCTGCACACAGCGCTTATGCGCATCCCGAGCGCTGAATGATGCGCTTGAGGCAACATGAGTCACAGCACGCTGCTCTTCGAGTCCGCATTGAAAAGTTCTAAGCACAAAGGAAATACATATCGATGCATAGTGCATTATACAGTATCTATCTATGCAATAGTTTATTCAGCCTTTTCTTTTAACAGTTTTAAATTTCAGTTACTGTACGCGTTAACAACAATGACAATGCTCTCCAGTGTTGTGATCTAGACACGGTAGAAAGGAACATGAATCATGATTAAGGTACTACAGCAAGATAGTCAATTTATGCGAAACTATAGAGCTTTATCTACAGATCAAGTATAATAATATTAACATTTAATCATCTTGGAGAGAGTTGCATCGTTGCCGAACGCGAAGCGCTGTGCTGTTTGAATGCTGAATGGAGAATGACTGACGACGCGCTGTTTGAACGCTGAATGGAGAATGACTGACAGCGGAGGGAAAAGTTTACGTGAACTTGAATTTAATGACTTAAATATTAATTTCTATCTTACATTATACTATAGTTTGGCTTCATATATATTATGAGTTTTTGAACTCAACCTGAGCGCTCGTTGCCGCGGAGATCAGTGGATACAGTGTTCTCTGTAGCTCGCGCAGTCTTTACTCGGACGCGCGCTTCAATCTATCGCCGTTGCGGACGGACTCTATTCTTTCCGGTAATTTTACGGATTGATCAGAGAGGATGCACTGTTTGACAAGCAGACAGCGGCGTGGTACACACATTGCAGATGGATTGCTAGTGAATTGCTTTTTCACACACCTTGTAGAATTGCCAGACTGCTGAAGCCATTTTTACCGATTGTTACCAGGGCATAAAAAATTGTCTCGCGAGTTTTGCGTCATCTGATCGGCTTTTCTGGATCGGCCTTTATAGAGACCGCCGATCACACATCCTAAAGCAATTATCGGCCGATTGTGATCGGCGACCGATCAATCGGAGCACCCTTACACGCTACGGTTTCGTAGAATTCTTGAAAACTTGAAGAGTCTGTTGATTTATTTGTATAGGTTGTATAGTATTTACAGTCATTACGTTCCTGTGTATATTGCGTGAATGACGGGTGGTTGGGCAGATATTGTGTTTTTAGCGGTAGGTGGTATGCCATACGGAAACGTTGCCACTGAAACTGCATATTAACGCACCAGTGGGGCTCGACAGCCTTAGTCAAACGGGTTGGCGCGTATGGTTGGGTTGCGGAGAGATAGTGAGATTGTGGTTAGGTCTCAGCAGCAGGAGGGATGTAGAGGTCAGTAAGCTGGGCTGAGTTGAGTGGGGGACGGAGGGGGGTGACTCTGGGACGCCAGAGTCACTGTTGAGCCCTCTTGAGGTGTCGTGGGCTAGTCGACAAAACACTGAGGACGGAAGTTGCCCAATTGAAGACCCTAGAGATGTCCCCTACTTGGCTCAATCCAGACGGTTGTCGTGCTGGTCCACTAGGGAGACCACACTGTAGTTGCAGCCGTCGTGTGTGCTGACGCGCCAAGACTACACTGCAGTCGTTAACGCCGGACAGAAGGGGAGTCACACCACCATATGGAAAGAAGCGTAAATGGGTGAAGCATAGTTTACTGTAAAGCTACGTCTTAGTGTTGCTTATCTTGGCGAAAGCCGAGTACAAATCAGCATGAAGTTTTAACATCTACTCTCGTGTAATGGAAATCATAAACCATAATGTTTTTATTACCTTAGAATGAGACATTTATATCTACATAACCGCGGGCACCCCCTTCTATGAAGGTCGACATATTGTGACTAGTGATGCACGATATATCGGCCGCCGATATAACATCGGCCGATATGGTCAATTTTTTACACATCGGTATCGTTCCGATGTCAAAATAGGGCCGATGTGAACAGGCCGATAATCATTCGTGTGTAGATGTGAGTGCGGGGGTGGGGATGTTTGTTTTTGCACGAGCGCATTCATTACAAGCTCAAGTCCTGTCAGTTTAAACATCAAGCGCAAGACGACTGGAACTTGCACGCTGTTTTCTGTCAGCCTTACTAAGGCGTATTTTTGTCCCGCCGAAGCCTTATTTGACCGGTGAGTGATGTAGATGACCGACTGCTGCGCTTGTTTAACTGAGGGAACGAGCAGAGCGAGTGAAAGCCCCGGTCGCGCGCACACCGTCTTCAAACTGTTTTGCTCTCTCTCCCTCCCTCGCGCATATTAATGCATTGAGTTGACTGAATATCTTTGAGAATACACGATGATAAAAGGTCGGAAGACCGAAGTTTTTTTTTTTCTGAACTACCACTGGTTGTGAATTGTGCTAAAACGTTACCTTATCTTCTCTGAAAAGCTTCCCACACATTCAGATGACATAAACCACACTTTCAATAAACAAAACAAAAATCTATCTAGTGATGAAATGTTTTCTGTGTTGAGACAAATCTTGTGCGATGTCCTAAACTGCCGGGACAATCACACAACGTGCCGTGGTCCGTTAATGACACGTCCGATTCGCGAACTAATGACTCCTTTGAACCGATTCACTTTAATGAATGGTTAAAACAACTGATCTGTCCAACACTGAACTCAAGAGACATAAATCGGAAACACTTTACAATAAGCAGGGTTACTTTCCGCGGAGTCATAAAAAGTCATAAAACGTCTTAAATTTAATAATAAGAATTTTAGGCCATAAAAAAACATAAAAACGTCCGGATTTTCCATACAAGGTCATAAGTTACATTTAGCCACGTCTTAAATTGATATGCTCATTCATTCATTATCGCGATATATTTTTTTCTCTATAACGAAACTCATTTGAACCGCGCGCGCCTCCCGGACTGTTTATCCGCTCGGCTCAAAGTCCAAACGGCAGCGCGAGCTCACTAAAGCAGACGCGTTCTGGTTTACTCTAATCGGTCTCGCTCACGAGATCCAGTGAGAAGCGCCTGAATTCAGCTTAGAACACAAATGTCTCAGTGATTTAAACCAGTTTAAAGGCAGATGAAACGGCGCTGACGAACAGGAGAAACACTGTGCGTAACGAGACAGTCGGAAGCTTTTCCGTCTACAAATTCCCATAATTACCATGGATTTAGGCTACTATAACGTTAGCCTAGTATATTAACTGCACCATGAAATGTGGGATATACATATTGAAGTGTATTATATTATTAATATAGACAATGTATTAAAGGACTAATGGAATATAATTACAGTATTTAATGTATTTAGGCTATACTGTTTTTCATACATTTCATGAAGAAACGTGCCATCAAAGTCAGGCAACACAAACCTGTTTCAAGACTTGAAACAATATCCCCCATTAGCACATGCAGAAACTAAGAAATACATTTTCCAATAAAGATATTAATTTTGTTAAGGAAAAATTACACATGTTTGAATGTTCTACCTCAGATTTGTGAAATGTTCACCTGTTTGGCAAGTGTTTGTCATGATATGTTCTGACAATAAAGAGTAGTTTAAAACCACAATTAACGGTCTGGTTTCTACAACTTTCAGTTAGGAGAAGAAAATTTGCCTTTAAACTTGAAAGAAATAAAGAATTGATATTTATCGTGATAATTATCGATATTGACTGATATACATTATCGTGATAATTGTTGAGTGTTGTTCCTGTGTTATTGAGACTTATTGAGAAAAGGGAGCCTTCAGTTTGTTACTCTTAAGAAAATGGAACCTTTAAATAATGAAACTTATTACTTTTAATGAAAGTCAATAAAAAAAAAAGACTTTTGAAAGGAAGTTATTTTTCGTAATTCGTGTAGGTCATGAATTTAAATCATAATGGTCATAAAAGGTCTTAAAAAGTCTTAAATTTGACTGACTAAACCCTGCAGAAACCCTGAATAAGGTTCAATTTATTAAAGTCTAGTTAACTACATTAGTTAACATTCTATTAATATTAGTTTTAATGCGGATTTACTCCATGACAAAACCACCCCAGTCATTCTAGAATGATTCATTCTTTCCAAATAGAGCTATTCAAGTCATCTGGTGAAATTGTTTTTATATCGCAACGTCATTTTTTACCAATATGGTGCAGCCCTAATCCTCGCTATGTGTTTTCTATACAGAGATATCGACATCGGTAAATATCGGTATCGGCCATAACAGCAATATTAATATCGGTTATCGGTATCGGCCACAATTTTCACATCGGTGCATCTCTAATTGTGACGTCATGTTTCTACCGTAGCCGAACGCGAACAAAAAGCGCTACAGAGCGCGTTTCGTCACTACCTTGAAAGAGAAGCCGCAGAAACCTAGAAGCTAGCCATAAACACCGTGAGTAGTGACTTTTCCCTTGTCAGTGGTGTAAAATATGTAGTTGGATTGTTTCATGTAACTTAGTTCTTCTCCCTCGCTGTGTTTTGGCTTTGCTATGTGGGGATAAATGTGCTGGTTACTTTTGTGAGACAGCTGATTAGTACTCTTGTCATTGACCATAAAACAGTTACGTTACAGGAATCACCAACCCGTCGATCTTGGAAGCATTTTAAGTCGATCGCGAAGAGTTTTCAAAATCAGAGAAAAAAAGCCTATTGTGTGTAGTAAATTGTGTCTAGGGGATGCGGAGGCGCGCGCACTGTTACAATCATGTCATTTTTGCCGCGCGCACCTTTGGTCTCATGCGGACGCGTCGAGTATAAACAAGGCTTTACGCTTTAACCAGTTCAGCCACAGTAACAGCTCATATTTAGCCAGCTAAACTTTTACTACCCTATTAGAAAAAATATATAGTTGCATAGTTTAATGTGGTTCTTCTCCCTCACTGTATTATGGGTTTAGACAATCAGCTGATTACTATTATTATATTATGTATTATGTAAGACCCTTGATCCTCACCTGACAGCTTTGTAAACGTTATCCATGATGTGGTTTATAATGGACTGTGGTACAGAAACAGTGACAATGTTACACACTCTTGGCTTACTCTGGCTATTCTCTGCTGTCTCAGACAACGATATGCTTGTCCCGTTTTAGCCACCGTAGCTTCTTCGAAAGGAAGGGGTGAGCAGTGGGCTGAGCCCTTAGTGCAAACTCGCAACCGAACCGCTAGATGTCGCTAAAAATCACACAATGCACCTTTAATATTCAATAGAGATGCACCGATTGAGCGGCTGGTGACCGGAATCGGCCGATTTTCACGTGATCGGCCATCATCGGCGACCGGCCGGTCAGTCTGACATAATCCGATTTTATGCCGGTCAAATGCACTCGGGCGCCGCATGATTAACATCGCGCAACATTAGCATCACACGTGCACACGGAACGCGCACATGTAGGAAACCTCATGAATTACGGCCGTTTCACACCACAAGGTGCAGCGCGTTTTTTTTGTTCGGCGTGCATGTTAATCAATGAGTGCATTCACACCGCGAGCCGGAGCAGCGCGTGAGCGTCGAGAAGGAGCGTCGCGTGAGCAACAGTGAAGCACGGGTTTCGGCGCCGAATCTATTTTTGCTGCGCTCAATTTAAGTGAAAGCACACTTTTGATGCACAAAATAAATATGATTTCATCCCAAAAGTGCCCAAAATGCAAAGAATATGCATGTCTGGTGTGTTTTAACAAGAACTGAAGTAGGCTAGGCTATGAAAGAAAATGAAGACTGAAAAATATTTATAGAAAATTAACCCATTTAAACTTGTTTTTATTATTTCCCAATCGTTTCCCTGCACATGCTCCACTTGTCCTGTTTAGCTAGGCTAGACATGTGTCAGATGAGAGAAGAACTGTTTGAGAAATATAACTTGCCATTGATATACAACAAGTGATTGCAATAGGCCTGTGTGTGTGTGTGAGAGAGAAATATCTTTATAATGCAAGGCTATATTTATTTAATTTTTATTTGTTATTTATATATTATTTTATTGCCATTACCTGTTTTCATACAGAAGTTTAGTTTGCTAAATATATAACATTTTTTTAATAGGATATTGGATGTGAAAAGGAAAGGGTTCTTCCATAACACTGCACTTTAGATGTGTGTGAATTTCCCACACTAGGAGTCATTTATATAGTTCTATTTTATAGCGATTATCTGTTCAAAAAATGTTCTATGTAAAATGTTCTATTAAAGAGAAGATATAAAATAAATATTTGTGTGTGCTGTAAAGTGGTTTGAAAAAATAAAATCGGAATCGGCTAAAATCGGTATCGGCAGGTGAAACTCAAGGAAAAATCGGATTCGGCCTAGAAAATTGTAATCGGTGCATCTCTAATAGTCAACAATATTATTGATCTGACTGTACTGACGATGTTGTAGAACTGAACTGAGCTGGACGATGATGTCCTTTTTTGCAGAACTGCTTTATAGATAAAATGAACTTATTTAATAATTGATTTTCTTTACAGTGGAACTGAATCAACACTGAACTGGCTTCAGCTGAACAACTGCTGAACTTTTTCCTGTTATCATCACTGTAAAGCTGCTTTGAAACAATCTGTATTGTATAAAGCGCTATATAAATAAAGGTGACTTGACTTTTCCCAATTCTCTCCATCCTGTTTGGTTCCTCTCGTGTGCTACGCCTTTTCATGTGATCTTAGGCAAGTCTGGTGATCTGGAAAATTACTGGACATACCAGAGCAGAGTGTTTTTAGTGGGATACAGTGAAAAGGGGAGGCATGGCTCAGGAGACTAAAAACAGTAATCACAAGGGCATTCCAACAGGCATATGAATCGCTGACCCGAAGTGAAATGTGGACCCAAGATCAAGTTTCCTCTTGTTCAGACAGATCATGTCATTATTGGACTAAAAAAAAACAACACTGACACAGAAACATAACTAAGACATACACATGAACTCAGAGTCTGTTTGAGGAGGCTCCAAGAGAATCATGGGTAGTTTACTAAAACAATGAAGCCTGGGTCTGGGCCAAAATACAAAGGATGACACTCCCAACCCAACAACCACTACTGTATATTTCTCTCTTTGTGTCTTTAAGGCAGACAACCTCTTCTCAACCAGCAGTTACTTCTAATGCTGGTGTCAAAAATGGCAGCAGATATGGTGTGATAACTGAATTCAAGTTTAGTAAAAAGCTGAAATTTGTGTGCGTATGTATCTCCTTTTTGAGGAAATTCCATTTTCTGAAAAAATTGTGGTACCGGTCACAATGCCAGTTAAAACAGTTACAGTAACCGAGACACAGAGCAACACTCGCTGCTGGCAAACCAATCACAAAATATACTTTTGAGATTCAAAGGGCCAAAACCAGCGACTGCCCACCAAACATTTGCATTCTTACCAGTCAGCAACAGAGATAAGCCTCTGGAGCAGCAGGCCACCTCGAACCACCGCGGCCCGACCGGCTCGCTCTCTCAACACGGCTCCTCACAAGCTATTTTATTAAGGAGACATTTGAAATACTCTGCAACATTCACCAAAGATTCCTAGTAACTGATAGCCTGGTTAACGTCAGACCATGGGAACCACATGTTCATTTTCTCGTATTTGAGGTGTGGTTTACGAATGCCCAGAGCCGTTTATTGGGTGCTACGAATGTCTATCAAATTCGCCTGTACGTAGCTCATAGCCAATCGTTTCAATTATACCAGATGACGCATGTAGAGCGATATATGATGCTTTTGCCAAAGCCTGTTGGTAGCAGGGCAAAAACATCCTTCTTGGTTATGAAATGGTTTCACGCCAAAAGCTGCTCTTTTTTTCAAATAAACTTGCGTTCTAAACTACTTAGAACAATATCTAAGGCTGCATCGAAAGGTGACTTCGCGTCTGCTGCCATGTTTGATCCATAGGTATAAACAAACTGCTTCGGTGTGTCGCGTAGACGTCATCATTGTCTTGCTGCTCCCTCCCCGTTCTGTAATTGGTCCCCTCGCTGAGGCGTGAATAAAATCGTGCTGCAAGGCAGCATGGGGAAACCCAGGCTAACTACTGATATAATGCTATATCACTTAACTACATTAGTTAGAAGAATGCAAATAGTCTGATCCGTCATGATGCTTCAAGTCTTGTATTAGGATACGTACAGTCAAAAGTGTAGACACCCGGCCATACATTATTACTTCTTCCACAATTTTAGAATAGTAAAGTCATTAAAACTATGCAATCATGGAACACCAATATATGGGAAACAAATCACACCAAAACTCGTATATTTCAGCTTATTTAGAAAAGCCACTATTTTCTTGAATTATACCAGCTTCAAGAGGTGCATCCTGGGATGCTTTGTGAATGCTTGACACTTTTGGCTGCTTTGCCTTCATTATCAAGTCCAACTCATCAATTTAAAGGTGCATCACTGACACCATTAATATGTTTTAAAAAAAACTTTTAGATCATCATAAAAAAAAAACAATTTTGTTGACTGAGCTAAAATTTTATATAAAGTGTTAGTTAGTTAGTTAATACAAAGGCAAAGTGTTACATTTAGCCTACGATTTAGATGCCTTTTATGTAGTCATACACAACAATATGCACATGTAGCCTGTATTATTCTATATCGTGGGTCTCAAACAGGGGCCTTGGGGCCTTAATCTTCACAGGGTACCAAAGGATGAATTATATTAATTATTTATTTATTTTCAAAGTACAGATATTTTATTACATAAAATTAAATCAATGATGAAAGATGAATTAAGTTTTGATTTACTTTTTATGTACTAAAATACAGATTATTTTTGTAAATACAAATTTTATTATGAAAGATGAGTTTAATTATTTTGTATTTATGTAATTATGTATTAAAAACAGATTCATTTAATGAATTATGAATTATAAATTATGAATTTATTTAAGACGTAATTTAACTAAATTAAAATGTTACACACACACACATACAGTATATATATATATATATATATATATATATATATATATATATATATATATATATATATATATATATATTAGTGCAAGTATTAGTGCCGTCAAATCGATCTAACAAAAGTTGTGAACTGAATGCGTGAGTAATATCGCATCTAAAATGGCACATTATGCTAGTGAATCACGTCAATAGCACTACTGTGAACCGTTAAAACGTCTCCTGAAAGCAGATGTAAAACCAACAAATCACATGGACTATTTGTGTTTACAAGTTACCACAGTGATGTGAAATCAACATGGCCCGTCAGCTCTGGCTTCATATAAAATCAATAGCTCTTCTGGATTGAAGATTTACCTGTGAAGACAGGTGAGCTGGGGCTGAGCCTCTCTGGAGACAGCCTGTCATGTTCAGGGGTCTGGAGGTGTTTGGCCCTGAGACCGCAGGCCCACAACGACGAGGAGGAAGACGGGGAGGACGATAAATTAGAAGTAAGAGCTAAAGTGTCCCAGTTGCAGCTGATCTGCTGGGAGGGAGAGCAGCACTGGGGGCTCACGTGCACACCTGTGAAGGGTGATGATGAGGATGCCACAGGTACCTGCGCGTGGGACGCTCTAAGGTTTGACGCGTGCACGGCGATAATGGGGCTAGTTCTTGATGATGATGATGATGACGATGAAGATGATGATGAGAAGGAGGGAGCGGAGGAAACCACTGTGGCCGCGATGAACTGTGAACACGTCGCAGAGGAAGTGGACGTGGCTGCAGAAACGTTTGAGGCACTGGAGGAAAGGGATCGCGTGGGGCTCCGGCTGTGGGATCCGCTGCTGTGGCATTTACCGTTACCGGTGGAGAGGACTGTCCGTGTCTGTAGAGGGTGCTGTGTCTGCGTTTTCAGCTGGAAGGGAACCGTGGCTTTCATGGGCAGCAGGCGACCCAGTGAACTCACTCCAGTGGCGCTGATCCCCGGGGATCCGCTCGGGCTTCCCGCAGTCACTCCGCTGCAGTTAGACGTCGGAGATCCGTTTTTGCGAACTTTTTGAGACATTTTGTTCGCTGGGGAATCACACAAATCTCAACATGGACACTTGAAACGTACGTTTACGGCTGTCTGGGGGTGGTTAATGGTCTTTGGTGCCCTTATCACTCCATGTGATGTCTGCCTTCTGCTCCCTGACTGGCGAAGCTGCGCCGTTTCGCGAGCTCAAGTAAAACTGAGAGAGAATCAGAGCCACGCACCGTCAACTCGATCCAGCGCTCTGCCTCCTCGCCTATGATTGGCTGTTCGCTCTCCCCTCTCAACTTCTGATTGGCTAGAAAGTGGGTTCTCTAATTCCGTATAGTTCATTATAATAAACGCAGTTAATATTATGAGGAAAAGTTTGTACCATTTCGCAAAAAAAAAGAAGAGATTTATACTGGAGTTTTACTGGATTTCTTCACCTTATGTGTGAAAAATGATCCATTATGTTAGTTTGTTTGTATCTTTTATTCAGGAATAAAACTTCAGCTTTCACTGTTCTAATTCTATTGTCGTTGTTGTTTAGTTTTTTAAAAGGCTGCATTTTCTTTCTTTCGGAGTAGTAAATCACATGTGCTTATTAAAAATGAATAATAATAGGCTACCGTGTAAAGTACTTGTGTGTGTTTATACATCATCTAAAACAGCCTAACGTTACACACGATCATGGCATGCGTGCACACAGCAAAGCAAAACTTTAATCACTGTTATCTGAATGGAAACTGTTGTGTGAGGAGGACATGCTTTTGGTCATGATTCTGTGGTTGCCTTTACCACCCTCATGTGGCCACGTAATAAAATTAAAAACTTCAGTGTGGTTTTTAAATGATCCTAGAAATTTTACATTTTCTACCAGGTAAGTGGAAACAAATAACAAGTAAACGTCATGTACAGGTTTTCATTAATATAATCTTTAATCAACTGAGTAACGCAGGGTTGTACAGCAAGCTTTATTTTCTAAATGGCATTTTAAAACATCTTCTGAATAGACTAAAAGCACGAGTTATCGTTTGTTCTTTTTCTCAAAGTGCTTACTTTACAAGCTGTAATAGAAAACATGTCAGTGGCTTTTTTTAAAACATCCATCTATGCAGGGGCCAAATGAAAACTTTAGCTTCAATATGAACTCAAAAGTAAAAAACAAAACAAAACAGCAGCTTGTCAACAGACCCTTCATTCATTCTCTCATACACACACCCAATATACAGTTGATACTCCAAGTTTGTGTTTTATGGGGACACATTGTTAACCATTTTCATGTTGGTTTTGCGAGTTTAATGAGATCCAATCGCTGTAGGATTCAGTAACTGATTAATTTAAACTTTAAAGAGTTCGACTTTGTTTGGTTAACTTAAAACCATCCTGCAACCTGACTGAATTAAAAAAGTCTTAACTTCTCAAGGCCTGCTTCCAATATAAACAAGGCATGTAGGGTTTATGCATGTTTTGTAGAGTATTGTCTGTAAATGATTCGGTATTCATCAGCATGCTGTAAAACTGGACAATGGCTCTGGTGTAAACATCTTGCATTATTAACAAGTAGCAGATGGACAGTCCTCCAGAACAAACTACACTTCAAATGACTCAGCTCAGCATGACTCCATGTTTTAGCCACAATCCTTTGGTCTAAAGTCCTAACCGTTTGTTCATTTTATTAAAATTAGCTTCGGAGGTTTGTTATGACGTTTATTATGCAAGTCATCCTCATTTCAGCTCATGATCTTCTGTTTGACTCCAGCATTCACACTGACGTATCTAACTGAGAACAGTCTGACTTTACTGTTTATCTTCAGATAAATCTCACAGTGATTTAGCGTTGTTCTTGGTCCCAAAACAAACAGATGGAGAGTCTATATATGTGCATACAAATGCACTGTGTATTTACACTACAGAGGTTAGACTATATTACAAACATATACAAAAGTCAGACTGAAGCACTGTTGTTAGAATTGAAACTCCACTGTATAGCCTTATTTACAGACAGAAAAAGCCAGTGGAGGGGAAAAAATGTGATGACTTTTTGAAAATTCCCCACTCTGAAGTGGCCAAAGTCCAAAGATAATGCGGGCTTGTGCCAAATCATTGTTAATCCTCACATTCATTATAGAAAATGCATACAGCACGGTAAGCGCTCTCGGATTAAACGCATACTATCTTCATTTTTTGGGAAGCAGGGCCTTGCTATTTGAGTTTCCTCATCACTATGCAATTATTTAAATGGCTCGTGTCCATAGATTTTCGAAAAAAGACAAACATATGAGGCCCATGTCATGGCTGTTAACTCTCAAAGTGTAGATGATTTCAAAATTAGGATGCGACACTTAAACTTGACTGTTCTGAAAGTGTCAATCCCTCCCCGATTGTACACGATTGACTTGAAAAAGAAGGGTAGAAGGGTAAAAGAAGGAAAAATAAACTACATGTTTCCAATGTATTTGATTGAAAGTATCATTCAAATAAGATAATTTTACATGATTATAAACAACTTACTGATTCAACTTCATGAGAATAATAAACCAAGAGCGTGGGTCCTACATAAATTAAACACTTAAAAAAAAAAAGGGGGAAAAAAAGGATAAAATCATGATTTCTTATTGTACACTATGTCACTTGAGCTTATCTTTAACAGAAGCTAAAACCAAACTAAAGTAGCTAGCTGTGAGCTTCAGTCTGTACATGCTGTATATATTTTTGTTCATGGCGTATGTATGTGTGTTACACAGAAATAGAAATACATACACATTTACATACACTCTCACAGAGGTAAAACTGCACTGAGCGTGTGCAGAGAGGGACTTGATTATTCAGTGTTTTCAGAGAGCATGACTTCCAGCAGAAAGTCCAGGTTGATGCCTGACTTGTAGTGTAACAGAAAAACAAAACAACTACTGTCCTCCTTGAAGCTTGTGAGAAGTCATCCATTGTGAACTTCCAGTACTTGAAGCAAACACCCCAATATTTTCAGTTTACTTCCCTTTTCAAGAATGATGGGATTGGTGAAAAGGTGTGGGATTGTCATTTGTGCGATGTTTCTCAAACGCAGTCGGGGTGCGTGGCCGAATGAACACAGGATTGCCACTGCTAAGTGCAGCGCTTCGAAATACTAAACTTAAGACAAGAAAGAAACAAATGCGGCAAAACACATAGCAAAATTAAATTGTCTTATGGAGCACCTCAAAGCTAAAGTCTATTGCACATTTCAAAATATGATACACAACTGAGTACATAGATACGTACAACAAATACAAAACATATGAATGTACTAATGGTTAAACGTTTTTAAAGATGCAGTCAACCCTGTCTTAAAGACCACTGCCTTTTTTTAAATGGACATGATTTTAATTTCGTCCAATCTACCATGATTGTTAAATCAACAAATTGTCATTTGCGTTTTTTTTTCTTCAGTTTTAAGACCAGTCTGGTCGGAGGATCCGTGATCAAGATTACTTACAAAAAAGTGCAACAAATGAAAGAACAACTGTAAAAACAATCATACTTGATTGAAAATGAAACGACAAAAACAAATGGAAGCATTTTATACCAATGTTGCTGCATAGCTGGGTTCGGTTTAAAGCGATTTCTTCAAAACAAGTTGGAGAAGTTCGACAACGTTAAGTGCTTGCCAAATTACGTCCCGTCAAGAGTCTGCTTTCCAAAAATTGTTCTTTTCGTATTTCTTTTCGTCATCAGCTGGATCAGGTCTTGGAGCACAATAGCATACACAAACCCCTCCTGTGTTCAAAGTCTGACCTGGGCTCGTCCTCAGAGGAAAAGCGGAGGTGCGAGTTCACAGGCAGGTCATATCTGGCGGGTCGGAGGTTAGAGCGGCAGTCGCGGTTCCGCTGCTGACCAGGAACACAGCGATGCTGGATTTTGATTGGCCAGAACTTGGGTGGCCGCCTCCAGACACTGCCATCCCCGTCTGTTGGCTGTGCCCGTTGTTGTTCACCTCTCCATCAAGCGTTTCTGTAGAGACGACCCAAGTGGAAGGACGCCACCTTTTCAAAGAATAAGGTGTCTTCACACGCTTCTTTATCTTCTCGGCCGATCCAGCTTTTCCCTCTTGTGACACGACCTCATCTAAAAGAGAAAAGAGTAGGATTTAAACAAACATCCTTGATTACAGTCCTACACGACAATAAAAAAACAGTTGTGTGTTTTGTAATCTGCCGACTGGGAATACTAGCAGAACTGCTCCAAACATCCCCGCCCAGTGAAGCACCAGAGAGTAGTATTTCAGCACACTCAAATTTGTGGTTGACCTTTCCCACACCAACTCTCTCAGTGTGCGCTCGAGTCTGAATCATCGGGTTCGAGCGGTTCACGTCTCTGTTCGAGTCCGCATGAGGAATGTAAACACGTGAGCAGCATGACTCCTTGTTTTTTTTTCGTCTTCCTGTTTAGCGTCTGATCCAGGGGTTTCAGTTAACAGTGATAGACACGTCATCACATTCACATCTGTCTGTTAGCATCGCACTCTATCGCCGCTGCCAACTGAGGGCGAACGTTTTCTGGATTCTTATCAATCCAGTGGAATTTCCTTCCTTCTCCACATCTAAACACTCCATCACAAAGAGCAGGAGAGCGGGACAGAGAGCACGATTAGCCACTCATCCCGTTTTCTACGGAACGTTTGGCTTATGAGGAGATGTGCTCTTAATTATCTGGGCAAAGCAGGATATAGTGACCTCAGATGGGAAAACAGCCTGGCGTCTTCTTTTGGGTGGTTATTGTTTTTAGTCAGCCTGACACGCACACTGAAACAGTGTTATGAGTCTGTCTCCAAACTCAGAACAACACTGGTCAACTGATACAAACATACCAATGGTGATTTATTTAAGACTGCACTAGAAATACAGCTTTCCCCAATATAACAGTTTTTATTCCTTGATAAGATAAGGTAAATTTGCTTTAATCTACATGAACTACAGGATTACATGAATGCATAGAGCGCCACTGAAGTGGGAACATATACTACCGTTCCAAAGTTTGGGGTCAGTAAGATTGTTTTTCTTTTTAAAAGACATCACAGGGGCACTATTAGGAAATGTGTGCCCTTTTTAATGCGCTAAGCAAAACAATGTAGGCCTACTGGAAAAAAGTTAATGCAGTTATTAAAATTAAGGAGAAAAAACTGCTAAATTAATGCATGTAAATGATGTACACTACTGTGTACATTAGGGTCAGTAATTATATTTCAATAAAGGCTGTTCTTTTATACTTTCTATTCAATTGTTTTCAACATTGCCAATAATAAGAAATGCTTCTTAAGCAGCAAATCAGCATATCAGAATAATTTCTGAAGGATCATTTGACACTGAAGACTGGAGTAATGATGCTGAAAATTCAGCTTCGCCATCACAGGAATAAATTACATTTGAAAATATATTCAATTGGAAATTGTAATAATGTTTCATAATATTAATATTTTTACTGTATGTTTGCTCAAATAAATGCAGCCTGGTTGAATAGGAGACTCCAAAAACAAAAACAAAAAATGTTCAGGATTTTTTTATGAATAGAAAGTTTAAACGAACAGCATTTATTTGAAATAGAATACTTTTGTAACATTATAAATGTCTCAACTGTCACTTCTGATCAATTTATATATATATATCTCTCTTGGTAGTCCATCGTATCCGATGATGACATTCCACTTCATTTACAGTGTACTCTTTTATGACTGTAGAGTCCAATCCTTGTTCCACAAATTTTATTACATATTGGACATGTAAAGACTGAGTTTGTAGAAGCAGGCATGGTTGCATGTCTCCGTAATCTTTTTTGTTGTTTCCTTATATTCCTCTCAGATTCCAGCTGCACAATTCCTGTGTAGCAGAGCTGCTTCCAGGTGGTTCGGTTTGCTGTGAATTCTTCAAGGCATGATGGATTAATTTGACACTTTCCTAGTGATGTTTTTAGTTGGTCTTTGTACCGCTTTTTCTGACCCCCTGCAGAGCGGCGGCCCTGATGCAGCTGACCATAAAGGATTCGCCGTGGAAGACGATCTTGAGGCATCCTAATAACATGCCCAAGCCAAAGTAGTTGATGTTCAGTGACTGTTGCCTCCATACTCTTGCAGTTTGTTCAAGCAAGCACTTCAGAATGTGGTACATGGTCATAGCATGTGATCCCCAAGATTCGCTGCAAGCACCTTATATGGAAACGCTCCAGCAACCTTAGGTGATGGCTGTATATGACCCAAGCTTCACAGCTGTACAGAAGAGTGGTGATGCACACAGCTTTATAGATTGTAACTTTAGTGCCCAATTGAAGGTGCTTATTTTGAAAGACCTTACGTCGAAGTTTGCCAAAGGCTGCAGAAGCTTGCCTTATACAATTTTTTATTTCGTAATCGAGATTGCAGTCCTCTGATACAATGCTACCTAGATACTTTAAGGATGGCACTATTGATATTGGTGGTTGTTCTATGGCAAAAATAGGCATGGTAGGTGGAGGACTGGTCCTCCATTGGCATATCACTTCAGTTTTGGTGGTATTAACTGACAGGCCCAACCTGCTATAGTTCTTCACAGTAGCATCAAGGATAGTTTGCAGTTCTTCTGGGGTATGTGCCACACATGTATACATATACATATGAAGAGGTCTTTTCCAAAACGCTATAAATCCATTTCAATAGTTTTCAGGAAAATTACATTTTTTACCTAGACCCACACATTTTGTGAATATTCAATTTATCCTGTTAAAATGTTTTATTGGCTCAGTCTGAACATGTTGAACAATGATTATTAAATCAAACAACAATATTGTTTATGATAAATTAAAAGTTAATTTTTTTTTTTCCAAAACGCTATAAATCCATCATTTTTTTCCAAAACTGTATGGTTTGTCTTAAAAAAAAAAAAACGAGAGCATGTAACATATAATCAGGGGCTCATACTATAAATTAAATTTAGTAACACATTTAGGCTAAAAGTCATTTGGTGCAGAACCTGAAAATAGTAATGATATCAATAGCTATTCAATAAGTTATTTAGTAATACATTCAGAGTCATTTTTAGTAAAGTGTCAAACCTGTAACAAGTAGGACCAATTTGTCCACTACATATGCGTAAAAAAAACAAATTATTAAAAATATTTAATAATGATAACGATATTCAAAAGTAGTGATGGGCACCCCTCCACCACACACACACACACATGCTTGTATAGGCTACACAGCATGTGAACAAAGCGGAGCGGCGTGACGCTTACATATAGGCTAAGTTTAAAAAAAAACTTAAACATACGTTTCATATTTATGTTTAATAATATAGGCTAATGTTATTTTTTTTTTTCATCTATGTTGATTATATGAAAAGGGAACCGCATGAGATGAGTATGATAGGATCATAAGATGACCAATATATCGGAAAACATTTGGAATGGGTCAGACATGATTTTGACCACTTATTAAGTTTTGTTTAGTAGAAAGCCTTGCTTTAAAGTGAATTTCGTTTTGTATAAATTGTATCTTCATTTTAATCAATGTTTCATCAACAAATTGACTGGATTAATAATAAATAAATAAATAAGCAAATATAAGCAGACATATAATCAGGACACGGAAGCGCCCGCGCGTGATCTGGAGAGCATCACATAAATGAACCGAAACACAGCGATACTTGCCTCACAATCCTGAGAAGTATATCTATAAAAAGCTTGAAATGTCTACATTTAAACAAAACAATAAAAAACGAAAAGAAATTGGCTACTCTCTGCGTATGTAGGCTAATTCAAAGTTTGCATTTCTCTCTATAGGCGCGTTCACTACTGCGAAGATGGCGAGTCAGCATAGTCAACTTTATCTTTTCAGCTATATCTGACAGAAAACACTAATTAAAAAATAAACAATTCAAAAGTTTCATGCATAGGCCTAATCATTACTTTTGTCGGTTCTTTGTGGCAAGCTTTATGCGTGAGATGCGGAATAGGCAATTAAAAAAATGGTCATTATGGTTTCTCTCCCATATTTAAATAATTAAATCAATAGAAATATGTGATTAAACTTAAATGAACTACTACTAGTCGACTAGAAAACTCACTCATTTTGAGGAATAAATGAACATAAACAAACCTCTGTTCAGAGCGCCACCCTGTTGGATTGCGTAGAACGTTCACCGAATTCTGATTAGTTGAGAGGATTTATCGCGTTTAGGCTAAAAATAGGTTTGGCGCTTATCGCGTTTTGGAAAGAAACTGCATCTTGTAGTACATTTTAAACAAGGAAATGTAGCGATTTGGCATGAAATGTTGATGGAGCAGTGAATAGGTTCAGTGCACAGCAAAATGACATGACAAACTCATTTTTTTTAAAAATGGCGTTTATCGCGTTTTGGAAAAGACCTCTTCATATATATATACATATATATATACATATATATATATATATATATATATATACATATATATATACATATATATATATATACATATATATATACATATAAATATACATATATATATACATATATATATATATATATATATATATATATATATATATATATATATATATATATATATATATATATATATATATATATATATATACACACACACACACACACACGTATATATATATATATATAAATGATCCTTTAAAATGCTGTCTAGGTAGAAAACTAGGGTAAGCCAATCTAAAACAGGTCTTACCTAAGGGAGATGAATCCTGGGAAGTGGCTGACAGGTCCAGTGAGTTTGGCCGCTCAGGTCTCCTGGGTTTAGGCTGCCTCAGTGGAACCCCATCAGCCCTTCCGTCTAGTGCCCCAAGAGAGCAGGTTAAAGTCTCCATCTGGGCATCTGCAGGAGCTAACGTACGAACTGTAGCAGAGGCATGAGTCGTGTGTATGTTGCTGTTGTTGTTATTTGAGTTGGTGCGGCTGGAATGATCACGCGCGGACGGCTGCTCTCTCCTCAGCAGTGGCTCGTGTTCGTCGGGGCTGGAGTTGATGTTGAGACGGGTGTCTTCTCCACTCAGCTGGCTCTGGAGCAGAGGGGCAACCCCCTCACCCTGTGGCCCGGCTGGGTTTGTGTTTCCAAACGCATCAGAGGAACCGGCGCCGTTGCACCCACCATATCCGTTAACAGCAACCACTCCGACGCCACTACGGACACTGGGACCATTGTTAGTGACGGTGACCAAGTGTGGCTCGACGGCCACTACAGTGTTCATCTTGGCTACGCCCGTCTCCACCTGCTTCAGGTTGGACTTGTGCTTGCCGAACTTCAAGCGTGACGAAGAGGACTCCCTGCTAGGATTTTTGGTGTTGAGGGGTAGGCTGGTGGGCCGCTTGGGGAGATTCTGCTGTTTGGGGAGTGGGAACATGGCTGCAGGAGCGTCACCCATTCCACTGCTGCCCACGCCGAAATCAGCCTGACCACTGGCCCCGGACCCTCCGGTCACTTCCACGGCGAGTTTGATCAGTGGGTACAAGAGGCTGGAGCTGCCCGAGCTGAGCGGGTCGGGAGCGCTGAACTGCTTCTGCGAATGCTCCATCAGGTTCTCATCAGAGCTTTCTTTCAGGTTCTTGTCCACCTCTTTGGGGTCCAGTTTGGTAGTCTCCAAGTCTTCCTCTGTGAGCTGCAGGCACACTGGTACAATTCCTCCAGCTCCTGCTTCCTCCGAGTGGCCTGATTCAGAGATGGTGGTCATAATGGTGGTTGGCGTGAGGCCCGTCGTAGTGGTCGTGGTGGACAGGCTCGTGCCGCTGGTCTCCGGGCTGGGCAGCCGAGCTTGTGCCTGAGCCTGCTGTCTCTCATAGTTGATGGAGTTTCTGTTCTTCTCTCCTGTCGCTGTCACACCACTGCTAATGCCGCTCACGGCCATGCCACCCATAGAGGAAGTGCCAGACGTGGAGACGTCACCTGGGAGGTTCTTCACCATGCCTTCATGATCCTCGATGTAAGAGGATGAAGAGTAATCTGGATAAGAGCCCATTTTGGGAGCCCTGCGACTGTGGGTGAGATTCCTACAAAAACAAAGAGAGAACCAATCAAAAAGGAGAACAGATGGTTCATTTACTTAAAGGTGCTGCAAGTACGGGAAAACATGCAGGTCATTATTGCAAAATAAAACCCAACAGGGTTATACGAACCCTGTGAAAAATGACCTTGAAAAGTTTATATAAAAAAAAAAAAAATGACTGACAGTATATTATCCCACTTATTACAGATGTATAATACATATTTGTATATATTATATATTTTGATACATATTTGTATATCTTACATTATACCTTACACAGTACAAATGTAAAATTACATTACTAATATTTATAACTTCTTTGTTTTCAAACGTTAAACCTTCGAGTTTTTATTTTGGTGGGAAAACCGTAGGAAGTCCTTAAAGCTTCTTTTTTTGTTAATAACAGCCGGTTTAGAAACGCTTCTCATCACAAGTTTGGGAAAATGGTTGGTGCATGTTGCGTTCCCAAATGCACATTACAAGCTACCCAAGCTCAAAGCACATGCATAAATGAGTTTATGTGGAGTTACATTACAACGAACTGAGCCTCTCTGAGACACTGAAAACACCAGATCATGAGCTGCTCGTAGGCTGCATTTGAACTAAGACATTTTACACTTTTGGTTTTATTAAGATTAATCACACAGCCCTACCTTACAACTAGATTAGCTTAAAGATTCTGATGCAAAAAAATATATGACAATTCAGGACACCTAATTCAGTGAAATATGTTATGTGTATAATAAACACAAGGCAGTCTCATTGTGAGACTGTGCAAGGTGTGGTCAGACCTCTCGTTCTGCAGCGCTGTGCTCATTGGATTGATGGTGGGGCTGACAGGTTTGTTCCTTTCCCAGATCAGGAGCAGTTCTGCCATACGCTCCTCTGCACACTGGGCTGTCAGGCGAGCCTCTGCGTCCTGATCCCAGCAATCCTCCATAGTCTCCTTTAGAGAGCGCACAGCCTGGAAAACAAGAGAGTCAATGAGTGGATGACTTACTGGCAGTATGCTAGTTCTGTGCCTTTGCTATATTGTTTGCTTACTGGCCCAAGTCTGTTTATTCTGGTCACTAGTTTCGGCCTTTAATGTAAGTCTATGGGCAGAAATGGATGAATTCGAGGGATGAAATCATTCACCAAAACAGTGCTTCTCAGATGACGCGTTTTGACTGTGCAGGGTCTATTTCATGCACACAAGCTGGATAAGCTACAACAGGACAGGTAAACATGTCAGCAGAGTGGATTCATATTACCATGACCAACAATTATGCTAGTGTCATTAAAATATAAAATTTGTTCAGCTGAAATATTGAGAGGCAGCTTGTTGCCATAGAACTTTACGACAACTGGTTTAATTTATCACCTATAATCATGACACCCTGGACAGCACAAAAATTACCCAGTTACCCAAATCTAATTACCGAAACTTTATGTTCAGTTTCAGTGTTTAAGTAAGCATTTCAGTGCATCATTAATTTAAAAGGAAGCATAAGAAAAGTTTGTTGTCCCAGAAAGTTCGTAGTTTATAGATCATTTCAGATTCTGTTGTAAACATGCTGCTGAAAAGATCAGCATTTGTTGCGTTGTGTGCTAATGTTGTCTTTGTTGATGTGCTGGTGTCTCTAACATGATCGGTCATTAGTTTAAGCCTTAGTTCACCCAAAAATTAAAATACTGTATCATTTTCCCACCCTCAAGTTGATTTTCTTTCTTCTGCTGAACACATATTTTGAAGAATATGGGTAACATAGTATGGAAAAAATACTATGGACATCAATAGGGTCAATCAACTGTTTGGTTACCGATATTCTTCAAAATATCTTCTTTTGTGTTCAGCAGAAGAAAGAAATTCATATACTGTAGATTTGGAACAACTTGAGGGTAAGTAAATTATGACAGAATTTTTTATTCTTGGCTGAACTATCCTTGTAACCAGTAAACTTCCTTGGATGACCAGCTTCACCAAAAAGACTAATTCAGCCAATGACTGTTAACCAGCCAAACTGTAATGGTGAACAGCATGGTCAACCAGCAAGACCAGCAGCAGCCAGCAATAATTGGCTCGGACTTCATGGTCTTTTCATGGTGCTCCACGCTTTTCCACTTTCATTTGATTTGAATAACTTTCAACAAGACAGAATTTAGGAACTGAGTCAACTGAAGTGAATATAGGGCTGGGAAAGATCTTCAGCTGAAGTTGCTGCAATAATCTGACCACTTCCTGTGACAAGAACAGAATGAGATTGTCTCAGTGGCTCACCAGGCTGTTCTCCTTCCAGGCTTCTGGGAACTTCGGCCTCTGTTTCTCTCTGGACACCAGCACCTGCATGTCCTCAAAGGAGGGGTGGTTCCCCGCCTCGGCCTGGAAGGCCATCTGGTATTCTGGCACTGCCTCCCCTTCAAAACAACAACAAACAAATAAAAGGAAAGTCAGTCAGTCAAGAGACCTCCACATGCTTACACTCACTAGAAGCACTGAAAAATACTCTTATATGATGTGGCACACTCATAATCCATTAACATAATGAGGAGGATATACAACAGAGGCTTTGTTCCGGTGGTGTGGTGTTTAACCTTTAAGGCTCAAAACGAGTGAAGATAGTCAAGATGATGTCCTTCAACCAGTTGATTACTATAGTCAATATTTTTTTATAGCGAGTGAACTAAGAAACAACTTCTCTGCGAGGATTTTAGCATGCTGTTACACTCTCTTGGGGAAGTTACATCTAAATTCATCCCAAACCCTAAAGTACCACCGCTACAATCTTCAAAGCACTGCTGTTGAAGCAAATTCTCTTTCAATAAAAAACATAGACAATTATAGTCGGACTTCCTGCTGTGAGCATTATGCATAATCCAGAACTCTTTTTTTTGAGGACTGCAATCATTTTGTGCTACAAAGGTTATATATTACGATAGTAATAATAGGATGGAGGCACTTCATGTTGGGTGGTTCTTTGCCTCCTTGTCGTGCATTACAATCATTTAATGCTCACTAAGCTGCGGATTATCCTCCTTTTAACATGGAGATATGGTAAGACACTGAAACTATCTTAAGTTACATGCTACAGTTAGTTCTGCTTAGCCAGCAGTATACAGTACTGTATCTACATGCTTGCTGTTATACGTGCACAGTTGCAGTCCTCACCTGGAAAAAGATCAGTGCACCTCATGAAGGTCTCCCAGTAGATGAGGCCGATGGCATACATGTCCACCTGTTTCAAAGCCGACTCGCAGTCCCTGAGGTTCACCGCTCCCTCCAGCACTTCCGGCGCCATATAGCGGATGGTGCCCACCTAGACAGCAGAACAGAGCAGGTGTGAGGGGAAAGGTGCTGTCATGTTGGGTCTGGATCAGCAGTTCTGGACACCTCATTCTCAGGTGAATACCAACATGGCCTAAATTTCAGCAGCTTCAGGTTTGTTACAATGTTCCAGTTAAGTGAGTGCTTAAGTGCTAACCTCACTGATGGCGGCGTTTTCCTCTTCACCAGGCCGTACGAGGCGATTCCCTGTCAGTTTCATGGACAGACCAAAATCGCTAATCACACTCGTGCCATCATTCTTCACCAGAACATTACGGCTGTTTAGATCCCGGTGTGACACGGCAGGTTTATATACATCTGTGAAGAAATTGTGGTTTCACACAGTTGTTTCATAGAATCATCGAGGCTGTCGCACCTCTAATGACGTGAAAGTAAAACAATAATCTATCCTTAAAAGCGGTCACCTCTTTATGCGCAAGAGGGGAAGTATCTGATTTTTAAAGAAATTCATATTTTTATTCAGCAAGGATTCATCAAAATTGACAGTAAAGACTTTTAAATTGTTAGGAAAGATTTCTATTTCAAATAAATGCTTTTCTTTTGAACTTTATGTTCATCAAATAATACTGAAAAAATAATGCAAGCAGCGCAAATATATTCTATAATATATCTAATATGTTTATTGAGCATCAAATCAGCATATTAGAATGATTTCTAAAGGATCATGTGACACTGAAGACTGGAGTAATGATGCTGAAAATTCAGCTTTGCGTTTATAAATGTATAAATTACATTTTAAAATATATTCAAATACAAAATAAACAGTTATTTTAAACTGTAATTATGAAGCCTTGGTAAGACTTGTTAAAAAGAAAATCTTAGCAACTCTAAACTTATGTATACACTATTGGACATTTTTAGACAAATTAAATAAATCAGTGTTTTAAGAGACCCCACAGGGTAAAAAGGAACCCATATATTGTTTTTGTGGAGTCTTTACAAACCACTTGCACAACAGAACCAGCAGAGGGCGCTGTCAGAAGCACATGATGTGAGTAATAGTTTCAGAATGAATGCCCTCTCTCCCAGTCATCCCCCCATCCTCCACATGCTGGCTGTCTCGCTCTAAAGTTCAGCCAGTAATGAGGGCAGTGGCAGAGCAATCTGAACCGCGGCTGTCCCGAGATCAGCTCGTAATGACGGCAGGCGCAGGAAGCTGGTGGACGGCTGCTCTGAGATCAGTTCGTAATGAGGGCAGGACCAGAGACCGAGAGGGAAATTAACTTGAGATCTGATGAGCTGCAGATTGTCTGTAGATCTCTGGCGACGCTCAAGCACCCAGAGAAACATGAGGAGCGTGACGCACAAACTAGCCAAGTGTTATCTCTTTTGCACCGCGTTCTGGCCCTTTAAGGCAAGACATTAGAGTCAAAACCAATTTTTTTTTTAAAGCAAACTACTTTCTTAATGTACTGGGCAAAGTATTGTGATATCTATTAGTAAAACATGTGCTGTCTTACCTCAAGGATCATTGGAAGAGCTAAAGACTCAATTAGAATTGAGCATGTAGTTTTATTGCCTAATTAAAAACCCTGAGCCTCTCTTTCATTTCAGACAATGTTTTAGGTAACTGGCATATATCAAACTGTACATCTGCATCAAATATTTCTTCCAGCTGTGAAACTCCAGTGTGTACGCGCTCAGCATTATGAACTACACGCTGTCATTCTGTTGAAGAGTCATAAAAAATGAATAGTCTGAGATTCACGTTACAGAAAACATTCTGTCTGACCCAGATGTGCAGATTAGAGAAGGCAGCCTCTATTTGACGCAGTCCACTGGCCCGCCGATGGTCTTTGGGTGGATTCTCCTAGCTTTTTTTAACCCATGTGGTTAGACACACATTCCTGCTGGGCTACGGCATTAAAGGGGTTCTTCACTGCTAGCAAAATGGGCTTTCAATACAACTTGGCTGCATGTGCAGTAGAATTTTTTTTTTTTTTTTTTTATCTGTGCTACCTGACTAGAGAAAACAAAGATAATTTTTCCCCTTTTGCCAAATAGGTAGGAAACCCATAATGCACTGGGCACGTTGCCATCCAAGGCCACTTCTGCCACTCTAGTATGGATACACTTACCAGAGACAACAGAGTCTTGCTTTAGTAGGAAATACTTCTTAGCAAATTTTTAGTTATAATGGTGTCTACTTTATAACTTGCTTTTCACGAAAGTTCTGGATCTGTCAAAAGTCCGCTGGATGACAAGTTTTACGTCATCCGACAGACTATTGCTGACAAATAAGTATGAACTTCTCTGTCCAGGTAACAAACATTGTTCATTTACATATACAACCGACATTGTAACAATACAAAGTGGGTTGAAAATCGGCAAACTTACACTTTAAGAGTGTTGTGTCTACAGAACTCAAGAACCATTTATTAACGAAAGCATCACATACAGAAAACGAGGACAACAGAACATTCACCTTGACCAAGACTGTATTCAACCTCAATTTTTCTTCTACATGACTCTATTAAAATGCTTAAAGTCATATATTATATGAACACATCTGCGCCTCCAGGTCATGTTATGATTTATATTTCCCACAAGACTTCTGCTAAATGATATGCCAATCAAATTCATGGTAAAGTCTGTTAACACTGAAACTGAAAGAGAACTGCTTTCTGATTTGAAGATTTGAACTCAAATATCAAAAGTTTTTTTAAACAGAATTTTAAATAGCGATGAATGATCTTCTTCAAAGTCTCCTAATGGTCAGATGACACGTTCATATGTTCGTATTGCAAGCTGGTACAAAATGGAAAAGGGGTCACATTATGATTTATTTCTCCCATGAGACTAAATTATATGCCCATCACACCTGTGGTGAATGAGACATCAATTCTTAGCCTAAACCCACCTTTTTATTATTATATTTTATTTTAAAACGTTTTAAAAAGTATCTTATACTCACCCAGGCTGCATTTATTTAATAAAAAAAAGCATAAAACAGTAATATTGTGAAATACAATTTAAAATACCTTGTTTTCTAATGAAATGTATTTATTCCTGTAATGTCAAACCTGCATCTTCAGCACGAGTGTCAAATGATCCTTCAGAAACCGTTCTAATATGCTGATTTGATTATCAAGAAACGTTTCTTATTATAATCAATGTTGAAAACAGTTGTGCTGTTTAATATTTTTTGACAACGTGATCATTTTTTTTTCTGGATTCTTTGAATAGTTGTAAAGAACAACATTTATTATAAATATAAATTTTTGTAATATTATATATGTATTTACTTTCGATCAATATAATGTGTCCTTGCTGAACTTAATTATTTATTTCTTAAAAAAAAAAATTCAGATACTACCACACTAGCGAATGAAGATGTGAAATCAATCGGGGTCAGATGGTTGTTATACTCTCACATCATTAGAGGTGTGAACCGTGAAACATTTCTTTAATTTACTTCATTTCTTGGAATCTTTGATACAAATTTTTTCAAAAGAACAGCATTTATTTGAAACGGGTCTCTTATGTAGCATCATAAATGTCTTTAGTCACGTTTGATCAATTTAATGCATCCTTGCTGAATGAAATTATTCAAATCTTACTGACCCCAACCTTGAACAGTAGTCCATTTTGTTTTACTCATTTATGATTCCCCCCCCCTCCCAAAAAAATCGAATCCATTCCTAATAGATAAAATCAGTCAAGTTCTGCCCTACATCTTTTAAAATTATACACTATAAAAATTATTTAAAAAAACAACACACTTCATCTTTAAACACAGATATCAAGTGGTTTTTAGCACTAAGGCTTTATTCCTTCAAACGGGCAGCAAAATACTGTACACTGCAAGGTGGTGGAAAATGAAAAAGTAGTTGAGTTAAGGATGTGTGTAGAGGTGAGCCTCACCTCCTTTCAGGAGCTCAGTGTGCAGGTAGGCCAGTCCTCTCGTGAGCGAATGTGACAGACGACAGCAGCTCACCCAGTCCAATGTGTGCAGACTCAGGTACCGACACAGAGAGCCCTATAAAAACAGTCACAATACAGTTAAACTAGCACGCACGTACGCACACACACAACCTGTAACTCCTGAAACACGCCACTAAAGGGGTTGTAAAAGAACATGGGAGTGATGATGGTTATAGCAGGAACTCTTTGCTTGCAGAAAATAAGAAGTCAAGTCAAGTCAAGTCAAGTCAAATATATTTATATAGCGCTTTTCACAATACAGAGAGTATCAAAGCAGCTTCACAGTATCAATCAAAACAACCTAATGTTTGTTTATTACTGGAAAAAAGACATCCAAGTTTGGTAGAGCTGATCAATGGTATGATTGGTTAATTAATTTGAATATCCCCAACTGAGCCAAAGCCAAAGAACTGCACTTTTAACACTGCTCTACAACAATGTTGCTTCTTTTCCACAGAACTCAGCATTGCTTTTACACCAGCATTTCAAATCTCTGTAGAGCAGATATGAAGCTTATAAAGCTCTTGAATAATGAATTGGAGCTTCAACAAAGTTGTAATGTAAAGCCGCCTGCAACTAATCACTGCCTCAGGGGTATTTAGGCAACGCAATTAAAACTAGTCAACAAACATAACAGAATTTTTTCCAAACTAAACTATTAAATAAGACTGTAGATTAGATTTGATTAGTTAAACAGGAAGCGTTTGAACATGCAGTACACACAAGCTTCTAGAGAGAGGCAGATGTAATTATGTGGGTTGTAGAAATATCCATAACTGTCAAACTAAGACCACATTCATGGTGGGGCAAATACTGTGGCATTCTGCATATAACATTGAATTGTTAGGTCACTAAGGTCACTTTGCGCAATAACCAATAACATTAGCCTGGAATACAGCATGTATAAAGAATATGCCATGCAGTTGCCCTACACAAAACAAATATTTACATGTAAATTGTATTGATCAAAATTAAACAAAAACAAAAAAAGATATTATGATATAGTTACAAATCACAATCAACAATTGTATATTATTATTATTAGCATATAAGGTAATATAATATGGTTAAAACATAACTAAAATCAGCAACAAATGTTTTAAAAAAAGATGAACTTTTAAGGTAATATTAAAATATGGCTACAATATAACTAAAATATTTTATTTTTGTCGGCACTGATAGCCTCGTAGGCAGCGCACGACATATAGTGCGAGTCTGAGTCTCGAGTTTCGACCCATCATCTAGGATGGAGGGGTACAAGAGAAAACAAACAGACTGCAGGGCGCTCTGGGTAGAGGAATGATTATCTACCTGTAAGTGTACATCAGAGCCATAAAAGCCAATCACTTTCCCTTAAGCCCTGCCTGAGTCTTCTTGTTACCATAGCGACAGAGGAAATGATGTTATCCCCGGACACTGGCCTCCCTGGCATTCCTTCTTTCTAGGCATGTGTGACAGACAGAACATTGACTGATACAGACACAGGCCTTGTTCCAAAACCTAGTGAGCTGCGTTTCTGTCTACTGCCTAAATGTAATGTCTTCTAAGGCAGCATCCTAACGGACAGGGAACCCCATTAGTGATGATTCAGAGTGCTTTTCAGGCATATGTGCCACACAGAACTGCAAATTTATAGAAGTCTTGACTTATAATTGATTTCATTGAAGATCTTAGTATATTGCTAAGAAAAAGGCAGGACTCTATGATCCTCTTCTAAATGTTTCTATTCATACTTTTCAACCTCTGAATAATTTAAACTGATATTTCTCTCTATTGCAGGATTTTTTTTCACAGAGTCTCTTACGATGCATTCTGGGCTGCCTAGGAATTTAGAATTTGGACAACACAAGTTCTTTTGTAATACCTGTTTAGCTAAACTAACTAAAGCCAGTTATCCTGCAGGAAGTGACATAATTTTTGGTAGGAAAACAAGAGCACAAACATTAGCAATGGGTTGGATTAATTCTGTGAATTATAAGCTGGTTTGTCTCACTCTAAAACTTTGTTGACAAAAGTTGACAGAACTTGATAATCTCATGCAACTCTCAATCACTCACTAAACAGTGGCTAACTTTAGCTTTTTATTTCTATCCAGTTAATTATGTAAAAAAATACGACAATGTATAAAATGATGTTTTAATTTAAAATATTGAGTGTGAAACAACAAAGATATAGTAATTTGTTTTACAGTTGTAGAGTTCAAAAGGTACAGCATATCATGATTACCCCAAATACTTTTTAGGGTGTTTACACTTCGGTACTTCGGTTCGCTTGGTTCCTTTGATCCGGAGGACCCCCCCCAAAAAAACCCCAAAAAACAAAGAAAAACACTTAGTCCTGGTCCGCTTAGCTTATACATTAGCATTTTAAAATCGAACCTAGATACCGGACCTAAAGGCATAGGGATATGTTCACAACCTGATTGTTTGGCTTTTATTACATATATTTCCAGAGCTGCCAGCTTATAAAATGTGTGAAGGAGTCAAAACAGCGGCAGGAATCCTTCTGTCACACACACAAATAAAGATCTGCTGCGAGGAGACCTTCCTGTTTTTGGTTCGTTTACATGTCTTTGGTCCGTGTTGCGTTATTATTTCATTCAAATGGCACAAGAGTTGGTTTGGAAGCGGACTGAGACCCATCTTTTCAGCGGTCCGCTTGTTTGGCAGCGCTCACACTTATTCAAATGAACCGCACTAACAGAGCAATCGCACCATGGTTCATTTCATTTTAATCTAACCAAACATGCCAAGTGTGAAAACACAACCTTAGTTTCAGCCTAAAGGGAACCTTCAACTCATGTCTAAATATGAAGTGAACATTCACCTACAAGGGTTTTTCCTTTACTTGGGCTCTAGGCTATAGTATGAGTTCATTATATAATTCATACATTAGAAGTGAAACAGGACAAGAGCAAACACAGCACTGTCTCAAAGAGTGCTGTCTATCTGCAGCCAGACACAATAAAGGTGTGTCTCATTCCTCACTGCCATTCAAAAGGCCCAGGTGGGTAGAAGAGGCGTACTCACAGACAAACTTGCGAGTTATAACATGTCAAACAGGAATGTACAGGAAAAAACCTTGCACAGAATCTGGGGTTTTGAAAGCTGAGGGGGGAATGACTAAGAATGAATTGAGCCTGTTGATAGTGCTGTTTATTGGCATGTGCTGTCTTGCATTGTTTTAGCACCTGATTAAAGGCATTATGAAAATCGGATAACAGCACAAACATGCCCAAAGAATTTGTGCTGAGTGAAATTAAAACTCTGTAATTCCCCATCTTGCAGGCTGGTTTTGAGTGTGAGGTTGTCAAGGACGCGTCAGTTACTGCAATCTGACGTACTTTACTGGGAATGTAAAGCATCACTTCACCAGTGCAATCCAGACAACTGTATTGACTATTAAAGAAGCTGAAAGTGCACTTGAGTGATAATATATACACAGTTATAACAATGTTCTGCATCATCTTTTTTGTCGTTTGATAAATAACCGCTTCTGTGATCAATAAACATGTACAGAAACATCTCTTCTAAGTAAAATTCAGTTTACTCTCTGCTTTTCGCAGGTGAAATTAATTGTGCCAGGCAAATGGTGTTTTGTGAAAAAGCTATAAAAGCTATAAAAAGTTTTTGTTAAAAAAAGAGACAATAACATTTAAATACAGTGGTATACATGTAGAGTGCTGCGGGAATGAGTCCTAAAACTTAAACATAAGTTAGCATTTTGCACTTTTGGTTCCATCGTCCTGAAGTCAATGGTTTTGAATGCTTTTGTTGTTAACACAAGCTCAAGGAACTTTCATTCTTTAATCTAAAGTAAACATAAAATATATCAGTAATACCCCACTTGTGTTTTTGTTTGAAGATTTTACACGTCTTGAAAATGGTGGTTGCTAACAAGTAGCTAAATGGGAATACAGATCTTGTTGCGGACATTAAACATCACACTGAACATGAAAATTAGTCTATGCACTAGTCAACTTTTACAGCCCTGTTTTGTTTACACTCATACTCTCGCAAACTATTCGGACTCAAACTTTCCAACTTTTAGATTTTAATTAAGATTGAAAGAGAGTGGAAACTTAAGCTGCGTTAACACTTCCATGTCGCCAGTGGCTGGTGGTTAAGTCCCTATTGGGCGTTCCCACTACTGGTTGCCTAGTAATATTTAAGAATGACATTCACTGATGATACTCCATCTTATAGACACTGACTCAGTTTTATTGCCACTGAAAACAAACATTTTGGAGGGAAATATAAAAGAAATCAGTACATAAAATGCTTAATATTAGAGATAAACGAGAAAAAGCAAGTGCTTTTTGCCTGTTTATCTGCAGCACAAGCGCCGGCCTATCTGGGGTCATAAAATACAATTGTGTTCATGTTGTATTGCAAATCACTTTTGCTGCCGACCGTTTAGGTGGGATACGGGAAAATTTTGGGACAGGTTTGGTGGTATGGGTAGGTTTGAGGGTGGGTTTAGGGTTAAGGGAAGGGTCAACAGTGTAATTATAGATGTAATAACAAAATAATTACAGCTGAAATTGCATGCAAGTATTTTTTAATTATAAGTACAATGTAAAAATATGTATGAAATATGAAATGATTCATTTAAATGTTAGTACATAGTTATTAGAATTAATATAAAGTGGAACCAATAAAACAGAGAATTGTGTGCTGAAATACTTCACACAAAAGTGGCACAACTGTTTAGTTTAGGAGAGAAAACACCTTTATCTGACGGTAATGGCAGATGGATACAGAAAAATTGAAAGAAAATAATAGGAGCAAGTCATAGAGAGAGAGAAAGACAAACAAACAGGCACAGGGACGGCTAAAACACAAAGCCGACATCCAAGTCACCCTTTCTCATGCTGCCTGCTGGAAATCCATCTGAATCATGGATAAAAATATCTAGCCAGATAGCGGCAGGACATTCGATTCCACTCCCGACTTTGACAGAAATAGTCAGGAGAGACCAATGAAACGAGGAGATGAGGAATGAAGGACAAATGAAGGTAAAATGTGGAAAACTACACCAAGCAGGGCAGCGAGGCACCAGAGCCGTGTCACAAACAACTTTAAGGATGAGAGAATGAGGGCTTGAACTAGATCAATACTCACATGAGGGTAGTACTCCATGACCAGCAGGTACTCCACCCGCCCATCTGCCGTGAGACGCTCATCGCCAACGATAAACCGAGCAATGTTCTCATGCTCCAGAAGAGGGATTCGGTAGATGGAGCGCTCATTCACAAAGTTTTGCCGGTTGGCATAGGTAAAAACTTTTACAGCAACCGGGCGTTCATCAAGCGATCCTTTGTAGACAGAGCCATAGCGCCCTCGACCAATCAACTGCAAGAAAAAAATTATTCAGGTGTGAATTGTAGCAGATGTTACATGATAAACAAATACAGATGGGTTCAGGCTCATTAGAATACAATTCAAAATCAAAATATGATAATTTCTGCACATATTTGATGGCAGCTTGAAGAGCTAAACTCACTTCGAGGAGTTTTAAACTGTCTAAATCCAGAGACGGTTCTGATGGCGCGGCCTCTATCATGTCCATATTGTGCAGGCCCTGTTTACACTCGCCTGTAACAAACACAGTAACATTATTAGGTGACCTTCATTTGTAAACAGCCAATCATAACACCGGGTACTGAATCTCACCCATCATCATGCGATAGCCGAAGAACAGCGCCACAATCAGGACTGCTACTATGGAGACAGACGCGAGGGCGATGAAGATGGCCTCATCTCTGTGTAAAGGCTGTTGATCTTCTGGAGGAGGAGAGAAGAGGCCAGAAGAAAGAGAGGCACGTTAGACCTTCAAGTACCATTTGCATTTAAGCTCATATTTAGTGTCTTTGTGTCTGAAACACCAGGATTTGAAATGGCAAGTTGAAAAATGAATCAACGTACTGTCAATTTAACCCAGAAAATAATTTTGTAAAAACGAACCAAAATTATATACTGTGCACTAATGCACTTATAATTGAAGTCAATGGGGCAAGACATTCCAGAGGTTTTATAAGCAGAAATGTCTCATACTCATATTTTTGCTAAAGTGTTTAAATGAATTCTTTGAAGCAAAAATGTGTTCTTTGAACTTTAAATCATTTTGCACTGACAAGGTTAATAAGCAACTTTATTAGACACTAGTATTCACATACAGTAACACACGCTATGGTTGAATAGTTTGGGGTTGGTAAGGTTTTTAAATGCTTTGAAAAAAGTCTCTCCTTCTCACCAAGATTGCATTTATATGATCAAAACTACACTGAAAACTGTAATATTGTGAAAAAAATATTACAATTTACAATAACAATTTTCTATTTTAATTTTAAAATGTAATTTATTCCTGTGATGTAAAGCTGAATTTTCAGCATCTTTACTTTACATCCTTCAGAATTCATTCTAATATGTTGATTTACTACTCAAGAAACATTTCTTTATGTTCGATATTTATGGGGAAACTTTGATGCATGTTTTTTTTAGGAATCTTTGATGAATACCATTTCTTTGAATGGAATCGCTTTCAATCAATTTCATGTGCACTTGTTGAAAAAAGTCATCTAAATGTAATTATTATTATTAATAATAATACATTTTTCAAAAATCATACTGAACCCAAACATTTGAATGGTAGTGTATACTTTGGTCAAGTGACTATACTTTCTAGTGTGTTTATGCATGTTTATCCCAGTCATAAAACTCATATTTAACATGCATTGAATCCAAAACATTCCTTTAATCCTTCCGGTCCAGGAACAATGTGCAGTAACTTCATGAAGATCGATTTGAAGAATGCGATTTGGTAAATCCTGAACACACACAAATCTGTCCACCAGTTTTGTTAAACACTAAAAGTCCACCCACCAAGACGAAATTCTACTAACTTCTGTTGAAACCACAAAAGTAAAAAATAAAATCAGGTAGAAATGTGCAGTCTGAAAATGTTCTGGTCTGTCATGTACGTGAGCCATACAGACTCCTGCCGCCCAAAATCCAATTAAACCCAGCACTAGTTTTCTTTAGCTTTAGATTCTTTTCACTTTCTCCGTTTTCTCACTCGGCTTCAGACACAGACATGTCCTTGCATACAAGAGTGAGCGCTTCGAGGCTAGAAAGCCTCTCTCACACACAAAAGAGCTGAAGAGAGAGAAAGATGAGTGGGAATGATAAAACCACAGCTATGGACTTCAGTTTCAAGCCGAGAGAAAGAGAACAAACACTTAAAATGGCAGGACGGTCTCTTTAAAACAAACACGGCCACACAAATCCTGATGATTAAATGGAACTTCAGATTGAATTGAGCTTAAAATGTTGTGCCGGCATACAAATCTTTATAAATTTGACGCATGCAGAATACAGCAGGAAATGTGGAATTTAGCTGTGTTTATCTTCAACGCAATGAATGGCGGATGTATGGAACAAGAAAAAACAAATACAATATGCATGCAAATCCACACTTCTGCCCATATTTTTTGAGCTGTACCCTCCCAGGTCCACTGCAGCAGCTAGAACAGCATGGCTCAGAATGGTTTGGGTTTCTCAAGACAGATCAATAAATATGAGATTTAAACCACAGCATTGCGTCAGTCTGCATGCTGGTGTTGGCTTCTGGAAAGTGATCTCTCACACACACTCATATATAGCCACACTTGTTTAACGCTCAGAGGATAAAACGCAGGCATTTATAGGTATGGACATTTAAAAAAACCCTCTCTCATTCTCATGCATACATAGACACTGTTTACATGTCTTGGAGCCGTCGGCATTTAGCTCGGAGGCAGAATGTCTGAGTGTCCCTCCCTCTTCCAGACTATACCAACAATCCTGTTGTACTTCCTGTATGCCTCCCTCCAGCCCTCCGTCTATTATGAGAGCTCTCCTTCCTTTCCCACGTCACCATATTTTCATATTCTACCGGCCAAAATTTCAAGCTGAATAAGATTACTTGATGTTTTTGAAAGAAGTTTTTTATGCTCACCAAGACTGCATGTATTTGATCACAAATAAAATTCTTCATTTGTCATGTTATGTGCTACAACAGAAGACATGGTGTGATCCATTAAAAGACTTTGTTTCTCTCTGTAGCTTCGTGTTTGTCCTCACGTCACACACGGATCTGTTCTTCTGTCCTTCACATTCTTAGAGACGATCATCAGGACAGATGCAGTTTCCCTGGGTAACCAGAACTCTTCTGTGATTTCACCGACTCCCACTCATGATGCCTGGCAACAGTATGCAGTCACAACCTTCCTGCAATAAAGTCTGACTTGCCTAAATTTGTGCCTTTCCTCACTTTCTCTTTTCTATTTGTGTGAGCGCTGTATGAGATTAAAGAGACGGGACTTAGATATGCTTTTAAAGTTATAGGTTAAAAGCACACACAGAGGAAAAACACTAAACCATATGAAATTAAAATGTTGTGGTTTTTAGTCCACACTGTAAAAAAATATATATTTTCATGTCTGTCAAATCAACTTATGTGGTTCAAATAACATCATATTTTGAGTTTCTGATGATTAAACCAATCTCCTCATTGTATTAACTCAATCTTTCAATTTCAATTAACTTAAAATTTAAAGGCAACTGGGTTAGTTACTTTTAAAAAAAAAGTTAAACCAATATTAAATTTGAAACCATTTATGTTAATATATTCCTTAACATTGACAAAAATACTGATGACTCATCCTGCACTATACAGATCTCTGTCCAATCAAATGCTCTCTAGAGTGAGAATGTCCCTCCCCCATGGTTGTGATGTAACTTGAGACTTTTTTTAACAACCTCACAAGCTCTATAGTCTCACCTTTCTGTTTTAATAGGAATAAATTAACACAATTGTCATGGAGATTTGAAAGGGATTCATCATTTACTCATGTCATTATGTCATATGTGTATTTTGAAAACAATATTTTGGTGAACTGTTTTTGATCATGTCTCTTCAGAAGACTTGGATTAAACCGCTCGCTTCATATAGATTACCTTTTCTATATTTTTATGAACGTTTTAAAGCATCAAAGTTTTGGTTACGTGAACTTTCAATTTATGCACACAAATGAGATATTATGAAAGAATATTAAAAGTGTCTTTATTTGCATTTCAAAGATGAACAAAAGTCATACAGGTTTGGTGAGGGTGAGTAAATTATGACAGAATTTTCATTTTTGGTTGAACTATACTTTTAATGTTTTTTTCTTATACAGAAGTACATCATGACCAGTTTGTGCACAGAAAGAACAAAACAAAAGTCTTACATTAAAATTCAAAAGAGAGAGGTATTCAAAAAATACTTTAAATCAAGACTCATGTGAGACACCTGGAAAACCGATTGTATGAAAGCACTGGAATGATGAATAATTTTCCCCCGAAGGGATTGAGTTGCGATTATGGGTACCACACAGGGTATTTTCCAATAGACAGGCAGTCACATCTTAGATATGCATCCAATTCATCATACAAAGCCTGTGTGGGAGAATTTCAAAGACTACCGACTCAGAGACAACAGGGAGACTCTAATAGGAATCATTCATGAGCAAGCAGACTTTCATGCTGCCATTACATCAACAGGACTCAACATCACTACCTGAATCCCCCCCTCCCCAACAGCAAGGACAACGAAAGCCACTCAAAGGGAATTCTCTGGCCTACATTCAGCTTTCAGTGTAGGATGGAGGGGAAGGGAGTGAGGGAACCTGACAAACTACATTCATACTTTCTTGCTCCAGACAAACACAACATGGCTGAAATCTGCCTTTAACCACAATTAACTTCAGATCCAAACATGTCTACAGATGGCAACTTTCATGAAGGTCGGCTTTTCTGTCACCTTGCAACCATTCAGAACAACCAAAAAAATAAGCAATAGCATGCGCATAGCAACACACACACCCACACAAACAAACATGCTTTTCAGAGACTGGCAAAAATTCACATGAATGGTAACGGACCGTCACGCTACAAAAAATTATTTTTGATCTATGATTTGGGAGGTCTTGTTGCATTGCACTTATTGTTATTAGGGCTGCACGATTAAAGGGTTAGTTCACCCAAAAATAAAAATTAAGTCATTAATTACTCACCCCCATGCTGTACCAACCCTGTAAGGCCTTCGTTCGTCTTTGGAACACAAATGAAGATATTTTTGATTAAATGTGACAGCTGGATCACTCCTCCATAGGCTCCCTAAGGGAATGAAACCTGACGGCCCAGAAAGTCAATGAAGAAAATGTTTAAATATTCCATGTCACAACAGTGGCTCAACTATAAGTTTATCAAGCGACGAGAATACTTTTTGTGCGGAAATAATACAAAAATAACGACTTTATTCGACTATTCCTTTTCTTCCTTGTAGGCCTGGCAGCCTATGGAGGAGTGATCCAGCTGTCACATTTAATCAAAAATATCTTCATTTGTGTTCCAAAGACGAACGAAGGCCTTACAGGGTTGGTACAGCATGGGGGTGAGTAATTAATGACTTAATTTTCATTTTTGGGTGAACTAACCCTTTAATCAAAATAAAACCAAAGAGCAAAAGCTACAATTTAATTGAATAAATTTATACCACCACGGGTTGTTAAATGCTTGATTCTGATTGGCTGACAAACGGTCTAATTATTATTTTCCAGTAAATTATTTAAAACGAATTAGACATTTTTGAAGCTATGAAGCTTTGTCAACAACATTACAGTTACATATCATTTTACCAAAATATTTCAGTTATTTCAAAGGTCCTTACACCTTACAACAGAAAATGAACCAAACCCCACAACGACACTGATCAAGCAAACACATATGACAAAACCATAAGATAAAAATGACATGCAAGGCAAACAAGATTTGCAGCAAGTCCCAATCAACAGTACATTCTTTTTTTAAACTTTGTGCAGTTCTCTCTGCCTCCTGATTCAATCATATTTTGAGTGATTAATTGGCCAAAAAAGTGAAAGATACTAAATAAAGAGTGTTAAAGAGCATTATTTATTCTTTTGGCCACGATAATAGTGTAGCGAAATCTCTATATTGCGACAGCTCTAGTTGCACTATATCTAAATTGACTTTATCAGACTGTTTTACCTGCACTATTATTTGAATACAGTTTCATCAAGCTAACTCATTCTCGGTTCTCAAAATACTCTTGCCATTCACTGTGTAAAGGTTAAGGTTAAAAGAGGCAAAGCTAATGAATAAATTAATTAAGGGAAAAGAGCAGATGCTTGTTCGCTCACAGCTCCGCTGGCAGACAGCTCATCAGCACAATAAAATGATGGACTCAATCTGGCGAGCACAAGCATCACTACAGCGTTTTTGGCACACACTGTTGTGGAATTTACTTCTTACAGGCACACACGTACACAGACACACTGCTGGATATCAGCTCAATGGCACAGCTCAGAGCATTGCTTCTGGACAGGAAGAGACAGACTTTTTCATTCTGCTCTGTTATTATCTGTAACTGCATTAAAAGCACAACAGTGACCAGTCTTGAGGGTAATGCATTACAAGTAATCCGAGTTAAGTAATCAGATTACTTTTTTCAAGTAATTAGAAAAGTAACGCATTACTTTTAAATTTACAACAAAATATCAGAGTTACTTTTTTCAAATAAGTTACTTTGTTTTCCTATTTATTGACTGAGACCTCTCCCACCCCCACGTTGAGAGAAATCGGGAGCAAGTGCTGAGGCGTAAACACGATGCTTATTTACTCATCTCACTTGCACAAAAACAGATTTAGTATTCCTCAAAATGAATAAAAAAATAAAAATAGTGAAATGAAAACGAAGAATATCACGTAACCTGCTATAATTAAATGTTAAATTAAACAAATAAACAAATATTTATGAACAAAAATAGAACTTTTTTTTTTAAACCAACAAGCAAGCCCAGCCCAGGAGAGAAAAAGTAACGCAAATGTAACGCAAAAGTAACAACGCATTGCTTTAACGCAATTAGTTACTTTTTAGGAAGTAACCCAATATTGTAATGCATTACTTTTAAAGTAACTTTCCCCTACACTGACTGCCCACCTTTTAGCAGTCTAAAATAATTTCCCCCTATTAATGTTCACCATAGGGATTGCAGCTCAATAAAGTGTTCCAAGCTATCTGTGCCCAAAGACTTCCACTCAATTGGAACGCCATTCACAAAGTTGTACACATCCCTTGACTCTTGAATCATTATTTATTAAACATCATGGCTATTTTATATGTGCTTTCACATATCAATAAGGGCATAGTACTGCATCTACACAGTGCTGTGCCGCTCGCATGTTAGTTCAGTTTAACACATTATACCAAATCCATTCCACATTTTCCTCAAAATCGATGGAAGATTTGAAGACAGCAGATGACAAATACATAGTCTGTTTTGCAGAGATTGAAAGAGTAAAAGCATTGACCACAAGATACAAAAGAAGATCTACAATGGATTGCAATGAAATATCTGTGAGAAAAAACACAGATAAACAAGCAAACACACACTAGAATCAAACAGGAAAGTGCTCCACCTGTATTCAGTAAACAAGAGCATCCTAAAAATGTGCTTGTTTTCTTTTAGCGATCAACAATCAGTTCTCTTAAAGCGGCTAAATCTAGCACTAAATCACAGGAAGCAGAAATCAACTGTGGTTCTATTGGACAGGGAAATGAATGTTTCACATGATGTCCAATGTCATTACATGACGCAACAGTTTAAAGTCTGTGTGAACCGGCTTATTCCCAAGTGAAATGGAATATTGAATAGAGGGCAGGGTTTTACTTTAGCGCACCTCCTCTCCATCTCTCGCTCATAACAGACTGACGGTTGGAGGGGAGTGGTTAATGATATTCAACCCAAGCCGTCAAACTGACGTCATCAGAGAGGGAACGTCATTCCAAAGCAGAAGCAAATTTTCAGATTTTCATTAAAGATTACCACGACAAACTATTTTTTTCTGTGCATTAACTTGCACGGGTTAATTGTTCACCACAATACTATTAATGTGCATTAACAAAGTAAATGGTGTCAATTTTGATTTCATTACGACTTTAGCCCACTTGTTATATATATTGAGGTAGAAATTGTGAGTACAACATATTTTAAAAATCGTTATTCAGTAAATCATGAACTGGAGTCATGGGGCCTTTTAATATTTTTGAGGACAATAGAGGAATTTTGAGTCAAAAAGGTTGAGAATCACTGGTGTAATAATTTACAAAAGTAAATTATTCTTCACACTAAATCTATTTAGACTATTTTACATTTACATCATTTACATCACTATCCGCACAAAAGTTTAAATATCTAAATGAATGGTTTGGTGTCTAAAAAAGACTGAGAACACTTCAGCAACACTGACCTGCCAAAACTGTGGGCTGGGATTATTATGGCACCACTACATTTGAACTGGCAAATAACCAGCGGGAATGTGTGCCGATCATAATGAATGGGATGAAAGATTCCAAATATAACAGGAATACTGTATCTAGTTCCACTGTGACATGGAGTTTTTCCTGTTTGACTTTTGGCTTTTCTTGTCTTTGTAACAGTAGCTGTTTAGAGGCCCTTTGATGCTCTTTCCGAATTTCAGGAAGGCGCTTTCCGGCCGTTAGCAGTTTGGCAGCGACTGAGTCAAAGAGGCATTTCCTCTGTGGATAACCTACTCCTTTCTCCCACTTTCACTTCCTGTCCTGCTTTTTCCTTCTCTGTGTCTTTCTTTTTCATTCCATATGGATGGCTTTAATCCTCTCACGGCTGATTCAGTGTTCCTCTTTATTCAATTTTTATTCATGGCGACTGCTGTATAATTCCTGGCCGTCTGAGCCCACTGCAATTCAAACCGCTCTGACAAATAATCTCATGGAGGGCGACTGGATTTTCAATAAAGAAGAGAAATGGTGACAAAAACAGACTCGTTTGCATAAGTGAGTTACAGCACAGGCCGTAGATTCCGCATAGGTGGAGGCGGAGACATTTCACACTGATCCAAGACCGGTCCTTTTGTTGGTCATTATTATTTTCAGCACAAAACAGCAAAAACAACCCTGGGTTTGAGAAAGAGAGAGAGAGAGAGGAATCCTATTTATTTGGCAATGCTGCAGGAGGACTGCCACACCTGAACTGAACAAAGACACATAAAAAACAGGATGAATGGAGCTTCATGGAATGGAGTTCACACACCTTTTGACCACTACATTAACCTGACCTGAATGAAAATAAAATAAGTTTGCAAGACAAGATAAAATTAAGACATAAAAAATAAGATAAGTTTGCAGAATTTCAAACAGCTTTGTATAGTTACAATGTTGGTAATATAATGTAAATATATATGTAAATACTGTTTTCTCTAGTCATGTATGACTGATTTCAAAACAGTTTTTACATTTCAACTGCACAGACACCCAAGTTTTATTACAAAGGAAGGAAGGAATGAAAGGAAGGAACGAAAGAAAGGAATGAAGGAATGAAAGGAAGGAAGGAAGGAAATGAAGGAATGAAAGGAACAGAAGGAAGGAACGAAAGAACGAAAGGAATAGACGGAACGAACGAAAGAACGGAAGGAAGGAAAAAAGGCAGAAAGGAACGGAACGAAGGAAGGAAATGAAGGAATGAAAGGAACAGAAGGAAGGAACGAAAGAACGAAAGAAAGGAACGGAATGAAGGAATGAAAGGAACAGAAGGAAGGAAGGAACGAAAGGAACGATAGAAAGGAACAGAAGGAAGGAAAAGAAGGAAGGAACGGAATGAAGGAATGAAAGGAAGGAACGAAAGGAACGATTGAAAGGAACAGAAGGAAGGAAAAGAAGGAAGGAACGGAATGAAGGAATGAAAGGAAGGAAAGTAAGGAACGAAAGGAACAGAAAGAAACAGAACGAAGGAAGGATGTAACAAAAGGAAGAAAGAAAGAAAGAAAGAAAGAAAGAAAGAAAGAAAGAAAGAAAGAAAGAAAGAAAGAAAGAAAGAAAGAAAGAAAGAAAGAAAGAAAGAAAGAAAGAAAGAAAGAAAGAAAGAAAGAAAGAAAGAAAGAAAGAAAGATTAGGTCGCAGGCCTGCGACTTTTAAATATAGTAAAATATGTTGATGATATTGTCAGGTTTTCCATGAGTGTAAAAATCTTAAAGGAAGTGTAAGTGATGAAATTGTTCATTTTGACACCTTTGACAAAAGATAATAGATGTGAAGAAAACATAAGAATTCAAACCCCTTACTTCGTCTTTACTATCTAGGGGGTCAGAAAGATTGGTTCTTTCAAATAATAATAAGATAAAAATTATTCAAAAGAACAAATAGTTTGCAAAATCATTAACTAATTCAAGCTCCTAAAGGCCCCGCCACGAGCCCTATTTTTCCGGAAATACGTCAGCACAGGATAAAAAACTTCCCTTGTGAGGACATTTCATGATGCTGTTCGAGTCTCAAATCCAAAGTGTTCCTGCTCTCGATCAGTAGACAGGTCTGTTGAGCGTCTAGACATCTGTAGGGCGAGCGCCGGGCTCAGGTTTCTCATAGCAGATTGCCCGTCTGTGACCGTGAACCCTGTGACCTCAGATCTGTTGACCTCTGTGACCCCTGTCAAGGAGAAGCACATCTGGGGTCCCCGGCGGAGAGAGTGCTGACACGGCCATGAATCAGACGCAGTCGTTCTGTCTCAGCACCAGTGCAACGGCAACGGCCCCATCAATAACACCACCAGCTGAATCAGTGTGACATAGAGAAGAACACCTTCTGTTCAGCTGCTGTGACACGTCTCCTCTTTATATGTGCTTTTCGCAATCTCTTAGGCCAGAAGCGTGAGCAGAATCGCTTCTAGCACACTGAAATGTATCAGGACGGAAATTAAAAACATGAAACAAGCGTGTACTGCATTCTCAGTGTATGTGGTGGTTATTTATACACATAGGAACGGTTATATAGAAAAACGAAATACCCGTGCAATATGACTTGCCTTAAAAGGGACTTCAATGATAACTTGGTTAATGCCACAGATATTTGAAGGTAATATGACTACTAAGGTTTGTTATCACAGTAATGCAAGAATGCATGACAAGTATGTACAACAGGACTGCACACTCGGCCAAGCATTTACAGTACGTCTATATTTAAGCACTTGCTTATGTTTCTGGTCTTAACAAGCATCTTAGCGATCGAAACAATTTATCCCCTTAATGTTCCATCATGCAGAGAAGTTCAATACTAATTTTCTTCATTTGTTAGTCCCAGGGGTGGATATTCAATACATGATTTTCTACACACAAAAAAGCAACTGCTCAAAGCTTTATGGTGATATAGCAGCAGCAACCTGAGGTGAGGGCTGGTATATCTTCTGCCCTGTCACTATAGGCACTTGGCAATCTTATCTCACCTCCGCACAGTCTGTGTGCCGCCCACGTGTCCGTCCGCACATGCTCACACTCCAAACAAGCCACAAACATACTCAAACAAACAACTGCCTCAACATACACTCATATGCACCCCTAACAAACACACACATGCTCTAATGACCCAAATAAAGCCGAAAAGCTCTGAAATCTAATTGGATGAGCAATGGGAGGCTGTTTTTAATCACACTTAAAGGGATAGAACACCCAAAAATTAACATTCTGTCATCATTTACTCACCCGCATGTCGTTCCAAACCTGTATGACTTTAATATCTTCTTTTATGCTCCACAGAAGAATGTAGGTCATACAGGTTTGGAAAAACAGTGAGCAAATGATGACAGAATCACTTTAAGGGCGATTTAGACTAGCCTTGCTGAGGCAGACTTTTGATTATTTTCCATCCTACTCTTAACGAGACGGGAAGAGACTGAATGAACGTTGCATATTAGCCAATCAGACGGGAGCTTGTGATTTGGGCATGTTCTCGGCAAGTCAGTGATCAAACTGTTTTTAGTGACAAACAATTTGTCTGTTTGTTCACACCAGTGTTAGTATTATTTATATTAGTGTTACCGAAATCTATGACGAAAAATGTTCGTCAACAGGCTTTTTTTCCATGACTAAGACGAGATGATACCAATGTCATTAAACGATAGCTGTGACTTGCATGCAATATGCAACAATATGCAATATGGTTGACGAAAAAGTAAAAATGTATTTAAAAAATACAAACTTTATCAAAACTGTTTTTATCAAATAAAAAGAGACAAAATTATTACAGACTGTTTTTAACAAGTGAGCAATTTTAAATCCCCCAATCAGAGATTGGATACATTTTCTCCCCGGTGTTTTACTTAATATTTGCAACCATGCACACTGCGGTTGAAGCACTGATGATCTGAAAACACAGAAAACACAGACAAACAAGTAAGCTGCAGTTCAGCGATCTCTATTTGAGATTTTCTACTTAAATGAAAGCGTCATTAAGCCAGTCTTCGTTTCTTCACGAACCGCTTGGACCGTTAGCAACGACTAAACCTGTGATAAAAACCTCCCATTGACTAAACTGTTACTGTAATAAATCCAAACATGGATCTCAACTATTGTTTGCGATTATGGTTGAATAAATGCACTTATGCAACCTCTATGAGACAATAAAAATACTTTTTTTGGGGTTGTTTTAATAGAAAAACATTTGGGATTATTGGAATTGTTATTAGGAATTTCACCGTTTTAATTTGAGAGAAGTTTCTTGTTTAACCAGTTTTCATAATGTAGAGAGTTAATTTATACGATAAATAGCCTATAATAAAAAAGTACTATGAGGTCAAATAAACCATGAGTGCGAGTAGACATTCTTTTGATTTGTGCTTATAGGTAAAAACGCAATGATTCTGATAAAATGTAAAAATACATTTCTCAAATGAGAACAATCGTTGCGATTATAATTTTGAGCAAAATAATTGTGATGATCAATTTAACCATTGTGCAGCACAACGAAAATATGACAACGTTTTCGTTGACTAAAACTAGACTAAAACGCCCAGGCATTTAGTTGACTAAAACTTGACTAAGCAAAAACAGAGCAAGGTTGACTAAATATGATAAAAACTAAAAAATTAAAATAGCTGACAAAATCAACACTAATTGATATACTATTATTTACGAATATTTTGAATGACCATTTATTTGTATATTTCCAGATTTTACTTTTAGTTTTAGTAATTTTATATGCTTTTCTCAATTTGTTTAATTATTTATATTTAGCTATAATGTTTTTTATCTTAGTTTTAGAAGTACTTCAACTATTTACAGTTAGTTGCCAAGGCAACCTTTGTAATTTATAAGTTAAATTAAATTTCATTTCAAATAATGAAAACATTTTAATAGTTTAAGTTAACAATAACAACACTGGTTCACACTGAATGAAAAAAAAAAAAAAAAAAAAAAAAAATCCGTTCAATAACAGTCCATTAGAACAGAGTTTTTAAATTGGATAATAAAGTTTTTTATTATTTGTCTTTTGATTGTGCCTAGGTAGGACAAAGTGAAACAGGCTGACGTTTTATTGACATCTTAGCGTATCCCCAACCCATCGTGAAATCCCATTCTGCGTAACTTTGTAAATAAATCATGTCCTGATATCCTGCATGTTATTGTGCAGTATTGCAGCATTTTTGCATTTAGTGTGGACAAACTAATCACGTAGTTGCTGGAAACTCATTTCAACACGCAGTCTCTCGTGGTGTAGTGCTTTAAAATAATATACACCGGAGGGCAGCTGCTTTTTATCCATGAGAACAATGAGAGAGGAAGAGGGCCATCATAAACTATAGCAGCCTATAAAGCTTGTGTGAAAAGATGGGATTTTAGCAGCCATTATACATGTCACCAAGAAGAAGAGTGGAGAGGAGGATAGAGCAGCATCCCAGAGAGAGGAGAGAAAACGCACTAAGTTATGGCCGGGGGGAAGGGTGAGGATGTGTGAAAAGAGAGGGAGAGGAGAGGTAGAGAAGGTGAGTGTGTGTGTGTGTGTCAGGGAGATCATTCCCCCTCCGCAATTAAAACAGCTGCCAAGGTTAATCTATGCCTGATCGATCAGGGGCTTCTCACACTCCGTTCAGTCTTCAGCTGGGAGATCACACCGTCCATCTAAATGAAGCACGCCGTGAACTTGTGTGCGTGACTCTGAAAGGAGACGAGCGTTTCACATTTTCTAAGTGTACGGCTTACAAAATCAGTGCAGTACAATGTCAGAGACTAGCAGATGTGCGCTCCTTCTTCTGTGGATAACAACTGCCCTGTTTCACGGCAAGCCGAAAGCATAAATAAACGGCATGGAAGTGTGGAAACCTTTTTCTGCACCAAACCTATTCACGCCAAGCCTGGTGCAAATGTAGGACATCTTTTGAAAAATGTTTGATTTTCACATGGAAATATATAAAATCTGAAGGAAAAAAAATACAAATTTACAAATACTAAAAACATTTAATTCTTAAGGCCCTTTATGATGCTGATGATGATGATTATGATGATGATGATGACCCCCACATTTATTTAAATAGCACCTTCCATGCATAGAATCCAGATTAAAGTGTGGGTATAAAGCATTTAAAAATATATTAAAAAAAAACTCAAACCGAAGCTTGGGAAGCTACTGTTTTAAAAAAGCAAATGCAAATGTCATAACCCCAACATGCAAAAATCGACCAAGCGTTCAGAAAAAAAGGGTGGATGTCAGTAGAAGCTTTCAAACCAACAGGAATGCATTTCTTCTTTTTAATATCTTCTTGCGTGAAAGTCTGTGCTGTCAATCACATACTGCATGTCATAAATAAGGCTAAAACAGTTCAGCGCTGTGGCCCACAGAGAATGTTAAGAGTGTATTGTGTTGATGTCAAAACAGCTGGGCACAGTCAGCAGGTGTGTGCACATCCTCACAAACACACACTAACAATGTGCCTCTGTGATGCAGCAGAACAGCATGTTTGGTGATGCTCAATTTACACACTATCTAAAGCAATGTGTTTGTAGAATGAGCGCGTCTCTTCTCCTCCTGCTATTGTTAGCAAAATAAAAGACCCTAATCTTTCTAAACTGTTGCTCACACTGCAGAATTCAGAGGTTTGGAAAGCTTGTGGCGTTCAAATGAGATTTCTCTTTTTGGAACGCAACACTTGCGTGCGCAATTATCATCAGTCCCGGGAATATGTTCACACGGAGGATGTCTTCACGTCTGCTACTCTACAGGATTAAAAGTGAAATAATTCGTCCTGTCACTGGTGTGACATCCTCCTTCTGTTGAAATCCTTCCTTAAGAGCGTGTTTTTGTTGTGCCGCCCATTTTCCGAGAGCTGAAAAGCTGCCATAAATTAGAATCAAAAAAAAAAAAAACCCCACAAAAAACAAACAAACAAATGAGTCACCACAGCAGCTCTCCAAGTAAATGGAAACGTAGAAAATGGGGGAACATTTCCAAATCTGCACTTCACTTACATGTATCTCTATAACAATTTGGTGTCGGAGGGGTGAAAATATTGGTAAATGGATTGTATAACAAGTGAAGATGCCAGCTGTCTTGCACTCAACGAGGAAGACTTAAGCAACATGTGTGAGAAGACGTCTTCCATCAATGCAAGTGTCGGTGCATTTTGCATAAGGCTGCAGATTATATTCGCATGTGCTGAGGACGGCCGATACAGTCAGTCTGATGTCTCTCGCTATGCGAGCAGGCATGTCCGCGGACAGCTGTGGTGGGAGGGGTTTGGATGCAGTGCACCCTGCTGCTATACAGTGTAACTGGGGAAAAAAGGAGGGTTTGACTGGCTCTGTGGTGGCGGTAAGGGGACAAACGGTCTGGTGGTGTCCGAGGATACAAAAGACACATGTGCGCGGGCATTCTGCCCGGTAACACTCGAGAGCAGAAACACGATTGGATGACATTGAGTCTCAAATGTATTCTCAATCTCTGTGGCCTCTTCACGCAGGCATGGCACCAAACGTGGGGCCCCCTCCACAGCACTAATGCATTCAACCTCTCATTTTGTTTTTAGAGACAGATTAATTAGAATGTTGTTGTGCAAAGTTCATTTCCAGGGTCAAGCCTTCAAAGCTTAAACATGCATTCATTGCATTCATTGAGCCTGAAACCTTTTATTTTTCCATTTCTTTAAATCAAAACTTGCTTCTCAAGGCTCTTCGCTTGAGAAGTTGTGCTACGAGAGAAAGAAAAAAAGAGACTAACGGGAAAAGTGCACTGAAAAGAGGTGCAAGAAGCGAAGCAGCATGCAAATAACTCACTATACAAAGTCTGACAGCCATTGATTTTTCCCCCTGTATTTCACTCTATTTTTCACTGCATTGTTTGATTGCGTTTGTGGTGTGACTCATTTCTATCCTTTAAGCAGGGCCATCCGACATTTCTTTAGATACACTCTCAAAAGCAACACAAAAGGAGAAAAAGAACTGAGAAAGTGAGCAAGAGAATGAGAGGCCACAAAGAAAGAGGTAAAGCCGTGGTTTTGTCCTGAAGTAAGGCATTAGACAGCTCTAGGAGAGCGAGGATGGGAAATGAAAGGATGTATGGGTTAGTTGAAAGCAGGACTACATCTGAGCGGGACTTAGTATTTATTAACCAGAGACACTGTCAGGAGGAGCAGACGGGCAACTCATAGTTTAAACAAATCTGTGGATTTCACCCTTCGCCGGGAGTTTGATTGACAGGCGATCTGACCAATCATAACGCCGATATTTTGTGTCCCATTGTATTTGTCCAACAAACAAACCAGACAGTAGAGTTAATAGATTACAGTCGGTGGAAAAATGGTGGTGAGTATTGAAAAATGGCGTGTATTGACGTCTTTCCGCAGTCGAAACAGCATACCTTCTGATGTTCATTCATGTTTAGTTGGTGCTGTAACTAGTAATAAAGAGGAAGAGATGATCAGATCACATGCCGCTTAAACTAAGGCAAAACAGCGATCTGAAGAGCACATTGAAGAGCCACAAAATGGTATTTATTGTTTGAATTTCTTAAAAAAAAAAAAAAAAAAGACTAAATTTAAAAGCTGAGACTGTTTCATTCCAAAAGTAACCTGCTCTATCTTGTCTGTTCACTCTGTTGGCGCATTGTTAGTGCCCTCTATGCTCCGCGATGTTTTTTTCACTGCGTGAGATTGTTTACATGTGCACCAATAATGCACTAATTTCCAATAATCAGAGAGTAACGACTTAATTAGAATTAGGAAAATTCCATGTAAACGGAAGTGAAGAGGTTTACTTGTGATTACTGCGATTATGTCTTTGTTATGTGGTCATTTTTAATCTGCATTTTTTGCATACCGCACAGCAAAAATGATGAACTCATATACAGTATGCGTGTTACTGGCCACTGTTTTAATCTACTTATATCAAAAGCAAATCACATTTCTATGGATGTAATGGAAGGTTACTCTGCGCTGTGATGAACATCCCTGATATTGGCTGAACATGTACCACAGGGCTGCTTTGTAACATAAGAATAATATTTGGTAACCTACAAAGTTAACTTAAGACTTCAACAGCATTATGGAATCATGAGCAATGTTGAAAAAGGCCAACAACTAGTGTGAATCAATGTGAATCTTAAAATAATTAATTTGTTGATGGGAATTTGGGAATGGAGCTGGTGTCAATTCTAAAAGCTAAAGACAGCCATGACTGAACAATAGCTTGTAGGCATACTTGTATTAAGAATAAAAAAAGCTTAACAATACAAAAGAGCTATTTTACAACACTGTGTGGGCATTTATTTTAAAAAGCCATGACCCCATGGACGAGAGGAGGGTGACCTTCCATGGACTGCATGGAAGTCAATATGACTATTAAGACTATTGAGTTTTCTTACCCAACATTTCAAAGCACAGTCGATACAGTAGTTAGTAGAAGAGAACATAAGAGAAAAGCCAACAGAGTCCAAACCACACAATAATTTATACAATCATTTAGACCAAAATAGCCCTAGATCCCATAATGCACCACACTCTTTATAAGCAGAGACAGATGAACAGATTAAATGCAGTTAGCGTTAGCGTGTTTCTCAACAGTAAAATCAGTCACCCACACACAGGTACTTTAATGTTAGTAATTGAGTATGTTGGTAACTGCCGACCACTCTAGTGCAAGTTCATTTTAGCAAGCATTTCCCTTTTTAGTGTTAATACTACAATAATTGAACAGACACTCAAAGCTGTAGAAATGAGCTGATATAGGACAATAATCATCTATAAGAGTCCTCTAGTATATTACAGATGTTTCTCTTTATCTGACAATTTACGTATATGAGAACATACAACATGCTCATGTATGAACATTATCAGTATGAGTTGTGGTGAGATTGATGACAATGGATCCTGCAAGACCAGTTCTACTCTATCACAGAAATTTAATATGGGCGTTGACTCTTAGACAGCGACATGGAGCTTTCAGATGAGACCTAGAGGTGCAGAGGCCCTCTGTGTAGTGTTTGCAGGACTTACGGGGGCTGGTCTTGGTGGGGCTAGGCACCCAGTTCTCTGTGAAGTTGACGTTGCACATGTTGGTGCTGCAGCAGCAGAATCTGTAGGTGCCATTCTGTATCTGTGACGGCGTGGTGGTAACCACACAACGGTCGTCATGGCAGTCCTGCTGGTCGCCAATGTAAGTCCAACAGCCTGCGATGAAAAGATGCAGATGGTTGAGTGAATGAGAGTGAGACACTGTAAAAGTGAGTCTGTAAGAATGTGCAAGGGGGGGGGGGGGGGGGGGGGGGAGTGTGTGCGTGCGCATTTCAAGGACTATAAAATAATAATATTATAATATAATCCACTGAATTGGCTCTATCACTCTCTCTCCTCTCCACCTATAGCTGGTGTGTGGTGGTCTCACAAATGAATTAGGTTGAATAGCTGTCAGCTGTTAAATTTAAGTACACAATTAGATAATAACAATTTAGGTCAACCAATTACCAAGCAATTCTTAATTTTTGGTCCCAAGTTTTTATACATTTTACTAGTAGTATGAAGAATTGTTGGGTATAATATGTCACAGTTTACTTTATTTTGATATCCTCACTTACAGTACATGAACTATAGTGTCCTGCACCAACTAGTAAAAATAATATACAAAATGATATCTGGTGTCTGATTAATTTTTGTTTTACTGTATATTTTTGGTTAACCTGTCTCTTTAAGAAAAACAGAAGTCAATTGAAGGTCCTTATAACTATGGAGAAGTTTGTGTGCGTTTGAGGTTATTCTGACCTTGTTTGACCAGTCGGATCTCGCCGTCATGCGTTTTCTCCCACAGGCCGTAGCAGCGGCTGCTTTTGCTACACAGGATGGTGTTATTTTCTCTGGTGATGTGCCAGTCACCAGCCACACTCTGTTCATCCACCTGCTGGTGCTGGTCATTAAAAGCACACTCCCGCTCTCTCTCCTCACTCTGAGCAGCTGCCGAGACACAAAATAAGAAAAGAGATGAGATTATTAACAGAACATGCAACATCCACCAGGAACTCTTTCTGTAAGCCTACGTACACAACATGGAAAAGGAAAGAGATCATTAATTATACCAGTCCCTTTAAGGCAAGTCAGCCCACACGGCAGCAATCTTGACAACACCCCCAGTTGGGTATTATCTATGTAGACAGCTACTTTAAAGTCAACAAGAAAACTATTTTCATCAGTCACAAAATGAAAATTCACCCTGTGAATTATTTTTTAAATGCAAGTTATTGATCTGATTGTGAACAATTCATCCATGATGTACCGTACATTTCATTTTGAAAAACATTTTTGAGCTCGTAATTTTTATCAAAATGTCAAAAATGTGAAAATGACTTCTCTATGGTGACGTAAGCAGGACTTCCCCAATCATTCAGTCCGTTAAAACTGCAAGCTCACATTCATTTACGTCCATTTTTGAACGCCCATATCTCAAAATTCAACCAATAACCGATGAATAGAACCAAATCTCCACCCTATATTTTACACTAGAATGTACATCACAATATAAAAGTAAAGATCTGTTTCTACTTCTATTTCATCATAATGTTAGCGGGGAAGACCGACATCTCCAATACGGCTAGCTAAGATCTCAATAACATATTTTCATTTTTTTTTTTTGTAAAAAAAAAAAAAAAAAAAAAAAAAAAAAAAAAAAAAAATTATATATATATATATATATATATATATATATATATATATATATATATATATATATATATATATATATATATATATATATATATATATATATACACACACACACACACACAAAAACACGAATGCACCATAATATTTAAAAAACCGAAGCAGCACAAACTATTTTTTTTACCGGCACAAAACAGCACAAACAAACGAGACTATTTTAGGTGAACGTCATCACCTGTACTTAAATGTCTAATATCTAAAAAAAACGAAACAGCACAAACAAGACAATTTGGGGGGTGGAGACGTGATCAGCTCAGAATGCATTTTCAATTTGCACATTGAATTTTGCTACATTCATTGCGGGACATTAAATGAAAATGCAATCGCAAGTGTCTTAACTGTGTGTGAGTATAAATGCAATTAAGAAAAATAAAATTTAAATGATAATTTTGCTACATTTTTTGCTTGAACATGTTAAACATATCTAATAATTTCTGTAATACATTTTCCTTTCGCAACTTACAAAGCGTTAAAATATGAATTCAATTTACATATTAAAACTAGTGTATGACATGGCAAATGTAAATTTAATAATTGTATAAATGTATAAATGTAATGGAAAACATAATTTAAATACAGAAATGCATTGCCATTTTACATATTGCATTGTCATTTTGCATATTACATTTCAAATTGAATATTGCTACCCATATGCTTCCATAACATATGACTTATTTCAGCCCAAAAAATTATTTCCTCCCTCGAGGAAGTTGAAGAGTTAATTCTGTGCAGAGGATAATAAGGTTGAACGTGGAAGCGTACTTCTGATCAATAGCTAAACCTTGATTAATCGGACACAATAGGAGGGGCGGGAGGATCTGAAACGGTCCAATGGCTTAATGCTGGGTGAAAAATAACAGAACACCTGGGGTCTCCTGCGCACCTGCTGCTTTGTGAACCAACCACGTACAAATTCACTTATGTGTACACAATGCACACCACCCAAAAAAAAAAAAAAATCATTACAGTGCTTCCCATAAGTCACTGTCATGACAACACAAGATGGGATGGGGGAAACAACATTGCGCTAAGTGTACGTGCAGAAAACGAACCTTTTGAGCAGTGCCGTGTAGTTAGAGAACACAAAACCATGATGACTGATAAAGGCCCTAGCCAACGGGATTGCCCTCATTTCCATGAGCAGAGCCAGCGGGGCTGAATTCTGTTGTCGGCTGATCGCAATCTCCACCGCAGCTGGCCCACACTCACCCCAACTGTATCCAATGAATTAATCCTCTCTCTTTTACCAGCAATGTCATGCAAATCGCCAGGCCAGTGTCTGAGTTACCGAGAGGGAAACATCATAATGCCACTCGTTTAACAGGCTTGGTGAAGTCATGGATCTGGACTATTGTATTCACAGCGTTCAGACAAGCGAGCTGGGAGGGGAAAGAGCCCCCTGGTAGCATCATCGCCGTATCCAGGTCCCATCGGAGTCCAGAGAGAGAGAGAGAGAGAGAATTGCCGCTGTATGTCCCTGAGGGAGGCCTTTGTCTGCTCCTCTACAGGAGCGAAGCCTGAAACGGCTGCACCAGTTTCTATCATGCCGCACACACACCAGCAAGTGGTAACGCAAGCTAGGATGAATGTGTCCTCAGCGTAGCCGCGGATGCCTGACACTGCAGGACACCTCATTATACCGCGCAATCCTTAATCTAAAACTGGGCTGCTCGACCTGAGACCGAGGCGCAAAACGGTCCCTCAGTGGCTAGGGGAGAAAAAAAATAGTTCCAGTTTGGTGTGCCTCTCATCAAGACAAAACACAGAGCTCCACTGGGGGCCATACAGGACCGCTGATGGTTTGGAGATGCCTCCCAATTACAGAGTTAAAGATGATGGATCCCGTCTCTGCTGACGGTAATGAGCACATGAGGGCTGGGACAGATGTATAATGCTCATGTCCACACACTGTAACACACTGTCTCTGAGATTGAGCATTTGTATTTGCGCAGTTACGAGAGTGTGACTGGGGGTGTAATTTCATGTTCGTGCCGATTGTGTATTTTAAGCCCTTTGTTTTTGAGTCAGTGACAGGTCATTAGGCGCGGTGGTTTCCTGTAATTTGGGTGAGAAGCCGTGGCCTACCCCCCCCGACTCAGGGGTAGAAAGGAAAAAGAGCGCCCTACAGCACGATTTTCAGATCCAATCACAGAACAGCACACAGCAAAGGAAAACAGTGTAGCATTTTGTCTGGCTCAAGAGCAACGCCTCAGGCCATAAGTGGCTCAGATTTTTGTGTGTTCGAGAAAAACAGCAGGATGCTAAACCTTATAGCAGGGCACTGGGACAAAATCTCTGTTTATTGGTTAAGAGTTTGCCAAGGAGTTTTCTCAAGTGTCTCCTTCAAAATCAAAGGAGATGTTTCTTCTCAAAGCAGGCCCACATTTTCACTGACTTGTGAGCCGAACGATGATGTAGCTGATATAACTATGTTACAGAATAACAGGGCCACAAACAATCATGACACACCAAAATCTTAGTTTAGAGCTCATTTGCCTGGTTTAGGAAGAATATAATTGAATTATAGGCTCTGAAATAAAAAGCTGCAAGTTACTTGAAAAGGAACATTTTTACAACAGTCATGTTTTGGCACATCTCTTCTGTGCAGATGAATATGATGGTTTGAGGTAGAGTTTGATTGGGGTGGATTACCAATCCCGCAAGAATCTGTCTTCCCCACAGGTTTCACATTTTGTTCTACTTCAATCCATTAATGCCAGCGATAAGAAGTCAGTCTCTGTCTGGTGATATTCTGTTGTGTTCCGGAGTCATAGATCAGAGGTCTTCAATCCTGCTCCTGGAGACCCACTTTCCTGCAGAGTTTAGCACCAACCCGAATCAAACACTCCTGAACCAGCTTATCAAGGTGCTCGAGATACCTTGAAAATTGCAGGCAGGTAAGTTGGTTTAGGTTGAAACTAAATTTAACAGGATAGTGGTAAAAGGCACATCACATTATGCCACACTGGCCACACTGTAGGGTATACAGACAACATTGTTCATTATAGGAGCCATTTAATTTTGTGGCATCAGTGTAGTTCAAGACTTTGTTGAGGATTCTTGTTCATCAGCTTCAACATCAGCTCAGATACTGTCTGATAGAAATGTCATTACAGCTGATCAATAGCCATCCAGACACAGTAGAGAGTCTGGAAAATTAAAATGGTGCAGTTGGCACAATTTTTTTATTTCCCTTGAATCCCAAGTGATGTTTTTTTCTCATAATTAGGTCTGACGGCACAGTCTGAATTTCTTTCATTCCTGTACATCACTGCTGGGATGAGAGAATTTCGGTCAAGTGTTTTCCTCATGTCATGATTAATTAAGCTTTCACCAACTGGCTCCGTTCAATCTGGACATGAATATCCCATCTGAATATCCCAAATGACTCGGATATTTATTTTTGTCTGGTAGGTGGCGAGAAAACATTCCTCCACCTCTAGGTGGCAGGGTGCTCTGCTATCCATCGGGAGCGAACAGCAGAAGGGAGGAGGGTGAGGACAAGGGAGGGGAGAGGGGGATTGTGGGATTGTTTTTGGGGGCAGTGGAGGCAGTCTGTACCAGCCTGACTCTACCCTGCTACTGTTTGTGCACCGGCTCAAGGTTAAAGCTGCCGCTCAGAGGCCTGTCAGCATTTTCCCCAGATAACACTCAACTCTGCCTTACTGGGGACCTTCGGCCTGTGTTAGTTCTACCTCCCGGTCATCATTTTAAAGGGAAAGTGCAGTCAAAAAAAAGCTGGTGCTACTTCGCAACAACTGTAACTGACTCTTTTGCTGGCACTGGGAAAAACTAAACTGGGGTTTTTTATAAAGAATACATCAGAGTAAAGGACTACATGAACCTAAGCCGAGTACAAATCATGATTAATTTATCACATCTCCGCTGAGGCCAAAAGCTGAGGCTGTGTCTGCCAAAGAGCCGGAGGGCCTGTGGCCGTTTCCTTTCGAGTAGATTATCTGAGAGGCTGGCACAGGCCCCATCTCCTGCCAATGTCTCTATGGACAGGGAAGCTGTCAGTCTGGCTCTCAGATACAGGAAGGCAGAGGGGGAGTGCTGGCACTGGAGGGGGCACCAGCAGAAACCTCATTCCAGCTTGGCCTAGGAGAACTTGGGGGCCAAATGAAAGGAAGGAGGACGGTTCAACAATTCCAGGGCCATCTGGCAAGGCAGAACCACGCAAGACCATCAGGCAATTACATTAAGTGGCATATTGGTGTGATATAAAATTTCCTTTTACTATACTATAGTAAGGAAAGGAAGGCTGTGTGAACATTTACCATAGATCTTGCATTGAAGTTTAAGTGTGGCAAAAAGTAACAAGTTTTATACCAAGAATTCTTCTTCTGGTTTCCAGAAAAGTGCCATTGTTCAGTCAAACAAACTCGCACCATTAGTCAAGTCAATGTTGCTTTACCGGTCTGGTCAGGATGGTGAAAAAAAGTTTAAATGATTTACAACGCCACAGAAGATCTGCAAAGTTAAGAACTCAAAGTCTCTAACATAGAAAACTGCTTCAGACCTTGCCCAAAACGTCTCGATCGAAGTCCAGATATTACTTCTCAGCATGCCTGTAGCACAATGTGACATATTAGCATAATGTCCGTTAAGATTTATTTATAACGTTGTTCCTGAGCAGTACAACTCAAAAGATAGCTTGAGAACAGCACAATTTACGAAGGACAGCTTCCTGAACCTTGGAGAGTACAGCGCCACCTATACGCACTTAATAAATTTGAAATATACACTTCAGTATGTTTTTAACTGTATTTTATGTTGTCACTTCAGGACAAAGTCGTTACAGTCTATCTTTTTGATCATCCGCTTTTTCAGAACAGAATCTGACTTGGGGATCGGACTGATACGGTGAAACTGGGGATATTAACTGTGTTTACAATTGCTTTAGAAGCTTTGGAAGCTGAAGCTCAGGGTTATGGTAAGGGACGTTACATTTCTAACACAATTTGAGGTGTTTGGCCAACCACAATGCACTGGGTTAGCCGGCCAATCAGATCACTCTGTGCTTTTAAGAAGGAGGGGCTTTGTAAACATTGTAATTTGTAAATCAGCATGTTTCAGACAAACTGGGAATAGAGGTACTGCAATAATGTGCAGTATGTAAACAAAATAATGTGTTTTTTTAGCATGTTAACCTATTGTATTACACCTAATAAAATATTAAACTTATAATAGCATAATATGACCCCTTTAATTATGAATGTTGAATATATACTCACTTCCTAAATGTTTACATTTAGATTACCTTTGTTGTTTTCTAATGATCACTAAGTTATTCTTAAAAAATTATAATTATTTAATAACACCTGTTATTATGTTGTGATGCATAAATTCACCATTTAAAAGGCAGATTTTAGTTTTGCGTTTTATTTTAAATGTATGTAAAAAAAAAAAAAACAATAGAATTTTAAATCAGCCATTTATCAGTAATCAGCCTTCATTAAGCCTGTTATTATAGCCAGGAATATTTTAAAATCAATGCATTCCTAAATGTTTAGTTGTCTTGGAAAATTAAGCTGAGACAGAAGAAAGTATTTTAACTGTAAAAAAAATTGCACACATTCAGAAACTATAATTGCAGCTGCCATATATATAATTAGAAAGGAGATTCTCTCACTCCAAAAATTTACTTAGAGTACATTGAAGTTCGAAGTACTTGATCCTAGCTTGATCCCTGAACCAAGCTCACACAAGCAATCGAAAAAGTCAATTAAACAACCAGAAGTGGAGATGAGCTCAAGGCAGTGATAAAACACAGAAGTGGGAAATGACAAATCTATCTTTTTAACAGGCAGGAATTTATTTGGAGCTGTGGTTTCATAAGGTAACATCTACTGAGCCTCAGGGAGAAGGCCATCGACTCGCTGCAAGGAACAGCAAATCGAAAAATAATACAATTACTGCTCTACAGCCTTTCTCCCTTTAGTTCAGGACAATTTGTTTTCATCGTGTCTCAGTGTACTCGTTTAATCAAAGTTGAAGTGGAAAAACAAGGCAGCACACTAAACACGTGTGAGATTCAGCTGCAGGGTTTTAACATGTAAAATACATGAAAATGTATCTTTAAAAGCTCTTAATGCCAGCACTATCTGGCTTATATGCTTTTCAAAACAAAAACAGGCCTCTAGACAATTAGCAAAACGCCGAAAGAGAGCATTTTATTGAGCTCAGACACTGTGGAGCTTGCAGTGTTGCTCAGATTATTAATAATAATCAGTCTCATCCACCCTGTCCAGGATACTTTATCTTATCTATCCACCTCTGCAGGAAACCAGCTCTCCATCCCTGGACGCTAACACAAACGTCTGCTTTATATCATGATCATCTCAATAAGATTAGCTGAATTAACATGAAAGCAGAATGGATGTAGATGGTTACAAGATACCAACCTGGTTACGGTGTTGGTTTCAAAATATGTTAGTATTTAGTTACTAATTAGTGACTATTCTGATTATCCAACAATCTGTTGGTCATTTCTTTGACAAATTCAATATCTCACCGATGCTTTCTTTCAAGCAAATGTAAAAATGTAAATCTATGTAAACCATGCTACACATTGTGAGCAAAAAAAATTTAAGATTCAAAGCGCTTGTTGCAGCAACCATGCCCATGTAAAACTTGATGCTAATGACCTTCTTTGAAGTGTTTAATATGAAGCATTTTGGACAAGTTGCATTGTACACTTTTCTTTTTCTACTGCAGCTCGCTTTGTGCCCTCTGGCATTTTTTTTTCCAAATGCGTCTTTCACAGAAATAGGTTTTTACTGTAATGTGACACAATGGATTAAGGTTTTCCATTCACAAACTAATCCATATATATTAGGGCTGGGACAACGCGTCGACGTCATCGATTAAGTCGACGCAAAAAATACGTCGACGCAAAATATGCGCGTCGATTCGTCAGACCCAAAACAAAGATGGCGGCGCCGGAGAGTAGTAGCAACCAAGGGGGTAATCCATCGACCGGAAGTTGAAGTCGGCCGGGTGCCGCCATCTTGTAGCAGAACTTCACTTGCGTTAGCATTTCCATTGACTCCCATTCATTTTGGCGTCACTTTGACAGCGAATAACTTTACATCTGAGGCGTTTAAAGACTCCATTTGTCCATTATTTATTTCTAAAGAAACACGACAATGTATAAAGGGCTCCATTACCTTCTATGTTACATTATGGCCCCGTAGAAACAGTTTTGGTAAAAATAGGCTAACGATTGCGTCATAACCACTCGACTCTCTGTCGCGCTGTACAGAAATTACCGTACAGACAGGAGGAGAAGCTCGCAGGCAATCGGGGGGACGTCCCGTCAAGGGAGAAGCCCATAGATAATGAGTCCATAAAAGCAACGGAATACTTACTCCTGCTCACTCACGCCAAAGAACTCTTTGCTCAAGTTTCCCGTCTCTGCAAGATTAACGTTGGCAATTTTCACGCACAGCTACTAGAAGATTAACGTCTGTCAGACAGGTTGCTCACGTCATCAAGCTTAGTTTGAGTCGGTCTGAGTCTGCGCGTCAGGAACGGAAGTGCTCGAAAATCGCTAAAAGTGGGCTTCAACTGTCTCAACTGAGTTCCAATGAGATCGCTCTGTCCATTTCTTTTACTGTCTATGGTAGCAACACGAGTGGCTCCTCAGACTTTCAAAGTGCAAGGTGCAAAGTGCACTCGTTCCTCTAAAGTAGAGATGCACTGATTGATCAGCTGGTGACCGGAATTGGACGATTTTCACGTGATCGGCCATGACCGGCCGGTCAGTCTGACACATTCCGATTTTATGCCGGTCAAATGCACTCGGACGCCGCATGATTAACATCGCGCAACATTAGCATCACACGTGCACACGGAACGCACATGTAGGGAACCTCGTGAATTACGGCCGTTTCACACCGCAAGCATGAGCAGTGCGGGTTTTTTTTTCCGGCGTGCATGTTAACAAATGAGTGCATTCAAACCGGGAGCAGGAGCAGCGCGTGAGCAGCAGTGAAGCGAGGGTTTCGGCGCAGAGTATTTTTTTTGCAGCACTGCACTCAATTAAAGTGAAAGCACACTTTTGATGGACAAAATAAATATGATTTCACTCAAAAAGTGCCCAAAATGCACAGAATTTGCATGTCTGGTGTGTTTTAACAAGAACTGGAGTAGCTATGTCAGAAAAGAAAATGAAGACTCAAAAATATTTATAGAATTTTTTTTTTATTGAATGCTAGACATCAAGCTGTTATTTTCATCTGAAAGAAGAATTACAAGATGCACTATTTTTTAGTAAGCTAGGCCTATGTGTTTTCAAGGCTTCAAAGTTTTATTGAATGCTACCTCTGACTAAGAATGCATTACTTTGCACTTGTATATTTTTTTATTTTGGAATTTTAAGAGCAATAAACATGTATTGCAATGTTAAGGAATTCATGTTTTTTTCATTCAGATATATAAATCAACATGTATAAATTGGTATTAGTCAATTAATGGGGAGATAATCGATAACAGAATCGAATCGAAATCGAATCGGACAGGAAAATTGAATCGTTAGATTAATCGATGCATCGAAAAAATAATCCCTAGATTAATCGTTTAAAAAATAATCGTTTATCCCAGCCCTAATATATATATATATATATATATATATATATATATATATATATATATACACACACACACACACATACACTGTATATATAGTTAGTTAACAACAACTAATACTATTTCAAAAAATAATAATTAACACTAACATGAAAAAAAAATTAAAAAACAAAATTAGAAAAGATTTAACTAAATTAAAATGAAAACTGAAACTAAAAATAAAAACGAATTTAAAATACTAATAAAAACTATAATAGTATTTGAATAATATGAAAACAACTGAAATAACTGCTTCAAACAACAAAACAAAGTCAGACTCAAACGGGCCAAACATGCAATTAGCTTCTGCAGGCATTTGTTGGCACTTTTTCAACTGTGATATTAGTGTGCACTGGCTGTTTGGGGCCCTTTGGGAGTCTTGTTGCCATTTCTCAGGAGCTTGCAGAGACAGTCTCCGTCTCATGACTCTGACTTCCAGGAATCAGTGCTAGTGCCATGCATTACAGTATACAGCTGAGCTGAGCAACTTCATCTGCCTGTGGCTCTAAGAATACAGTGAGAGACGTTTCCACTGCAATCCACTTCCTCAGGACAAATCTGACCCACATAATGAAGTCGCCACAGTGTCATGTTTGAGGGTTTTGGTGCCATTTGCCCCGCAGAAAGTCGCTTGCAGAGGAACGCGGCGATGTTTACACAAGAGCGGCCCGCAAGTCAGTCATTAATCATCTGAGCAACACAAAATTCTTCCTTCCAAATGGCCCCTGCAATACAGCAAACTAAGCAATCCCAAGAATACAAAACCAACCCCCGAGGAACTGTTACAATGCAAATGACTTTTTATCTGCAAAAAAATGGACGGACGTGGTTCCGAAATGAAGATTATTTTGTGTAAACCAGCTATAATCTGCAGTTACTGTGGATAACTCTTTTGTAAATGGACAGATGCCACTTTAAGGGATGGGTGGCATAGTCTAATAGGAGCCATTAGTATATTTTATGTGTGAGAGGAGATTACACGGCGCACAGCAGAGCACTCTGACCTGAAACTCACAAAAAACAACACTTAACCTGATAAACAATCATGACCTCTGACCAGATCCTACTGCCTGGTGTCCTGACAGCTGGCGGGAGATGTGTACCATGTTGTGTGTGTGTGTGTGTGTGTGTGTATCTATGTCCAGACTTTGGGTGGGGCTAAGGGGGGAACAGCTAAGTCTGTCTGGACCCTTCCCCCCCCTCCTTTTTCTAATGCACCCTGCTCTCCCTTAACGCTAACGCGAGGGGGTCCTAAAGCTGCTTTGGCCAATGTAACCCCAGCGTCTCTCTCTCAGTCTGTCTGTCTGGGTAAATCCAGACAAAAAAAAAAAAAAAATCTGGTTGCTCTGAGGGTCTGACTGGGTGCAAGGTGAGGTCAGGGCAGCAGGTGGCTACGGAGAAAAGTAAAGGCCAAAAAAATTCAAACGGAAAAACATACATTATATAACAGATAGTTTAGAACGCTCTGACTCTGATTTCTGATTAGCTAAGCCACAATCAAAGCAGTTGTAAAATGACGATAAACGCAGACTGTGCCACAATGCTAAGTTGCCTGGCAACAATGGTACTTAGTGGAAGAATGTGTCCTGTATATGAACATACATTTTAAACAATCACAACAATAAATGTAACCCCGGTATCTCTCGGTGTACGTCTGTCTGGGTAAATCCAGATTTAGAAAAACTCAGGTTGCTCTGAGGGTCTGACTGGGTGCAAGGTGAGGTCAGGGCAGCAGCAGCAGGTGGCTACGGAGAAAAGTAAAGGCCAAAAATACAAACAGAAAAACAGAAATTATATAACAGATACTTAGTGGAAGAATGTGTCCTGTCTAAGAACGTACCTTTTAAACAATCACAAAAATAAATGACAATCTTTAAACAGGCTTCTCAAACAATCCCAACACATGCTCCAGCAAAAAAAAGAAAAATTCACACCACTCACTTAATAAACAAAAAAACAGACAAGCTGATGGATACAAGCAGTGAAATGTTCCTGTGTTGTCATTAAAATATTATACCACTTGACAAATTGATAAGATTTTTTTTATTTGGTTTTATTTAACATGTCTTAAGAAATACTACAGAAATGTTATAATCAAATGTATGTCAAATGTATGTAATTAAATGTATGTCAAAAGCAGTGAGTGATTTTCAGATTATTTTTTTCTGATTAGCATTAATGAAATGGATGACAACAGTTTATTAGGCTGCTGTCCCTTTAAGAACAAATGCACGGATCAAATATATTGTTATACACCCAATTTACTCCCAAATGTGTACGCTCACGTAGGACAAAACAGACTGTGTTTATGTGAATACTCATCACAATGTGCATTTTGACATATTTGACCATGCAAGCAAGACAAGCTTTGTCAACAACTTTAAGTAGTAACACTTTAGAATATCGATTTTTGAAATTTGTGAATCGATGCGAATCGGTAGAAGATAGAATCGCGATTAATATGTAAATCGATTTTCTTAACTGCTTATAGTCTTATAATTTACACTGATTATTTCTCATTAAAGCTACAAGTTATTCATTCAAGAGCAGTGAGTGGTTTCTCTGTCTTTTGTGGTTTGATTAACATTAAGCACACAGACAGAAGCAAGTTTATTTCATTGCTGTCACTTTAAGAGCTGCACAAATCAATACATTGTTACACGTGTGCTTTCTTTCTCAACTGTTTAGTCCACTTAAGACACTGATTTTATGTGAATTCTCACCAAGACAGGCATTTTGCCATAATTTTGTGTGTATCTGGCCATATAGGCTCCGGAAGAGAACTGAATTCGGGTTCACGCGCTGTCCGAGAGACGGCTTTCTGTTCGCGTGAGTACTTCGCTTATTGCGCCTAATAATATTAAGAATGTCACACGTTTGTAACAGTCATGTGTCTGCTCTCAGCGGCGACCTAAACTTTTTGTTATCTTTTGGAGTATTAAAATATGCAGTTATCGCAAGCCATCGCGATATGTACATTTGCGATACTTCGTTAATTTCGATATATAGTGCCGCCCTAATTTGAACTATGCCATTTGGATAAAATTCAGTGCTTTTGGTATATTAATTGATCACATTATGGTTGTTTGCCAGTGTTTCCCAGTGACTGACATCATTTTTGTGTTTCCTGTCTTAGGAGAAAGTGAAGAATAAATGCACGCTGTCCCATCATCCATCACATCACCCAGGCAACAGACATCACGTCACTGAGTCTGGTTCCCTTGTCTAGGATATAAGCAGCAGATATCGGTCACGGCCATGCAGACAAAACATGCATGCCGTAAACATACGCAAGATCACCACCTGTGAATGAGGCAAATGAAAGCCGCATGAGGAAGTCAGACACTATCGTATTGCAAAGCAGACAAAGAACTGGAAAACAAAGTAAAATAAGCTGTGGCTGAGAGCTGCGTCGTGCACGCCTTTTCCTCATGGTTTGCCTAGGAACTAGACATGTTCCTGCTTTACTGTTGAACAATGCCACTCTAAAACTTGAAAAAACTAGTCAAACAAGACACCTTTAATTGGTGCGACAACTGTAAAACATTTACAAGTAATGCCTCTTGTGGCTGTCTTCCTCAGTCGTGTGACTGGATCGGCTGGCAGTGGTCCAAGACGAGCGTTTAACTCGTATGAATCAACAGAAGCAGACGCGATTAAATGGATGACATCACTCAGAGAACGAGAAAACACTTCCTCCGTCGGCTCACCTGTCGAGCCACCTGCAGTGAGCCACACAGACACACCCTACTATGCTGCAGTCTCGCTCTTATCACTACAAACAAATCTCTCTCTGACAGTCAGACTCCTAACCATGACAAGCCCTTACACGCTCATTTTGCAATACAGCCCTTTTTTTTCGTTGGCTAGACGGCAGTAGTCATGCAAACAAGAAATTTCCGGATGGGTCAAGTAATGACGGTAGGTTCAATGTGTCCACAATAAAGAATCTTTCAAAAATGTAGTTTAACCACATCACATGTACCATGTTCTTAGAAATATACTCTACCATTCAGATGTTTGGAGTCGGTAAGGTTTCAGCCTCTTATGCTCAACCAGGCTGCATTTATTTTTGTCAAAAATACAGTAAAAAAAACAGTATTATTCTGAAATATTATTACAATTTGAAATATCCGTTTTAGCATAATTTTTTAAGAATTTATTCCTGTGATGGCATCATAGCATCATTACTCCAGCCTTCAGTCACATGATCCTTCAGAAATCATTATAATATGCTGATTTGCTGCTCAAGAAACATTTATCATTTTTTTATCAAACTTTTTATTATAAATGTTAAAGTGCTGCTTAATATTTTTTGTGGAAACCATGATACATTCATTTTTGTCTGAATTGTGTTGATGAATAGAAATAGCATTTATTAGAAATAGGGATCTTTTGTAAAATTATAAATGTCATCTTTGTCACTTTTGACCAATTTAACGCATCCTTTCTGAATAAAAGATATGAATTAAAACGACCCCAAACTTTTTGTATTCATGTTGATTTCAAACACTTAAAAATGTCCTGTGGTGTAACAATCAAGTTAAATGTAATATTTTCTTACAAACAATATGAATTAATAATTAATAAATATCATTATCATATTCATTACATCATTTTTTTCACCACATGAACTACCTTGCCTTATCATAAAATGTTATCTGATATTTTAAGATAAAAACAGATAGGCTAAATATTTTATACTTAATACAAAGAAAATAATAATACTTACAATTTACTTAAATTTACCATTTAATTCTTTCTATTAATCAAGTCTCATTTTTCATTTTGATATCAGGACAGCTGACTTTACACCTCCCCAAAAATTATCCAAATGAATTTTCAATGTATTTTTTTATGAAATGTATCCAATGTATTTTGTAATAAATTAATAGAAATGACAATAAAATTGAGCGTCACATCCAGATACTAACTACCATCTAATAACTGCCATGCTTTTCGCAAAGTAGAGGGCGATCAATAAACATATAACATATAATAAACATAATACTGGATATGAGACAGTGATGAGCATCATTAAGGAAGGAAGGCCTTAATATGGAAAGCTTCATCATCAGTGGGGAGGAAGCAAATTAATGATTATAAAGCATGCTGATGGTAATGAGCAGAAAGAGCAGCCTGAAACTTAATTTACTTTCACCCTGCATCATACAGGCAATGTTCTAATTAAAAATGATGATCTGAGAATAAAAAGCATGCTCTGACATGAGGTTTCATGTAACGCTAAACTCTGCCTCCATGTGAGCCGCAGTCAGCTCGGCTAGATATCGACAGGGTTCGAGACTGATGGGAAGCAAGAGTAGACAGAGGAAAGCCCCTGCTCTGCTAGCCGGTCACACTCCGACGCCTGGACACGGCTCACTTTCCCTCCATTCTTCCATACATTCATCTATCTGCTCAACAGACCCTGGACCTCACAGCTGATTGCATTATTGGAAGGAACACATCAACACTGGAGCAACCAAAAGTCAAAGCAATGAATCCTGATTGTTGTACGCTTTATTTGGTGCGTAATAATATTAGTCATGACCACAAAAAAAAACAAGTTTTCAATGCAAAACATTTCAACATACCAAGACTTACGCCAGTTCTCAACTTGGGAGTGGGGTCTCTGTGGAGTTTTTATGTTGATGAAGCTGTGATCTATCACAATTTATACACAACCAGGACAACAGAGAGAAGCTTAGAGATACGACCACTATGAATTTTTGATGGCTGATGCCATCAAAAACGCGAGTAAAGAAATGTATAATGTTACAAAAGATTTTTATTTCAATGCTGTTCTTCTGAATTTTATATTAATCAAAGAATCCTTGAATAAAGTGCGATGGATTTCACAAAAATATCAAACAAAACTGCTTTCAACCCTTATAATAATAAAAAATGTTAGAGCACCAGATCAGCATATTAGAAATAATTTCTGAAGGATCATGTGACACTGATGACTGGAGTAATGATGCTGAAAATTCACCTTTGCCATCACAGGAAAAAAATTGATTTTAAAATGTATTAAAATAGAAAACAGTTATCTTAAATTGTTATAATATTTCACAATATAACTGTTTTTACTGTATTTTTAAATTTAAAATGCCTTAGTGAGAATAAGAGACTTCATTTCAATAATAAATATACTGTGTTATAATGATTAAACAGTGACAATTTTAATTTATTTTCAAATATTTATTTACTTTTTTCAGTATTTATGCTTATTCTGAAGTTACTCTGTGATCTTTTCATTTAAAATGCCTTGGTGTCAAAAAGTAACTTACAAAACAACAAAGTTTGTCTTTCGACCTGTTTTGTATTGATAAAACTACAATACCAGTCAAATCTGAACTTTTTTTCTAAAGAGTTTACGGAGGTAGCATGACAGCAAATCATTGTCTCAAGGCCTCTAGATCGGCTCAATAAAACAATGCTTGGTTGGAAAGTAGAAGGTCAGTTAAGCTCTTGTTGGACAGGCACTATTTATAGTCCAATGAATGATGCCAAGCGAAAACCCGCATGTAGAGCCACCAAAATCACGTCCGCTAGAATAAAGCCACTCTCTTAGCCTGCTATTTACACATCTGAGGCTGAGGTGCACATTCACATGCAAAGCATCACCTTTTCCTTTCCTCTGAGGGGCTCGAAGAGGGAGAGAAAGGGTCCCAGCAGGGGCAATAGATTCGGACCCATCCCAAAGCTCTTAGCTCCTCAATGAATGCTGAATGAGCTCAAAGCAGCATTTTGTGTTCAAGACGATGAAAGCCAGGAGAACTGCTGATCGTGCTTAGAGAACCAGTGGACGGTCAACACATCCACATCCCAATCTGAAGTTTCAGTTTGCGCGTTTACGAGACAGAATCATGATGACACATGACATCAGGATACAATGAAAGCGTACGAGCTCCGCCGCAAACTAAAATTATGACATTGTGATTTATTGGCAGGCAGTAATGTAACAAGGAGCACCATTTTATCACACATTACAGTGGAGACGATGAGCCTCTGGCCCCCTTTACAAATACCACGCATGCTAACAGCACAGGGAATGCAATGCATTAGGGCAGTAAAGGTAAAGATCCAGACGCCAGTCCGTCAATGACTCACGCTCAAGAGGGTTTACCTCTTGGGACCTTTCCCAAATGCATACAGACTATGAATGGCCTTACAACTGAATTAATAAATGTAGAGACATGCAGCTTCCTCAGAATGCTGATCATCTGTAGCTTCTATAACTGTATAGACTATGCAACATGCATTAATAATAATAATACAACATTGAGTGTTTCCTAAATCAATAGACCTTATTCAGAGCAATGCCATCACAGGTATGAAAGTGAGGCTGTGAAGGGTAGACTTACTGTGTTTTCAATGGCAGCCATCCGCTGTAAAAAGCTTACTGATTACTTATAATTTTCCACAGCTCATGTTGTCTAGAGTTTTTTTGTAATATAATTTACATGAGGAAAATCTGATCACAGATATACCTACATTAATTAGTGAGTTTCCATTCACATATTCGTAGGCAAATCTTGACAAAAATGTACAGAAAAATATGGGTTACCTTGAGGGCCACCGAAACTACAATGGTAACATATTAATGTGACAATAATCCGAACAATGGAGTCCCAACCAAGACAGGCAGAAGTGCAAATTACACATAAAAACATCCAGACAATTTGCATTTACAACATGCATGCGTATGTATCTTTGTTTCCATATATATTTTTATTTTTGTTTCCAAAACTCAATACACCAATATTGTCACATAGCATCTGAAATATTGCTCAATCTGGTCATTCTGATACGTTTCCATCAAAATGATTGGCTACTTGTCTGACACACAGTAACTTCATAAGGCATCCATGAAGTTTCTAATTCGTAGTTTTGCACATGCTCAGTTTTATTATTCGGCTGGTCATTTCCTACCAACTCATCAGTCTACTCATTCATATGTAAACACTTTAACTGGCTTAAATACAAATATCCTGTGACATCCCACTCTCAGACACCTGCTGTTTGTCTGCCTTTCAATGGGGAGGACGCAGGCTTAATCTTGCTGATTCATATTTCATGTGGCAATGAGATGAGGAAGTAGAAAATGTCAAAGGGAAAAAGTCGAAACCAAAACAAGCTTAGCCGTGTCCTTTAAAGCAAAACGGCACAATACAGCACCTCATCCCGACGAGGATTAGAGCCAATAGAGCTCACCGATATACGGAGCCCAACAATAAAACAAGAAGAAAAAAAGTTTTTCTCTCTCGGTCCTCCTTTGCGCTAATTCCCCACCTCTTTCCCTTCCTCCCTTTAAGTTCCCGCGGAATACTGCATGGACTCACGTCTGAGTGGCTGGCAGACTTCCAGACTTCAGTAATGCACTAATGAGTATTTGGAGACTCCCCTCAGCATTGCCGACGCCATTTGGGACATGAAAAAGGACAAAAAGAGGGGGAGAGGAGGCGGAAAAAAGGGAGAGAAGAAAACATTGGTTGGCCCTTTGGCCTGACAGATAGAAACTACAGTGACTTACTGTCATGCAGTGTACTGACGCTTATTTACAACATTGATAGACACGCATGTTCAATGTTTGTTATGTTACATTAGAAGCTCAACATATGCCACTGCTAAAACACACTAAAACAAACACACACACCAAACAAAAGAACAAAGACGTGGTGATCGGCGCCAGCGCAGCAAACAAACCACAGACGGGAACAACGTAGACCATGACACACTCCACCGAGAGCTGAACCAAAACCTCATAAACACACTTGAAAAACACAAAAGCAGCGAAGCGGTCCAATGCAATTAGGACCCGGCTTATCACCAGAGCTGGAGAAGAGGAATAAACAAGCAATGAAGGAAAACAGAATGAATCATACAGCGCATGACTCATGAGTTATATTTTTATCTCGCTTCAACATTCACTTGTCAACATTTACACACCTCGCTTGTCTTATTTCAGGCCCGGTTCTTTCTTTCTTCCCACTTTTATTATCTCCAGCTAGTGCAAAAAGAGTTTCAACCATTTTCCCTTTGTTTACATTGTCCCATAACAGCATCCCAGACCAACCCTGGTCATCCAAACGGAGCTTGAGGTAAGAAGTTTTAAGTTTCAGCGCCATGTTACATTGATCAATATGCCATTTCATGTTGCATTTGTATGGCTAGTCAGTAGATGTCGGCTAGTTTTGTCGTAGCAGCAAACACACTGTGAGATGATCATGCTAAACTTCTGACAACAGACGTTTTTGAACTTTTCTCACTGTACGACGTAGCCAGGACCACTGTTTAGGAGCCACAGAAATCGCCATGATTGGTCATCGTTCATCAGGGACAGCCCAAAATCGTACAATGTGTACAGGGCATTAGGTAAAAAAAAAATAAAAAAGAAAAGAAAAGAAAAAAACTACTAAAGATGAAAGTAAACAACTTCACCTAGCTCACAGAGTAGATCATATTATGTGTAAAAGGTGCATTCAATAGTTGTTTAGCTAGCGTTAGCGCTGCTGTTCTGTGTACTTTAAGTACTGATACCACAATGGTGTTAGATGCTGCTCTGCACAAAGAGGCAACTTGAGCATTACTACTCATGATTTTGTCCATCATCAGATTTTTACATTTTGTCGTAACCAGTGTTAATGCTCATTTTTCCTTTCTGTCTTCTGGCCTCAGATCTTTCCTGTTTGTTCAGTTGTTAAAGGTACTGATTCTACTTTTGTCTCTGCTGGTAAAACATGATAATAAGTGTGTTTAGCAATTAGCGTGAGGATTCTCTCCGTCATTTAGTGAAAAACTGCAGGCCACATCGTTTATTTTAACATGGTGAAACACATTGAGGGGGCAACCCGCACAATATATAATTAAAACACTTTTTACAGAAAACTATTATGAGTACAGTCTTGTGAGTGACAGCATACAGATGATACTCCACCAGGGCTAGACTGGGACAGAATTTCAGGCCGGGAAATCTCACACCCATCCAGCCCATCCCATACACCAACAACAAATTTTGGAACCACAGAGAACCATATTTTTTGTATGGCCATCACATAAAAAAAGGTTAAATCCTTAGGCTGGGGCCGTGCGAAATAAATAAAGGTTATCTCTTGAACTGGACCTTCACTTTAAGATTTTTTGGTTTCTATTGGAAACCATAAAACTACAATGGAGAGGGGGTGGGGTGAGGTGGACAGTCTTAAGCCCCTCAGACGCCGCTCTGTTCTGGATGAGGTTTTTGAGCAGTGAAGCTGTCAGCTCAGCAGGAACCACATCAGCAGACTCACAGTAACACACTCCACCATTTAACGACCCAAAACAGCAGTGGATCCCTCTTTATGTGGATCAGACATGTGGGAAGAGCCTGTCCTAGCTCTCTGTGGACAATGGCAATCATTATGTCAAAATTTAGACCTATTTAAGAAATGAGAGTAAGACTATGTTCAGAGGAACACTCTACAAACACCAAGTACAAACTGAAGTACATATTGACTTTGGTGAGTAAATTGTGAGTTTCTCACTACTTGGCTGCTTTTTTTGTAGGAACAGCAAAATAATATATGTTTGGAAACTAAGAATGACCCAAATTGATACAATAAAGTTTTGGGAGTTTTTATTACTATCCAGAACTCCAGGTAGCAACACACCCATGTAGAATATTCCTCACATTAAAGATGCAGTCACATTTTGGGAAATATATTTAGCAAGATTTAGTAGACAAAAAGTTAATTGTCTATTGGCAATAGTATGCAGCACCGCACACACATAAGTCACTTTTAAACCAAGCAGCTTTCTAACAAAACCAAGCAAATCCGCGTGACCAACTGTTGCAAAATCTGCATAGGGAAATGTGACTTGTCAAATTTTGACAGACCGGCTCATAGTGACACAAATGTGCAAAGATATATTACATTTTTAATTAAAATAACGCTTATGTTATATTGCAGTATTTTAATAAAAAAAATTATTAATTAAAATTAAATATGTATATATATATATATATATATATATATATATATATATATATATATATATATATATATATATATATATATATATATTTTTTTTTTTTTTTTTTTTTTTTTACGTTTTTAAAATGTTTAAATTCAAAACATTTGCATGGCTGGTAAGACAGCACAAGTATTCATTTTTCAAATTTGTTTTACTGCAAAGTAACATTACTGACTGAAATTCTCTGTCTCACAACACACATCCAACTAATCAATAATGAAACTCGTTGATTATTTTCATTATCCACTTTTATCGATTTTATGGATTTGTTGTTGCGTCCCCAGTTCCTTCATCTGCATGATCCTGTATGTTTGGTCAAGAAGAGAAGAGTGTGACCACTGGACGTCCACGACACTAGTTCAACTAATTTAGTCTGTGGGTTTTTACCAATGTCACCCAAAACGCACCAATTTAAGCATGAAGCACTGAAACAGATCTTAGATCAGCTGTGTGCAGTAATGTAACTCTCAAAGAGATTCCACACTTTCTAATCCTAGTGCCTGAATAGTAGAGGGACTAAGATCGGAATAAACCATGCAGATCAGACCACAGCTTGGCCAGATGGCGTCTCCGTCTCCATCCATCACACCCCTTTACGAGGCCCAGATTAACGATCTACAGACTTATTTACCTATCATCACAGAGGAGGAAGTCCAAGATTATCCGTACAAAGGATCAGGAGGTTTGTGAATGCGGTTGGGATAATTAAAACTCGCTGAATATGCAGTAACCACAGGCCTTCGCTGTCACTATGGGAACCCGCAGCGAGAAGATCCTACTTCATAAAAAAAGGAAGCCATGTAGCAGAGACAACCGCAATGACTGTCACTAAGCGACTGGCTCTTTTTTCAACAATTACAGAGACTGACAGTAATTAAGGACACTCCTGCACACCCTCAAGCTAATTAACAAGGTGAAGGACTTTGATACATGAGAACCGCCACATTCCTTACAAGCCACACGGCTGGTCGTGAAGATATACCTACACGACCAGAGAGACGACAAAGCAGGCAAGGCCCTGTAAAACAATACTGTCTCAAGACAATTACAACCCAAGAGCTCACCAATGTGTTGCAAGTGATACGCTGTATAGGTCAATGACGTGACGCTTATTTTCAATCTAATTCAAAATTCACTAAAAATGCAATTCATACATACGATGACTTAAATACACCACTTCAATGAGCATGTTTTAAACTAATGAATTAACTCTTTCCCCACCATTGAAGGAAATTTCCATAATTTGTGAAGCAACGCTTCCCCACCATTGAAGGACATTTCCGGCATTCGCTGTTATATGGTAGGGGGCGCTATTAGGCATCTTCGGAAAGAGTAGAGAATCTCCAGATCAAAACACAAGAAGCAGAAACAAGCGATAACTGCCTAATGTTACCGAATGAAATGTCGACCCAGATCATCATTCTGAATCCCATCCAGATGTAGTCTTTGACTAAAACGTGACTTTCTCAGCTTTTTGCTCAAAAAATTTCACAGTTCACACTGCTTACTAATATTTTAAAATATAAAGATTTTGAAGAAAAAAAAATGACTGTGTGTCAATTCTCTTAAAACATCAGAAAAGTTAACCTTTTAATGACAAGGCAAGGTTAGTTCGGGTTGTAAAATGTCTAGTGGGGCAACTCCAGAAAAACATAATATTTTGAATTAATAATCCATAATCCAATTTTTTAAATAATGATTAAGATGCATACACTTCTGTACATGTATTTTCGGTATAAGGAAACTATATATTACTGCTTTTACATGATACACAACGTGACATTTTTATCATTAAATTAAAACTTGTTGAAGTGGTATAAAAGTTCTCAAAACCATAGAAACTAACATGAATGCAAAGAGTACATTTACACATGCCTTTAAACTAGATTGTTATATATATATATATATATATGACCCACTAGCCACTTTTGTTTTTGAACATCGGTCTAGACGAAGACATAGCCTAGCTTGTGAAAAGAGGACACGTACCATCAGGGCTACTCATGTCTACAAACTCCTAGTTTTAAAAGTAGTTGCACATATGTGTCCAAACATTATTAATCACAAGAAGGGCCTGACAGCCCCAACCTATTTTTGTCACTGGCAGAAGCTGAGGGCTGAACTTGTATCTCATTAAAACTTAAATACTACACACAAATTATCTTGAATCCAGCTTGCTGGGATTCATAAATCGTTGATGGCTTTGGCTTGAGGTCAAGCCACTGACGGCAGAGCTAATGTTGATGTTGCACGTGTCAACAGTCATCTTCCACAAGGACGGAGCATGTTTGCTCACAAACCCAACAGGAACGTGAGAGAACTCCATTAAGTGTGTTCATAATTTAGCAGAAATGCACACAGCAGGGTCATTATTAATTGTTCAAAAAGTTATACAATATTTACCTCAAAATGAATCCACATTAACACCTTAAAATACGAACCTTTCATGCACCAACAACTACATGGCAACAAGATCAGGGGTGTTTAACGGCTGGCAGGTTTGTCTGCTCCTTGCTTTTTCCACTGGCTTTTCTCGATCAGGTTTGCCGTGTGACTGTGGTGGAGGGCAGCTTGAAAAGCTTCGGAATTGAGCCTCTGACCACAGAGAGAGCTGTGCCAGGGTTTTGAAATACCCCTCCACAAATACACCTCCCATCCAGAGAGCTCTGGTGTGCACTTGCCTCTCACCACCCAGACATGTAGGCGCTGTTGGCAAGAGAATGGATCCTCCTCCCTCCGCTGGAGAGGCTACGAGACTTGCCAAGTTTTCCTAATGCAATGCGGCTCAACTTGGTGAGGTAAAGTCTGCTTAAAGGGTTAGTTCACTCAAAAATAAATACCTTAATTACTCACCCTCATGTCGTTCCAAACCCGTAAGACTTTCGTTGATCTTCGTAACACAAATGAAGATATTTTTGATGAAATCGCAGAGCTTTCTGTCCCTCCATTGACAGCTATGCAACTACCAATTTGACGCTTCAAAAAGTTCATAAAGAGATCATAAAACTAATCCATATGAATTTAGTTGTTTAGTCCAAATTCTCTGAAGATCTCGACATCTCGGCTTCACATATAAGCATTCATCAACTCACACATCAGTTGTCGTAAACAGAAGCTCAAGCATGTGTACTTGACGTGCAAGAACCAATGAGGTTCATTCTCGTGTTACGCTGCACGTTTGATCTTCCGCAAGAACCAATGAGGTTCATTCTCGTGCATCAAGCAGGTTCGGTTGAGCTTCTGTTTATGTTCGCTTATCAAAGTTTAAATTTGAATAAAAGCTTAAATTAAATCTGTTCGTCATATGAAGTGATCAAGTCTCATCAGAAAATTTAGACTAAACCGCTTAATTCATATGGATTCGTTTAAGATCAGATAAGATATCTTTATGAGCTTTTCGAAGCGTCAAAGTGGTAGTTGCGTAGACTGTCAATGGAGGGACAGAAATTTCTCAAATTTCATCAAAAAGATCTTCATTTGTGTTCAGAAGATGAACGAAAGACTTGCCGGTTTGGAACAACATGAGGGTAATTAATAGTAATTATAGTAATTAATGACAGAATTTTCATTTTTGGGTGAACTATCCCTTTAATGCCCATCTTCGTCCAACATGGATGTATTTACACATTAAAGTCATGAAATAAAAATGGACAATTCTTGTTTTTTCATGCAATATTTCAGTATTTATTATAAATGATTTACCGTGCACAACTTTTCTTGCAGTGACATCTGTTCTCTTCTCTGATGACGCGTTTACTGGCGCTAGGGCGGGACAACCTGTCACTCAGATGACATCACAATGATCTGACGATCCAATCAATTCCTGATTGTCAAAATCAAGTCGTGCCCTAGATTTCTTGTATTCACTCAGAAATGTATCACAATAAGGAAGAAAAGACTATCGAAACTTTCGTTTCATGTCGACTTCAACTTTACCACTAGATCTGGAGAGGAATTGTGATAAATATTTAACCAAAAGGAGAAATAAGCAAGATTTTTTTTTAGCCTCTGCTTGATTTGAGCAAAACAAATAGACAAAGCCTCACAAAATAACAGCAGCTACTTAGAAATATTATGCCATTTTGTACAACCCAGACCATTTTAATGCAATTTTGTGCAAGTCGCAGATCATTCTTTGACGTAACAAATCAATTTATCAAAGCTGCGTCTGTTATTTCATGACTGCTGCATGTTTCTGAAAGCAGGCTCAACGGTGCTCACAGCTGGGGTAAAGAGGAACAGAGCGATGGACTGAATGTGGCAGATAGCCAGAGGAGAGCCACTGCATTTTAATGCGAGCTAGACTTGAGGGTGTGTGTTGGTGCTCAAAGTGGGAAAAAAATAGGTGCTGGTACTTCCTCATTAGATTAGCTAAATGTTTACTAGAGGTACATTTAATTAAAATTGTTTTACTCTATCTGTGTCATTTTTTAAAGGCAATTACAATCGAAGAGCAGCAGCACAGTGAACATTAGTGTTTAAAATCACAAAAGTACTAATTATTTTTTATCTTAATTTAATATCTATACTTAATATATATGATTTATATTTATCATAAATTAAATTCGGATCAAAGGTAATCTTTTGCTTGTCTAGTGAAATTTAAGTTCAGTAATATCACCTATTATATGGGAAACACTGTTGATTGCACTAATGTAATTATTGGCACCCCGAAAACCTTTGCTATCCATCTTCCAAACCGCTTATACAGTAAAAAAGTGATAATGTGAAATTTCATTCATTTAAAATAACAGTTTTCTATTTTAATATATTTTTAAAATGTAATTTATTCCTGTGGTGGCAAGCTGAATGTTCAGCAGCCCTAATATATTTGCTAGGGAGAGCGACAACATTTCATGGTGAGGTCAATGTCAGCATGATATGGGCTGGAGGTTTGGGCCCAAAATGGTTTTATCCACAGGTTCCATGGCGGCCCGATCTGAATTAGCCCCAGTCAGATTCTATATGAGATTCATTTGAACCCCAAAACCATTTAGGGTCCAAAATGCCTACTACATTGGTCCCACCATGAAATGTTGGATGGGAGATAATGGGCCGCTACGAGTGATTATGAGGACTAGTTGTATTTGCTGAATCGTTTCATAAAATCTTTTAATAAAAGAAAATAGTTGCGGCTGTTAGCTGCAAAGGAGATATCTCTGCTAATTCATTCGTCCCATATTAAATTATTTACCCTGATTATGGTCTATCTACAACATGTACCAGAATAACAAGACTAAACAGTCTTTGTGTAGTGAGAGCAACAGGACAGACTATCTTGTTGAGCATGGATAGTTGCAAAAACAATTACGGTTACTGTTAAAAGCATGGTGCAGAATTGCCAGAACCATATACAGAATGAGGTTTTAGAATGATACTAAAAGGCCTTTCCCTTGCTAAAACTGTATAAACAATAGTATGTCCAAATTCACAGTGCTCATAAAAGAGTAGGCAAGAAGTACCTGTATGACCTACTACTTCCGGTGGGATTCTAAAGTGTGCATACGATGGACACTTTACTTGAATGGTAGAGAAGCGACACAACTGACGCTGGTAGGTCACATGATAATGACAACATGGCAGATGAAGTACATCCAGATTATATTCATACTACACACATTCATACTATATAAAAATGTACTTTTTTTAGCGGTCATGAAGTAATTACTTATTGAAAATAAGTACCTACTCAAGAGAGTATGCGATTTCGGACGCAGACTGTATTTTCCAAACAAACACATTTGGTCAAAATCTCATCATGTTATAAAAGATGAAGTGCTTCACACAGGCTATTTAAGACAGTATTGGCTATGACTTGACAACAAATGGTAGACTAAGACACTCTTCTCCGCTATTCCAATACATAAAACATTAGCCTTATAGCCTACAGTATAAGCAGCAGAGACGGTCCAAAAAGTCTGCCGCACTTCATTCACAATATGGCCGGGGTGGAGTTATGCTGACAGTTTTACTGACAGTTTGAGGAGCCAATGGTGTTACGAGGTTTAATCACAAGCTCTTTTTAATATTTTTCATTGGTTAAATATTTGCAAAACCCACAGACAGAGAGACTTAAAGGAATTGTAGGTAGGAATTGTATAAAAAAAAAATTTTTTCCAAATTTGTTTAAACTTTCTGTATTTATCAATGCATAATTAAAATGTAAGTACTCTGAAAAAGAAAGTATAAAAATCGAGTGTCTGTAGACCTCTCACGACTGTTTTAAAGACAGCTCATTATTTCCATTCACTCCACCCCCTCCCTTCTGGGCTCCTTCCAAAGCCACGCCTCCAAAACACATGAACGCGCGACTCCGACCGCTGAGCTGAAGACGCATTATTTACCTGAGAAGAGCGGAGAGGAAGGAGCGCAGTGCATGTAGTGACATCATGTCAGAATCACATGTAACAAAAAAATCTATCTTTATTATTATGAAGATAAACAAATAAGATGTATTTTAGTACTCACTCTCAAGTAGCATATTGATATTGGTAAAGTTTAAAATATATATTTATTGATTCGCTAACGAGCTAGTTATCTATAAGGCAAAGCTAAAAACAGGTTGCATGATACACGTTTTTCCATTGCCATCATTTACACTGTGATGAAGATGAATTTCGTGTAAGATTCATAACATATATGGTGTTCTGCATGTAAGAGTTTCCATAATGAAAGCATTGTTGACTCTAATGAGGACTACACTCCAGAGACAAGTACCGCATCGTCAGCTCGAGGACAGATCCGGGGTCGAGGGATTTTTTGTTTAAAAACAAAACAAAGGCGAAAAAACGTGCAGGTAAACTTCCAGGTGAACATGGTAAAAGAGTTAGACAGAGGGTAAATATAATTCTAAGAAAAGTTCCTGGATGCGGATCGGCCTACTATCTGTTAAACATGTATTTAGTTATCTAAAGCAAAATTATGCACAATTCAACACTATAGCTATCATCTTGAGCTAGGCATATATATTATTTATCATCTCTAGTACGGCTCGCTAAGTAATGTTATGTTAGCTATATTAGGCAGCTACGTGTGCTAATGACACATGCTTCATGAAAACAAAGAAAAAAAATATGTATGATCAAAGTACAAAAAGAAAGATTTACCTGTCCAGCAGAAATATAGCCATCCAGGCGTCACTTTTCAGCCCCTTGAGGTCTCAGTTCTCGCCATCGCTGGAAAGCCACGCCGATATTGGCATGCGTTTTATTTTGTTGTTTATCCAAAGACTTTTTGTTCATTACCTTTTCAGGTAACGTTACTGTCTTCCTTTTTTTGCCTGGTTTGCCTTCGCGAACTGCATATGTGAATTTTGGTTGGTCTTTCTCTGCCATTGTTTTGCTATTCCTAGGTTCCGTTCCTCTTGAATTCCTCAAATCAAACGGATGCGCGCGCAAGTGGGCAGGTCCTGTGTGGCAAAAGGGTGGTTGCCATGGTTGCGAGAGAGTGACAGTCGCCTAAGCCAATTCTGTGTTTCGTCCCGAATGTAAATAATGAGCTGTGTTTAGTGCAGATTAAACGGTCTAGAGTCACTCGATTTTTATACTCCTTTTATCAGAGTACTTACATTTTAATTATGCATTGATATATACAGAAAGTTTAAACAAATTTGGAAAAAAGTGTTTATAAAATTCCTACCTACAATACCTTTAAAGGGTGACAAATAGTAATGATTTATGAAAAAAAAAAAAAAAGATTTCGAAGGTTTCTGCCCAACAGTTACAGTGGTATTTTAATTTTGTATCAATATATAAAGTAATTGTCTTACAGAGTTTTAGCAATAGAGTAAAATAATAATAATTTAAAAAAATATAGAATTTCTCCTCATAGTAATTGGGCCCCCCTTGGACATGTGAGCATAGGCACGTGCCTAATGCCTATGCATAAATCCGACCCTGTGTACAACAGATTTTTCAACACTGAAACACTCGAAATTTGTGCATCAAATACGATACAGTAAGAATTACAGTGTTAATCCCCCACAGTGTGCACCGTCCGCCTCTGAAGGACAGTAAACGACGCAACAAACCCATAAACCGGAGTCGTAATTCTACGAATGGAGTAAGCAAGGAAAATAGTGACAACAAAATAAGCGGCTCTCAGAAACCTGAGGGACGTGAGTGATTAGAGACGCATAAAAAGAACGAGATCTAGAAATGGGTGTTTTGCCCCCCGAAGCAACGTGGAGAACTGCAAAGGGGCCACATTACATTCCTCAAGTGAAATGATTTTTCAATTAGTGTGTGAACTGCGTTTGGAACTTAGAAGGGGGAGAGTCTATCAGAGGAGGGGTCTCAGATTCAATCAGTTCAGCTGCAGATGGAGGACACTATGTGAATGTGTTGAGGGGGGGGGGGGGGGGGGGGGGGGGGGGGCTGGGGTTGGCGTCACCGCAAGGGAATGTCTCTCGCTCTTTCTCTCTCTCTCCTCCCCAACCGCCTGCCCCTGGAGCCAACGAGAGACACATTGTTTAGTCTAAATCCTGCTAGTGCAGGGCTACACACTCCAGACCCCCACCACACACACGGCAAAACCATGGGCAAAACACACAAACAAGAGGAAATGCGCAACGAAAAACAACAGTGAACTTCAAGAACAGAAAATCTGTGCATTTGCTGCTTTATTTTGAAGTGTCGCGCTACAGACAGCTGTATACGTGATACACGCAGCAAAAAAAGCAAGACGGCGCGCTGGCATGACATGCAATACCGCGCTGAGCAGTGACACATAACCAATGCACACATGCATTTGGTAACCCATAGTGAGCTGCTATCAGAGTACAAATCAAAAAACGTGGAAATGCTTGACAGAGTGAGACAGCCAACTCCTACTTCCTGCCCTCCCCCACAGACAGACGGGCAAATTCCTTAAGGCCGACAGCTCAGAGACGCAGACGCTAATACATAACACACAGGGCAACAAACACACCGCTGTGGCGGGACTACGGTGTGTCTCAAAGAATATATCAGGAAACATCACAGAGCGTCACGTCTGTGCTAATTTGCACTCGTTTTATTGTTCCGCAGAGATAATCATCTTTGCTCGTCAAACGCTCAAATTAGAGTGATGGAAACCTCAAAGGAAATTATATTAAGACCAGACGTTTGAAATCATATATTTGGGTAATTACAGAATGGGATTTAACGTAACACTTCCCTGTGTGCAATTTTATGTTAACCCCTTTGGCGTGATGAAAAGGAAGAAATGTGAAAACCAGAGCAGGCCTACCACCTTTTAAGTAAGAACAGCAGCACATACTTATAGCATACTCTGTGATGGTATTAAATAATAATATGGTAAAACTTTCAAAATAGAGATGGAGCAGGGAACTCCTGTTATATTTTGTAGAAAATTAAGTGTTGCACTTTAAGCCTGGCCTATTCGTATAGTATTGCATGGAGGAAAATACTAATATTAAAAGTTTACTTAATTTATTTTAATGTACTGTAGGATAGAAAATGAAAACTTTAGATAAAGCTTTCAAACTGTAGTATGTTAACAGCTAACTTAATAATATTACATTTAATAAGCAGCCGTATACTCCCTTTTAAAGACACGTGTTATAACACGGTACTGAATGATTAGCAAACCAGCATATCAGAATGATTTCTGAAGGATCATGTGACACTCCTGGAGTAATGATGCTGAAAATTCAGCTTTGCCGTCACAGTCATAAATTTGATTTAAAAAAACATCCCAATAGAAAACAGTTATTTTAACTTTTTTTACTGTAGGCCTATTCTTGATTCGTAATAAATGGAGCCTTTGTGTGCCCATAGACTTTGTTTTAAAACATATAAAACAGTACTGTTTATAAAAAAATGGTATTGGTACCAACTGCCAACTACCATAAACATATCATGACTGCAAACATTGTTTGCTCCTGTATTATAAGTTATTGTGTTCAAAGTCACGTTGGATAAAAGCATGTAATGTAAAAATGCACATTTAAAAAAATTCATTTAAATGGTACCGTGTCCAAAAAAACTTTATATTTTCATTCGTAACAATTTCTTTATGTATATATAAATTATTTAGCAAAGCCTGAGAAATTCTGCCACAAGCTGCTAGTTTGTCAGCAAGTACAGATACTGTGTCCAAGAGATGAGACATGGGTCAAGACACAGGCTTAATTGTGTTTCTAACATGATGCACGTCCATTATCCAGAAATTGATGCACAGTCCTGGATGCTCCACAGAACGTCCTTGATCAAGAACACAATATCTCTCTTCATGGCCCAGCTAGAATCTCATACCACGGCCCGTCGTCTCTGAAAAGCGCCAATACTGTGTATGAACTATCGCCAGAGCCTTAATGGTCATGTTACACATGTGTGTGTATGTGAGTAATGAGTGCTAATGGGCTTAGCAGAGTGGCAAAAGATCCATAGCTTCATGCTCTCACAGCGGTCACAGACGGGGTAATGGCTCTCGCACACCGTACAGCCTCCCCTTCATCTTAATCTTTTCCATGCTCGACAAACCGTCCTGTCGCTGGTTCCTGAAAGGCCCAACCCTAACTGCAGCACATTGCAGTACTAAACTCCCTTAAGTGAAACTAACTACCCATCCAGATCTAAATCACTGTGGCAGCTCCTAACGGCTTTAAAATGAGCTTGCGATGAGTCCACGAACCGGTTTACCAGCATGGTTGGACAAGACCACACTTTTAATTACCACGTCGTCTCCATTGTGTGGTCTTACCTCTGTAGTCACAACCGCAAAGCTGAAATCACATTCCTTGCGGGACCTGTGGGTTTGCAGGACAGATGATGGTGGAATATTATGTGACCTAGTGCGATCACTTTAACTAAGGAGAATTAGTATGGCGATAACACTCAGCTGAAATGAATGTCACGAAGCTTTTGTTCAAGAGATTGACTATATTTGAAATGTGAATGTGCCATTTCTATGTGTGTGCCCTGGGGGTTCAACCATAGATGAAATTGAAAATCAAAGCTTAAGTTATGACTCATAATAACTGTAAAAACAGTACAGTTCCTCCATTTCTCAAAAGAAATATTGGGTTATTTTCATGACCGGAAATGAATAGGAGATATTTCTGTGGATGTGCTTGCTGCATTCAAAGACAAAAACAAACAGAGCATTAACAACAAAGTACTATAATAATACCAACATATTGGACACGTTCCACCATGATTATTCTTTGAAGTACCATGTACAAACTATAGTATTATTTGAGTATGGTAAACATTCAGTTATGTGGATCATGGCATTATTGACTGTACCAGTGTATCATTACAGAACTGTGAGGTAAAAGTGGCACAATCAAATTAAAAAGTGTGGTGATTTAGATTTTTTACTGCAAATTCTTCCTGTGTTCAAATCCTGCATTTTCCCAATGTGAATATTAGAGAATCTAAGGATCTTGCTTTCCGTTCAACTTTAAGCTGCACTCATTAATGTTTGGGTTATATTTTGCTGGCTCTTATTCGTCCCAGTGGTCTTGGACTCCATACTGACAAATCAACATTGACAAGCTTGTCTTTTTCTTATCAGAGCTGCCTGGTTGACTTTTGTTGTAGGCCTATTTCTTTGTTTTACATTCTACTGTTCAAAAGTTTGGGTTCAGTAAGACTTGTGTTTTTGAAAGAAGTCGCTTCCGCAGTCAGTGCTCATCAAGGCTGCATTTCCTTGATCAAATACAGTAAAAACATTAATATTGATGTGAAATATTATTACAAATTAAAATAACTAAAATAATGTATTTGTGTGATGGCAAAACTGAATTTTCAGCATCATTACTCCAGTGTCACATGATCCTTCAGAAATCATTATAATATGGTGATTTGCTGCTTAAGAAACATTTCTTCTTATTATCAATGTTGATAACAGTATTGTGTTGCTTAATATTTTTGTGGAAACCATAGTACATATTTTTCAGGATTCTCTAATAGACAACAATCGTTTATTTAAAATACAAATAATAAGATAAATCTATTTACAAAGTGGTATTTTTATTTTTCACAGAACTCTTTAAAATTGCATGACACTGCAGGTCATGTGATCTCAACATGGCAGCCTCCATGAGTGCACGCCATTTGAAACATTTGTCGAAAGTTCTAATTTCTTAAGGAGTAAAACATTATAAATCTGGACAAATGACTGGGTGCACCTTTGATGAATAGAGCACAACTAACACTTTCATAATTCCCTAATCCCTTCTCCTTCCATCCTTTCCATAATCTACTGTAAAAGTGGAGACGGAGACCGTTATCTCACCGAGATCAAGGCAGAACCTGAAATGCATTTCCAACTATCAGCAGTGCAGTTAGCTCACATAAAACAATTAACTACCCTACAAAACTCTGTATTTCTAATTAATGCTTAATTAGGGAAAAGGCTTGAATGAATTCTTGCGTACAGCATAGGGAAATATATCCATTCATCACATTCCTGTAGGGACTCAAAACAATCAATGGTACAATAATCACATGCTTCTGATCTGATGACTAACTGCACACAACAACAGGGTAAACAGGCACAAATGGCCGACACACAGCAAGGTCGATCTGATCCATTTGAAAGCAAGAAACAGACATCAAAACACACTCTCTGATAATGATCCCCAGTCTGTGTGATTTATACACACAGCTTTATTTTTAACTTGATCCTGCACTATTGCCAACAATTTTACAAACATTTTTTTGCAACAGTCCTGGTCCTAAAACAGACATTTATGAGCAAGCCATCAGCCTAAAAAACAACATCTGATTATGAAACCAACCATCCAAAAACTTTTCTTATTTCTTTCCAAATATCCCCAAAAGCACCTCTGCTGCCTGTGTAACTGACCAATGCATAGTCAAAACACTTCAGTTTAAACAGACTAAAACATTATACTGACATCAAACTACATGTCAGGCTACAAAAAAAAAACAGGATTCACCATGAGACACCACCAGGAAACATTGCCAAATCATTTGCTGCATTCAAAGGCAAACACATTCAGACAAAACAAGAGTATTAAAAAAACAAAAAAAAAACACCATGGCAATACCAAGATTTTAGGACACGCCCCATAATAAAAAAACATTTTTTTGTAAATACCATACACTGTAAAAAAAAGAAAAAAAGTAGGCTATATGATCAATAAGTTATGGCAACATATGTTTTGAAATTGCAACTCATTAAAATAAGTTAAGCAATTTTAAACTTTTTTTATAAGTTATGCAAGATTCAACTAATTTTTTAAGTCAGTTTAATGTCATTTAAGTTGAAACTACTTAAACATTCAAGTTGATTGTACCCAGAATTTTAAGGCAGCAACTTTTTTACAGTGTTAGTACATTAATAAGATAATAATTCAGAAACTTGAACCATCATATTACCATCTGACACCATCACTGTATCAATAGGCTGACGATGTTTTCAGGAAATGCAGCTCACCACCGTACTGAAAGACTGCACAAACTAATTCATCACAAAACCATAAAGAAAAACTTAAGCTACAACTAAACTGCAAATTCAATATAAACAATTACCTTCTGCCTATTCCCAATATTCAGGAATATTATCTGGTCTAGGCAGCTCTGATCTTTCTATGGCACTAAAAGCACCTGCTTATAGGGCTAACTGTTGACCAATTCAAAGTAAATCCACTTTAGTTTAACTAAACTAACACACAGAGGGCACCCTTCAAGTTCAAGCTATAGACATTGATATTGAAACAAGATGCACCTCAACACATCACTCAGTAATAGTGAACCAGCAAAGCAACATGAAGCACGACAGTCCAGACAGTTCACATTTGTAAAGTAAACTGATTCAGTTCACTTCACATACAGTGAGTGTCCATGCTGCAGCGCTGAGTGGTTTTAATGAACATCACATAATGTAACATGAACTCTGTAATATGGATATACATATAATATTAGTTAAATCGTTGAAATGTAGATCTGAAGCATATTTACCAGCCACAGCACCGAGCAAAAGCATTGAGCACAGCCCCAGTGACAGTACTGATGTTCGGTTTAGGATCCGCACTTTCATCCTGATGATAGTCCTGATGCTTCTAGATGGGTTCAGCTCCAGAAAAAAAAGTTCCAGAAGATTTCCTTTTCCCCCCTCTTCTCTATCGAACGAAGTTCACGCTCATATGCTCGGAGGGAATCGTACGAAATGAGACGTGCAGATATAGGTTTGGAGGCAATGCATGATTTTAGATGCCTTTGGGTTTCTGTGTGGTTTTATAAATAGATAATAAACAAATATTCTCCATGCTGGTTCGGAGTTTGAGCGCTTAACTTAGCCTACACTTCTTGCAATGTGTGTGATCCACTTCCTCGCATGTCTTCAGCCTTTTTAACAGAGGGCTCAAAATTTCTGTGATCACGTCTCGGTTGTTATCAGCGTTTATAAACAAGATTTAGTTTCGATCTATTTGGTTCTGGTCCAGACGCTCAAGCAGTATCTCAATATGGGTCAGGTTTCTTCGTGTCAGTCCGCTTTAGTCGATGTTTAGCTTCACGAGCTGGCGACATGCCCAACATTTCCCGGCTTTATCTTATTTTATTCCTGCATAATGTATCTGAAATGAAGTCAATCTAGGGCAGAACGCGTCAAACCCATCGGTTGGTTCAAGCGGCTGAACAGGAGCGACATTGAGTCCGATCCAAAGCGACAGAGGCCTTCAGCGCAGTGACTCAGTCGATGATGGTCGGTAAACTGATCGCGGGTCGGGGTCTGCTCGAGTAAATTAACGCATTTCTCCCGGTGTGGATGATTATCGCCTCGCGGATCGTGTTGAGCTCCCGCGGCCGCTCTCGGTAACTTCAGCTCCGCCTAGAGCAGACAGATGAAGGGTAGCCAGTCCTACTCCTCCACCCCCCTCTCCCTCTCTCTCTCCCCCCCTCCCTCTCTCTCTCCAATCCAATTCAAAATTGTCTCGCTTTCTTTCTCTCCTTCCCCCTTACAAATTTACCATGGTTACAGTAACGTTAGTTTACGCCAAAACACCACGCTATTACAGAATTTTATAAGCAAAGGGTTACTTGTAATTATTTTGAAGTTGGAGCCTTGGAGGACTGCTTGTATTTTGATTGCAGTCTATGGTTGATACTATCAAAGTTGAGCAAGGTTAGGCCAGCGGATCTTTCCATACAAACAGCGCCCCCTGGTGACCGACACCTTGTAACGGTTCATATGAGGTAAAGCAAAAAGGCCTCAAAAGACCACGAGAGCTCTGTCATTAAAATCAAGTGCTCTGTAATTGATTTTAAGACGTTGACTTTCAAGAGAAGCAGTCACACATACCACACAGATTTGATGGTATGAGTGTTGTAAAAAGTACAGTGAAAACTGAAAACACTTATATTTATGCATTTGGCAGATGCTTTAATCCCAAATAACTTTCATTCAGGCTATACACAAGATCAGTTTATACATTCCAGTAAATCACACCAAGGCCCTGAGCTTAAAATCTATATGTGTGATTTGGTATCATCAGAGATGTGAGGAAACAGATTCTGAATCATTTTTAAGTTTATTTGAGAAAAAAAAAAAAAGTATTACATTGAATTAAACATGCTACTTATATTGCACACATTATAACACTGACGGAATAGCTTTTGAAAAGTATTGTAATTTGATCAGAAAATGATCTGCCTGTCAGGAAAAGAGATGTAAACCTGAAATTAAATTCGCCATCTAAAATAGTTGCCTCTTTTAAAGTGATATTTTGTAGCTAATTGTAGCTCATTTTTAGAATGGTTTAAAACAAAAATATTTACAAAATACATAAATTCATATGTAAATGTAACATAAACATAAATCCTGAGTGTAAAATAAATCGTAGGCTCACGGACAGAATTACTGAATGTTAAGTGCAAAAATATGGTGTTAAATTAACTATATAATAGTCATTACATATAGAGGAGTGTTTTATTTCTTTAGCTTTGGCTGAGAGACAGTCGGAGCTCTTCCTCTCTGATGCTCCTGTCCAGCCTCTGTGTCTCTGACTCCAGCACTGAAGGGACGGGCCGCTGAGAGACCGCAGCTAGAGACTCGTTCAGATCCTGTCTCAGGAACATCAGACTCTGGCTGTTCTTCAGAGAGCGGTCTATGAACTCTGCCCTCTGCTGATGGTCCACAGCTAACATGAGACGAAGATGGTGAACCTAGAAAATTGGGTTTAAGTTTTAAGCCCATATGATATGCCACAATACTAATGAACAGTTGGAAGTGTTAAGGACGAACCTGTTCTTCTAGCTCCCTAACTTGGGCTCTGAGTCGCTTCAGCTCTTCCTTGTCCGTACCATCTGACAGGTCCTATACATGATATGATATTTAGCTATTTATCCTTTCCACTGGCACTTAACACATGACTCAAAACTAATTTATTGCAGAAGTTTGCCATTATCATGTTGCTAACAGTATTTATATTGTTAACTAAAACTATTAAAAATAGGTTTCAGTAACTAAAAAAGAGCTGAAATCAAATAAAAAATATTAGATGAAAATGTTTACATTTTAAATGTTGCCTTTGCAACTAACTAAAAATAAAGAAGTTGAAGTACTAAAATAACTAAAACTTAAGGTGAAATAAAACTAAATTAAAATAATATATAATAATACAAATGGCAAAAGCACAACAAAATTACAAAATCTTAAACTAAAATTAAAAATTAAAAGCTAATTTAAAATATTAATAAATAGTGTAAATAATACTAAAATAACACTGGTTGCTAACAAAATTATACTTTAAAAATAATAAAAATACACAAGGCTAACAAAAACAAAAATTGTCCCTTTTGTGAAAATCCATCACACAGGAATTGTAATTGAATGCATTGCAAATGTACTCTCTCCATCATACCAGAACTCCAGCTTCTGACCGTGACAGCTGATGCCTCAGTTTCCCCCTCTCCAGCTCAACCTGGTGATGGCCAAATACAGTAGGTACATTAATCATGCAGACAACATAATATGTGGTCCCTTCGTGAGGTGTGCTCATACCTGTGTCAATGTCTCTCTAAGGTGCTGTCGCTCAGTTCGTAGTCTCTCAATTTTCTTCTCCAGATGATTGTTTTTCTTCTGCAGAAGGTTCTGATCCACCTCCAGTTGTGCCACGGCCCGTTGCATGGCCGACAGACGCTCCTGCACAGCACTGTCTGTATCCACCTCATCTATGGAGTCCTGGGCCTTTGGGTCAATCTCTTTCTCCTATTAATATTGGCCAAAATGTATCATAAACTACCAATTCACTAAATAATGTGTTCAAAGGGGACATGTCATGAAAAACAGAATTGTCCTTAATTGAGATTTCCTGATACTACTCTTTCCCCCGGTGTCACAGACGAGGCTTAAGCCTAGTCACAGACTAAAATGCATGTTAGAGCTATGTTAAAATATGTCACTGCCATTGTTTTGTCTCAAGATCCAAATATACTAATTGAACTAAGGTCTAATTCTGGCTTAATCTAAGCCCTGTCTGTGAAACCAGGCCTTAATTACATACCAGGGTAATCAAACAAATCTATATTTAAAAGTGCATTTTTAGTAACTATTTATAGTCGAAAATATTTCTCACTTCCTGTCACCCAGTGATTTTGAACACCTTTACTCATAGAATACACTAATTATGATTGAATAGGGTATTTTTATGATTGATAACTGAAATCTTTAGCTGTTGATGCATCTACACCAGTAGGCGTCAGTATGAAGTCCAAGGCCATATCAGCACAACTACATAAATGTGTACCATTAAGTCAGGGGAAGGCAAGTTCGGTCCTAGAAAGCCGCTGTCCTGCAGAATTTAGTTCCAACCCTAATCAAACACACCTGAACAAGCTAATCAATGTCTTCAGGATTACTAAGGCTATAGGCAGGAGAGGTTTTTTCAGTGTTGGAGCCAAACTCTGCTGGACAGCGGCTCTCTAGGACCGAACTTGCCTACCCCTGCATTAAGTGAAAGTGAAAAGCCAAGTATAGTAACCCATGTTCGGAATTTGTCCTCTGCATTTAAAGGGTTAGTTCACCCAAAACTAACTTCCTTTTCTTCCTTGTAGGCCTGAAACGAGACTTCAAAAGATTTCCACGACGCACACGCGCGAGAACTTAACTGAAGTAGTTGAAGGAGATCGCAATTCTCGCGCATGCGTCGTGGAAATCTCTTGAAGTCCCGTTTCAGGCCTACAAGGAAGAAAAGGAAGTCAAATAAAGTCATTATTTTTGTTTGTTTTTTCGCACAAAAAGTATTCTCGTCGCTTGATAAACTTATAGTTGAGCCACTGTTGTGACATGGAATATTTAAACATTTTCTTCATTGACTTTGTGGGGCGACAGGTTTCAATCCCTTAGGCAGCCTATGGAGGAGTGATCCAGCTGTCACATTTAATCAAAAATATCTTCATTTGTGTTCTGAAGACGAACGAAGGTCTTACGGGGTTGGTACAGCATGGGGGTGAGTAATTAATGACTTAATTTTCATTTTTGGGTGAACTAACCCTTAAACCCATCCAAGTTAGTGCACACAGTAGTGAGTAGTGAACACACACACACACAGAGCAGTGGGCAGCCATTTTTGCTGTGGTGCCCAGGGAGCGATTGGGGGTCAGGTGCCTTGCTCAAGGGCACCTCAGTCATTTCCTGCCAGTATTGAAAATCGAACCCGCGACCTTTGAGTTACCAGTCTGATTCGAACCATTTAACCACGACTGCCTCTTTAATTGTGATTATAATGACATGTATTTGATGCTAGGTATTGTAAACTTGGGGATGTATTTGCCTTACTGACCTGTGACATATCAGCTTCTGCTCGGGTTCTCTTGTGCTCCTGCTGTCCCAGCCTCTCTTTATAGTAAATCAGCATGGCTTCAGTCTTCTCCAGAGCCGTCCTGACCCGGTCCCTGTCTTTAGTCAGTTCCTTGGCTCGCTCCTTCAGAGCATATACTTCAACATCCTTCTCTCTAAGGAGTCTGTCCCTCTCCTCCTTTTCTAAAAGGACAGCGGACACTTGTTCCTTTAGCCTTCCCCAGTTTTCATTCTCTGTTGGCCCAGTTTTTACTTTACCATTTTTTATTGTGGAGTTCAATCTGTCTATCTCAGTCTGTAGCATCTGAGCCTTGGTCCTCAACCTCTCTATTTCCTGTTCCTTTCTTGTAAGGTCCCTTCTAAGTGTGTCTGTCCCTAACAACTTGTCATGAGGCTGATGATATTCAGCATTTATCTCTAGGAAGTCTGACAGAGTGCCATGGCCACTATCCATCTTTAGTCCATTGTTTTTCTTTTCAGATTCTCTAAGATTACGTATATTCTCTTCTAATTTGGTCTCCAGCTCGTGTTTCTCTTTCTTTAAGGTTTCCATTTTTTCCCTCAATATCTTAACATCTCTTTTCTCGTCTTCAAATTGATCCTGCAATCTAAGTCTTGCTGATTGTTCTTTATATGCCATTTCTTGAATACTCTCCAACTCAGTTTCTTTATCCTTCAGTCTCTCTGAGAATAATTCTAGTTGTCTAACTTTCTGCTCCTCCGCTTGCTGGAATCTCTCACTTTTTCTTTTCTCATTTTCATATCTCTCTTTCATCCATTCCATCTTCTTTTCATTTTCCCTCAATGTTTTTCTAAGGAACTCCAATCCTTCTAACACATTTTGTTTATCTTTATTTTCATTTTTGAGTTCCTCCCAATCTTTACTCTCTCTTATTCTATCCTCTCTCAGTCTGTCAACTTCCTGTCTCAGCTCTCTGAATCTGTTACTCAGTTCTTCTGCTTCTCTGGTCCTCTCTGCGGCCAAAGAGCTGAGTTCAGTCCTCTGATCTTCCAGGATGTCTATTCTAGCCCTTGCTCGGGTCAGCTCAGCCTCTCTCTGCTCCACTACGCTCTTCATGGTCGTCAATTCTTCTTCTAACTTCTCCTCTCTTTGCAGCATTTGTTCTATCTTTTGCAACCCTTCCTCATTTTTATTCTTAAGTTGTTCCTCTTGGAGTTGCAGGGCAGACTTAAATTCCTGTTTTTGCTTCTCAAACATCTGGACTTTGAGTAGAAGATCTTTGGCTTCAATTTGTGCTGCCCTAACTCCATCCTCTCTGCTCCGGACCAACTCATCCTTCCTTTCCTGCATCATGGACCTGAGTCTCTCTCCCTCACGATGACTCTCTTCCAGCAGTTCCTTCAGAGTAGCCATCTCCTGAAGCCCTGCAATCAGCCCCTCTCGCATCTTCTGGTTCTGTTCTTCTCTTTCCTGGATCATTGTCCTTGTTTGTTCTTTGGTTCTAGACAGATTAACCACCTGTTCTTGCAAATCATCCATCTGAGCAACCAGTACTTCTTTCATTTCATTTGCATCATTCAGCAAAGAGCTTATTCTGTCCTTCTCTCGCCTCTCCCGAAACATTACATCTCTAAGAGCCTCAATCTCTCTCTCTTTCCTTCGAAGCTCTGCCGAGAGATGGTCTCTCTCCTCCTCCAGCTCTGTCATCCAAGCCCCAAGCTTCTCCACACGTCCCGCCTTTTCCTCCATCAAGATATGTTGACCTTTCTGAAGATCCTCAAGCCTGGCTCTCAGTCTCTCCCCTTCTGTTTTTTCGTCTCTCAGTTGGGTCTCCAGACGCTTCCTCTCGTCTTCAATCTGACTTAAAGACCTCTTCAATCTTTGATTCTCCTCTTCACTGTTTTCTGCCCTGGATTCAAGCACCTGTGCTTCCCCTCTGCAGTTTTGCAGCAGTTGTGACAACCTTTCCACCTCTTTCAACCGTTCATCCAGCTTTCCCTTCAGTGTCTTCGCCTCTTCACCTTGTTCGGCTATAAGTTTCTTCAGTTCTTCAACAGTCTCTCTCTCTTGATCTAGCTCACGTTTGACCAAAAGTTGCTCTTGGTTACAGCCCATAAGTCTCTCATCTTTCTCTTCCAACCGTTCCTTCAGAGTAGCCATCTCCTGAAGCCCTGCAATCAGCCGCTCTCGCATCTTCTGGTTCTGTTCTTCTCTTTCCTGGATCATTGACCTTGTTTGTTCTTTGTTTCTAGACAGATTAACCACCTGTTCTTGCAAAACATCCATCTGAGCAACCAGTTCTTCTTTCCTTTCATTTGCATCATTCAGCAAAGAGCTTATTCCTTCCTTCTCTCGCCTCTCCCGAAACATTTCATCTCTAAGAGCCTCAATCTCTCTCTCTTTCCTTCGAAACTCTGCCGAGAGATGGTCTCTCTCCTCCTCCAGCTCTCTAATACAAGCCCCAAGCTTCTCCACACATCCCTCTTTTTCCTCCATCAAGATATGTTGACCTTTCTGAAGATCCTCAAGCCTGGCTCTCAGTCTTTCCCCTTCGGTTTTTTCGTCTCTCAGTTGGGTCTCCAGACGCCTCCTCTCATCTTCTACCTGACTTAAAGACCTCTTCAATCTTTGATTCTCCTCTTCACTGTTTTCTGCCCTGGATTCAAACACCTGTGCTTCCCCTCTGCTGTTTTGCAGCAGTTGTGACAACCTTCCCACCTCTTCCAACCGTTCATCCAACTTTCCCTTCAGTGTCTTCACCTCTTCACCTTGTTCTCCTATAAGTTTCTTCAGTTCTTCAACAGTCTCCCGCTCTTGATCCAGCTCACGTTTGACCAATAGTTCCTCTTGGTTACAGCCCATAAGTCTCTCATCTTTCTCTCTGTTCTGACATTTTTCCTTCTCCAGTTTAATTTCAGTCTCTCGTAGACAGCTTGAGACTTCAAGGTACCTCTGTTCGGTTTCATGCAGCTTCTCTCTCAGCCTTCTCATTTCTTCTTCATCACGGTGGACTCGCTCTCTTTCCTCTTTTTCTTTTTGTTGTAAACTCTTCTTCAGTTCCCGTGCCGCCTCCTTAGTGTCTTGTAGGAGGGCAGTTTGTCGTTCAAGGTCTTCTTGTTGCTCCATTCTTATCCTCCTGTCCTCCTCGTTTTCCTGGTTCAGTTCATCAATCTTTAATCTCAACTGCTTCAACTCCCACTCCTTCTGAAGGAGTTCTTTTCTCAGTATCTGCTCTCTATCTCTTTCCTCCATCTCCTGTCTTTTCTTTTCCTCTTTCTCCCTTTCCTCCAAGCTCATCCGGTTTCGTTCCATCTCGGCTAACTTGGCTTTGCACCTGTTCACCTCTTCGTGCTCTGCTTTGAGCTTCTGTTCAAACGTCTTCTGTTCTTGAGTAAGTTTTGCTTGTAATTCTTTCAGCTCACTATCTCTCTCTTCCACCCTTTCTAGTGTCGCCTCTTTTTCTTGAATGACTCCCTCCATTTGAGTATTGAGATCTTCTAATTCTCTTTTCAGTTGTATCTCCTGTTCTTTTACCTCTACTTGCTTCCTGTCCACCTCTTTTTGTTTCTCCATCTCCCTCTCTTTCATCTGTGAGATTTGCTTCTTTAGAAGTTGAAGTTGTTCATCCTTCTGCAGAACATCAGTCTCTAGTTTCTCTATGATTATGTCTAATGACTGAATTCTACCTTTGAGATCACCAATGTCCTCTTCTCTCTTTTGTACCTCTTCTTCTTTTTCTCTAAGAAGCTCGGTCAGTTCTGTTCTCTCTCTTTCAGCAACCCAATTTATGCTCTCCTTCACTTTTTCTATGTTGCCAGCTCGTCTCTTCCACCACTCTACATTGTCTTTTGCCTCTTTCAGTCTCAGTTCAAGAGTTCTCTTTTCTGTTGACAACGCAGTTTGCAATTGTTCAACATCTTTATCTCTTTCTTCCAAGAGTAATGAGATATGTTCTTTCTCTCTCATTAGTTCTTCAACTCTGCTTTTGAGCTCTATCAAGTCTTCATCTTTCTGTTCTAACTGTCTTCTCCACCTCAGTTCTTTCTCCCTCTCTTGCTCATCTCTTTTCTTTTGCCTGTTTTCATTTTCTCTTATTTTCTCCATTTCTCTCTCTTTCAGTTTAGTGTTGTGTTTCTCCAGGGCTTTTACTCTACTCTCCAAAGTCTCTTTCTCTTGTAACTCTATTTCCAGACTCTCAATTGTTCTCTCATGCAATTGGACTTTTGATTTTAACTCTTCAATATCCTCTCCTCTCTTTCGTATTTCATCCTCATAAATTTTCATTTGATCAGACATCTTAGCCTTCTCTCTCTCTGTGACCTTGAGGTTCTGACTTTCTTTTTCCACTCTTTCTATATACTTCTCATTTAACTCTTCTATCTCTCTCTGAACCTTGTTTTCTCTCTCCTTCCATCCCTCAATCTCATCACACGCTTCTCTCAATCTTAGTTCGACTGTTTTCTGCTCTGCTGCTGATTTCATTTGTAGTTTCTCAAGTTCTGTGTTTCTTTTATCTAAGTGGTCTGAAAGCTCTTTTTTTTCTTTTAACAAACCATCAATCTTGTTTCTCATTATCTCCACTTCTCCATCTTTCTGGCCAAGTTCTGCATTCAGAGCTTCTCTCTCTTTTTGCCATCTTTCTCTCTCAGTTTTGCTCTCTTCCGCTTGTACTTTGTTTTTCTCCGTTTCTTGTTCAACATCCCGCTGAATCCTCTTGCATTCCAGCTGCCAGTTTTCTATCTCTCTTTCACTCTTTTTTCTTTCTTCCTCTGCTTCTTGGTTTTCCTGTTCTCTCTGTGCTGTCTCTCTCTCCAGGTCTGTCTGTAGACATTGAATCTCCCCTAAACAATTAAGAGAGAAAAGTTTTACATTTTAATTACACACAAATACAATGACATATTAAATCATTAAAGAGAATAGCCAATGAGAAGTTTGTTTTTTAATTAAACAATCTGACCTTGCAAGACATCTTTGGTCTGTGTGAGCGTGTCCACCTGTGTTTGAAGCTGACTGCATTGCACCTCCAGACCTGAAGACTGTTCCTGAACCTGAGCAATCTGCTTCTGGAGACATACCACCACACCTCTGAAGAGAGACAGCAGCAGCTTAGAAACTAATAGGGTATTGGTACAAAAAATGGTTTAAACTAAATATATATTAATACTAATATCTATTTGGAATACATATGTAATATGTTTCATGTATTTCTATTATGTTTTATTCAATTATTATCCAGTTATACAGATTTAACATAAAATATGGGTTGATGTTATAGGTAAAAATGTCCTCATAAAGCACACACTGCCTCTTGAAAAGAATAGTATAAAAGAATAGAATGCTATTAGTATATTGTTTTATGAGAGAGTGTATTTTCAAACAAATAAACACAGACTATACCCGAGTTCCTCTTTGACTTGTGAGAGTTCCTCCTTTTCTCTCTCCAGTCTACATACTGTGTCCTCTAGTCTCTGGCTCTCTCTCATTAGGTTGTCTCTCTCTCGTTCAGCTCTTCTCTGCTGCTCTGCTGCTTTGAGTAGTTCTGCCTGGACACTCTGCAGCTCCTTCATCATCGTACTGCACTGTTCAGTTAACTGACCCACAAACACATAACTGTCCATGAGTGGACCCAAAAACACGAAATGTGTACAGGATAATGTACAGTAAAGCCCATCAATATCACAATTTTTCCCCCATATGACCTCTCACCTCATATTCCACAGCTACTAAACAAATAAATAATTGTACATGAAACAAATTAATTTTTATTTATATTAAAAATACATTCTTTTATCATTAACATATTTTATATTTATGCATTTTAGTAAATACTGAGTAAAAAAAAACATTAATTTAATTGGTCATAAATACATACACACATATATAGAAAGACAATTACTTCGAAGCTTGTCACCTTGCGCCTAGTTAAAATACAGTATAATGTTACGTTTTTCGAAAAAGTAGACTACTTTTTTGTTTTCTGAATCTAGTTGGCAAGCAGTCAGTGTTGTTTGAGTTTCTCACCTCTGCAATCCTTTGTTCATCTTTCCACTTCTCTTCTGTGAAAGCAGTCACCTCCCTCTCCCTGTCCTCCCTCTCTGTCTCCAGCTCATTCTCCAGCTCTCTCTCTCGGTCTCTGAGCTGCTGCAGAGTTTTCAGATCCGTCTCTCTCCGCTCCCTGGAACACAGTTACTGTCATCAACACAATTGCTGTAAAGCATTACTGGCTGTGAATAAACAGGGCCAGCATACTACAGCCAAATATAACAGCTGCTGAGATAAACTAAGACAGTTATAGTGTCATCTAAAAGCCCCATGTATTCATTAGTATTCCTACCAAAATCCTACTAGCTCATTAGGAACCTGATTAGCAGTTATTTAGAGTCACAGGCACACTTCATCTAGATATTTCAATAGATGCCTATTATACAAACACCTTTTACTCTGCCTTCTGCATAACAAGCAGGTAAAGGTAATGAGTAGGCAATATAAACAAATATTTATATCAAGATATCCTTAGTTTAGTAGTAATATAAATATATACTTTAAAAGTTTATTCAAATGTTTCTATTTGAATATATTTTAAAATATAATTTATCCCTGTGATGAAAAGGCTGAATTTTCAGCATCGTTACTTCAGTCTTCAGTGAAACATGATCCTTAGAAATCATTCTGATATGGTGATTTGTTGCTCAAGAAACATTTCTTATTATTATCAATGTTGAAAACAGTTGTGCTGTCTAATATTTTTGTAGAAACCCTGACACTTTTTTCGGTCCTTTGATGAATATAAACATTTTTTTTAAAACAGCATTGTTATTAAATACGAACATTATTGTAACAATGTAAAAGTCTTTAGTGTCAATTTTTGTCAATTGAATGCGTCCTTGCTGAATAAAAGTATTATTTTTTTTCCACAAAAAGAAAAGAAAACAAATGTCCATGACTTTTCCAGGTTTATATTAGTTAATATTTCCAAGTTTTCCATTCCTGTACTAAAAATGTCTTCCAGTATATTACAGATTTATTATAGACCACTATAAACAGCATTTCCAGTGCTATAAAAATTAAACAAATACTTGCAAGCTTACATTTTGCTTTTTTCCTACTTAGCAGACTTTAAAATACACACGTATAGCTTTTAATTTTTAAATTTCGCAATGCCACACCTTAACTCATTGGCCTCTAGAGACGTGGTCTTCACTTCCCTGCACAGACCCGCCATCTCTGTGCCAAATGCCTGGATCTGGGCCTGGGCTTCTGCCACCTCCGTCTCCAGCTAAGGGGTCAGGAAGACAAAAAATCACACCTCTCATCCCTCCATCCCAAACCTCACCCTGCCATCAATGCATTCTGGCGATGGATCAAGTAATTAAAGGCAGGAGGCCTGTGACAGCTTGCAGGGATTTGGTCATGTCCCTAGGCAGGCAGTGCAAGTTATCTATGCTAAAGATGGGCTAAACCTGCGTGCCAGACCTGCAGAGCACGAACATTGAGTTCTCTCTTGTCCTTGGCCAGAGCTTCATTTAAAGCAGCCATTTTCTCCAGGGCATCTCGACCTTCTGCCAGCTCTCTCTTGAGCTGGGTTTGACTGGAGGACAGGGCCAGTATTGACTCCCGTGCCTGGAAGGGAGGAGAGAAGGAGAACACCATAAAGGAACAACATAAAGGAATGATGAAAAGTTTGGAAGGGTGACGAAATACAGGATGTAAAACAACACAACTCATACGAAACTCCATGAGCTCATTTTAACAGGCATGACTCAATGAGAAGGGTCTGATTTGAGAGAGTTTCAGGCCAGTTGTGACACAATCATCATCCATGGCTGTGCTGTCACTACATTCTGCATTCATTAATCATGTTTATGCCTTACAAACATAAACATTTAGCCTTCTGTGATGTATTGAACATTGTAAATTACACTTATTACAAGATTACACAACCGTTCAAAAGTTTGAGGTCAGTAAAACATTTTTAAATTAATACTTTTATTCAGCAAGGATGCATTAAATTTATCAAAAAGTAAAGACATTTGGAATGTTATATTTCTATTTCAGATAAATGCTGTTCTTTTGAACTTCCTGTTCGTCAAAGAATCCTGAAAAAAATGTATTAGGGTTTCCACAAAAACATTATGCAGGACAACCGTTTTCAACATAGAAAATATAAGAAATATTTCTTGAGTAGCAAATCAGCATATCAGAATGATTTCTGAAGGATCATGTGACACTGAAGACTGGAGTAATTATGCTCAAAAAATAATCACAGAAATAATTATATTATATTAGAAAATATATATATTTTTTGTAATTTTTAAATTATTTAAATTGTAAAAATATTTCACATTATTATTGTTTTATTGTATATTTGATCAAATAAATGCAGCTTTTGCGAACAGAAAGGGCACCCTTTCGAAAACATTAAACACAAATTATTCTGGCACCAAACTTTTGAACTGTAGTGTCTATAGCTGCTACCATAGGTGAGATCTTTTCAAAATTGCGAGTATGATTTGTGACAGTCCCGTCTCTCTCCACTGTAATAATATCAGTTTACCTTCAGTAAAGAATCTTTAGTATGGGCTGTCTCTTGCTCAGCTCGCTCTCTGTCCAGCTTCTCTCTCTCTAGTGCCCCCTGCAGGCTGTGCAGCTCCAGACGGGTGCGAGTCTCTCTCTCACACAGCTGAGCGGCCTCTAGCATTTCTGCCTCCATGCTGATTTACAAATACACTTCATTTACCAGCAAAATTTTGAATCATAAGCATGACTAAACAGTGCTCTAATGACACGCACACAGTTCAGCATTACATTAAGGGGGATTGATGGATAAGCGTACCGTTTCTGTCTCTCTCTCTCCAGCTGGATTCTCTCCTCCTCCTCCTGCTCTCTCTGTCGTCTCATATGTTCATTCTCCTGTCTCAGCTCCTCGGTAAGTCTCTCGGCCTCCTCCATCTGACTGCGCAAACTAGTCACCATCTCCTTCTCACTGTCACACACAACACCTCCATAGATTACTCTTTCAAATTCAGCCGTGTGAGTTTACAGCAATTACAGTTTTACAGTTACGACTGATAGAGATAAGCCAATAATTATTTGTAATGGCTGCCAGAAAAATTCAGTACAATTTTGTCAAAATAGTATTAAAATACTTTGTAAATAACCAAAATAGACATTATATTACAACTCAAATGTTTCAAAAAACAGTTATTCGATTAGATTAACCCCTAAAGGTAGAATTTGGGAATATTAAAAGGTAAAAGTGTATTTGCATGAGTTATGATAATGAGAAAATGAAGCATTGATCACCTGTTCAGTAGTTCCTGTTTGTGTTTAATCTGCAATGCTCCCTGATTGGTCTGTTCCTGAAGCTCCGCCCTCTCACTCTCCAACTGCGTGATTCGCTGCTCCAGTGATTCGTTCTCTGTCCCAAGTCTACGCAAGCTCATCTGAGCATCCTGACAAAAAAAAAGACCTGGCTTACTAAGAGAGCTTCATGACAAGTCAAAAATGTAATTTTGAAATTTGGATGAAAGATTAAGAAGCCATTGTTATTGTTCGGAAGACAACAACAATTAAAGGGGCTATATGTAGAATTCAGAAAGCCTTGTTATTAGCGACACTGGTGGCCAACTGAACTGCAGCCAGCAACTTATTGCTCATGATCGCGCACTCATGCACACATACAAGAGAAAGAGCGTGATTCAAGGCCTTGATATACTCATGGCGAAATTGTTTTTCAGTCTTCGCTTAGAAGTAAAAAGAAGTTGGAAATACCTTTGCAGTGACATACTGTTAATGGACACCACGACGCCGTCCACGCGGTGGAGAGCGACATTTAGATGAATATGTAAATATGTACTACTCGCTTTTCTCTTGATAACAAAATAAACAAGCAGAGGTTAAGAAAATATCTGATCATAGCGATGTGGATATGTTCCCTGCTGGAAATTTACCGGCATTATGTCAACAGATGAGGTAACGTTAATTAAAATTAGTTATGATACGTAGTTATGATAGTTTGATTATAAAGTATATTTGAGACTATAGACTATGTAGATCTTGCTATGTGAGACTATAGTTTGAATGAATCCTTTTCTTTGCATGACACATTGACATTAACAGTACTCTTTTGGCATTATCCTGGACATTGTATAAGCATTCATTTCATGTGCGACTGAAGAGAAGAGATTCTCTCGGGAGCGCGTGCAAACGTCACATCCCGGCAAAAAGGTAGAGATTCTTTCACATAAAAATCAGTCTACAGGCTTTCATAGACAACCTGGGAAGTCAGGGAAGGACTCGTTTTTTAAGTTTCATGTAGAGATTCTGGAGTCTTCCAGGTGGGCAGCTTCAACCGCACAGTTGGAAAGCTTCATAACATTGGGTAAATGATTTACTGTCTTGTGTACTATTATGTATATATTATGGTATGTACCTGGGTATACAACCAACTAACGGTCAATGTAACCTGACCTGTATCATGCCTCCTACCTAACAAATCCTCATTTAATGACACACACTTTGATGTACATCACCTTCTTCTAGAATGCAGTGTGGATGTGTTATATCTATCTGAGCATTAATGAAGGTATAATCACGCTCGGTACAAAGACTCGTAAATTATTTGAAAGTAACCTTCCCCTCTCAGACCTGTCACCTCTCTCATTGGTCCATTCAAACCTTAGGGGTTGGTTCTTTTCTAAGACTATATCAGACAGGCAACAGTGACCGCCTTTCTTCTTGATAGTTTTCATCCTTGCAAACACTATCTCGGGTGATCCGGGGGAACCCCCTCCCCCCTCCATGGGGCCCAGAGGCCTCCCAGCAGGCCTGGACCAGATCCGGCCTCATGGAAGAGAGAGGACACTCTCTCACAAAGAACCAAGGACAATCTCGGGTAGGGCTGGGTACCGAGTTCGGTACTTTTTAGGTACCGACCGAATTGCCTCGGTACTACCGAGTATCGAAACATGTCTTGTTTTTCGGTACCAAATTTCGGTACCTAAGTGGTTAATCTCGTCAACGTCAGTGAAACATGCATGCAGCATGATTGGCTGTGGAGGAAAAACACTAGTTTACGCGGCTGCCCAGAGACTTGGCTTGTCGCATGTGAGGCTGTAGTGTGTGTGTGTGTGTGTTTGCCAGAAGCACGCGATGCAATATTGTCGACAAGATAATTGCTGCCAAGACCGGTAACACGGTAAATCTGATAAGGCAAAGCGGTGTGTCATACAAAGCACACCGAACGCGAATAGAGCGTCAAATAGGCGTCTATCGCGTCTAGTTAGACGCGTCAATCTTCCGCTCGAGTTCAAAACGCGTCGCCCAATTCGCATCATTCGCGACGCCCGGCGCGAATGATGCGTCTATCCCCGTCTTTGACTTTGTATCTAATCTACTAGCGCAAATAATTAAATTCGCGTTCGGTGTGAACAGTGAACACACCATTAGTAAACACTTGTTCATTAATAAACAATTAAAATATCTCCTTGCTGTTGCTTCCCGACACATCCATAATCATTAGGCTACTTTTGCCAGTGCTTTGCGGCAAGCTTGATGTGTGCGGAGCGCGAGGCATATATCCCGCCCCCTAGTAGCCTATATTTAATTTAATTCACATTTATTTGTATAGCATTTTTCACAATACATATCGTTTCAAAGCAGCTTTACAGAAAATGAATGTGTCTAAATTACAATTTAGAGTGATCTGTTATCAGAGGTGACAGTGTAATGCATTTCTATTAATTTTCATTCAATTTCATTGTTAAACAATGCATTAAGTTAAGGAAGAAACAATGAGCTCATTGAAGTAAAGAATACATGTTAAATGATTAGGAAACATAGAAAACTTCAGCATTGGTGCTTTTTTACATACTCAAAATATGAGTGTAAAAAAGTCAACAAACTGAACAAAAAAAATAAAAATTAGGTAATGTTATATTGTTAAACAAAATTGGTATCGAAAAAAGTATCGTTCAGGAACCGGTATCGAAGTCAAGGTATCGGTATCGGTATCGGTATCGAACATTTTGTTACGATACCCAGCCCTAATCTCGGGAGTTTGTAAAAGGACTCTAACCCACCATGCAAGTTCATCATATCTTCTTCATCCAACAAAGAAGAAAATGATTGAGACTTCAAAATCTGACACTCGCAGAATCCTCAACAACTTCAGTTTTCAACAACTTTGATAATAGTGTACGCTACCCAGGCATGCAAGTATACTTTTGATTTGATGCTTTGAAAATGAAATGCTGATGTTTCTTCTCATATAGTTACATGGAACTTCTCAATAGTTCCGTTTTCGGTTTCGTTCTACCACTCAACTATTTATGTATTCATGTGTGTATGTTGTTTTGTTTATTTATATTCATATAAATATCTATTTTTAGTTAATAAAACTTGTACATAGTATGTATTTGGTTCTGTTTTGCTTGCAATACAAAGACACTTTTACGATCACGGTTTTTGCTACTTGCTCAAAGTGCTGTACATGCTAAGAAATAATTATTCTTCTGTGGCCATGGAAGATACCCTTTTCTTAGAATAAATTAATAATCAAAGGAGTTCGTTGGACGAACTGATTAATTGATTGTAATCTTAATTCAGCCACATCAAGTTAATCCAATTAACTGACCCAAATATTCATAATTAATAATAATAAGTTATTATTGATTATTAATATTTCCAAGCTGAGGTTCCTTACATTCATTACAAGCTGTTCACACACTGGCAATAAAAAAAAGCAATTAATTAATTCATGAAAATTCTTACATATAGCCCATTTAAGAAAATAAATAGGGTAAATTCTGGTGTCAAGTTGACCAACCTGTACTTCCTGTTGTCTCCATTGCAAGGCAGTCTCAGCTTGAGCGATGACAGAGAGGACAGAAGACAGTCCTTCACTGGACACATCATCTGCAGACAGAGAGCCTGACTGCCCACTCATCTGCTGAGAGCAGAGGACCCTCGACTGGACAAAAAGAGAGTGAACCCATAAATTCATTCATGCTTCAGTACAATAATCACAATTTATTTCCTGTTCCCATGCTGACTCACCAATGTCCTGATAGCATGTCTGACAGACTCAAAGTTTCTCTCCATTTCTATCTGTCTATGCCACTTCCTCTCTTGCTCTTGTTCTATCTCCATCTCCTGCCTGTGCCTCCTCTCTATCTCAGCCTCCTGATTCTCCCTTTCAGTTTCAAGAGTTTTAATTGTCATATTCAGCTCTGTTATCCTGAAAATAAATCACAGTACAATATAATGAAACACCCTTAATTCATATTTTAACTTGTAATAACATCTTGTAATTTTATATATAGATATTATTTTAATAATGCAGTGAACAAAATGATTTTAAATAATTTTATCACCAGCAAAATCATTGCAAATATATTGAGAATACTTGAAATAATGCAGTACGGGTGTTGTTGATGTTGTGTAAACCCTGTAATGACCTGTTCCTGAGTTCCAGTGTCTCTGACTCCAGGTTGGCTTTTAATTCAGTCGACTCCCTCTCTTCATGATTCAGATCATCAAGAGACAGCGGCCCCTGGGTGGAGGACAGAGGTTGCGCTGTAGTGGAGTGGGCTATATGGAAGTCAAGGGGCAGCGTAGGAGCCGATCGAGGAGAAACCCATACAGAGAGGAGAGATGAGGAGAGACGAGAGAACTCTGCTCTCAGCTCCCACAGGTCTCTGTGACACAAAAACACAACACATGCACATTTAATGGAGGATGCAGAAAATACATGCACTAGGTCCTTGCACAAAGGAAAGGAAATTCTCATCCGAAATGTTCGCACGTTATAAAATCACGTCATGTCAATCACGTTTACACACTGCCTCCAAAACTTTCGTACGTCATAAAAAAATTCGGATTGGGTTCGATTTCTGCTTTTTCGCATCCCTAGCAAGCATTTTGAGACAATTCAGAGCCACCGAATGACGAATACGAAAAAAACGCATACGAAAATTTCGGACTCGGTGTGCAAGGACCTTTACATTCAAAAGTTTGGGGTCAGTAAGATTTTTCCATTTTTGGTAAAGAAAAAAAAAAATTTATTCATCAAGGATGCAATAAATTGATTAAAAGTGACAGTAAAAAATATTTTAAATATTCCAAAAGATATATTCAGTAATTCAGTTTCTCGGTATGTCCTCACTTGTCAGTAGCAGTCTTCAGAGAGTGACACTGGCGTCTGAGCGTGACCACGCGTCCCCACAGAGTCATCAGTCTGGTCTGCTCCTTCCCTATGTGGCCTGTCAAAACCTGTATTCAAAATAATGGTACAACATAATTAATAAAGTATTAAATTAATTAAAAACAATCTGTTCCAATAATAAAATATTGCTTAAATTGCATAAACGAAAACCAGTAGCTAAGGCTACAGTTTGTCCGAAACTGAATGTACCACCACAAACACTCATCCATCTGTGTCTGTCAGTGGAAAAGAAAGCAACAAGTGGAGCAACATCTTCCTGCTATATTTGCAAAGCCTTTCTCTGCAAATTCAGTCTGAGGAAGAGAAATCACAGTGCTACATGTTTACAGCTGCAGAGGTCTGAGAAAGTATTTTCACATCTCACTGACATTTGAGAAATACTATAATTACTGCACGGTAACAGCATTGTAAGCCAAATAAAGTGCACCCTAAAAATGTCTTAAAATGTAATGTGAAAAATGACTGGATGCAATATTTGAGGTTATTTTAAAGAGCTACCAAAGCACACAATGCTTTTAGTTAAGGAATTAAATTACTGAATGAAACTCAAGCTAAATCTCCATTCTTTTGGAAACAACCGCCATTTTATGCTTTTGTAATATCTTTACACTCTGTGAAACACCTCTGAAATGTCTTTTCGCACCCATCCACTAATGGAGGATACATACTTGACTACCCAGTTGCTTGGTGACAATATATTGCAACACATTCCCTAATACGCTGATCAAATCAGCACAGAAAAACTGAGCTATTGCTAAGCAACTACTGAATGCTCATGCAATTGCAAAATGCAATTTCAGGAGCGAAAGCTGCATTTAATGCTGCACATTGGAATTACTGTAATTACAAGATGACAACTCCAAGATTTTGCTGCGTTTACATCTAAGAGGGCAACACTCATACTGCCGAAAATGGAACTGGCTTTGTTGTGGCAACATAAAACCTCTTGCAAAATAAGAGCAATACAAAAGTGCACCTGGTAATGCTGGATTTAGTAAATGACAAACAGATCAGCAGTTGCTTCCCAACTAGTCTTGCGTAGTCAGACCTTCAGACTGACGGCAGGAGGTCTAGACTCCTTAGCAGCTTTCTGTGGATCGTTTTGATCCACAATATAAAATATCCCCACAATAACAGACCGGCGTGCAATTCAATCAAGAATGTTGTGCAAGTTTACTGCAACAATGGCACTGTGAACTTCACATACATTTGAAAATCCAGCATTTAGCTGATCCTGATAAGCGCTCAATGTCACAGTTGTAAACACGACAACGTAAACACTTTCATCTTCCATGAAAGTCATGGAAGTTTGGCGTCACAACGGCTTTGTTTCCAGGCGGACCATTAAAGAACGTAACACACATTTCCTGGAAATTCTGGAGAATTTAATCAGATGACGACTTTCAAACTCTCCAAGTGTTTCCCATTTTGTGTGTCTTATGCATCGTTAAGGACGTTCACCCAACGGTCCATGGGTGTGACGGCTGAGGCTAAGATTACTCCCCAACTAACTTTAACGGTAGTTGAATCCGCTGCCATTTTGGTTGGTTTTACATGACAAGGCTGAGCATACATAAACTATGAGTTTCCATTACAATCATTGTTAAAAAGAAGCAGTTTAAAGAGAATAACTGGAAGAAAAAAACTGCATTAAAACCTTTTATAGATTTACATTTACACATTTCAATGATGCTTCCCATTTAAAGCGATTTACAGTACAAATATTGTTTTATCAGTATGTGTGTTGACTTTGATCCCTGGGAATCCAACTCAAGATTTTTACTGACACACACACACATATCCCAAATATGTATAGTTTTCTTCCTCACCTCTTTCTCTTTTTGCCAATCGATTTCTTTCTCCACCACCTCCTCCACAGCTTTCGACCAGTCAGCTGTTAGCTTTCGCAGGTCGTCCCTCAGGGCTTCATTAGCCTCTGTTGATTGGCTGAGCTGACTCCGCAGAAGAGCACTGACCTCCGACAGCCCCAAACTTCTGCTCCAGTGAATAAACACAACTCAGTCACAGGAATTCAGGCACTAAAAACATAAAAATCATTCTTACACAGCTCACGCACCTCTGCTGTTCCTCCTCCAGCCTGATGAGGGTGCTCTCCAGCGTGTCACTGCGTTCATCCCGCAGCATCCTCTGTGAAATTCACAGCGTTAATGCGAAGCTCACACCTCTCCAGGAAAACACTGAGGACTGTTGTTTGTCTCACCTCTCTGATCCTCAGCTCTTGCTCCTCGCTGATCGACTGCTGCTCCAGAGCTTGACAGCGAGCCCTGTACTCCAACACCTGACAAACACATGCATGAGAGCACATTAATTACCAGTGAGGGACTGTTTGGTACTAACTGAGATATGATTGGTCCTCATAAATGGGTAGGCTAATGGGGCATTCACATATGCAGCAGTTTTTATTGCTGGAGGTTGCTGAGTGATTGTATTGCTGGTGGTAGTGGCTGTTCTAGATGCCCTTTCATTATCAGTGGGGGCATAGCTTTTGAAAACCTGATCACAAATGGGCTTTATTGCTGGTACAATAAGATGTCTTTTCAGTTTGACAAGGAATCAGTTTTCTTGCTGCTAAAAAAAAGACATGAGGAACGTGTTTGTATATAAATCACAGAAATGTATGATATCATGAACAAGATGAATGATTATCAGTGCATGAATCAAAATAGAATAGCAATAATTTCTAACATGGTTTTCAATGCATCATGTTTTTTATTATATTACTGTATGTGGGCAGTGGTAAATCATATAGGCTATAGAAGTGAAATAGCTCTGAGTAGCATTCAGGGTTCCCGCACTTTCTGACTAATGAATTTCCATGAATTTTCCTATTTTTGTTAATGATTTTTAAAAATACATTTGTTTAGAGATTGTATTCACAAATAGTATTCATAGCTGAAGAAATACTTTAAAACTGAGTTAACTAGAAAAACTAATATTGACCACAAAAATTGTATTATTTTATAAATCCCGGTCTTCACTTTGGAGCTCACACTTTGGAAATTATTTGATAGAGAAAAAACTATCTTTGACAAAAGCTAAAACTACAAATCAAGAAAGTTCTTATTTTAATTCACCACAAACTTCTGGAATTCTACAATTTAATTATTTGAACTATAATTATTTTAGTTACTTATTTTAATTAGTAAATTACAGAGGGGAGAGGGCTTCAAATATTGTTGTGGAGAACGCCTTGGAGTAAAAAAAAGTAGAGAATCACAAGCATAGATTCAAACTTCTCTCAACTTTGCTGTTGCGCATGTCATGGAAATACTAAGCGCACTGTAAATGAATAAGTTCCAGTCTCGCTGCCACTGCAAATTGCTGTATGTGAGAATCCCCCTTAAATGTTTTAGATATAAAACTAGAACAATACAACATCCATGATCTGAAACTAGAAAGATAAATCTCTACAAGGATCTTCAGCCACCATCACTTATATAAAGGAACATTAAATGTGTGTGTGAGTCCAGACCTTGTTCTGAAGTTTATGGATGAGCAGAGCCTGTCTGGCTTCTCTCTCTCTGCCCTCTCTGAGCTTTCTCCGCCCTTCTCTCTGCTCATCGTCCAGACGCACTGATAATGACAGAGAAGGGTCCAGTGTCTGAGACAGCTAAACAGCATGAGTACAAAGACACAGAGACCATCAGTTAAGAATCAGTTCACTTTGTTATTGATGGACCCCACACGCCAATGGCTTCCTCCTCCTCCTCACCCTGTCAGTCAAAGCTTGAGCTCGAGACTCAAGCTCCTCCCTCTCCGCTCTGCTCTCTGCTAACTCATCCTGCAGATGTGATAACTCCGCCCTCAGCTCCGCCCTCTCCTGCTGCCATCCAATCAACAGTTCTGATTCCATACCTGGCCATCAGCTGTGGAAAATAAAAACATTTATTTGGATGAAATGATTAAAGGTTACATGAAACCCTATACTTGGAACTGGATATTACACAATAAGTTAAAAAAAATGTGGGATGGGAATGTAGGATATTATCCATTGGCAAATTGATTGGATTGTGAAAATTAGTCACTCACTATAGGTGATTAGGGGCTGAAAAACGAGGGTTTAAGTGACAGCTACGCAAAACAAGACATAATATTTCAATAAGAGATTGACATAAACATTTTTAGTATTTGGAATAACACGCACGGATAAATTGCTCACAATAAATAAGGTGCATTTTGATTTCATCAGTGATGAAATGTTAATAAAGAACAATTAGCACAATGGCAATATACTAACACTCGTATCCTAATATTTATTATGAAGATTATGAAGTGTTTGACAGATCACCTGTAAATCTATCCAGAAAAGGGCTGATATTACACACTTAGATGATCAATTATGGGACTATATTGACTGCATATTGTAAATTTATAAGATTATTATGCTAGCATTATTTGACAGCTTCTCATTACCTGAATAAATAAATTAAAGCCTGAAGCTGTCCAAGAAGCTGTCAAATAATGCTAGCATAATAATCTTATAAATTTACAATATGCAGTCAATATAGTCCCATAATTGATCATCTAAGTGTGTAATATCAGCCCTTTTCTGGATAGATTTACAGGTGATCTGTCAAACACTGTAGTTACATACATACATAACGTTACATATATATATGTAACGTTATGTATGTATGTAACTACAGTCAATGCGTATAGAGAGCTTTAACTGCTTTATTAAGTCTCTGTTAAAGTGCAAATATAACGTAGTAGCTTACTTTTGAAAACAGGAATACTTCACTGTATCCATTCACGTATTGCGGTCTGAAATAACAAGCAAAACTTCGGATATACGTGTTTTAATCTTTTTCTGCCTTCCTGCAGCCTCCGGATTTGAAACTGTAAAGTCGAGTGTTTTGGTTTTGAATGAGCACTGCCCGCGTGCGTCAATGCCCGTGCTGTGGACAGCGCCACTAGGCGACTCGGAGACGTGTTTACCATCTGTTTACTGCTGTGTATAATCAACATTTGGGGCGATATTATGCTGTATAACATGTAATCGAGGCTCTTTAAATTCCATAATTTGAAAATCAGTAGCAAAACATATATGCTAAGCAAAAGGTTTGTTTTTCGATCGAGGGTTAAATAGGCCTATTGATGACAATATTGAATAATTCTGTGTAGGGTAGGCCTACACTGTATGAATCCACAGGGTTTTCAGATTAATTCACCTTTAAAATATTATTTAAAAAAACTATTTTGTTAAATAAGATATGCCTGTAATAATTATTTTATAATATTTAACAGAATTGTAAACATTTTCCTTTTACTAAATAACCGTTGTTTGTTCTTTGAACTATTTGAACTACAGATATAGTATTGAGTTATAATATGAGAAAGGTGTGTTTCATGTCATGACACTGGTTAGAACAATCTAATCTAGTGTAAGCTGATTAGAACAGAGGAAGGTAGGACTTGTTTTACATAACATGCAGAGTTGCTGCACTTTTTTTCAATGGGTTTTGAAAACAGAATTGAGTGAAATTTACACTCTCTGCTATGTCTATCTGATAACAACACATTTTAAAACAGTGTCATTGTGATATTCTGTCCACTGCATTATTTCTGGTGCTAGATCTCATCTGTTTTTGTTTTTGTTTTGTTTGTTTTTTTAATGACATGTTGATTCTCTGGTCCTGTTATATTTTTCTCACATATCTTTCTCTCTACCTCTCCTTCAACTTCCTGAGAAGTTTACTCGTGCTGGACAGTGAAAAGCAAAAGGTGACTGCAAGAATTCGCAGAAAGAGGCGGCGGAGGGGAAGGTCAAGGCTGTCCAGGATGGGTTTCCAACGCAAGAGTGCACACTAGAGCCCAGATGCACTCAGTGGAGGGAGAATATCATCCGGCCACTGGACCAAGGTAGTTCCTGATGTGTTTTTGCATTTATCTATTCTGTCGGATCTTACATAATGGAACACAACTATGACTCGAGACAAAACATGACTGGTTTGTAATGTTTTCTGTTCCTCCTGAGTAAAAAATAATAGCAAGACACTCATTTTGTATGGATCTATTAATTTATTCAAAAATACATTAAAATGCAATTAATACATACAGTACAATGACCTGAATATAAATGTTTTTAATTTCTGAAATAAAATTCATGGTGATAATTTATGAGAGGACCCTCATGACTATGTGGCAAAATTAGTTCAGGTTAAAATGTCATGTGGGGTGAACTTAAATCTTAATGATACTTATGAGTACATTTTAAAATGTTAATGTAAATTCTAAATGCATCATAAAATGAAAGGGAAAGGTGAATAAAGCTTGTCCAGTGAATTATGGTGGGTCCGTTCCATATGGCTCTTTCACACAAATTATGTTTCACACAAAGCCACCTAGTGGACACAAGAAAGAAACATCAAACATGCAGGTCAGACAGGAAGCATAGCAAACTGGTTAAATTAGTTAACATGAACTAACAATGAAAAACACTCCTAAGGTATTTATTAGTCTAGTTAATGTTAATTTGAACATTTATCAATACATTATTAAAATCCAAAGTTGTCGTCTGTTGATGAAACCAACATGAACTAACAACACTAACAGTGGTAACTAACATTAACAGAGATTAATAAACACTGTAACAAATGTATTACTGATTGTTAGTTAATGTCAGTTATTGTAAAGTGTTAAATTTGACTAAAAGTGAAATGACTGTACCACAGTTATACAAGATGTTTATTTTGTGAATGTCTAGAAGACTTGGTCCGTCTCGCTGGCCAATGGGAATATAAGGGTCTGGTTTAGGGATGATAGTGGGTCCCCCATCCTCTGAGAAGGCATACCTGTGTGTGCGTCAGCAAAATTCTTTGGTTTAAGGGAATTTTTAAGCAAGTATATGGACTACATTTTTTATGCATTTCAGATTATCCACTAATAGTTTAGCAGAAGCATGCATACTGTAGGCTATAGATTTTCCGATACTCGCCTCCCATAGTGCATGACAGAACTGTAGTCATATGCTGTATTGAGGTTGTTTGTCTCATACTTCCTAAAGTTGTGCCTTTGATCTATATAAAAGAAACTGGACATCATTGTCATACTGAACACATCAGGCTTCAATAATTACAGTGCTGGTTTCAAAAACTTACTTTCTATGATGTTTTCCCACAGGATGGAAACATAGTGGTCACGATCAGAGCGGGACTGCTCGTGTACGAATCCCAGAGCGTGCATTATCTCATGGGACGCCACTCCTGACCACATACAGCCCGGAGACTGCAAAGACACAGTCTGACTGCCTCCTGTCATTCCCAGATATGACCAGCAGCTATGAGGACGACAGTGGATGGCAATCATAATAGTAAATAGGTAAATAAATGAATACCGTTCAAAATTTTGGGTTTGTAAATGATAAAAACATCTCTTATGCTCAAAATGTTTAGCTGAACTTTTAGCATCATTACTCCAGTCTTCAGGGTCACATGATCCTTCAGAAATCATTCTAATATGCTGCTTTGCTGCTCAAAAACATTTCTGACTATTTAAAATGTATTATTGAAAACAGGATAGGCTTCTTAATATTTTTGTGGAAACCCTGATAAATGTTTTCATGATTATTTGATAAGAATGTTCAAAAGAACAGCATTTATTTGAGATAGAAATGTTTTGCAACGCTACAAATGCATTTACTGTCACTTTTGATCAATTTATTGCACTATCAAAACAAAAATGTTCTGACCACAAACACACACACACACACACACACACACAATATATGAATATTTACATACATATATATATATATATATATATATATATATTCATATAATTTGAATGTCATAAAAATATTTCAAAGGAATTATCATCAAAACAAATTAAAACAATTAAAACAAAAAATACAGATCCAAAGACTCTTTCAAAATTAGGATCAGACTTTGTAAGAGGAAATATTAAAGGGAATTTAGAAAAATGGGGAAAATGACTATGTATGAATGGACTCACCCAGATCTAGGCTGGATATTAATGAAGTTTGCTTGATGTGTGCGAGGCACAAACTTCACACATGTTGCAGAGGAAATGTCCAACATTCCTGTTTCTATGGTGATTCTGTCCATATCATCTGTTGAGACACAAATCCTATTATTTCATATCAAAGACCTTGATTTAACTTTGACCAATAATATTTATCAAGACCTGTTATGGGGTTTAATATAGAAATCTTACTCACCATATAGTGGGGACATGATGTAAGGTACATACACAAAACCATCAACAGATTTGGGCCAGCGGCAAGAATCTCCTAAACATGTGATGGCACTGCGGGATCCTGAACTCACTATGTCACCCTCCCGTAATGGAAAACCTCTGGACACTGGTGGTGGAGGAAGATAACCACATGTTTCATGCTCAAGGAGTCATTCCCAATACATGTTTGAATCTGTCATGCACATACGTTGGTTTGCTCTGAGGATCCTGTCCATGGCATTCATCTCCTCTGGGTCCACGTATTGCTCTGTTGAGAAGGTTAGGAATGATACATTTACATCAATTCATTGTCACAGCCTAGACTGCTCATGAAGCACCAGTTTACCTGAATATTCTCTCTTTGACCTCAGCCTTGTCTGATGGACCAATGAGGAGTTCTAATAGAAAAGAAATAAAATGTATTCGAAGGATATAAATAATATCAACATAACTGGAGTAGTACTCTTACCTGCACAGGTAAAGACCAGGACTCTAACACCAATCCCACAAAAATACCCACACAGAGCATAATGGTGGTCACTTTTGAGTGCGTCCTGGTGTTCTGGATGTAATCGGGTTTTGCATGTCAAGGCCCTGTAAGCAAGAATATATACTCTCAGGGTAACACCCATCTTTACTCCAGGTTGCAAATGGAGGGTTAGTATGACGTAGCGTGTCATTATTTCACATTCATGCGTTTCCCCGATGAAAGGTTTGGAAAGCATTCATGTTGCTATCAGTTAGTTCTTTCTTGACACTTCAGCATTTTTAAGATTGATCACTACAATGGCGATTTGAAATCTTGCTGATTCTTGTGTTATTCACTCTGACCAAGCACAACATGTGCAGGTAGTGTTCAAACTCAACATCATCTATATTTGTGCTGCATTGACATTATACCAAAATGTGGTGCAAATAAACAACCCCTCACCCTTTTCCTAAACATATCATTTTTGCATTACTCCAAATAACAGGTTGTTTTAAATTCAGCTTGTGTAATTCATGCCTCCATACGTATTTATTAGCTCTGAGATCATCTGATTCTGAACACTATTTGATTGTCAACAGTTTGACTGATTTGACTCTCATTTGGAGATTTATTTTGCAACTAATAATTACTATTTTGCAATGCAATGAAAGCTTAAATGAAATATCAGAAAGAAAAACATATATATATATGGACATGGTTTATTAGTGTATTGTGTTTATATAAGGCATCAAGGATGAGACAGAATATACTGAAACAGCAGGTTACAGATTACAAAAGAATGTTCCTAATTACTTATTATATTTGATTAGCAAGCAATCTTCACAATCAGCCATTTTACTTTAAACATATAATGTTAAAATGTTACAATAAAAGAAGTAAAAGCATTAATGCATTAATAATGTCAGACTTTAGCCTTGTGATGGATCATTTGTTGTTGTGAATGGATTTCATTACACATTACATTTATACAGTTTATTAATCTTCATTATATCCAAGTCGCTGGGCCCAAATCTCTGTCCAATCTTCACATTCCAGTTCCTTTTTGGCACAATAGTAGGTTCACCGTCCTCAGAGAAGGCATACCTGACATGACCAAGAATACAATTACATAATTGCAGTTTCTAATATAGAGTTATCATTTCAAATGTACTTTGCGTTGACATACTTTCCAAAGTGCATGACAGATCCGTAGTCGTAGGGGGTGTCCAAGATGTTTGTTTTAAACTTTTCAAAATTCCTCAGCCTGTCTATATTTGTGAGCAAAAGAATACGTGAGCGATAAAATTGCATATCGGCATTTAAGTATAAGAATATGAAATATACAAATGCTCTTTTACCTTTCCATATATTGGACCACATGATGGTGACATACTTGTCCCGATCGGCTCGGGATTGCTCATGCACGAAGCCCAGGGCGTGCATGAGCTCATGGACGGTGACCCCTGAACCGGTGCAGTCGGGTGTCTGTAGTGAAATGGTTTGTCTGCCACCACGTGCCCCTAGATATGACCAGCACCTACAGTATTGACCATCAAAAATGATGAGAATCACTCAAAATAATCATGCATCTCAAGAAATAAATCTGATGTGTATACCCTGTTTTGGGCTGAACGTCCAGGTAGTCCCTCTGGTGAGTTCTGGGCACGAAGCGCACACAGGTGTCCTGTTCAATGAGTTTCATGCCTTTCTTAATGTTCTTCACGTCTGCATCGCCTGCAGAGGAACAATCAAAACCAAATAATAAGATTTACTTAGTTGGTGACACATGTGGCATTGTGTATGAAAATGAAAAAGCCTGCTTACTGTACACATGAGAGAGGGCGTATGCAATGTACACATTTCCATCCACAGATTTGGTCCATAGGCAGCTCCTGGCAAAACAGTTCTTCTGACTCCTACCGGATACGGCTATATCTCCTTCTCTGAGGTTGGTGCCATCCACGGAAAAGACGCCTATAGAGCAGAAGAATAAAGATTCTTTATTGGCATCTATGGAGCTCCATGGAACTTTTCCATTGCACAAAATGTTCTGTAAAGTGGGAAAGAAAAGTTTCTTTAGATTATTACATTGTTCTTCACATTTAAAAAATTGTTCTTTTAAGAAATTTTCACTGAAAGGTTCTTTGAGGACCTTTTTGGAAGTAGCCATTATTTTTTAAGAGAGATTGCAGTAAAACAGAAGCTAGAACATTTGCATCTTCACAGACTTACACCGCAAAAGCTTTACCTTGATAGTCATTTACATCTATGATCTTGTCCATTGCAGTATGATTGTCTTCTTCAAAATCATCTGGAAAAGAGATAGTAATGTAACTGTTAAAAATAATGTAATTGATTTTCAACTAATAAGGATCATTTAATATAATACAATATACCAGCGTAGCTTCTCCTTTGTCTTCCTGCTCCAAAATTCGATTGAGAGAAAATCTGCAGAATAAATGTATTAAAATATGTGGTTTTGATTAATATAAACAACACATACAATGACTCATATGCAATTACCTGAGCAGGCAGGGATAAACATGGTCCTGCTAAGAAGAAGAAGAGGATGACGAGAAGCAGTGTGTACTCCATGAGTGCACTGAGGTTTGCTGTCTAGGTTCATGCTGCCTGCTATTTAAGTACTCTTCGCCAGCTTGCTGTTACATAATGTGTACTCTCGGTGGCCAACCAAATGTTTGTTTTTCTTCTTTACGCTGTTTTTAATTGTCACATGCTCTTACACATACTTATAAGTACTATTTTCATATGGGTGTTTTTATTTATTCTACCATCACATAAAACTTTTCCGCCCGAACAGGGACTTGAACCCTGGACCCTCAGATTAAAAGTCTGATGCTCTACCGACTGAGCTATCCGGGCTCCGTAAATGTTATAAGTCAGGCGGACTTTACAAAAGTTCAGTGTAAGTTCTTTGAACTCTGTAAATATATTTAATTGTTAACGTGTATAGTTCTTTGAACTCAGTAAATATATTTCATTGTTAACGTTTATAGTTCTTTGAACTCAGTAAATTTATTTCATTGTTAACGTTTCATGTTTGTATGTTTTCCACGTTGCAATGATCGATGATCCGATAATTTATTACTATCGGTCTCGTAAAAATATAATGCCGTTTTGATTGAACAGAAGAATTCAATATTATAAAAGAAACTTGGGCTATGTTGATCATCCAATCAGATTTCCTCGGAAATGATTTAGAGGGATACGTGTGGTACAAAACGCAATTGGTATGTGTGGGAGAAAACGTTTTGCTTTGCTGTAATGGAGACCCCATTAAATTCTACAAACATCATCTTTCAAGACGATACGGAAATACAGGTGAGACTCGCGGCAACGCGTGTACAGTCTGTGGTTTATCCACAGTAATTAGTACGAACTTCACATGCGTTATTCTGTTTTGTTTGTCGCTGACAGGATTTGTTAAAACAACTCAATGATGCCAAAACTGACCTACAGCTTACGAAAGACGAGGTGGGGCGAGTAAACAAAGATGTTAACAAATGGTAATTAATACTATACCATCATTATCTATCTGAAATGAAGACTCCGCATGTATTTATGTCCTAAACATAGTGGGAAAATCATATGCTAACAAACCAAATCAACGTTTAATATCGTTCAGAAGCACTTTGCCTATTTAAAAATGAATAATATAGGCCTAATATAATTTATGAAGTAATTATTTAGCTACATGTGTCAGGGTTTTAGGTTACCTTTCTATTGAAGACCTGAATCGGCTCAGAGGTTAATGTTACTTTAGCAGAGAGGAGATGGACCGAAGGATAATGATGATGGTCCAGATGGACGAAGGCCTCTGGAATTCACTTCTTGAACTGGACGCTCTCATGCAGGAGAAGAAAAGTCTCGCCAATCAGTTAGAAGAATTCACATTGACTAGGTATGACCATCCAGTAACACTGCTGATCTACCAGCCCTCTGTATTTCTATTGCTCAGTTAGATCCTTCCAAAAGAATATGTTGTGTTATATTGCTTTGATTGATTGTTTTTTTTATCTAATAAGAATTTGGTTAAAGACCTTGTCCATAGATGCATCTGATTCTTCAAAGCTACTTTATTATAGGACTGTGGAGTCAAAGCAAGCTCTTGTGAGAAGTTTGCAGGAGGAGGAAAACGGCCTGCTGGAGCAGGAGCATAATCTGAAGCTCAAACGTGAGCAGCTGCTGAAAGCACTGGCAGAAGCTTCTTCAAACACAGCAGAAGGTACAGCTCATGATCTCTAGAGTTCTGGAGTCTGCGGGTACTGAACTGGCAGAAGAATGTGTTGTTGATAATATTCAACTGATCTCAATTTCCAGTTTCACAGGGTGAAAATCTAGGCAAACCAGGCTCATCCAGCCAGAGTAAGTCTGAAAAGCCAGTGAGAAAAAGAGGAGCACGGAAGTGAACACATCAAAAAATGCAACACAACATTTATTTTTAATATTTAGTCAAATTAAGCTGCAATAAAGATGTAAAACTATAGTGACTTTTTTCCATCATGTACTTTATTTCAAAGAATTCTAAGCACAGTTAAAAATGTTCACCGAAGGTCATTGCTGTAATGATTCAAGATTCAAAAGATTGTCCTTTGGCTGAATTTTCAAACTTTAGCCTGGAGACACCTTCAGGAGGACAGTTTAAAGAAAATAAAATGTTCAAGTCAGGATGAAAGTGTTTTCTTCCCTATGTGCATCTGAGTGAAACGGTTTCTCAAACAAGGAACATTTTTTCGGCGGGACTTGATTTTGTCCATCAAGAATTCATTGGATCATTGTGGTTTGCTATTGCTGTGGTGTCATGTTGTATCTTAATTTACTTGGCTCTGACAGTGACTCCCTTTTAAATAATATCTCTATAATATCTCTTTAAATATACACACGCTTCTTTTTGACATATTCAGGTTGGACTTGATCTCCTCCCCGCTCTCTATCACTGACACTGACATCGGATCCTGCCTTCACTATCGAGAGACAATTGTGATTGGATGGTAAAAGATGTGATTGGCTACCTTTGATTTGTCTATTCTTGTGTGAAAGAAGACTTGCTCTATTGATCAGGAATAAATACATTTTAAGAAAGATGAAATATGGGACGATTTAAAATAAAAATTCAGTTCTAAAAAGAGAGCTGAAATACAGGACTGTCCCTGGAAAAACGGGACGTCTGGTCACCCTACATGGGTGACAGGTTGTCCTGCCCTCACACCACACATCATCAGAGAAGAGATGATGCTGTAAGAGGTAGAAGAAGTTATTTTTATTAAAGATAATAATGTGCATAGATAAATCATTTATTATAAATACTGCAATATTGCACTAAAAACTTTAAAACATCATAAAAAAAAATCTGTCATCATTTAATTACTCATGCTTGTTGTTCCAAACTGGTATGACTTCTGTGGAATTTGTGTGTAAAACTTTGGGACAGCATTTTTTAGTGTTAAAAACCATGCAAATACATGAAAAATGAATTGAACACGATACACTAACAATATAATACAAAAAATATTTTACAGATACATTTCATATTTTCTTTTTTCTTTTCATTTACCATTTCTTTTGGGTTTTGTAGAATGATATAAAAGTTCATCACACTTAGCTACTATTTTTAACAGTTATTTATTTAGTTATTCAAGATTTATTTGCATGAAAATATATTTCTACCTTAATATCAGCATATTTGGGGGTACTTGGGCATCAGGGTTCTCAAGTTTTATCAAAAGCTTGGAGTGAGATCACATGCGGTTAGGGGAGGAGCCCTAATGGAGCCCCGCCCCCGCCCATCCCCACCCTCCAATTTTACCCATTGTTCATAATTAACCAGCACAAATTGAAATTATAACAATTGGTAAATCTGATAAATGACAGAGCAATTCATCACATCAAATATACTCTTTAATGTTATATTTCAAAATTACAAATATACAAAAATTACAAAAATATAACAAATTGCTCCAAACAGTTTGGAAAAACAAATCTTTTTGCATTTTGAATTAGTGTGTGGTGGGACATTGTGAACAAATGGACATATTAGAGTATGTGTGTGTGAGTGTGTGTGTGTGTGTACACAAGAGTACACAATCCAGCTTATGAAATGTGTTTTGTGTTGTAAGTGTTTGTTGCACATTTTGATGCCTTGCAACCTTAGGGGGCTTACCCTTTGGTGCCCAGAATGATAAAATATATTTTTGCTTTTTCCCGGACATCTTTGAAAAATACAAATGCAATGGCAATGATTAATGTATGTTTTGACAGGATATAAAATATTACCCAGAGCACGTTGCTTTAATACATGTAGCCTTAATGTAACTAGAAAGACTATTAATACAGTATAATATATAATTTAAAATAAAATGAAGAAATGCATCTTCATTCCTTCCCATACCCACTAACATTTCCCTTAGTTTCAGATAACGTAAGCTAGCCAAACTGAGCCAAAGCTTCTGGCCTGGTTGCAAGAGTTTTTGACTGCATCAATAATAATGTATAGGATGGGCTATATATTAAATCTTCTAGCCTAAAAATGTTAGACGAGCTTTCTTCCAATTTACCTTCTCCATCACGACGTGTGTTCGCGCGATGTTGTTGGTTACCCAGTAACGAACGTACGGAGGCCGAGAATGTTCCGTTAACTTCCGCGTATTCGCGGCTTCGCGCATCTATGATGCCTAGCTATTAACGAACGCAATCTGGCCGAGATACGTGCTGGCGGCAGGAAACTTCACTTTGTGTGCCTGCGCCTCGAATACAACGTTATATATAAAGCTCGCAGGACAACTTGGTTGGCATTTCTTTTCAGCGTGAGAAATACACGGTGTGGCGTGTGAGCGTGTGAACTAGTTGAATTGCGTGTGTCTCACGGCCAATGCGTGAGACTTGAGAACCCTGTTGGGCATCAACATTACTATTTTAATGCACTGCACTGAGTTGAATGTCGACTTTCGCGCTATAGTTTTATGACACTTCTCGGCCACCGTAGAGTATTAACACGTGTGATGTAATATGATTCATGTCAGCTTATTCGTACTGAAAATATAAAGCCACACCGTAAGGGACCGATGTTTTTGCCAAAAAGGTAAATCAATTATTTTACTTTGAGCCCATTTATAATTAATTTAGCTAATTTTAGAGACAGCAGCTCAGTGTTATCTTTCGCCGAATCAGGCATATGAGCATTACTCTTGTATGCTTGTAGAGAAGCAGGCTGCCAAATGGAGAGAAAACATGGACATTGCTTTGGTTTTATCAGCAGTCCATTTTCTTCGGATGTTTAGTGTAATGACTAAAGGCCAGGTCACTCACAAAATTTGTTCTGTCGTTTGCAAAATTCTCTCTTGCTGTCATGACGTGCCACCATCTCTCTGCCTCTTTTTTCTCGTGTATTTTAGGTGATAGTGGTGGTTTATTCTGTCGACTGAATCATGGCATCACCGGAGCTGCGGAGTGTGTTTTCACTGTGCGCTGATCAGACAGTGACCGCAGGTTTGAGAGAATTGTCTGGACTGTTAAGCAACCCTGAACCTCCCCAGCCCTCTGCTGCTAAAACATCCAGTGAGGGTGAGAGAGTCAGACTGCTCTTATGATATCACTTACAGCTGCTGATCAGGTGTTTATATCTTTATCATACATTTCATAACACTCACAGATGCTGGACCAGGAAGGACTGTATCTGTCGGAGAGGTGTCAGACAGGATGTTCTGCTTGGCATGTCAGTGTCGTTTTGAGAGTCGTGAGGAGCAGGTAAACAGACAATCCTGATGCGATCAGTTAGGGTTATGAAATTCCACCAAGTTATGAAATATAAGAGCTTTCTGTCCCTCCATAGACGGCTACGCAACTGACACTTTGACGCTTCAAAAAGTTAATAAAGAGATCGTAAAACTAATCCATATGAATTGAGAGGTTTAGTCCAAATGTTCTAAAGAGACATGATCGCTTTAAATAATGAGCCGTTTGAATTTAGACTTAGTTTCACATTTAAACATTGATCAGTGAACATAAACAGAAACTCAACCGAACCTGCTTGACGCGAGAATGAACCTCATTGGTTCTTGCTAAACAAGCGAGCATGCTTGAGCTTCTGTTTACCACAACTGATGTGTGAGTTGATGAATGTTTATGAATAAAAGCCTAAATTCAATCTGTTTATCATATAAAGCAATCGAGTCTCTTCAGAAAATTTGGACTAAACCTCTCAATTCATATGGATTCGTTTTACGATCTCTTAATTAACTTTTTGAAGCGTCAAAGTGGTAGTTCTGTAGATGTCAATAGAGGGACAGAAATATCTCGGATTTCATCAAAAAGATCTTCATTACTGTTCCAAAGATAAACAAAAGACTTACGGGTTTGGAGCGACATGAGGGTGAGTAATTAATGGCAGAATTTTTATTTTTTGGGTGAACTATCCCTTTAAGATTATGGAAAAAGTCCCATTGAATGTTTATTACAGAGTTCAACAGTGCCTGCCCAATTTGTTTTCTTTCGTATATTTCATCCACCCTTATGTTGTTCCAAACTCACGATTTTTTGTCTTCAGTGGAACATAAAAAGAGATGTTAAGCATAGTGTTGATTCTGCACTTTTCCATACAGAATTGGCGTGTCATACACACGCAATTTTATGAGATCAGTCTGGAAAATGAATGGTGACCAAAAAGTACCATAAAATCATCCAAACTACTACTGTGCTTTATTCCAAATATTTTAAAGCCACATGATAGCTTTGTGTGAGGGATAGAAAGAAATGTAATATGTATGTTAATGCAGCCCCAATCTTTGATCAGATGGAGCATTACAAACTTGACTATCACCGCTTCAACCTGAGACAGCGGCTGGAAGGAAGATCCGCGGTCACAGTGGAAGAGTTTGAGAAGAAGACTGGGACAGGTAGATTCATGAATGCTCATATGACCTCAATGAGAAACTCTTTTATGTCATCCAGTTGCGTAAGTGTAATCTTTCCGTTTTTCTCTTTTTGTCAAAAGGCGATATTTCAAGCATTTCGGGTTCAGACTCAGACAGTGAGGATGAGGATCTCAATGAAGATCCTGGAGATGAAGTAGTCCCTGAGGAGAAAGACGGTGCTCGGGACACAGATCAGTCCCCTTGTCGATGTTCCACCAAATTAGTCTTTCAAAACATGCAGGGACAATACCTCTCATTGTATCGCTGTGTTCTGCAAAGCAAGAGAGTGAGTAAATGTAGCGATCATTTCTCAGATTTGTTAATCTATGGCAGATCCTTCTCCAAGATGAATCCCCACTGAAAAGTTTATTATTTTCAGGGGAATTTGCAGGTTTTAGGAATAGGTTGCAGCACTCTATTCTTTCAGTCTCATCTACTTCCGTTATCATATTTAATTCTCAGGAAAATGAAGAAGACTTGGTTTCTTCTTTACTGAAAATATCAAACAACACTATTTGGGTCATTCTGATGACTGGTGGTGGACACTTTGCTGGAGCGGTTTTTAAGGGGTCAGTGGAAAGTTCTAAAGTTCTTCTATAAGCACAAATATTTCAGAGTTAATAAATTGTTACCCCCAAATTGATTTGTGTAATGTATAGGAAAGAAATTCTGCAGCATAAGACGTTCCATCGGTACACAGTGAGAGCGAAGCGAGGGACTGCACAGGGACTGAGGGACTCTCAGAACCGCAGCCACGTGCCTAAATCTGCAGGGGCGGCCCTCAGGCGTTACAACGAGGCAGCACTGCATAAGGTGCGAATCCAGTGTTTTTATTAATATAAATGTCCATTTTGAATTTCCACTCTTTATGTATAAAAGCTTGAAAAACATTGACTGGCATAGAATTTATGAGTCTGGAATTGTCATAGAGTGCAACAGTCGGGTTCAGGAAGTAAAACATTTTTCATAGGGAAATTGATTTAACCTTTAAAGACTACTGTGAGCTACAAGGTTGTTAGTCGATGGTATTTGCTTCTTTTGAAGCTGTCAGCCCGCATTATTTCAACTTATTTTAAAGTAATTGTGTTTAACTGGAATTCATGGTAAAAAAACAACAACATTACCCATGATGCTGTTAAAAAATTCCACCAATCAGAGAGTTGTAACAATCAAAACATGCAAAAACAGCTCTTTAGCTCTGCCCACTCCCTTAAAGCACTGTGAATGACGTGATCAAGTCTTTCTCCCTATGCTCTCAAAATACTTAAATATTTGTTTATATCTGTATACTTTGCAATAAACTTAAAATATACTGTTTATATATAATCAACATTGTTAAACCTTGTAGCAGGTTGGCATGGTTCATGGCTCATAACTCTTGAACAAAGACTTTTAAAAAAATCCTACAGAGAAAAAAATACTTCCGGAACCCACACTGTTGAACTGTTGCACTCAATTGATGTACACTATATGACCTATTTTAACCAGGATATTCATGATCTTCTGGAAAGCTGGGCTGAGTATTTGAAGGAGACAAGTGCCATCTTTCTGCGAGCACCAAGTTACAACAAGACCATATTTTTTGGAGGTCGTGGAGCGCCATTGGACAAAAAAGATCAGAGAGTCCGCGTACTTCCTTTTGCCACACGTAGGGCAACATTTAGTGAAGTACAGCGAGTCTTTGATCTGCTCTCAACTCTACATGTTTATCGTACGTTGAGATTTACCACAATGTAATATGTTTTTCTATACAATCTTTTAATTTCTTTCCTTTTAAAATGAAGGCCTGTTAAATTTCAGAAAAAGACACAGAACTCTCCAGTATTCTCGGTCCATCGAAGAGAGTGTTGAAGAAGAAAACTCCTAAACCTGTTAGTCATCCGATCCCAAACACTAATGGTGCGTCTGAACACTTGACTTTGTCTTAAATGCCTTGTTTCTAAAATAAAAAAATGTACTTAAGGGCTCTTCTGTGGTCAGTGCCTGCAGAGGAAGAAGAGGGTGAAGTAGAAAGTTCAGGGAATGAAGACTCAGGAACACTAGAGATGGTGGAGGTGACACTGGGAACTCTGGACCTCAGAGAACATGAGGTACAGCCTAAAAAGAAGAAAAGGAGGAAACGGAAAGAGAAAATAGAAGGTAATGACCTTTGCAGAACAAAAATAAAAAGTTTTTAGCAAAGTTAGAAAATTTAAAAAACATAATTATCTTTTCATTATATTTTGTCTTCAGACTCAAGCAACAGAGAGATAACTGAAGAAAAGACAGATGATGAAACTGTGGAAGAATGGGAACTGGAAGGTGAAGGCGACTCTAAAGAAACTCAGAGGAAGTCAAGGAGCAGGAGGAAACCCAAAGGCAAAAAACATCAGCAAGAAGAAGGTAAAACACTGATATTGGAGCCGAAAAAACAACCCACAGTTGTCACAATGCCTTTATGCCACAGAAACATGGCCCATTTAATCCCGAGTGTCAAAAGTTTTGGGTCAGAAAGAAATTAATACTTTTATTTAGCAAGAATACATTAAATTGTTCAAAAATGACTGTAAAGACATTTATAATGTTACAAAATATTTCTATTTTAAATAAATGCTGTCCTATGAACTTTCTATCAATCAAAGATTCCTGGAAAAAAAATGTATCACGGATTCCACAAAAAATATTAAGCAGCACAACTGATTTCAACATTGATAACAATAAAAATATATTAAATTGTAATTATATATTTGTTATATATTTACAATATTAATGTTGTTGTTGTTGTTTTTTGTTTTGTTTTTTAAATGCAGCCTTGGTGAGCATAAGAGACGTTTTTCAAAAACATCTCAATTAAAAAATCTTACTGACCCAAATATTATTTTCAACGGTAGTGTAAACCTAGATTTTGGTGCAAAAAATGACTGGCATTTTAAGATGAAATGGACATTTTAAGTTGAGAATTGCATGCATCACAGTGTTCCTCCTGTCTTTTCAGATGAAGTGGATGAGTCTTGGGAATACAGTTTGAGGGATGCTCTCTACACTGCCTGTAAAACAGGGGACATCCAATCATTATGCTCCCTCCTGCAACTACCAGAGGACCAGGAAGAGGAAAAGGATGGAGAAGAGAGAAAAACTGAAGAGAGTCCTACCTCAAGGGTTTTATGTCTTCTCAACAAGCCCATAGACTCAGCAGGCTTTACTTTACTGCACGTGGCATCCGCAGCCGGACAGAAATCAGTCATCAACCTGTTAATGGATGCAGGGAGTGATCCAGCTAACAAGTGCGCACATGCAGAATCACTATAATAATCTTTTAGCAGCAATACAAACATACTGCATGAATAAGCTTTCATGTGGTTAGATGGGTCATTCAATTCTAAATAGAAGCTCATTTATTTTTCAGGGATAAGAAAGGACAGACTCCGTATGTTGTTGCTCCTGAAAAAGATACCCGAAACACGTTCAGAAAATACATGGCCGAACACCCTCATAAGTATGACTACACTAAAGCACAGGTAGACACATTTATTTTGTTATGATGACTAGCAGCACAAACAAATGTTAACAAAACCTTCATTGGCATATCTAAAACAAAACAACAACTAAACCATTGTATTCATTTAAGGCCCAAGGCCACTAATGAAATTGATTCTGTTTTTCATTGTTTCTCATCATTGTATTAAATAGTTTTTACTAAAATTGAATATACAAAAGTTTAATGTATATCACTACATTTTTTTCCAGACTAATGGTCTCAGACCTTTACTGTATAAAAAAGGTTCATTCAAATAAAAAATCAGGTTTAAATTAGATTTTGAATCTCAGATGTTTTGAATAACTTTGTATATACATTACTCTTAGCTTTGCAACCAAAATCAATAAATCTGTCACTCACTGCTGTATATTCTTTGCTTTAATGTTTAAGGTTCCTGGACCCCTGACTGAAGAAATTGAGTCCAAGAAGGCAGAGAAGAAGAAAGCCCAAAAAGCAGCACGGAAACAGAGAGAGAAAGAGCAAAGGGAAGAGAAACTTCAGAAACAGCAAGAGGAGGAGGAAAAGAGGAGGTTCACGGCTCTTAGTGACAGGGAGAAGGTGACTACTTTCTTTCTTCCTCTTGCTCTGTACTGTAGCTCTTTGTTACGTCGTTGACCCATTGGCTGATTGTCATTTTTCTGATGTCACAGCGAGCTCTGGCTGCAGAGAGGAGATTGGCTGAACATGTTGCCACAACTGGTGTAACACTCACTACCATCAGGTATTATCTTTTCTTATCATGTAATCCCTCTATGGAGAAATAATTGTGTCCTTTATGCAATGTATTTAAAGGAAAAGTTTACCCCTAAATTAAAATTGTCATCATAAATGTTTTGATAGGAGATGCTTTCAGTGCGGAGAGTCGTTGCTGGGGAAGATTCCTTTTGAATATCTGGACTACTCTTTCTGTACACCTCGCTGTGTTCAAGCCCACCGCAAAGCCAACGTTGCTGCCCGGCCCTGACCTCTCACATGCTACTGCACCGCATTGGAGGAGGGGAAGGAGTAGTGCCATATTGTGGCCAAATTTCACGTTATGGGAGTTAACTGAATTTTACAGTAAATGTATCATGGAACTCATAGTTGTCTTTGAAAATCACCAGACTGTGACAAAAGGATTACCTGAAAATGGATTAGAGAATGATTAATAAATCATAAATGGGCAAAAGATTGGAGTAAACGGTGTCAGCGTGTCTAGTTTTTGTAATTTAATATTGTTTAACTCTATATTGTTTTACTTCTCGACTCACTCAGGACACAGACCAACCACTGTGATATATATATATATATATACATATATATATTACACTCACCTAAAGGATTATTAGGAACACCATACTAATACTGTTTGACCCCCTTTCGCCTTCAGAACTGCCTTAATTCTACGTGGCATTGATTCAACAAGGTGCTGAAAGCATTCTTTAGAAATGTTGGCCCATATTGATAGGATAGCATCTTGCAGTTGATGGAGATTTGTGGGATGCACATCCAGGGCACGAAGCTCCCGTTCCACCACATCCCAAAGATGCTCTATTGGGTTGAGATCTGGTGACTGTGGGGGCCATTTTAGTACAGTGAACTCATTGTCATCTTCAAGAAACCAATTTGAAATGATTCAAGCTTTGTGACATGGTTCATTATCCTGCTGGAAGTAGCCATCAGAGGATGGGTACATGGTGGACATAAAGGGATGGACATGGTCAGAAACAATGCTCAGGTAGGCTGTGGCATTTAAACGATGCCCACTAAGGGGCCTAAAGTGTGCCAAGAAAACATTCCCCACACCATTACACCACCACCACCAGCCTGCACAGTGGTAACAAGGCATGATGGATCCATGTTCTCATTCTGTTTACGCCAAATTCTGACTCTACCATCCGAATGTCTCAACAGAAATTGAGACTCATCAGACCAGGCAACATTTTTCCAGTCTTCAACTGTCCAATTTTGGTGAGCTCTTGCAAATTGTAGCCTCTTTTTCCTATTTGTAGTGGAGATGAGTGGTACCCGATTGGGTCTTCTGCTGTTGTAGCCCATCCGCCTCAAGGTTGTGTGTGTTGTGGCTTTACAAATGCTTTGCTGCACACCTCGGTTGTAACGAGTGGTTATTTCAGTCAAAGTTGCTCTTCTATCAGCTTGAATCAGTCGGCCCATTCTCCTCTGACCTCTAGCATCAACAAGGCATTTTCGCCCACAGGACTGCCGCATACTGGATGTTTTTCCCTTTTCACACCATTCTTTGTAAACCCTAGAAATGGTTGTGCGTGAAAATCCCAGTAACTGAGCAGATTGTGAAATACTCAGACCGGCCCGTCAAGTCATCTTCATTTATATAGCGCTTTTAACAATGGATTGTTTCAAAGCAGCTTTACAGAGATAAACATATAATTTAAGGTAACAGAATGTTTTGGCGTTATAGCGGTTCTTGAATAATGTTATTTCCAGCTAAAGTTAGTTTTGATTGATTCACCTCCGTCGAAATGATCTAACTTTAAACGCGAACCTGTGATTAACACTGACGGCGTTCACATGCACATTCAGAATTGATTCTATAGTTATGTGCTTTTGAAAATATGTGCGCAGGTTTGTAATTCCATACAACCCATGCCTAAACTACTTGTCTTGCCTATTGGCCCGTCTGGCACCAACAACCATGCCATGCTCAAAATTGCTTGAATCACCTTTCTTTCCCATTCGGACATTCAGGAGTTCAGGAGATTGTCTTGACCAGGACCGCACCCCTAAATGCATTGAAGCAACTGCCATGTGATTGGTTGATTAGATAATTGCATTAATGAGAAATTGAACGGGTGTTCCTAATAATCCTTTAGGTGCGTGTATATATTCATATATATTTGAAATGAGATGTCAGTTAATTAAAAATCATAGTTCATTCAGAACTGTAAAGAATTTTTTTTGTGTGTTTTGTTAAAAAAATGCAAAACTATGGCGGAATGGCAAAAGGATATGTTGTTAAAGTTTATACTTCCACATGGATTAGCAGCAGTTTACGATTGTACAAATGGTTTCTTGCTCGAATTCAGTTTTGAAACCATTATTTTGGTATATTGTTTCCAAAACCCGTGATTTGTAATAATAATAAAAAAAGTATGTTTGACACCACAGAATGAAACAATCACTCAAATTAAAACAGGGACATCACTGTTTTTTTTTTGTGTTTGTTTTTACTTATCGTTTTATTCATTTATTCTGAGTGGCTAGAATGCTTTTATCTTATTAAAAATATTTTACATCATACATGGCTCACAAAAAGCTGAATATAGAGTTATGATTCTGAGATTTAATCATATTCTTTTAAAGCAGATTATCTTTAATGCACATCAATCATTCTTAGATTTGTCATATAGAGTACTAAAATTAACTTTAATGGGGAAAAACAGCATTTTTACCATGTCTTAAGAAATCAACTGACCATTAAATTGAGCAAATGTGGCAAATATTAAAGTGTATTAACATGTATTATGATTTCTCTGTAATACTTGATCGATATAAGCAGACATGATGTAGATAACTGGTTTATCACGCAACGGCAAGAGGCTTTTCAAAGGCACAGCTAGAGTATGTTGTCATGTCTTCTGTCCAGTGTTGTTGAGCTGAGGCCGGTCCATAAACAGGATTCTGCAGTGTGATGGCGCTCTTTCCAGCTCCAGCACTGTGATGTTGTTTGGCTGAGTGGCACTAAGAAAAGGTCCAGGGACATACAACGTCTGCTGGGGGCCCCTCTGGGGCCAATACCTCCCCAAGTTCACCCCATTTACCCATATCTGACCCTGAAAGAGGAAAAAGAATTACACAAAACCGCCACGTAGTCAGTCAAGTCTCAAACAATAACAGATACTAGATATTCTTCATTATATGAATAGTGTGCCTCACTTTAGTCCATCCATTAAGTTTTACAAAAGTGTCCCACGCAAGGCCTGTAGGCTTCAAGGTTCCTGAGTAGATCATTGGTCCGTCTCCTGCTTCCATCCCTGACCCCGATTGAGCCGACTGCAGCCAACCATTGGCTACTGCAGTGTCAATGTCCAGTGGGTAGATCGACCAGTCAGTGAGCACGTCATTTCCCAAAATGAGATTACCCAAGAGACCCTGAAAAATAGACAATCTACCATTTTTTATTTCCTTTATTCATTCTAAATGGATTTTCTCAGATGGTTTAAACAGTCTTAACAAATCCTGAACAAAGTATAACTTACCTTATTATCATTGATATAACTGCCAAAATGAATCCTGCCCATGTTCTCCACGAGCATGTCCAACTGATCCCCTTGACGTCCCGTAACGTTTATCACCAGGGCAGTGTCCCTCTCCATAATTCCTTGGTAAACCTGCTCATAGACAAGCTTGGTTTCAATCTAAACAAATTGCACTGGCAATCATCTGTCTTTCAAACAAAACCATGGTAAATGTAATGGTTAAGTATAGGCACCTGGGCTTAAATAAACAGTTAAATATAAGTAAACTATAGAAGTCAATGACCCATCACTTTAAGCTGCAAACTGTGTTTTTACTAACTATGGCGAGAACAAAACCTGTTTACGTGACCAAAACAAGTGGTCTGCTCACCCCATTCACAGAGACGTATGCACGATCATGGATGCCATTGAGGGGCGAGATGAGAGGGGTCGGCTCAGGAACATTCCGTGGCAGTGTCGTTCGGTAAAGCATGAAGCCATAGTACTGCACACAGTTGACATAACATAAGCTCAGACCAGCTTTTACACTTATCCAAGACCAGCCTCCAAAGACCAAAACCATATATCCACATCTATAGCTATTTATGAGAAAATGCAATATTGGCTGGCTAAACTCAACAACATAAAACATTATGAATTATAATTACTTTCATGGACTGTATTATGTTCTTTTAATTATCGTACCTGTTTAATCTCCTCAAACATCAAAGGATATTGAGATTGTACTGGACCTTGAGGTGACAGCGTATCTAACAAGCCGCTAATGTTGCCAACCTATGGAAGAACATGATTTGAATGGCCAAGAAATCATGCAAATTAATAAGGTTTTGAAATGTGAAATATCCACACCTTTTGAAGTGTAACAAAGCCATAAGCGAACTTTGGGGTGGCTGGTGGCATCGGACCAACTGGAATATCACGAAACTGAAAACAAACACATATTATTACTACATATGAATGGATGTATGTTTTGTTACTCAAAAGATGCTAGTGGCAAATACTAGAATAGTATCGTCAAAATTTTATATCACAGGAATGTGACTTTTTTTTTAGCTGGAAATAGAAAAAATAGAAACAAAAAATATGTATATATTAATTAACTATGTTGTAATGCTTTAGTTTAGATGATCCAGTGAACAAGTGTATGTTCATCTCATTTGATTATTTTTTCTTTAATTTGGAACCTTTATTTGGAATTTGCAAACCAATAGATATGATTATTCATAAATTATTTGTCACTATTACATGTAAATAACATACAAAAGCCCTTTCTATTGTTGCAAAGAATATACTACCACTCAACATTTTGGAGTCAGTAAGATTTTCTTTTTGTTTGAAAGAAATGAATACTTTTATTCAGCAAGTATACTTTAAAATATATTTTTCACCATGCAAAAGATTTCTATTTCAAATAAATGCTGTTCTTTTGAACTCTATTTCAAATAAATGCTGTTCTTTTGAACTTTCTATTTATCAAAGGATCCTGAAAAAATGTATGTTTCTTGAGCAAATCCGCATGTTAGAATTATTTCTGAAGGATCATGTGACTCTGAAGACTGATAGAAACGTTTTTTTAATTGTAATAATATCTCACAATATTACTATACAATTGTTTTTACTTCATTTTGTCCACTTGGTGAGCATAAGAGACTTTCTAAAGCATAAAAACATTTACTGACCCCAAACTTTTGAACGATAATATATACAGTCATTCCTTCCAGCCCTACCAACTATGTTTTCCCTTTAAATTGGATACGGTCATACATGTACATCTACAGACATGCACATTCAGAATGTACTATATGCAAGTTCTTACATTCCTAATGACATCTCTGATGGCAAGCAGTTTGTCAGTGGGGTCTCCTGCCTCTGATAAAGGTGCATTGTAATCATAACTGGTCACCACAGACCGAAACCTGGTATCGTGGTCCGCTCCTATGAGTGATAACATTACAGTTGCACATTAAGATGACTGCATTTACAGATATTGTCATGGATATGGGAACAGGTGCACTGAGATAGCAGTTATTACCATTCCAGTAGCCAAAGTTCGTTCCTCCCTCAAACATGTACCTGCAATTAGAAGAAAACCCTTTATGCAAGTTGAATTATCATGATGCATTACATCACCCACAATTTATGCATCAGTACAGCAAAGATTTAATATTAACTAGTATTAAGTAATGGCTTTACTGTTTACTCTCATTATTCTATACAAAATATTACTTACATGTTCACACTAGCACCCATGGACAACATTTCTCCCAGTTTTTTGCACACTTTGTCAGTGTCCACATAAGCATGTTTGTCACCCCAGTGATCCAACCAGCCAGTATAGAACTCAGAATTCACCTGAAATCATGACACATCAATTACTGCCACAGCTCAAGAAATTGAAAAACAAACAATCAATCAATACATAAATGTTCTCTTAAACATCTTACTTACCAGCGGACCTTTAGGCTCAAACCTCCTTTGTCGGACGAAGGCTGTAGAGATATTGGTGTCTGAAGGGGGAAAAGTTGCAGTGTGAATAGCATCTCAACGGCTTTGTGTGACATTTCACATGCAAGCTTGAGTTTTTATATTTTTTAGCCTATAAATTTGAGAGGTAGAGATCAAGTAGGGTTGTTTTTTTTAATCGGATACTGATTGTTGATTATTGACATATAGCTGATATGAAGAAACTTTTAAAAGATTTAAACGTTTACTTGAAAGATTATTTTTGTTGTATTTTTTACACAATAAAAACAAATCATCAGACATAACATCATATGTATTATGCATGCTTTAATAATATTTATATTTAATAATAATAATTAATTAATTAAATAATACTATTATAAGTAGTAGTAGTATTAATAATAATAATCATTATTATTGTATATTAATTTAATTATATGTATTTATAAATAATTGTATATAGTGTATTGAATTTATTATATTACAATTTTTGTTCTATCAATTAAATGATAAATGATAAAGTTTTTATGCAATCTAAATATTTGCCAATTGACTGTTGTCTTTGATTTGGGAGCAAATGGCTCTCAATCTCAATTGCTGTCATGTAAAAGTCGAGTAATTTTTGTAAACGACAACATTATCTGAATAAGTTAGTCATTTTGAATTGGTAAAAAATATCATCTCATAAAACTCATTTGTAATGAATTTTAGAACTGAAATTCTTGTTTACGGCATTACACTGGATATGCATTAGTGACAAGGACTAAAACCTCTAGTTAAAATGTCTGCAGAGGTCAGTTACAATTTAGACACAACTGACCTCACTTCTGCCTTACCTGTGCCGAAGTCTATAGTGGCGTACAGGCCCTCAAGTGTGCCACAGCTCATCTCTTTATCCGTGTTCCCATCCGTAGTAAAGAGAATGACGTCCTCCCCCAGGAACAAACGGAACAAAGTGTGGAGATGCCGCAAGTAGTTATAATCACAAGCGAAGTAGCTGCCATATTCATTCTCCACCTGATAAAGTAAACATTCACAAAACATACAGACTTCAACAGCCATACTTGTCTATACACTGTAAAGCACCGTTTACATGTCAACAACAAACACAATTACTGTCTAAGGGCTCCAAATCCTACAAAACATGAGCATCAGTCACTGTAATAAGTTCTTTGTTATTATGCGCAATTGCTTACTCAGTAAATATTATTTTCTGTGGGAGGAGCAGCATAGTAGTTAAACTGGTAACAAAATAGTTGTAGGTTCTAACCCTGCTGTCAACATTGTGTCCTTGAGAATTTCACACCAGGTTCATCCAGTGCGACCGACCCATTAGTTTGGGGGCTACACTATACCTTGCACTGGACAAATATGTCTTGTAATGCTTGTATACTAAATGCTAGCTCTACATTGTACCTGCACACTGATAATATTCCCTCCATTCTGATAAAGCCACGGTTTCATCTTAGTGAGCAGCACAGCAAACCAGTCACTCGCTGCCTGTAAATAATCTGAAAGAGACAAACACTGCCATTAAAGATAGGACTGACCCTATGTGAAGTCATGTCTCATGCAGAAGTAAAAAATACCTGTGTCAGCTGAACGAAGGATAATGTTTGGCTTTTGTAGCAACCAGGCAGGCAAACCACCCTATCAGACAAACAAGAACCCACAATTTACAACTCACAAAATAACAATCACACAGCTGTCTCTTGTGTTGTGACCAGAATTCTTACTAGTATTATAAATCAAATCCTTGCACTATTTTCCAAGTCTTCATAACCCCAACAACAGTGGTTCTCAACCAGGGGTCCGGGCTCACTATGGGGTCTCAGCAAACGCCCAAGTTTCACAGTCTCAACAACTGCTTTTTTACTTCGGTTTTGGAAAACCTGTATAAAAGAGGTAGCCTATTTTTGATTTCTTAACCTAGAAAAGTAATGTAAAATAATACAAATAAGACCATGGTCATTTTTATATTACTTTAATATTTTTCTAGTTATGCCAAGCTCTAAAATATTTGATTGGGTAAAACGATCTAATTTCACTTTGTAATGTGTTAAAAATTTATATTTTTCTTACACAAGCTCAGCGCTTCGCTTCAGAAGGCCTTTATTAACACCCCAGAGCCGAGTGGAATTTTATGATGGATAGATGCACTTTTATGAACTTCAAAGAAGTCAGAAAACAGAAACAGCAATTCACTGCCATTATAAAACTTGGAAGAGCCGGGACATTTTTTAATATAACTTCGATTGTATTCGTCTGAAAGAAGAATGTCACATACACCTAGGATGACTTGAGGGTGAGTAAATCATTGGCTAATTTTCATTTTTGGGTGAACTATCCCTTTAAATAAGTACTTTTCTAATTACACTTTTTCAGATTTTTCAGTAGATAGGCTAATGACTTAATTTTTAGCCTTTTCTCCCACAAAACTATTCTATGTCTTCACGAGACTCAGAATGGTCCCCTGGTCACCATTCACTCTCATTAAAAAGAAAGGAGCAGCATGGACATTCTGCTTAAAATCTCATTCTGTGTGCTATTGGAAAAAAGAAATTCATATAGCTTTGGAACGTTATGAAGGTGAAAACAAGAAAATATAATTTTTGGATGAACTATTCCTTTAAAAACATCCTTCCCGAGAAGTCAGTCTCAGAGACACATGACATCAACTCATCACATTTCAAAACATTCAAATTTAGCAACATTAGGAAGTCACCATTTCCCATTCTGCACAGATGTACGGCCCTGGTCGCAGGATGACTAACAGCCCTGTCTGATTGGCCAAGTTCAAGAAGTATTCAAGATCCCTGTCTCCTGAAAAGCTGAACACACCCTGCACAGTCTCATGGAAGTTCCATGGCACATACCTGCATGAAAGCATTTAAAAGATTTTTGCCAAGATGTGTAACATAAGCATGTACTTAATGTTTGCACTGTTGCTCTATTCCACATACACCTGAATAGCATTGAGTCCAGTCATGTACATCTTGAGCAACCTGTCCTTCCAATATTCCCGAGGGATGCGGGAGTAGTGGATGCTTCCAGAAATGTACTGAAATGGTTTTCCATCCTTTCGGAAGCAGTTGTTCTTGTGGTCGATGGAAAATGAAAGTGACTCTGCCTTAAAACAGAAAAGTCATGTAGTTAAAAATATGCTGGGTGTTTGTAGTCGGAATTCACCTCATTTAAAAATATTCTAAACATTATATGAAATAATATATTGCATTCACAATGAAGATGGTTTAAAAAATCACTATAAAAATGAACTATATACAATTTTAATTACTTATCCAGGCCTAAAAAAAAAATCACAATTTTGAGATTCCCCTGATTTGGTTTCTATGACAGTGGTAACGCAGTCACATGAATTTGGCTCTTAAATCTAAAATACACAGAAGAAGTAGGCCTACGTATTGGCCTAATTGATCACAGTGTGTTAGATATGATAGACGTGTACTTTGAATCAGGTACTTACCAACAAAACAAATATTAGCATCAAGCAAAGACTTATCAAAACAAAAGTTATTTGTGACTTCATCTCTAAATCAAACTGATCAGACGCAGAAACACTCCGTTTGACATTATTCCAGCGCGTGAGTGTAACGTGTCAGGAAAATAATATCACAACTGCTTAAACATTTCAGTTCTGTCATTTTTGCATAAAGCTGTCCACTTTCGATCTTCAATAGATTTGCAGCTTTTCTTCTCTTTGAACATGACGGTCATGTGATTGTATTCTGTTTAGTCATAATCTGGGTCCTAAAGTCCGTCATTTTCTACTGTAGGCTGCTTTGTTACAGTTGTACATGTGCATTTTTAAAAAATACACTTCAACTAGCGCTACCTGCTGAACATGGCGGACTTTGATTTTGGGGGGGGGGGGGGGGAAACTGCTCGGAAAAAAATGATTTTTTGATGTTGTTCACTTTGTTTAAACCGTTCATTTTGATTTAACACCATTGTATCAGGTTTAATGTTCAACACTATTGCATCATGTTAAACTGACTTGAAACGGTTAACCTGATGTTTTCATTTTAATAGAACAAGTTCCAATCAAGTAACTCAGCAATTAATTGAATCTGATATCTTACGTCTATGCCTGACCACAAAATATATATTAAAAAAATGTCTTAACTTACTCCATGATTTCTAATTTCTTTTAAATAATTTTCTCTTTATTTATAATAATTTTCTAGTTTTCATTTATAACTAAACTAAAAGCTAATAAAAAAAAAACATAAACAATAGTAAATACATAAATCTATTTCATATTAAGCATACATTAAGCGTTAACTACTTTTATTAATGGCAAAATATTTTCCAGGAGTGTTTCACAAGAAGCAAACAAAAAAAGGCCCGCATTTTCTCTCAGGCAGGCAGTCGTTTGCCCAGGCGCCCATCCCCCACTGCGCGCTCACATCACTCCACGGGTCACAGCAGGACGCCTAACGGTCAAGAAAAATAACAGGTAAGCATTTCGAACTTCTTTATCCTCCATTTAAAGCACATTTGAACGTTTTATGTCTTATTGTCGTACTTCTCTATCTGAAGGTTAACCATCCCAGTAACGCTAATGTACGTAACGTTAACGTTAGCTAGCAAAGAAGCGGAGCCAACGCGCCATTAGCAGCTAAGTTAACTTAGCTACATCAGAGACAGTTAACTTATCAGCAGCAAGTGTTAAATATGCAGCGTTCTCTTACGAGAGGTTCTCTCGTATTGCGTAAGCTAGCTTACGCTACGGGAAAGATTAATCTTTTCTGAGAAATTGAAGCCAAAAAATTATCCTATAATTTTGTGTCCATTGTCAACGCAGTTCAGCTGCAGCAGACCATGAACAGCTAGCTAGCAGCTCATTGGTTCGCTCACAGAGAACTGCTTAAGCCTATGAGGAGACGCAGATGAACTCTCGGCCAATGAGAGTCTGACATGCTCTCATTGCGTCAGAGCCTGCCGAAACGGGCGTGGTCAGAGAGTATATCTTGGCGTCCCAGGCTGTCAACTCTGATTTTTCATTTCTTCAGCGAGCTACACGCATCTGCTGATCCTGAGAGAAGCCGCCGTCGTTGAAAAGGCAACTCTACCGAGCATCTGGGAGACTGAGGAAGCCGGCCGTCTTCGCCACCTTCAGCCGTCCTGCGAGCTAGCGCCATCCGACGGATTTGTATCCTTTTTACGAAAAAGCTTCCTGTATTGTTTTGTATCTAAAAGAGCGAGCGTCTTTTTAAAGATGTCTCATAAATTCTCCTGCGGTTCTTGCCGCGCTCCCCTTGAGATTGGAGACCGCCACGTCATCTGCGCTCTCTGCCTCGGATTGGAGCACGCCGAGCTCGCCCTCGCCGATGGCGGCTGCGATCTTTGCGAGGAGATGCCGTTGTCGACCCTGCGGGCCCGACTTCAGGCCACTAAGGTTGCTTCCGCGCCGCCTCTGACTTCGCCGCGGAAGAAGAAACGCCGCTCTCAGAGGCCGCCGGAACCCCAGCTAGAAGCGTTCATCTCGCCGGAGCCTGTCGCCTCCCGCTCTCCTTCTCCGCCGCTTCCGGATGTACAGTTGCTGCCGAGTGGCCGCTCTGTAACCTCCGATGACGCCGCAGACATCAAGGAAACCTGTTCGCTTCTCGCTTCAGACAGTGAGGAATGGTCCGGTTCTCACGCCTCCTCGGCCCGAGAATCCTCTGGGACCCGCGCTCGAATCGAGGAGGAATTAGTGCGCCTCCTTTCACAGGCCGTCGAACGCCTCGGACTCGATTGGTCCCCTCCCCCCGAGCAGACCATCAACCGCATGGACGGCAGTTACTTCCGCCAGCGCTCAACTCCCGTCACTAAACGGGCCGCGCCCTTCCTGCCTGAACTGCACGCGGAACTCACGAAGTCCTGGAATGCCCCGCTCTCTGCCAGAACTCGCTCTGACTCTTCCGCCCCGCTTCGCGTTGTGGACGGAGCCGCAGAAAAGGGGTATCTCTCCGTTCCCCCTGTAGAGGACCTGGTCGCCGCACATTTATGCCCGCCTTCCACAAGATGGTGCTCATCACCTGTGCTTCCCTCTAAAGCCTGCAGAGCGACTTCGAGCTTTCACGCCCGCGCTTACTCAGCCGCCGGTCAAGCAGCCTCTGCACTCCACTCCATGTCCGTCCTTCAGATTCTACAGGGCGATTTACTTCGTGAATGGGACAAGAGCGGAAAAAATCCCCCCTCAGTCGCGGATTTAAGGAGCGCCACGGACATTGCCCTTCGCGCTACAAAAATCTGCTGCGCAAGCCCTGGGGAAATGCATGGCCGCCATTTGTGTGTCTGAAAGACATATTTGGCTCACACTCGCCGACATGGGAGATTCTGAGCGCGCCGCTTTTCTCAACGCCCCGCTCTCTCCATCCGGCCTCTTCGGATCTGCCGTCACGGGTATCGTCAACCGTTTCTCCGAAGTGCAGAAAGCTTCCCAGGCCATGAATCTCTTTCTGCCTCGTCGCGCTAGCTCCTCTGCAGGCCGCTCGCGTGACCAGCCTCCTGCACGAGCCCCACCCCAGCGCCCAGCTCAGCACAGCCAGACTTTTCAGCGACGCCAGGGCGGCCGCCCTCGTTCTCGCTCTGACAGCCGCCACAGACCGCCACCTCCCCGGGGGCCTCGGCCTCGGATCGCGCTGAAACCTGATCACTCGAAGTCTGCCTAGCACAGCTGAGAAAAAGACGGCGCTCTCCCGCCGCGGCCGGACCGCCGTCAAAGTTTCGCCCTCTGTTAGTCCCCGCTCTAACGGCTACTACAGCAGTGTACACCGCCATTACCAAGCCGGTCTCCCTTCCCGGTTGCATGAGCGAAAACGCCGTTTTCACGGCGACCCAGAGAAATCTCAAAAAGAGCATAAAAGCCTCTTGTGTAGAAAATGTGCCCACAACACTGTGTTCACTCATACACAAAAGCACTTCAGTCCCCGTGTCTCACACAGAGTCCACTCTCATAAAGCGGTTCAAACCCGCTCGAGTTTCAGAGTGCATAAGCGCGCCCACGAGCCCGTGTGCGCGTCCCCCCTCTGCTCACTCTGTTACACGGCCCATAAACTCCTCTCTGAGTGTAAGTCCCGCTGTCATAAACAATATGAGCGCGCTCACGCAGCCCGCTATGTGCAACGACGGGGACCATGTAGCCATTCACCCCCTAGCGTTACGCTTAAAAGCGTGGGAAGCTATTCCGGGAATTTCCCAGTGGGTGCTAAACACAATAAGGCTAGGCTATCGCTTACAGTTTCACCGTCGCCCTCCACGTTTTCGAGCGCGGCTAGAAACTACTGTGAACCCAGAAGCAGTGACGCTGCTCCGTTCAGAGATAGCAAAACTATTGTGCAAAAGGGCTATAGAGAGAGTTCCTCTGTCTATGAGCGAGTCGGGGTTTTACGGCCGTTATTTCCTTGTCCCCAAGAAAGACGGCGGCCTCAGACCAATCTTAGACCTCAGATTTCTGAACAAAGTTCTCATGAAGAGACCATTCAAAATGCTCACGATCAGAAAACTCCTCGCGCACGTGCGCCAGGGGGACTGGTTCAGTTCACTAGATCTGAAGGATGCTTACTTTCAGATTCAGATAAATCCCCTTCACAGGCCATTCTTACGTTTCGCCTTCGAAGGCCAGGTTTATCAATACATCGTCCTTCCGTTTGGCCTATCCTTAGCACCCCGTACGTTCACGAAGTGCATGGATGCGGCGCTCGCCCCCCTCCGGAGTCAGGGGCTGCGAATACTGAACTATTTGGACGACTGGCTGATTTTGGCACAATCACAGAGAGAGCTACTGTCTCATCGTACAGTTCTCCTCGACCATCTGAAAGCTTTGGGCCTCTCTGTCAACTGGACAAAGAGCGCACTACATCCCAGTCAGACTATCTCCTTCTTGGGTATAGAGCTAGACTCGGTCACGATGACGGCTCGTCTGTCAACACAGCGCGCGCGCCGTGTTCAGCGTCTCGCCGCATCTTTTCAGATGAACAGACTCACACCTCTGAAAACTTTTCAGAAGGCGCTGGGTTACATGGCCTCAGCCTCCGCGGTGCTCCAGCTGGGGTTACTGCGCATGCGCCCGCTTCAGTTCTGGTTGAAGAGCCGTGTGTCTCACCGTGCGTGGACCACGGGCCACCAGCTAATAAAGGTAACGCAGACCTGTATCACAGCTCTGCAGCCATGGACTATGACAGAATGGTTTCAGCGGGGCGTTTCCATGGGGACCTTTTCTCGCCGAAAAGTCATCTCGACAGACGCATCCAACACGGGTTGGGGTGCGGTCTGCGAGGGCTCACCGGCCTTCGGCCCCTGGTCAGCTCAAGAGAGCCTCCTCCACATAAACTGTTTGGAGATGTTGGCGGTCGAGAACGCGCTCACGCGCTTTTTCCCGCGCATTCACGGTCACCACGTGCTGATCCGTTCGGACAATATAGCCGTGGTCTCCTATCTAAACCGTGAGGGCGGAGTCAGATCCAGGAATCTCTTCCGGCTGACAGAACACATCTTAGTTTGGTCTCACTGTCACCTGCTCTCGCTCAGAGCGACGCACGTGCCGGGCCATCTGAACGACGGTCCAGACAGTCTGTCCAGGAACCCCATTCCCCCCGGGGAATGGTCCCTGCACACTTTTACAGTTCAAAAGCTATGGCGGATATTCGGCAGAGCAGAGGTGGACCTCTTCGCCTCAGAGGAGAACACCCACTGCCCAATATTTTTCACAAAGAGCGTGGACGCGCTAGCCCAGACCTGGCCCAGCCGCCCGCTTTATGTTTTCCCTCCGGTTTCTCTGCTACCACAGGTGCTTCAGAGAATCAGGGAAACACGCCACTCGGTGCTCCTCATAGCCCCGCGTTGGGAGGGTCAGACTTGGTTCCCGGAGCTCACTCAGTTGTCACAGACAGCCCCGTGGCCCATCCCAGTCAGAGCAGATCTCCTCTCCCAAGCTCGCGGGACGATCTGGCATCCCCACCCAGAGCGCTGGGCGCTACATGCGTGGGTGATCAACGACTACCCGTTGCTTTGCCAGAAGGAGTGTTAAATACGATCATGCAGGCTAGAGCGGCTTCTACTAGAAGGCTCTATGCATCTAAATGGTCTGTGTTCTCTAAATGGTGCACGACAGAAAATTGGACCCACGGTCATGCGAGGTTCCTTCCTTGTTAGTTTTTCTGCAGGAGATGTTGGACAAGGGCAGGTCCCCGTCCACTCTCAAGGTGTATGTGGCAGCCGTCGCAGCGTTTGTTGAACCCCGGCGCGGCCAGTCACTGGGCAAAAACGACTTGGTCACCTGCTTCCTCAGGGGAGCTAGAAGGATGAACCCCCCACGCCCCCCTTCGGTGCCGATTTGGGACCTTTCCATAGTTCTCGAAGCTATGAAAGCCCTCCCATTCGAACCGTTAAACACCGTGGACCTCAAATACCTTTCGCTCAAAGCCGTTTTTCTGCTCGCGCTCGCGTCAGTAAAACGTGTGGGAGACCTTCACGTGCTGTCCACTAGCGCTTCCTGTCTCGAGTTTGGGCCCAATGACTCCTTAGTCGTTCTCAAACCTAGACATGGTTATGTCCCAAAAGCGATTGGTACCCCGTTCAGGGCACAAGTTATTTCCCTATCGGCTCTGCCTGCATCCGATAGCGAATCTGACGCTAATCTCCTGTGTCCGGTCAGGGCCCTGAGATTATACATTACTCGCACTGCTCCGGTCAGACGATCCGAGCAGCTTTTCGTTTCGTTCGGTGGGCGCACCAAAGGGTTGGCCGCCTCGAAACAGACTCTATCAAGATGGATAGTTGATGCCATTGCAGCCGTATACGCATCAAAAGACCTGCCATGTCCTCTGGGCATCAGGGCTCATTCCACTAGAGGCATGGCCTCATCCTGGGCATGGTCCAGCGGAATTTCCATTCACGACATTTGTGTGGCAGCGGGATGGGCTTCCCCCTCCACCTTTGTCAGATTTTACAACCTGGAAGTTCCTGCCTTGCAGGCTAAACTACTAGCAGTCTAGTATGTTACAGCTCTTCTGGTTGAGCTGCACTATAGGGAGTTATTCACACAGACCGGTTTCGCTCTGTCCCTCTCTTCATGTGCTTATGTACGGCACAATCACCGGCCCGCTCTGCTAGCCTTGTCACATGTACATATATTTATTCCCACTCATAAGGGCCCCCCGGGGTCTCCCCTGGGACTCGTAGTGGATGCTTAGCACGCACGGCGTTGACCAGGTGTTCCCGTAGTGTAAGCTAGCTTACGCAATACGAGAGAACCTCTCGTAAGAGAACGAACCGGTTACCTAACGTAACCTCGGTTCTCTCTAGATGAGGGAACGAGTATTGCGTTCCTGGCCGTGCTTGTGCTACTAGCGTTCTCGCTTCATTCTATGAAAAACCAGAGTTGACAGCCTGGGACGCCAAGATATACTCTCTGACCACGCCCGTTTCGGCGGGCTCTGACGCAACGAGAGCATGTCAGACTCTCATTGGCCGAGAGTTCATCTGCGTCTCCTCATAGGCTTAAGCAGTTCTCTGTGAACGAACCAATGAGCTGCTAGCTAGCTGTTCATGGTCCGCTGCAGCTGAACTGCGTTGACAATGGATACAAAATTATAGGATAATTTTTTGGCTTCAATTTCTCAGAAAAGATGAATCTTTCCCGTAGCGTAAGCTAGCTTACGCAATACTCGTTCCCTCATCTAGAGAGAACCGAGGTTACGTTAGGTAACCGATTCGTTTTACGCCACAGTTTGTCAGTGGGAAATTAATAAATATTTTGTGTGCTTTCTCACAGTTGGACACGGACAAACAAGTTCCGGGATTTTTTATTATTATTTTAAAACAGAGACGGCTGACAGACGGACCATCTTCCACATCTCTAACCGTCATTCACACCACGTAAACAACAGGTAAGTTAACTTAACGCAAACCCACCCATTCACTACATTACAATGTTTAAACTTTTTGTTAATCGTTTTATGACCTGTTTTGTCAATTTTATCTAGCATATCCATGTGATGCTTATTACATTAAGTTTACTAAAGCAGCCGAAGTCTCGGTGAACAAGTGGCTCGAGGACCGATGATGATGGCTGTTTTGCTAACATTAGTTAACATTTTAGACTGTTATTTGCTTCTCACGTTTTCTAATTTGAAACCCACACTAACAAGGTTGTTTTCATACTTTTTTCAGAGTAAAGGCAACGAGGGATGGTGTGATATCAATGTCAACAAGATGATGCAATACTATGAGCCTAAAACGAAGTAAGTAAAATTCACATTGAACAAACTGATTGTTTTTAGTGTTGTACGAGATGTAAATTTTCACATATTATGACCAGTTATTTAAATACATTGTTTGTACATCGTTCAGTTTTAGAGATGTCTTGCAGCACAAATGGCAAAAAAAAAAGCTTTGAAGAAATGCAATATTTTTAGAATGAAATTTAAATGTTTGATCAACTCATGCATAGATTACGCAAACCTCAACTAACATCAAACCATATTGTTTCTTGCACCACATGAATAACATCATGACATCCAAGGACTAATGATGTTTGATGTAATGAAGTGTGCCACCATTTTTTATTTAGACCCTAATGGCACCTTTAATACCTTAGGCCATATATATATTAGATTTCAGTCTGTCTATGATTCAGAGTAACTTTGTATTACTTCAGAAGAATACCAGTGAAGTCTTGAATATTATAGCTATAGTATACTTTCTTAATATGGATTAAAAAAAATATATAATTTGTGTTATATTTCCACTTATCCTGAAGTTTGCCTTGGATTTTGTAAAGGTGTCAGGTAATTGCTAATGCTAGGTTTGCAGTCATTGAAAGTTGTCTTATGAATCATAAAAATAAACTCAATAAATGTTGCTTAATTGTGTTACATTACCATAATTTTGTGTTTTGCCTTCAAGTGCAAAAAATGGCATTGATGTCATTAGAACTATGATCCTGACATGTCTACTATCTCAAAGGAAGAGTCAGCTGATGATTTCAAGACACACAAGGTAGGACACATGTCAGGACTACATTATATTTACTTAGAAATACTTTATCCTTTTAGCATAAATCATTATGTCATTAGAATAAATGCATGACTTGGATAGTGCACCTAAAAATAAAATGAAAATTGTCATGATTTACTCACCCTCATGTTCCAAAACCATAATTTTGTTCATCTTAAGGAAAATAAATAAATAATATATTTCATTACTTTGTCATATTTTATCCATTGGAAGGCTTGTATAAAACTGCTTTATTCATATGGATTAGATATCTTTACTTCTTGAAGCTAAATATTGATTGTCTATAGACTTTTGATGGATTGTCCATGACATATATATAAAAAAAAATTGTTCCAAAGCTGAACAAGATTCTTGTGTTTGGTATGATGTGATAGTGAGTAAATGATGACGACAGCATTTTCATTTTGGGGTGAACTAGCCCTTTTAAGTACCACTTTACTTTCTACTTTGTAATAAAGAACTGACTGATGCCAAATTCCATTTTATTAATGACATTTTTTTTAAGCTCTAGAACATTCAACCGATAAACCCCTGCCATTTTTTCCCAATAAAATCCTTCTGACAAACATCTCTGGAAGACGTGTAGTAAAAAAAAAGTACTACAGGGTTTTAAATGGGCACAAACCCTACTGAATAAACACTACTCTGATGCTTCATGTCTTTATTTTAATTTATGAAAATTTAAATGTCTGTCCTCACAAGGGTCGTTTTTTATGATATGTGGTGACATACACTAACACTTTCTTTTTTTTTTTTTTTTCAATGCGTTTAGAAAAAGGAGTTTGTAAGGAGTTTGACCAGGTGCAGCAGTCACCATCATTGCTGTTGAGGAGGAACGTTGTCTTTAAACTCACTGGATGTTTTGATTGAAGATGAGGTGGTGATGTCTACCAAGTCTTGGTCAGTGCACTGCTGCTGTTTTTTGCACTTATTTATGCCCTTATTTAGAGTACACTAACTTCTCAAAGTTCATTCATAAAGTGCTGTTGAATCTAGAGGAAACATTTTACTTAAAAATGGTCCACTCTTTGTTTCAGTTATTTTATTATTATAATATTATTTTATATTTACACATTTTTACCATTTTAAAATGGAAATTTTAAGCAAGCATATTTCCTTGTTTTTGCACTTTTCACTTATTTGGTGAAAAAGTCTGATAATATTGTTTTAATGTTATTTTATTTATTTTTTACTATAAAGCCCACTTATTTTGTTTTATGCCTGAAAATGTTATGTGAAGTTAATGTTGTATCTCAATAAATACTTAAGAATACCCTCCTGGTCTGTCGTAATTGCTTTGTACCAGTGTTCTTTGATAAAAAAAATGTAAGCAAGATGAGAAAATAGGGAGACTTGTTAATGTTTAATATTCTATTATGTTGGTATTTTAAACGACTTTCTTATATGTAGGTGTTTATGGGTGAGTTACCATTGTGGTAAAGTGTTGAGCATGTGCTTCGGTGAGGACCTGCTAAGAATTCAAGTTGCTTTAAAAGCAACTCCAATGGGTTTGCTAGTGATGCAATCAGTACCATTTTTAGACTGCCAACATCGAATGTATTAAAAGAAAAGCTATATTTAGGTTGATTGTATGTTATTTTAACTCTGTGTGTCTATTAAATAGACACAAATAAATAACTCTTTGGCTGAACATGATTCAAGCATGGAATCATGTCCAAATAACTTGATTTAATCATGTCCAAATAACCTGATTCAGTCGTGTCCAAATAACTTCAATCAATCACGTGGAACCACTGTCCATGATTAAATCATGTTCAACCAAAGAGTAATTTTTTTGAGTGTAGGACACTGTTAACACGACTATTTTTGCTGTAAGGTATCTGTACTTTTACTACCGGTACCTATATGGTTTTCAGATAGGCTACTCTTTACACCTGTGGTTTCTTAAATTATTTTCAGACAATAAAAGCAACTGAGGACTGACCTCTTATATAATAAACTGCCATGGAAAGTGAAATGTTGATACATAAATGATAAATAAAAATTGAATGGTGTCAGACACTCAGAGGCGCTACAGGACAGAAGACTGATATTGCATTCATTCATTCGCTCTTCAGCGCCCTCTAATGAGACTGAGAGCCTGCTGTATAGTGAGGTCTAAGCTTAGGGTGGATAGTTAGCAATTCCACATTTATGTTCTAAGAAGCCTCCAAATCTAATGCATTGCTATTTTGTGTTGTTGTATGTGGTGTTTGCTTTACAAATGACCAATGCTATATGTAGCTGTGACTGGACTGACTGCCATGGTGAATGGGAAAAAAGTTTATATTTAAAAGCACTTGTAGCATAAATTAGATTTAGGCCTACTCAGTTCAATATAAAGAGAAATGTATATGTAACAACAATTGTCTGCGCCATGTTGTGAATGTGCATTTCCTCCTGCCGCTTTAATGTGGGTATAGGTGGGCTGGTGAAGTGACTTGTCACCAATTTTCACTTGTGCTGCATGATTGTGAATGTTTGCTGCTGGATCCCAAATAAACAGTGGCTGATCCATTGGCGCTGACACATACACCGCACCACATTGTTTGACACCATCTGCTGAACACCATAAAGAGATACACTGCACAGAATGTGGGAAAATGTGAAGACAATGCATAGAGTTTGTACTTAAAGAGGAAGGCAGATGCTAGTTTAAAATAGCTTTACGGATTTCTCTCACGTTCCCATAAAGTGCGTTATAGGATGGTAAACGACCCCATATGTGTGCAAAGAGCAAGTCTCTTTGGCTTTTAAAGGCATTCTTTTGAAAACCAAACCTAATGCTGTTAGGCAGTAATGCAGTCATTATCCTGCTGAGCTGAGTAAGCAAACACACATACCTCCTGTGTTACCTTAACACACACACACACACACACACACACACACACACCTAACCCGAACCCTTACCCTATACAGGCCTATAGACTCGCAGAAAGTGAGGACCGGCCAAAATGTCTTTGTCTTCACTCCAATGGTCTAAAACTCAAATCGGTCCTCACAAAGATAGTTGTGCAAATACACACACACACACACACATTTCAACTTTAAATGTAATATCGAATACATAATATCGCACGTTAAATTATAGTCAAGTACTTTACATGTTCTTTAGCATGTTAGTCAACATCAAAATAAGTCTACTTATTTGAAGCATGACGAATTATGATCTAAACATAATTTAAACTTTACTTTAAAGTAAAACTTTTAAATTGGCTTTTAATTATTCCAAAGTGCCCTTTTTGACAGTATTCTTAAGTATATTAAGAGACTGTCATTAATACTCAAGTGCTCTTTTATTTATTTAATATTATTTTATCTTCAATTTCCATTTTTAAAGTATAGGCTACTTTTATTATTTTCCCACGGGCTGAAAACCTGTATACAAGAATATTGTGTCTCATGTAAATGTCTTTTCCAATATGCAAAACGCATAACATGGACCCCAATCAGAAAAGGATGTGCATGGAGAATGGTCAGTGGTTAAACTTGTGTCATAATGATGACACTCTCTTAACATATATATTTTAATTAACAATAGGCTGTATCTTAACTGTGTGGGTAATTTTGATAGTAAACTACTATCTTCAGCAGGGGACTTTCATTCTCTCTGTAGGGAAAACATCCCTCAGACACTAATTAAACAAACCAGCACTCCCCTCCCCACACTTGCATCCGAATAAACGTATTATTTATTAATACTGCAAATAACAGATTGGGGACAGGCTGAGATCACGTTGTCTGTGTGTCATTATGGCTCTGTTTGTCTAAGCAGTGCTGGTAAATGAGTAGAGAATAAATGAGTCAGTCTCTGAGGTCTTGTGAGATGACTTGGCTGTGAGTCAGGTTCTCTCTCTGTCAGGATACAGAAAGAAAACATGTCCTGTAAAGGGTTAACACCGTAATCTACTAATTAGGATGGATTTAGATTAATACAATTAATGCCGGGTTCATGACTTTAATATTGTGGCCTAAATCACTGAACTATAGTCTTTTGTATTTTTAAACCTGGTTCAAAATGTGTACTTTAGCTATACCAATACAAACTTCAGCCTCAGTAATTATATTTCAGTATTTTCAAAGGCTGATAATCCACTTATGCTTCAGATGTAAACCAAAATCCTCACTCACAGGGGAGGCCAGTTTTCCAAACACTGGGAGAGAGTTGCCTTTTCAGTTGTTGAAGATTACAGGAAGCTCTTAACTGTTTCAATGAATATATGCACACAAAGAAAATCGATGACAGGTCATGTTATCAACATGCTGTTTAAATGTGTCTGTAAAGAACCATAGCATTTTGATTCAGCTTATTTTTTCGTTGTTTCTTTTGCCTGGTGTGTGTCTGTACATGCACACAGAACACTCCTTTAATGGTCACAGCTGTATTTTCAGGGCTTTATTGGAAATGCCCATCTTTATTTGAGGAATTGCTTGAGTCAGAGTTGATATGTTTTAAAACAGGACTCCATATGTTTGTGAATACAGTAAACTCAGCATATCTCACACTTTGAAAGAGATACTATATCAACCCGGCTGATTTGGTTTGTGATAGAAAGAATATATTTACTATTTACGTTAGAGTAGAAACCAAATCTTTCCATCCTGACTCTCTGAGAAAATCGTGACCACCAGCAGTCTTGGGAATCTTAAAATCATCAGCCGCCCGCCTGACCAAACAAACTCCTCCAGATTTCTCAACAGTAAACAGTAGCATTTTTGCCATTTTTATGACCAAACTTAACAGGGCCTGATGAATCACTACATATCTCCACCATGTGGCATCAGTTTTACACACGGCATGCGCCATAGATGAAGTTACACAGCATTAACACATTAATAAATGTGTCTCTAAACGTCCACCAAACACTTTTCTGTTCATCAATCACTTTTAATGCAGTGCACTATAATATAATATTATATACTATAATTTTGGATAAACTCTTTGCTATTATAAAATGTTGATATAAAAAACATTTGCTGATATTTAATAAAAAAAAAAAAAGTCAAATTCATCTCGATCATTGAACTTTGACTAACATTCTGGCAATGTTCTCTCAAAGCTATGAACAAACGTTCTACCTGTAACTTAAATAGAACAATTGTTAGTGGTTCTGGTCTTTAATAATGTTCTCAAAACATTGGCACAAATTTTTTATTTATTATGCATTATTCATGGAACATATTTTTCTGGAACATTATAGTTGGATGTTCGTCTAATGTTTTATTTTTATTTTTATGTTACTACTTGTTCAGAGAACATTGAAAAGTAACGTTTCCATAATGTTTGCAACAGTTTTGGGGGTACTGCATTAAGTAACGCGAGTTACGTAATCGGATTACTTTTTTCAAGTACTGTAAATAGTCAAATAATACATTACTTTTAAATTTGTATTTGATAGTTTTTCAAATAAGTAACGCAAGTAACTTCGTTTTCGCATTTATTGGCAGACACCTGTCCTGTCCCCATGTTGAGAGAAATTTGGAGCAACGTTGAGTGCGCTGTGTTAACATGATGCTTATTGTAGTTCTACACTAAATGTGAGCAGACTTTTACTCAACTCACTTGCAAAAAAACAGATTCACTATTCCTCAAAATGAATAAAAACAGTAAAATGCAAACTCGCAATATGTTAAATTACACAAATATCCTTTATGTATTTAATCTCACTTTATTAACCAATGTTTTTGCAGTTGACCTTCGATGATCCGATTTAAAGTCCAGGGGTCAGAAAGTAAAAGTCCTGCCTATATGTTTATTCCACCCATGAACTCAGCCAGCTGATTTCACCAGTTCTATCTCCTGGCTGAAAAACTGTGCTAATTAGCAAATCCAGGTGATTGGAACAAAATACTGAGGAGGACTTTTACTTTCTGAACCTCTTTACACCTAAGGATTTAACCATACCAATAAGCAAAAAAGATATAATTTTTTATTGCTGAAATAAGAGTATACTGAACTTTTTTCTCCTGCGTCCTATTCTTCTGCAATCCACAATGGCAGTACGGCTGAAAGGTTTGTTTGAGCTGCGCTCTTTACTGTAAAGGTGTGAATTTGCATTTCCTTCAGCCTGAGGCTTGTTACATTTGCCAAAAACATAACTTTTTATTATTATTATTATTATTATTATTAATAAAAAAACAAACGCAAAAGTAGCGTAATTCATTACTTTGCAAAAAAAGCAACTAAGTAATGCAATTAGTATACTTATAGGGAGTAACACAATATTGTAATGCATTACTTTTAAAAGTAACTTCCCCCAACACGGGCTTGCAAAATGATAAATGCTTGTATAACCAAGAAAAACGTTTCCAAAACATTTAAAAAACTGGAAGTTTTTAACGTTCAGAAAACATTCAGAAATAACATTTTCACAATGGTAACATTTGCAAAATGTTCTTAGAACATACTTTTTTCATTGAAATCTTGAGGGAACGGTAACAGTATACTCTTCTAAATGGTAAAACTTTTAGAATTCGAATATTAGAAATTATGATATCAGCTTGCTTTGTAATACTATTATGATGGGCTTTAAATTGGAAATAAATGAGATTTGTGTCTGTGTACCATTTATGGAATATTGAAGTACTTTTTGTGGTTGATGTGCCTCTTTTTATAGTGTATGTTGATGCGAGATGGCTGGAGTCAGCATCATGTTACAACAAACATTAGTGATGGTCTCTCAAGAGTATTGAACCCAAGTTTCCTGACATTCATGTATGAGAACTCAAAATATGTTGACCTTTTCAGGCATGTTCTGGAACTGTTTGGTCCACAGCAGGATTCCTCCTTAACTTCCAACAGTTAACTGTGTGGTCATTTAAAGCCCTCCCCCTCCCCCCCCTGTTGCCCCCCACGATCTTTTGCATTCCACACCTTTGTTTCTCATGCACTGCAGGATGATGGTTCCACAAACAAACCTGTCCCCTCCTAAACTCCCCTTTGGCCTTCGACCCTGATTATATTAGTAAGTATAAAGCACAGTAGCTATTCCACAATCCAGTTAGTTACCTCGCTGTCTACCACCTACATACAGCTGTCTTCTAAGGCAGGATCCTAACCATCAACCTCATAACTGACTGATTTGAATGCTCTGCATGCACTGAAAAAAATGGTATCCTAAAAAATAGTAAAATCTCAAAGTCAAAAGTAAGTCAAAGTCAAAATATTATATAACATTACTGAATAAACCTAAATACATTCATTTCAAAACAATTTTAATGCGTTAAATAACATTCTTTATGGTAACAATTGCAGGTTACCACTTTTTACAGTGTTGGCTACAGCTCAACAAACCACACAACATTTCGCCATTGCTTTCCACTCAATGAATTTGTGCAGTGCTGTTTTAGAATTTGTCTAAAATGAGGAATCTAGTATGATGCCAGCTGGTTCAGTTGTGTTTGGAGCTGAATTTTGCCGGAAGTTATCTCCAGGAACAGGATTGTGCACCTCTGAATTAGACCATCTCTTGTTAGATATATAAGAGATTCCTAATGTGGTTCTGGCTGAATCCGATATCGCCCCCTAAACACTCAATCATTATTCCCTACGTTAGTCCACTTATACTGTTCACTTGAAGGAGTGAATGGAAACGAATGAGCAAATTCGGATAGCCGTTGAGTGTACATCGCTTGTATATCGTTATTGCGATGCATTGTGGGATAGAATGAGTTCACTCGATAACATCCACCATTCACACACCTCTACAAATGGCTGTTCCCTCAAATAACGCCCTATTTGAGGGTATAGGGGGCGGTTTCGGATTCAGACCAGATTTCTGCCACCTTCTCCTCACTGGATATAGGCCTATTCATTAACACACACACAAAAACATTGTGCACCACATAAGAAAGTCAGTCTGTCACATTGCAAGCAAATAGTAGCTGAGTGAGCAGTAATTAATCTAGATGATCTCACTCATACTTTTTGCTCTTAGTCATCATCTATTTACTGGAAAAGACTCTTAGAGAACACTAATGCTGAGTTAATTAACTCATGTAATTAAACTCTCTAAATTGTGGGGGTCAATGTCACAATATATTAGAACATTGTGTTTTGGGTTATGCTATCTGATAAGTGACATAAAGTGCAACAAAAAAATTATAGAGCTATGTGGCATGATAACTAAGATCTTCAGGAGCCCTTGATAAGACAGGCCTTGAATCAGGGTTGGATCTGAACTCTGCAGGTAGGTCTCCAGAAACAGTATTGGGTACCCACAAAATAACTTTTGGGGGATACCAAGGTCCAGGGCTCTACCATTGGAGAATGCGTAACAACAAACTTGGATCACGTGTGCCTTGATCACAACACAGCCTTCACAGCCAGTTGTGCGACATTCAATCACTGTTAGCAGATACCATAGAAATAAATGAGTAGCACCCGTAAAATTAATCCTACCTGTCGTAAAATTGTCTGTGACTTGTTTTATTTAAAACTCTTAAAATAGATCATTCCAATACATTTAATGGCAAACATGTTTAGCAGACAGGCTGTCGATTCATTACGTGATAAGCTATTTCAACATAAAATCAGTTTATTCAGTATACTGAAGCCTCTCCTCCATTGACATCCAATTAAAAAATGGCCTGTGGTCTGCTTGCCTGCTGCTATATTACGCTTTTTCTTTACCAACCTTAAACGGGGCATGTCTGCATAAATGCATAGAATATTTTGTAACAGTCTGTCATCAAATGTGACATTTATGTCAGTTGTAAAGGCAGTAGTGAAAACAATAAAAATATGAAAAAGTATACAAGGATGGTGATAGATACTGTGCTGTTGACTGAGAGCGGAGTTGTGTGTCCTCTTTAAAACGATTTTATCTTTGGGGAGACAGACTGTGTATGCTCTTATCTGATCTTTCACTGGTTGTGACATTAGCTCAATACATGTGCTGTTGATCAGCTGCTGCATCAAGGCATTGGTGCCATTCTGTTTGGATGTTTTTACATAATCACCACAAGCCTGCTCATGTGATAATGTAGTGATTGCACTACAACTGAGAGTCATTAGAAAAACTCTTTATCTAACATCCTCTCTATTCCCCCCATTAACTGGGATCTGATGCTCTCAGCCGAGGGCTAATTGACCTTGCCTTGGGCCTGACTGAGGGTCAGACTGTTACAAAGACTGCCATTAATCCACAAGAAATCACTGTCAAAATACGGAGAATAATACATTTATGTGTTTGCAGATGCTGTGTGTCTACAATTTTGGCAGCAAGTAAACTGACTCAGGGTCAGGAGACTGAATGTGAGCCAAACAAGCTCTCAGACATACAGAATTGACTATAGAACTGGTATTTGTATGGCATGCCAGAGCAGAACAGCTGATCTAGAATCAGAACACGAGTTTCAAAATCCCTACGAGAGAACTATTGTTTTGAACTATACACAGTTTCTATCTTTAAATGTCTGAAGTATATTCTGTGCACTAATTCTCTGTGTGTGTGTGTGTGTGTGTGTCAGAGAGAGAGAGAAGGAGGGAAGAGTTACTCTGTTGTCTGACACACAGAAGGGCTATTCAGGCCCTGTAGTGGATCTTCTGACAGCTCAACGGGTTGCAGCTTTGTTCTGTTTTTCTCACAGAGATGGTATGCTAGATCAGGAGCGTCATGCACCTTTTTTTGGAAGGCATCCCAGTACTGGCTTACTTTGTGCCCTAGGTCAGGAGTTTTCAAAATTTCTGATGCACAGACCACCACCATATGATGACCTTACTAAAATATGTATATTTTAATGTATAAATAGTCAAGACCAATTGACCCACTATGTGAGAAAAATATAAAGCATCATATTATAAATGCATTCTTTTTCCCCTTTTTTGACATTGTGCTAAACCAAAGTATTACAATATTATCTGGAATACATTTATTAACAGCATATATAATTATATTAGAATAATATTAGATGTATAAACAAATTATTTAACTATTAAAAGTTAGGGCTGTCTATACAATTGTCACGGATACAGATATGATATTGTTTTGTTTCCTTTAGTTCCTGTTTTCCTGCTATGTTTAGTTTCAGTTTCCTGGGTTTCTGATTATGTCCTTGTTTATTTCTATGGCTACTAATGGTTTGCACCTGTCTTTCATTATGTTTGCCTTGTATTTATACTCCCTGTTATGTTCAGTTTCTTGTCAGTTCCCGTTTATGATTTACGTTAGTGTTTCTCCTGTTGTTTCTGTGATTTAGTGATTTGGAGTATTTTGCATTGTTAATAAAGTTAATTGTTATTGTTGATAAATCTCTTTGTTTCTTCTTCATCTTCGTGCGTGCCGTGCTGACTACACATTATAGAAGAACGGATCAGTAAAATAATGCGTATGTGCGCAGGTGACATCGCCAACTACTTGTCTTGCATGCATAATACAGCATTATTAGTTGTTTTCCAACGGGGATCATTTTGATATGGTTGTCATCTGTTCAAAGAAAATTTTTTACGTTTTTAGCACATCGTAGTCGTTGTAAACGTGTGTGCCTATTAGTTACCATAACAACCAATTATGTCCACCTGCCCCTTGTTAATTCACTCATTTAGTCTGTGTATATATACTTCTTGATCAGTTCATTTCCTTGTTTGTTCTTACGTCTATCAGTATGTCTTTGGTTAGCGGACGTTTCTCTACACAGCATTTTATATTATTCTGTTATTATTCTGAGTGTTTGTTACTTTGATTTATTGTTAATTAAAGTTCAATGCTGCGATCTAGATCCTGCCTCAACTCATTTTTGCTGCAACCGCTCTGTGACAACAGTAAAATAAACCATGATTAATCTAATAATTTCTGAAAACAGAATGAAACAGTAAATTTCCATTGGAGTGACACACGATGACATAATTTTTGTTTTAACAAATGATCTGATCGTTTAGACTCGTTACTAATCATTTATTATCGAAGATAATATATACCATACTCAAATTCCACTTGGCTCAAAAATCAGGTTATCATTTTCACAACAACAACAACATTTTTTTGGAAATCACAGATTGTATTGACAAACACCATCACTTAAACACGCTAGCCTGACAGCTAGGTTTGAAATGAAACAAATACTGCATGTATCATGATGAGGCTGGTTAATGAAGATATTCTCTTGGGATACAGAAACACTGCCAGGTTGTCTCAGTCTGTTCCCCTCCCCCATTTCCTCATGGGCCGCTCTGATTAGCCAGTGGCAGCCACCCTACTGCCTGCCTTTGTCTGAGCTCTTTGTCTGACCTCAGGTATTGCACAAGACTTCATCTATTTGGTAACCTGCGATTTCGATGCTGCATGACCACTAAGCACACCACACAGTTGAACCAGGTTAAATTGTTTACAATGATGTGAGACTAATTACAAATACACTTTCTTTTGTTTTTGCTTAAATGAGTGGGGGTTGGTGCGCCACTTTAACACAACACTCACCCATCCAGCAGACAATGTACAGGGTCCTTGACTGTGTGTAATAACCCACTTCAGTAGAAACTGATCATCACATTTTCTTAGGCTATAGGCTACTAAATATAGAAAGAGCAGTCATTATAAACTATTTCCCGGGGTAAATTATAGCATAAAGCAATATTGTTCAGTGATAGAATCGCATTGATCCGATCAGCAACATAGCACAAAATTGTCTTTTAACAGATCTCCTTCTGCTGGTATCTGTCGTCGGCACCTGATGCCATTCTCATACCAGCCACATGCCTCAGCCTTAAGCAAACACAAAGTCGAAGGCTGTTTATAGCACTGTTTTGGACTGATGCAAGAGTGATTTGAAATCTGCACAGAATAAAGTCTGATTGTCTGAATAGAGCTAGGCATGAGGCTAGGTAATGAGCTTCATTACATACAGTTAATCAGTATGACATGGGTCGTCTACTATCGGATTAAAGCATAAGAACCAGTTAGGTTAAACCAGGCTCAGAAATACAAGATAATAATCAAAAACAGCTCCGGACTGCAGGGAACAGATCGTTTTCTCTTTAGTTGACATGACAGTGGGTGATCTGTTCTGAAAAATACACAATTTACTATATAGCTGTTCATTTTGAGAGTTAACTCTGGTATGCAGCTCTTATGATTGTAAAGCATCTCTGTAACTGCTTATGAAGGAAGGTCAGTCATCACAGACGGAGCTAAATATTCTATATCGATTTTGATCAGAAGCAGGCACTACTTCCTCTCTGGCAATCTTTGGAACAAGACACATTTATTAAAAGCCTTAGAATTTATCCTTTAAATTTATAAGTACATGAAAAGATGTGCACGGTTGTCACACTTGTTTACAAGAAATGTTATTAGGCTTGCTATATAAATTGTATTCACATGCTCTTAAAACGCACAATTGAATCTGAGCAATGCCGCTAAAACGGCATCTTTTAGGCTTCTACATCTTTCACAGGCCACTTAACTTAAGATTAATGTCCTCCCTAGTAATGCGGATCACTTTTATGACAGAGTGCTTTGAATATAAAGCTATGGAACAGAGAATGGAGTTTCGGTGAGGACATTATTTTATTCCCCAAAGAACTTGACTCCATTACTATTGGTTCTTATCTAAGCAAATCTAATATTAAATCTTAAAAAGTTTATAGGACATCGTTTTTTTTTTCAAGGAGACATGATGCGCTTTTGCATACAACTTTTGAACTAAGACTTGTAGTTTGGGGATCCAAGTCATTTTAAAACATTGCATGTCCCAAGTCCCAGAGCAAAACTCTGACGAGAAACTTTACTTGCACATTTCTTTTTGGCATACACCATGTGTTCAGTTTGTCAAGTCACCTTAATTATTTATATAGTGCTTTATACAATACAGATTGTTTTAAAGCAGCTTTAAAGGCATAATCAAATAATTATGATTTAATGATGCAAACAAGGTTCAATTCTGCTCTAAAGCAGCTCTAAAAAAAAAAAGTGTAATTGTGAGGTCAGTTCAGTGTTGATTCAGTTCTGTTCAATAACTGAAAGATCATCAACACATGAAATGAGTTCAGTTAAGCTAGCAGTTCTGTAGAAAACAGCGATGCCATCATTCAGTTCAGTTCTCATCCAGCAGTGTCAGTACAGCCGAAACAACAATTTTGCTGAACACCATATGTACCCTGAGTGGTTTAAAACTAGTTTACCAGGCCTTTCTCTGTCCTGGCAAGACTGATAGAAAGCTGACCTAAATGAGAAAGGTCACAACACTGTGCCTACAGCAAGAGCAGCTGTAGCACACCCATACAGACAGACCTCCCTCAGTCTTTGACTTTAGAGGAGCTCGAAACAGAGATTCATAGGAGCTCACTTGAATATAATTAACCCCATTGTAAGGGTCAAACATGCTGAGATAGTGGCTCTTGTTAATGATACTGACTGAATTTGAGGGAGTGGACTCACCCTGATTGTGTTAGCTATAACATTTCATTCACAAGCATTCTCAAATATTGACTTGATATTATGCGTACAGCTGTTAATTAACATATGTTAATATGTCATCTTTTTTTTTTTTTCAAGTGATGACCGACATGCAGGGACTTGGGTTTGAATTTGGGTGACTTTCTTAAGAGGACAATCCAGACACTAAGTGGGTCAAAGCCATTCCAGAATTCCCTGGATATCTCTCTCTCTCTCTCTCTCTCTCTCTCTCTCTCTCTCTCTCTCTCTCTCTCTCTCATGGAATGCCAAAAATCATGTAATGAGTAATGGGCCCCTTAAACAGTTTTTATTTATTTATTTATCTCCATGAAATGAGTAGAATAAGTCTGAGCAATTTCTGAGGACATTTACAAAACTTCTGTTCTGCCATTAAAACATTTAAAACACAAATTAATAATTTGCTTGGTTCTATCATCACAATAAGATTAATATGTAAAAACAACTAAAACAACAACAACAACTACAACAACAACAACTGACAACAACAACTCTGAACAGCATAAAGATAACCACAATATAATATTTTGCTTTTGCAGTTATTTATGAAATAAAAAAATAGCTTAGGGCCAGACCATTTCATTTAATTAAAAGGAATTTCCTCATACGGAGTGCTGTGCCATTATATGCAGCTCTAATGCTCTCACACGGGTGTGTCTGGTGGGCGGAGTCTTATTCATAACCCCCGCCCCCGGCAGTCATACGCAAATGAGCCGGTGTCCTCCTCAGTGTTTTCTTTACACAAAGATACACAAGCGCACGCCGCGCGAGACGAGCAGGATTGCCGCTGGGACAAACACGAGCTTCTTCTAATACACACAACAGACACATACCCGTCAAAGTGGTTTCTGAATGAGTTTGCCAAGAGCTTGTAAAGAAAACTTTAAGCTTTATCAGAGGAATTACTGTCTGGACTGTAAGATGGGAACTTCAGCTTTATCTTAAGCACGTGAATGCAGAGCATCTATACAGTGCACGGAGTCAGTGGTACCCTGATCACCAAACACCGGACAGGACTATAATACAGATGGATACCTTCTTTGTTGAGGTAGGTGGAAAACTTGAACACTTCACTGGAACAGTCTCTCCCTGTTTCCTTTGTGATGGTGCTGCCTTTAAAAGGATGTTGCAGAGCTTGTTCCAAGTTTTGATCACGATTGACATGTTATCGTTTTACTGTAACGGCGTTTAATACATTAATATTTTACCATCTTTAAAATATTTAAACCAGAATAATAGCCTATGTAGGCTATGCATGTCTATTTTTCTGTCTCTCTGTCTAGACAATATTCATATAGTTCATTTTGTCCATTGTTCTTTCTTTTTTGCTAAATCAGGTCTAATTAACTATAAAACCATGGTCTATAAAGTCTAAAGGCACTTAAAGGTCATGGTTCATTATTAGGTGTTAATTCTGCTAGGACCCTCTGTCCCTCCAGGTGAGGAAAACTGGGGAGTTCCTCTCACATTCATTACAAGTTCAAAGGTTATTTAACACCACTTCTCTGTCTTTGAAGATCACTAGTGCTTGCAGAACAGCAGTGAGCAAAATACCACCTTAATCCAGAGTAAAATGATCATAAATGCCTCAATGGAGACCCCCAGGATGCGTGTCATGCCTCCCTCTGTCGGGTTTGCTGTACAGTCTCTGTGTCAGCATGAGAACAAACCACAAACCTGCTGGCAATGAAAGCTCAGACCTCACACACAATGCACTGACTGACCCACTGCAGCATTATTAACTAGATACTAATGTATGACGTTCAGGTGGCCTTGTAAACCCCCTCCCCACTTCCAATGTTTCAGACCACCAAAGAGTATGTATGGTTCAGTGCTGTAGTAGACACAAGGCAAGGCAAGGCAAGTTTATTTATATAGCACATTTCATACACAATGGTAATTCAAAGTGCTTTACATAGGAGGAAATAATTAAAACAGTTTAGAATAAAAAATAAAATATAGTACAGTAAAAACAGTCGGACGAACATTGGCACAGTGCTCATTCAGTAAATGCATAGATAAACAGATGTGTTTTGAGTCTGGATTTGAATGTGACTACTGTAGGAGCACATCTGATCTCCTCTGGAAGCTGGTTCCAGCTGCGGCTGGCATAATAGCTAAAAGCAGACTCTCCTGGCTTAGAGTGAACCCTTGGTATTTCTAACTGATGTGATCCTAATGATCTGAGTGATCTGTTGGGTTTATATTCAGTGAGCATATCTGCAATATATTGAGGTCCTAGCCCATTGAATGATTTATATACCAGTAATAATACTTTAAAATCAATCCTAAATGTAACTGGGAGCCAGTGTAAAGACCTGAGGACTGGTGTGATATGTTCAAATTTTCTGGTTCTGCTCTAGAGACACACCAAGATTCCTGACTTGATTTTTAGTTGTTAGACCCCTAGCGTCAAGGTATGCATTTACCTTGAGAACTTCATCTTTGTTTCCAAACGCAATGACTTCAGTTTTGTCTTTTATAACTGAAGAAAGTTTTGGCACATCCAACCGTTTACTTCATCAATGCATTGGCACAGGGAGTCAATGGGGCTGTAGTCGTTAGGCGATAGGGCTAAGTAGAGCTGTGTGTCGTCTGCATAGCTGTGGTAAGAGATTCGGTTCTTTCTCATTATTTGGCTCATTGGGAGCATGTACAGGTTGAATAGGAGTGGTGCAAGAAAAAAGAAATACACTTTTTTTGTTAGAGTTAGTTAGAAAAGTCTATGTAACCAGTTGTTTTTTCTGCGCTGCAATTGTTGAACTTTCCTAACTTTGGTGGTCTAAAGGTTTTGAAGAGTCTAATTAAAGGATTAGTTCACCTCAAAATGAAAATGTCCCAATAATTTACTCACCCCAATCCCATCCAAGATATCCATGTCGTTCTTTCCTCAGTGGAAGAGAAAATAAGTTTTTTGAGGAAAACATTTCTGGATTTTTCTTCGAGTAATGGACTTCAATTACAACCAACGTTTTGAAGTCACGATCGCAGCTGAAGAAGAGGGTCTTATCTAGTGAAATGATAGGTCATTTTGTATATATATATACTTTTTAACTATTGTTCAGATCGGCTGACCCCCATGTCATCCAAGATGTTCATGTCTTTCTTTCATGACTTCAACGGGGACCAACGGGTTAAAGGTCCAAATTGCAGTTTCAATGCAGTTTCAAAGGACTCTACACAATCCCAGCCAAGGAATAAGGGTCTTATAGCAAAACGATCGGTCATTTTCTAAAAAAACAAAATGCTCGTCTTGCAATAGCTCTGCGATGCATGTCCACTTCTTGCATTACGTACGTTGGAAAGGTCACGCGTGATGTAGGCGGAATTACCGACCCAGTGTTTACAAAGCGAACGTGCAATGACTAAGTCAAACGACTAAAACAACGATGTTGGACGCTTTTGAAGTTGGAAAGACCTCCTTCTCCACACTTGTAAACACTGGGTCGGATGACATGGGGGTGAGTAAATTTTCAGGAAATTTTAATTCTGGAGTGAACTAATCCTTTAAAGAATACTTATTTGTACCCCATTAAACAGGCTTTCCCACAAAACACTATATACAGAGTCACATACTTTGTATTGTGAAATATGAAGTCGCATATAAAGTCAGGCTTTCATAGTAGAGCATTGGAAGACCACATAAGGTCTAAATGGGAAGAGTAATTAAACATCTGTTTGGGGTGGATGGAGGACAGAAGGGGTCTGAGACACATCTAAGATTAAGAGCCTGAATGATAAGGCTTTAAGTAACAACGCAAACATTCCAAGATTATTTATAGACATGGGCCACTGTCAGTAGGAAGTTCCCATTCGTTGGCCCACACAGCGGTCAGTGTGGCTTTAATTAATCTGGAGCATTACAAGCATTTGAATTCAGATATAAAGCTGAGACTAATGAAATTATTGAAGCATGAATCAAAAGTATGGTTCGGAATTATTAAAACAATATGTCTATGATTAGTCGGGATGGATTGTTGTAAACTTTGACTTAAAGATTCTTCACTTTGCTTGTCAAGTCAAGTCATCTTCATTTATATAGCGCTTTTAACAATGGATTGTTCCAAAGCAGCTTTACAGAGATAAACATATAATTTAAGGTATCAGAGATTGTTTGTATGATTTGTAATTCAGGGTTAAACTAACATTAACACTGTTATGCTTCACTGATTGGTCAAAGCATTGCCTCCCTTCCTATCTGAATCCACACTTAGGACAAGGCGTAATAATATTGCCAAATCCCTAGCTTCCCCTCCAGGCTGTGCTCTCCCTCAGACAAGCCCTCATCCTTCCTCTGCCAGCTGCTGAGTCACTAAACTACTGCATACTCAGAGTGTGTCATTTAGATCATTCTGCTGGAGCTTACCTGTCCATGCCTATTGATCCTAATGACTAATCGTGGTTGTTCCCAGACAAACTAGTGGATTCATCCTCCCATGGTGAGATTTATGAAGCATGGGATTCCCATTCCGCTCAACATTCCCACCTGTGATAGACTCATCACTGCTTTAAAGTAAGAGTTAACTCTGAGTTTCCCAAGAAACGGTGTATTTAGTGTGTTAGAAGCCTTTGAAAGCCATAAAAAAGGTGCATCAACATATTTTTACAGAAACAACAAAAGCAAAAGTTTTCATTTACCCAAAAACTGAAGTATAAAGTTTTGGTAATTTACTTGGCATAATTGGTTAACTAAACTCTGCTGTTCAGGGTGTCGTGTTCACAGGTGATCAAAAAATTGGTTCTTCGTCAACAAGACGCTTGATATTTAAGCTGAATATATTTTACGTCTCAATATTCTTGCATAATTTTTAGTTGTTTTAGTAGACAGTGAATTGCGTCCACACTGCTGACATGTCTTGATGTAGCTTATCCATGTTGTGTGCAGATTTGGCACAAAATAGATGCTAACACAGTCAAAACGCATTATCGGAGAAGTGCTAACTGTTTTGGTCAATCATTTCGGATGTCGAAAACTATTTCAGTATTGTATTACTAATTTTAGATTTTCCCTCCAATGTATATATTGTGTTAGTTGGCATTCTGCTATGTGTTTTACATCACACTTGAGGAAGTTCTGCCTTTATTGTATCTATGTCCATTTATTAACGCACCACTAAAAAACCTAAACCCTCACTAATTCTCTCACAATTTTTTTTTAAATGGATGAATGTGTCATGTGTGAACACCCTCTAATGCACTGGAGTGAAAGTCTCTGTGATAATGTTGACACGAATTGGACCCTAAGATCCAGCCGTAACTAAACTCAAAAATGAGGCCCCATTTTGACTCGTCTCATTATTTTGAAGTTAAGTCACCCAATTATTATTGTTCAAAGTAATTTACCCGTGCACTCGTGTCCATCCTTAGCATGAAGGAATGTTTATGTTTCTCGCTCGCATACTGACCAGAGGAATTCAGCTTATTCCTCAAGCAGCACATGCGTCCATTAATTAATCACAGAACCACAAATACATTTCCGGCTCAGTCCAGTGTCAGCTATGATAAAAATACCCTCAACGTCCACTTCAGAAGAGCGGTCTAAAAAAAGGATCGATGAAGTGATCATGTCGCCTGGAACAACAGCTGACCTGCTTTAAAAATGGAATTCCTGCTTTTAAAGTGTCTCTCGAAACAGTGTCTCGAATCCAGCAACAGATTCCTATTCCAGATACATTCCTGTCCAGAGGATCTAAGTCTCTGTAACCCTGACCCGAGATTCCAAGCCATGCCTCTTGGTCGCCCCATAGCTCTTGGATTTGAAGTTCCTTTGGTTTGGGTTTCACACTATTCTTCTCTGTCTGGCTTTAACTTCCTTAGGCAACCTCTCATATTGATGGCGACTGAAATCATAGCTTTTCCTCCTTACTCTGTTGGGTGTACTAGACAGGAAGAACAAAACAATAAATAGATTTTGTGTTCCTGTTCACTTCACCGCCACATCTATTTTGTTTGTCAGACCTTGGGTACATCTCTTCTTAATAAGAATCCATATATTGAGAACTTTGTTAAAATCTAGTTTTTGGGGGAATTTGCATGTTTATTGTCAATAATAGGGCTGTTCTAAGGTTCCAGGGGCCTAGTTGCATTGTCATAATCTCTTATAATGACTAATCATGTCATGATTAATCTCATGACTAATCACAGTCATGAGGCTGACTGTTGGCACTCAGTGCTTTCGTCATGCTGCGGGTTGGTATGAAGAATTATGAATTGTCTTCTCACACGTGCAGGAGTTATTTCAGTTCAGACTGGATTGCTAGCTGATCCAGTGTTAATCAGGAGTGGGGCTACATGATGAGTACAGCGGCAATCCCATAAGGTCATATTAATCCCTTTCAATGCAGTCTGGACGTTAGCAAAGATCGCTTTTTCTCAGGACTGATGCTTTTATTAATGCTTCTCTGTCATATACAGGTTTTGTATGTGGGTTGACAGGATTTATTCTGTGACCGGGGTTTTTTTTTTTTTTACATGGCTGCAGTGTGCATCTGGACACAAACCCAGATGGATTCACCCCAATTCAGTTACTCTTTGTTCACTTTGTGGGTTTAATTAGTCTTGTGTGGCCAATCTGTTGTTTATTGGCTTGTTAGTTATGGAGTTTAAGTACCCTAATGCCATTCCATCTTTTTTTTCATTAGAAAACGGGTAGAAATAGACTCTCAGATGTTCTCATCACAGGATGGCGGTTTTGGAGCCGATTTTGGACAGGTTGTACAGTAAACCACAATGTATATGACCTTAAAAGTCTTGAACATGACTCAGGAATACCACATTCCTTTTGGTGTGCTATAAATGGAGTTTATTTCTTTGGAACATGGCAGAAATTTTGAGCTACTGAATACAATATTGTTATTTTTGTTGTGATTAGGCACTAGAAAGATCTGTAATACATTCATGTTAGACACAATATGTATTTTGAAATGTAATTCGCTGTTTTGTAAAAGAAAATTTAATCACTATTTTCTATAGCACTTTTTTCTAAAAGCACTTTTAGAGCAATTTTTTATCAAATTGGTGCTATTTTAACTACACTATTTAAGGTACGGCAGTGTACGGGACTCATTCTCTTTAGCCGCACTTTACAGTGTCTTTTAAAGGGCGCGGCGCATGTAAATAGCGCTTCCTCTATCATCTCCTCTGAGTGCACTGCACCCCTTCCCCCTTCATTTCTTAATACTGTACCTCTGCATTCAGTTGTGTCTCCATCTGCCGCCGCTCCAGCCCCCCCTGCTGAGATACAGCGGCCATGGATCCTCGCCATCAACACCAAAAGGTGCTATTGAAAAGCTTTTGTTTTCCCTAAGGGGCAAATTGTGTGGAAGGAGATACCAGTTTGTGCCAATATGCCATTCAGGCAGCTCAAGGACTGAAGGTTGTCTGGTTGAGAGATTTTTCGGTGGATAGTGTTTGTGTTGGTTTGTAAGTTTACTTTTATGGTGTTTTTCATCTCTCTTTTTTAAAATTCAGATTCAGATTTGGCCACCCTCTTCTTCACCTTCAAATGAAAATAGTCATTATGCTAATTCCAAAATGTGATCATAGGGGCTTAACTTCATTATGGTCATCTGATTGTAGACTGTCATTTGTTCTCTAAGTAGTCATGCTTTAATTTTCACAGGATCTTTGATAGCAAACTATATTTAACAGATTTTCTCCACCTTTATTAAGCATGTAAGATCACTTTTCGCTGTTTAGACCTGTGATTGTTCATGAAAAGAAAAACACATAATTTTTTACAACCCTTATAGAGGAAGCCCAGTGACTTGAGAAACACTATTTCAATGAAAAAGATTCATGAATGTTTTGGCATAATAGAGCATCTGTACAATTATCACCCTCTCGGGGCCAATAAATTAGTCAGGTGGACCCACCTTTTCATAATATCTGTACCATCCCATCCTTCCTGCCCTTCTGGTGACGGTGCAGCATTGTTTATGTGCCCCTGTCAGCAGCTGTAGCTCGGGGCACTGAGAGCAGACGGGTGTAGCAGACAGGCTTTAAAGGCTCTGATTAACACAATCAGTTCTTGTGCTGTAATCTGTTCACAAGAGACGGACCCCTGACTAGAGCTCCGAGAGATTTACAGGGGGCCGTGGAAGGCCTTATTTTTACTGTGGGCTAGACACACAGGTACACGCCAAATTACAGAGGAACTACTATGTGGTTAAGTGTACAGGACATTTCATTAAAAAATTTTTTTTGGAATATTTTACAGTGTTTGCTTGGATATTTTACTCTTCTCGTTTTAATAAATAAAAGTTTTGAGGGGTTTACTTGTAAGGAGATTAAGCTGTTGCACAGCTGACATGCAATATCATCCTTCAATGTCAAACCTGCTATCACCTCACAATGATTTGATTCATAATAAATATCTTGAATAATACTGCATGTTAATTCGAACACACCAACTGCAACTTGACCTGGACTCCTCATCTCCATGGCTGATATGTTTAAGATGGTTTTGAAAAATTAATGTTGTTGATATACATAGGACTTATAAATGTGAATGCAATTTTTACATGCATGAACAAAACCCTTTGATTTTCATGGATTAAGCAAGCATGTTTGTGCTTACGTTTACTGTATGTTGTGCTCATTGATCAGTGTTTATAGATGGTAATTATATAGACTAAATTAAACCTGTTCATCATATAAAGCGATTGTATCTCTTCAGATGACTTCGGTTAACCTGCTCTATTCATGTGAATTACTTTTACAATGTTTTTATGAACATTTTGAAGAAGTAAAGGGACAGAAATCTCTTCATTTTTGTTCTGAAGATGAACCAAAGTCTTATGGGTTTGGAACGACATGATGAGTAATTGATTTTTTTTTAACAGAATTTTCTTTTTCAGGTGAAATATCCCTTAAGTAGCAGCCAGGAACGTAATATACACAAGCCTCAATTACTTAGAAACCAAGAGCTCTAGAGTAAAAAACGCAGCATGTAATTGTTTAGCCAGCCCAGATGGCATGTTTCCTATTTTAGGACAAGGTTTTCCCTGTGATTAAGACATCATGGAGGGACATCTGTGACATGATGTGGCATACAGTCATGGGTTAAAGAAATGAGTTCAAGCATTCTGCCATCCCATTAAACTGCAACCAGAATACTACCCTAATTGAGTCCTTCTGTGTTGTTGGGAAACTGTTGAAATAACTGTAATTTGTGTCTGTAAATGGAGTTTAAATTGGTTATTGTCAGCATTAGATGATCAACAAGCTATAGCTCTGTGCATTACAGGATGTACCAAAGCAGATTTAGCTTAAGGCTTCAGAACCCCAACCAACTCTTCCATCAGATAAATACATTTCTCATTATGTTTTCAGTGGGGATCACAACCTGTGTGGCACTATCGCTCTTATTTGCTGATGCAAAAGGGATGTTGGAATAGTTTTTTTTTGTTTTCAAGTATAGGACAACATAGCAAAGCGATCCAGGTGGCAAAATTAAATTGTACTGTCATTTTATGAGACTGAGGTAAAGCCTTTGCATATTTAGTCAACATTTATTGTTTTGCTGGCTCTCCACATTAGAAGGAATCAGTGCAAGATGGCAGTAATCTGACTCAGAAGAAACCTCAACAACAGCTGTTGTACAGTTTGTGAGATGAAAATGCAGTATATTGGCATCAGGCCGCTCAAAGGCTTCTGAGATGCTAATAACTGTGGACAGAACTGTATGTCTCCTTCATTTCCTCATTGAGATGTTTTGGTGCTGGAGAAGCGTTTCTTATGTGTTTTGTCAGATGAGGGCTGATCTCTTATAAAAAGGGCAATTTTATCTGAACGTCTGTTGTGTTTTTGTTGAATGCCACAACTGAGAAGAGCTGACACATCAGTAATAACCCCGTCCCTCCCCTGTCCTTCCCCATGTTGGGATCTTTCTTGAGGGCTACAGCTGTATATTAAATACTATGATTCATTTTAGATTGTTGTTTATATGAATACACTTCACTTCAGTATTTGGCTTGGCTAAAGGTTTACAGCAGTGGGAAAGGTTGTTTGTGCACATGATTTGTCCAACTTACAGCTTCCAGTCTTCACCACCACTTAAGCCCAAATAATACAACAGTTTTGATGCGAACGCTTAGCATATGTGTACAGCCCAACACGCAGCCTTTCAAAGTATACTCAATTTGATAGCGTGTGCAAACATTGGTGTTTGACACATGCACACCTGCAAGTTTCCTCCTTTTCTGTATTTGTGCTATATGGTGTTGCAAGGATGATATATTTTTAGAGAAAAGTTGGATGTCACATTCCCATTATATATTTCCTTTCCTTATCTTTGCTGTCTGAAGAGAGAAAAAAAAAACAAATCTGGACGCAAAACTGTGTAAACCATACAGCTAATGTATGAGTATCCATCCACAAGTTTCATTCATTTAGATTACAACCTGCCATGACCGTTAATCACCGTCTCCAGGCTATGCTTTATGCTAATCATTCGAACATCTCAGTTGTAAGGTTAATACCATTAAGTGTCACAATCTCTCAATGCTATTAGCACTCTCTCTCGCTATTGTCTGATATGGGGGAAGTCTGGGAAGTGTCCTTCCCCTGGGTCCACAATCTCCATTAGCTAATTTCTGATCAGCTGCACCTTCCATCATTTATTCATACTCCTGTCAGCCTAGTGACGGAGCGCCAAGGCTGTTTATCGGATCCTGTACAAAACACTGCTCCTTCTCTGCCTCACTCTCTATTGTCAATTCAACTGTGAATTTACATGTTCTGAATTGTTAATGTTGTAAATGTATCGCTTGGACCAAACAAAAGGGCACTTTTTGCAAATAATTCCTGTAATGTGTCTTAGAGTTAAAGAATGTTTGAGCTCATCTTCAGGAATTTTATTCTACAAGATGCTAAACATTCATTTCGGTTGTGACCCTGATTTGAGGTGAGGCAAACCTCTCATTGGCTTGGCTGATGTCATACAGGTCTGAGGAGGTTGAGGACATAGGGTGGGAGAGAGCTGTCTTGGTTTCACTTGGCGGTAGCTTGTGACATACAGTCACCCTAAGGTACAGTTTCCCCTTTCACAATAGATTGGTCTTTTGTGTGGTTCAGCTGCTCTTGTCATGAATTTTAATGGAACACAGAGTTGTCAAAATGCCTTTTTTTAGATATGTTCAGTGTTTTGTTTCTATTGTGAATTAGGGGTTAGTAAGATTATAGCCCTTCAGTAAGATTTTTTTCTTTCTTTTTTGAAATGTAATACTTTTCTTCAACAAGGACACATTAAATCATCCAAAAGTGACAGTAAATACATTTATAATGTTACAAAAGATTTCTACTTCAAATACATTTTCTTTTGGAATCCTGAAAAATGTATAATGGTTTCTACAAAGATATTAAGCAGCACAACTGTTTTCAAATTTGATAATAATAATAAATGTTTCTTGAGCAGCAAATCAGCATATCAGAATGATTTCTGAAGGATCGTGACAATGAAGACTGAAGTAATGATGCTGAAAATTCAGCTTTACACCACATGAATAAATTACATTTTAAAATATTTTATAATATAAGAATTTTTTTTTAATTCTAATAATATTTCACAATATTACTGTTTACTGTTTTACGTTTTTTTTTAAATCAAATAAATGCAGCCTTGGTGAGCATATAAGATCTCTTTCAAAAACATTTAAAAAATCTTACTGATCCCCAAACATTTGAAATCTTATTATATATGCATAATTATGTATTTCTTATGTATTATCGTTTAAATTGCTCCGAGTGGAGGATTTGAAGTCTAAATTGTCTTGAAATGTATTGTTGAAGACTGAGTGAATTTGTTACAGGAAAAGTTGTAGTTTTAGATCTAAATCACCCAATTTAAAGCAATTCAATGGAAGATGAAATCTAAACAATCTTGATAATCTCACTAGATGACCCCAGTAACCGGCTAGTCAGTTGTTGACTGTCCTCCTGACCCATCCTACAGGTTATGTCAGCACTGTTCAAAGGACATATGTAGATCTCTGGACAACTTTAAACTTGAGCCTGTAATGTCACTAGTAATTTCAATCAATCTAATCAGACACCAACCCGTAAACTCACTCATTTCTTGACCTCATTTCCTCATTTCTGTCACTCAATATTCTGCAGTTCAAACCCCTGATCCTGGTCACATTGCAATAACTCAACTCAAAGCATTGACTGGTTTCACAGAACAACAGTTTTCTGTTTGAACCAGCATCTGCCATTGCACAATAAATGACCAGTAGAAGTCCTAACGATGGAGGACATTCTTGCTGGATAGAGATATTTCTGTTAAATACATGATTGTTGGAAAACATGTGCTTTTTGCTCTAATTCTCTCTTAAGATAATTACAAGACATATAGCATAGTGTTATGCAATTTACAGATTAAACCAAGACTCATTGAGCTGTCTGTATGTGTATGTATGTGTGTGTGTCATTTTGCAGTCTAAAGTCAGTTAGTATTGAGTTGCCCAGTCAGTTTGCTCTTCAATATCCGAGGCCCTCTGTAATGTGAAGAGCTCTTCACAGCTGCACTGAAGGAGAGCCAGAGGTCAGCGGAGGTGTCAGTATTGTTATGGTAATCTGAATAAGTGTCAATGTTTGAGATCTAAATAGTGTGCAGGAATCTCATTGAAAAAGAGTGTGAGCAGCTGCTTTGGAAAAGTCTTTATGATATTTGCAAAGTCCACAGGAGTTCTTCTTAAACAAGTTTTTTTTTTTTCAAAACAAAATGTCTAGGACTGAGTTCTCTGTCCCTCTTTTTTGACATCTAATGCCAAATAATGCAGTGTGATCAGAAAAAGAAAATTAGCGTTGGACTAATTGCCAAATAACATCTAATTTTGTGGAAGTTGATTAGTTTTTTTTTTTTAGTTGATTGGATCACTCGATACTTTTGGTCTTGGGCTTCCTGCCACAAGGAGAAAGAGACACGCCACCTTGCGCTGTGTAGTCTCATTAATGTTTCAGTCTCATTAATTAGAAAATCTCCTCCAAATTTGGCACCGTTAAACACAGAGGTAATAGTAGCCCTTTTTGAGGGTTCAGAGTGACGGAGCATTTTAAGTTGTGCTTTCTGTTTTAAAGGACACGGGACTTTTTTTTCCACTCATCCGTGTTACCGGTTAACAGTTAGTGTTAAGATCCTTCATACAACTTAACAAAAAGCTTTTTTAAAAACCAGAACTAGATTGAAGTAGCAATGTAATGGAAGTACAGTAGAAACAGATAATTTCTTCCATATTGTGACAAACGTCTAAGTGAAACGGATTATTGCAAAAGAAGAAAATGCTGGGCGAGCATTTGGTTCTATCCATTGGGGTTGTTGATTGGATAAGAGGCAGGTCTGAATGTTAGCTTGCAGTCAATTGAGTCGCTAAGAAAGGGACAGGGTTTAAGCAGACTAAATGATGCCGGAGGAATCCAGCTGTCACCAACCATAGAGAAGCATTTCATTGGAAGATCGAGGCATTGAAGTTAAAAATTACAAGTTCTAAAAAGTTTTACAAAAGTGGTTCACAATAAGAGCATTAAGATGCATTTAGTAAAGAGATATTTTTATTGAGAGAATTTCCATTTCATGCAGACTTTTTTATTTACACATTTACCAAAATTGTATTCAGTTTTTTGGCTTTTTGCCACTTCTGTTGAAAGTAATAGTGTAGAAATAGGAGAAAATGTTGGGAAGGTGACGCGGGCCCGACTTAAATGAGCATTTCCCATGTGAGCATCTGGGTTCCATGTGGTCCACTATTCCAAACTGAAATTTGAGTAAAGGTGCAGACACATTTAACATTTGATGAATTTCATGGGCAAAATACAGTCATAGGAGTCCGATTGCAGATTTCGCTCGTTCAAGTTGGTTATGCGAATTTGCGGTGCTGACACAGAAAGCTGCTTGTTGTGAAAGTTACTTCTGTGTGCGCTATTCTTCATACAGATCTCTGCACTATTGGCAACCCACAATGGACCTTTTTTTTTGCCCACAAAATTTCGATTTCTACTATCGATTCACTGGTGTTCCGGCTAAAAGGAGCTGATTCATGTCTCAGAGTATAATACGATGTAATACGATGAAGTTATTTTGTTTGCACGTGTGCTGCAGTTTGACAGACAATACCCTGCCTCAGAGTTGCCCAGCTGGCCTTTGTTGAAGGATTTCCGCCCGGTTGCCCTCTGGGACACGAGCATGACCATTCTGCTTTGAGACTGCCGAGGTGATAGAAAGGTGGGGGAAGGAGAGGATGAAATGATGGAAGTGGAGGAGAGAATGGAAGGAGGAGGAGGAGGAGGTTTGTGTTTTTGTGGCCATCTGTTGCCTATACAATTCACCCCGTGCACAAAGCAGGTTTACACTGCTGTCTTTCAGAGGCATGCATCATGGAGCTTGCTTCTGGAAAATCTGTTAACCTCACCACATAATTGATGACATCATACGGCGGTTTCCAGCAGTGCCAGTGGAAACATGTCTGGTCTTAAACGTTGTCATTATAGTAGGGATATTATAAGACTTTCAGAGTTCTTCTCTTTTTTGAGTTCTCTGAAAATAAATATGAAATATAGGATCTCAGGGAGTAACCCATCGTTGCTGTTTCAGCATGATTTAAAAAAAAAGATTACATGGTATGGCAGATGTTTGGAAAGACATTTTGGGAAAAAATGAGAAGCTGAGCACAATAGCTTTACTTGCCCAGTAATTTATTTCTGTCCATTCTGGCTTTATATGGGGTCATGGGGGAAACGTCACATGTTTTTCTATGGTTCTACTTGACATTGAGTGTCCTTGAGTGCAGAACATCTGTTATCTGGCTGCATTTCTCTGTTGACTTGAGAGATGGTTGTTTGGTGGATGTTTATTGGCCCAAGCAGGGCCGGAGTGGGACTCATTTTCAGCCCTGGAGTTTCATGCCTTAGACCGGCCCACTTTAGTTCCCGTCTGACTATATTAAAATAATGTTATTGAAACCTCAGCATATAAGTCTGCAATAGTGCAGTGTTCTGTACAGCCTTGTTATTCATTGTATTTTAAAAATATATAAATTTCTATTCAGTGCAATAGCCGTATACAGGGTTTTATAAATACAGAGGTCCGAAAAGTGATCTTGGGGGTTCGGGGGCATATGTCCACCCAGACAAGTGAAGTAATACAAACAATGAAAAGTCCCAGTGCTGATACTGGGGAAATATAAACACATTCGAGGTATACACATGTATACAATAACAATGGCAATATATTATATAGGTGCTTGCGTTGTTAAATTGAGCTTATTTTTACACTGATGATCATCATTGGCAAAGAACATATGTATGTCTGTGTTAAATAGGAATCTATTGTAATAAAGTTATTCTCAATCTGGGCACAGTATGCAATAGGCTATTCCTCTGCTCTCATTTCTCATCTCCATCTTCTCTCATTCTTCTTTTCTTATCTTTAGGCTACCTGTAAATCTCCCCTTCCCGAAGCTGAGTTTTGATTGATACAGTCTTTACAAACTGATTATTTCTTTCGGTCGTTTAAAACTTCTGTCGTAAAACAGCTGTTTACGTAGTTTAGCCACTTGCATCTTATCTCGTAAAACGTCGCGTTGGGATTCGCGCGCGGCCGCGGCTCGCGCTTCTGTGAACATAAATCCCGCTTGCTTTGATCGGTCATCTCAAACATTTTGCCATTGCCGACGAGCGGTGTTTTAATACTGAAGCAGCTCAGATTATGAGGTCGGTTATCCTCGCGATATGCAAATCATTTCAGCACCAAATTAGAGTTAATATTAGGCAATTATTTCACAACGTTCATTATACACTCTGAAAAATATTAAAGCTGTGACTGGAGCCTATGTAAAGCATTCAACCCAGTGCCATGACAACACCGGCCCTCCTGGCCAATAAAACAGACCGGCCCACCGGGAATTCTCCCGGTGCTCCCGATTAGCCAATCCGGGCCTGGGCCCAAATCAAAAGATTCTCTGTGATAATCTGCTCCCTCGATACGGTTTGGGATATGGAATATATTCTACAATGTTTATCATCCACTAGGCAAAATGATTTTGCCTAGTGGATGATAAACACAATATATTGCTTTGAAAAGTAATTGCATACCCCTCAACAAGCCACATGATTTGAGGTATTATTTTTGACCATGCAGCACAACTTACATGCTGAAGTTTAATATTTTGTAGGTTTTTCCAAAATGCCTAGCACTAATTATTTGAGCATTTCTGGGGAAACATCATGATTATCCTTGAATATTCTAGGAAAGATTACCCTGCATTCTTACACCATAATGATAGATGTCAGCAAACTGAACCACAGTTGTCTGCATCATGAATAAGTTAATACATTGGTTCTGCCCATGCCAGCATTTTATATTTTATGTATTAATCATTAAAGTGCCCAGCAACAATACCCATTCATTCAGTAAGGAATAATTGATGATGAAAATAGAAAATAATGCACACCTGAGATGGTAATGCGGCAACGATGCGAAGCAGGTGCATTCTTTTCTGATTATGCAATGTACCCTAGTCAATTATTCTGCTTATTACCACACTTCAAACATTGTTCAGATGATGTATTTCAAGACATTTGTCAGGTTTTTGTCCTTAAAACGCTCTTGTGTGTAGGACTAATTTCTCACGCATCTAATCCTACTCCTAACGTCATTTGCTAGAGCTAACGGAGACTTAAGCCATTGATAGCAGACTAATGCAGTTATTAATGCAGTTGAGAGAGAGAGAGAGAGAGAGAGAGAGAGAGAGAGAGAGAGAGAGAGAGAGAGAGAGAGAGAGAGAGAGAGAGATATCAAGCGTTTGTGAATTACCTGAGTCTGCGTGTCTCTCAACAGTGTTCGGCAGCAGCGTCTATGTCTAGCGAAGATATGTTTATCTATGTTAAACTATGTTTCAAGAACAGCGTTGTTATTACCTTGTTTTTGAGAAATGTCATGTAGCTTTTAAGTTGCTAAACTATTTTACTGATAAAACCATCAGAGCAGCGCTGACAACACGTTTCTGTGCGAGTATGTGTCTGTACTGTTTGTGTGTGTGTGTTTGAGTAGGAGAGAGAGCGGGAGAAAGAGAGTATGTGCTTTCCGTACATAATAAAATGTAATTTTGTGGTCACAAATAATAATTTGTCGGTTTTATCCTGTTGTTTACTATATTTATTTGCTTGGTCAGTGTTTTGTGGGTTTTGGTTCTTTTGTTTTTGTTGTCTGTAAGGACCTTTGAAATAACTGAAATCATTTGGTGAAGTGATATGGAACTGTAATGCGGTCAAGACCTGGAACTACTTTAGCTGTGTTTCCCTGAAAATAATTGTACACCTTAGAACGTTCGTCAACCAATCAGATTCAAGCATTCAACAGCCCTGTAGTATAATGGTAAATAATGCTAGATTATTATCATTCATATTATGGAGCATGTTGTGATTTACCTATTTGCAACGGTCATAGTTTTGTTAGGTTATTTTCATTTGGTTGCATGCACTAATAGTCTTATTTCCTCCATTATCTTTTATTATTTATCAATTAAACACAAAAAAAGATTAAATAAACCCACCACTTTAATGTAGCTGATCAACTGTTGCAAAGGCTCTTATGTTTGCTTCCTTTAATCTATGAGATTAAACACAAGTAATTCAATGACTTCATGTGCCATAAAGCGCGAATGCTGTAAATGAGAATTATGTAACAATGGCATCTGATCTTCTTAAATCCATAGACCTTGCTTCAGATGTAATTCAGTTCAGCCAGGTCACGTGAAACAGCTTTTCCGAGCCCTGTGCTTGAGTAATTTTCCTCCCGTGCTAGTTACAGACCTGGCTGATCTCTCTCATCTTATCCATGATTTCAGCTCAATAAAATGATGCTTTAATCATATTTCTGTAAATATAGGTAATGCGTTTGGAGCTGATTGTGTTTAGCGAATGACCGCTTAAGGCAGGGCTGGACTGGGACTAAAAATCGGCCCGGGCATTTTGGCCCAGACTGGCCCACTACATATAATTATAAACACAACTGATCCTTTCACGCCCCTGAATATGTAATATACTAACTCCTATTAAAACCACTAATGCCATGTAGCCTAATGAGTGAGTAGGAATGAGTAAGAGTTAATAAATGAAATAACTACTAATTGTAAAATACAATCGAACTACTCCATTTGTGCTTTTTAATGTTAAATTCATCAATGTGGTGCACTTTGAGGGTTAAAAATTAAGAGCTCCAACCCATAATCAGTGTGCAAATCAGGCCCGGCTCCAGATATGAGATGAAAGGTGGGCCAAGTGATATTCCAGGTGGGCCGGTCAGGAGGGGGAGGGGGAGGGGCGGGGGGGGGGGGGGGGGGGGGGGGGGGGTGGGGGTAATACTTTAGTCTCACATATCTGTTGATGTCTGTTGATATAATTTTAATATCATGCATTTAAGGCAATTGTTAGGGTGTTAGTTTGTTATTGTTGTGTTTGTGTTTTCTTCATTTTTAAAATGTTTTGTACATTACTATTTAGTGACTTTATATATATAACTTTATTTATATAACTTTATACATGTTTAACATGTTTATTTTTACATTCTCTCTTGTTGCATTTGAAATATTTTTTTGACCTCTTAACAGATCTTGTATCAATTAAGTAACTATAGATTTGATAAAAAGGAGCAGATCTTTTAAAATAACTATTTACATCAACTAAAACAAACTTGTTACTAACTAAAAATGTTAACATGTTCTTCTTTTTTAAGATTTTTTGTATATATTTTGGAACTATATATTTAGTAACTTTATATATATATATATATATATATAGATAAACATGTTTAACATGTTTATTTTTACAGTCTCTCTTTTTGCATTTGTAATATTTTTTTGACCCCTTAATAGATCTTGTATCAATTATGTAACTATAGATTTGATAAAAAAAGGGCATGTATTTTAAAATAACTACATCAACTAAAACAAACTTGTTAAAATGTTAACATGTTCTTCATTTTTAATTTTTGGAACTATTTAGTAACTTTAAATTATATAAACATGTTTAACATGTTAAACACTATGATATAGTGAATGACTACATTTTTTTATGTGGAAATTATCTGAATTGAGAGAGTTCGGGAACCGGATGAACTAAAGCTCTGTGAAGCACAAGAAAATAAAATAAATTAAAATGTTCAAACTAAATTCTAAACTTTAAATAAAACAAAAGAAAAGCAGATAAGTGATAAGTCCGTGGAAAAACACTGCTCATTCGCGTCTGTCAGCGGCCGTCCGCTCCTCTCAGCCACTCACTGAACAGGGCAGACGCGGCGAGAGTGACGACAGGGAGAAAGCAAGAGCTCGCGCTCGCAGGACAGTACTGGCAACATTTGGAGGTTACTGAGGTTTGTCCAAAAAGTCGCTAAATTTGTCGCTAGTCGCTTTTTTGAAAAATGATGCTAAATGGGTCTGAAAAGTCGCTAAAAATAGCGACAAAGGTGCTAAGTTGGCAACACTGAGTCTGTCTCGGAGGGGAAAAAGGACGGGTTGGGTAGAAAATAACGTATCTCGAGCTAAATTGAATATAGCACCAATTTTGTGATTGGCTGTCATGTGGTGTGGGGCCAGGGTGGGCCAAGCTTCTGATTGGGTGGGCCAGGCCCACCCTGGCCCCCCCGTGGAGCCGGGCCTGGTGCAAATTGAACCAAGAAAAACTAAAAACTCTTTTAGCTGTGATATAGTGTCTGTCTCCATTACACTACTACATAATAATAGTTATAATATTAATCTCATGACAGTAATAGCCATATATTGTAAAACAAATGCACTGAAAAATAAAAGCAACTTCCATAATTAGTTTTGTACTAATTTCTATGCTTGAAAGAGATAAACCAATTATCTTTTATTTTGGCGGAAAACATGGTTTACAAACGCGTCTCATTACAATTCTAGTAAAATGCGTAATCGTCAACTATGCCGATGTGTAAATAATGCGTAACTGGGTAATGGGTTCCTACACTCATCGCCTCAGTGTTCTGAAAGTTGCCTAGTTCTGCTTCCCACAGTTCTCTACACTCACTCATTCTCTCCTGATCCTCCTCAATATCCACATCAGACACTTGAAGGGCCCGTTTCTTTTTTTCACGCTTTTTCTCTGCACATTCCTTGCGGTTCTTCTCCATCTCTGAGTATTTTGACAGATACACACTGACACTGCACGCTCGCTCAGAGCCCAAAGGGGGAGGAGTTTAAAGATGTGATTGGACCAGCCCAGTGTCAATCAAGAAAAGAACCAAAGAGATAGCTGATCTACGTGTTTCATGGGCCGGTCTGTTAAAAAAAAAAAAACAACCTACGCTGACTTTTTTTGTCCAATGCATTACACCAGCACAAAGATCCCAGCGCCCCCAGTTAAGCAAAACTAAACGAATGGGCCGCCGATGTACAAATATTATGGGCCGTTTAGACAAAAAAATGTTTTTTATATTTTTTTTTAAAGAATGATCTGTATCGGCCCAAAAAGCACGTCGGCCCACCGGGCAAATGCCCGGTATGCCCGATGCCCAGTCCAGCCTTGGCTTAAGGCATGCGTTAACTGACGGAGGTATATTTAGTCTGATGCGCATATGTGATGATTGAACATTTAAGAGAAGTTGAACGTTAGCTTTCTTCCTCTTCTTGTCAAACAATGGGAAACACAATTGCATACAGTTTAGCTTCCCCACCCCTTCTTTTCTTCAAGCTCTTAACTCAGTCCCATAAGCCCTGCGCTACATTTAGCAAGGCTTTTTAAAGAAACCTGAAAAAGATCCTGTTGATGATACAGGACATTACGCGGTGGAACATACTGAAAAAGAGATAGTCTTCTCAAAGATGTCATATTCCAAGTTTAAATAAATGATTAAATAATATTTGCTAAAAATCTGAAGATCTTATTCTACCTGGGAATAATTATTTTTTTAAGATTTACCCATCAGGGATTCAAACATGTGGCTATTTTTAAGTTTTAATGAGTTCACCGAAAAATGAAAGATCTGTCATCATTAATTTACTGTCATGTTGATCCATACTTGCACGCTTTTCTTTCTTTCGCAAGAGAAGACATTTAGCAGTATGTTTGAGCTGCTTTTGTTCATATTGTTGACCCTTTTCACATTTCCATGGTTCTCAGAAGCAGAAGTCATCATGGTTATTATTAAAAGACAGGAGACTACAACATATAATTTTTCTGCTTCCACTTGCTCCAATAGCAAAATAAAATAAAAAATACGATAGCCTTTCTATGAGTTTCCAAAAGAGGAAAAAAAATAGAGATTATGATGGTCAGAAGAAAGAAAGATGTCAAAGTTTCTGTCACTCATTTCCACTGTATTTGAAACACCTATTCAGCAGTGTTAATTTTCTGTCAGTTTTCTGTATTTTAATACCAAGGTAAAATAGCACAAAGTACTGTGCTATGTACAAGTGAAAATAAATAATGTTGCTAGACTTACAATGTTTATAAGTGTGGAATTGCATCATCGCAGCCTGTGAAAAGCGTCCATGAAGTGAATTGTGATCAGGTGCTGTCAAGCTCCAAAACTGACACAAAAGCACCACTGAAGTCACATAAAAGTGGTCCATACACAACTTGTGCACTGCATTACAAGTCATATGAAGTCTTAAGATAGCTTTGTGATGAACAAACTGAAATCATTTGACTACTTTTATGATACTTCAATGGTTTATGATTTTGGCGCTTGACAGCCTTTCACTATAGCAGTACACTTTCATTATAGCAGTGTGATCAGATCAGATGGTGGACCTGCACCTAGACGCGACCAAAACACAGCCCTGAATGTTAGCAGAGAACGTGTCCTCTAGAGTAGACAATCCCCTTTGAAGGCCTCGTCGACATGACAGCCATCGGCACAGATCTTCAGCAGAGACTACAAGAACCAGACAGGTCCTCCGCATAGACTCTGTGACCAGCTTCGGGTCCAGACCGGCATGATGAATCGATCTTCAAGCAAAAGGATGAATTTTTAAATGCTAATGATCCCGATCTGAATTCTGACTTGTGATGCAGCCTGAATCATAATGACACCGTGTTCATTCGTTGGCCAGAAGAGAACTGGCCCCCTGACTGAGCCTGGTTTCTTCCAAGGTTTTTTGTTCTCCATTCTGTCCCCGATGGAGTTCGGGTTCCTCGCCGCTGTCGCCTCTGGCTTGCTTAGTTGGGGACACTTAATATTCAACAATATTATTGATCTTACTGTAATGACGCTGTTGTATGAGAACTGAACTGAGCTGGACGATGACGTCCTTTTTTTGCAAAACTGCTTTATAGATAAAATGAACTAATTTAATAATTGATTATCTTTACAGTGGAATTGAATCAACACTGAACTGGCTTCAGCTGAACAACAGCTGAACATTTTCCTGTTATCACTGTAATTTTTGAAACATCATGAATGTGAGTAAATTATGTGAGAATTTTAATTTATAGGTGAACTATCCCTTTAACGATTACCTCCAACGATTACCTTGAAACTTGAATGTGTCTGGCCTCATTATAATCCACGTCTCCATTGCAGTGTATCATGTGTCTATGATCATCTTCATACAGCGTGTTTTGGAAAGAGTGGATGTATATTGTGTGAATGCCTGCACATGTTGCCTACGGGACCCAATGCTGTTGCACATGTCAGGTCATTATTAAAAGTTAATGAGGATTGATATCCTCACGCTCTGACCTTGGGGATTGGGTTTCCTGGTGGAAGCCTCTCCCATTGATCCTTTGGTTCTCATGTGCTGTTGGACAAACTACTCTCTCAACACTCCATTGGCCGCGCTGTGAAGATTTATGGCTGTCAGTGTATAAGTGTGAGAGATCAGAACCTGGCACACCATACAAACTAAAGGCCCGTTCACACTAATAGCCGTAACTATAACTTTTACAGACTGATCTCATAAAATTGCGTGTGTATGACACGCCAATTCGTATTTCCATTTTTGGCGTGCTATCAACACGCACAATCGCTTTTCAGCGTGTTTATGAACGCAGTTGACTTAACGTTATTACTGCATATATAAATATATGACCTACCTCCACCCCGTCCCTAAACCTACCCGTCACTGGGGTTAATAGCATTTATGAGTGTTCCCCTGCCATCCTAGGGAAAAAAAAATATCGCTCCCCAGATGTAGATCTACATTTTGCTTCGTTTCACTCGGAAATTTAATGGCGTGTACATATACGCGGAATCACTTGGACATTAATGGCGTAGACATACACGCATACACGCGGATATCTCAAAATACGCCACTTGACTTGAAAGTGGCGTGTCTGTTTACGCAAAAGTCATGATGTCATGTTGAACTTTTACTATATTGGCGTCCACACTAATGCACATTCTGTTTATTATAAGCACACGCTGCACTTTTTTTCATCTGCCACTTTAAAGCTAGAGCTCTTTAAGGCAGGATAGATTCTGCTTTTTTACTTCATTTGCTGAAAAAAAATCCTTCTCAAAGTGATTCCAACAATATTGTTTGGTTATCGTCATAGTTGTGGTGTGGACTTCCCTATTCTCATAGAATATACAACAGTTATTACCGGTAAAACTTTATGGTTATAGTTATCATCCTTGGTGTGAACGGCCATTAAGACAGTGTTAGAGTTCACAACAGCAGGAAATGACTAGTGGTCTTAGCAGCCAGACTTTTGTTTTCCTGTTTTTGCATCTCCATTTCTGCATTCTTGGCCTTCCGATTGAAAACATGGAAGTTGGCGGCTTTGTTTAAAGGATGCCACACAATTAGACAAAAGCATTGCTAGACCACCTTTCATTGCAGCTGTTTTCATCATTAGAGATTTGAGCAAACACATAAACTTAAAGGCATAGTTCATCCAAAAATGGAAACTCACCCTCATGTCGTTCCAAACCTGTAGCTATGACTTTCTTTCTTCTGCAGAACACAAAAGCAGATCATTTGAAAATGTCTTTTTTGTCCATACATTGAAAGTTAATGGGATCCAATGTTGTTTTTGGACCCCATTAACTATAATTATATGAACAAACAGTTAACCATTCTTCAAAATATCTTATTTTATGTTCTACAGACGAAAGAAAGTCACAGGTTTAGAACGACTTGAAGATGAGGGTTTGCTTTTACAATTCAGACTGATCTTGAGACTTGGCTTTATTGATTTGGAGGCAGTAAGCAACCAGCCAGAATGCCCTGGCAGCCACTTAGCAACGCTTTGGCATCCCATCAAAAACCCTATCATAGAGGCGAGTGCACAAGCAAAGGCCCCTTCATAAAACTGACATGAGAAACAACCATCTCTTTTTAAAGTACTGGGTTTGGTACTGTCAAAAGGGCTTTACTTTGGTTTGCAGCATGTGCTGTTGGCATGAATAGTGTTCTGTGCTGCCTGTGTGCCCACAATGTGTGTTTAAACCCATTGGGAGGGATCTTTCTACCAGTCAAATGCACCACTGTATGACTACAAAATGAAAGCGTAGCGAGACGGAATGGCTGTGGTGCTTTAATGATGATGATGATGATGATGATGGAAAGACCATGAGGGGGTTTAAGGGTTGGGCTGTGGTTGAGATCAATTGAAATTGCTGACTGATATCCTCTTTGTATCATCTTGTTCTGTTCTCAGCTCTTTTTAGAAGCACATACTATTGTCTCCTCCATTTACATGCATATTTAATTTATGCACCAGCCGCAAAAGGAAGGAAATCTCTATCTTCTTAGGTCAGGTCTTTAATGAGCTTGCCTTTTTTGGGCTGTTCTTGATTGGTTTGCTGTATTTAATGTCTCATTTGGTCTGTCTGTCTTTTAGGGAGCTTGTGTGTGGGTGCGGGATAAGGGGCAGCTCTTTCCCTCCATCGTCAGCTGCTGTGATGACCGGACTCTCATCCTTACCACAGACTATGGAGAGGTAAGAGAGACCGTCTGCTGTGAACTTTTATTTAAAAAAAAGAAAAAGAAAAAAAGATGTAGTTCCAAACCTGTATGACTTTCGTCCGTGGAACACAAAAGATGATGTTGGTCACTATGTCCTTTCATTGTGTTAAAAAAAGTTTGAATATTCTTTCAAATTTCTCCTTATATTCAAGAGTGTGAATAAATGATGACAGAACTTTCATTTCTCTTTAAGAGCTTTCACCTTTATTTCTGCCATTGTTTTGGGCATTTTATTCTTAAAGGGTTAGTTCACCCAAAAATGAAAATTATGTCATTATTAATGACTCACCCTCATGTCGTTCCAAGCCCGTAAGACCTCCGTTCATCTTCGGAACACAGTTTAAGATATTTTAGATTTAGTCCGAGAGCTTTCTGTCCCTCCATTGAAAATGTATGTACGGTATACTGTCCTTGTCCAGAAAGGAAATAAAGACATCATCAAAGTAGTCCATGTGACATCATTGGGTTAGTTACAATGTTTTGAAGCATCGAAAATACATTTTGGTCCACAAATAACAAAAACTACGACTTTATTCAGCATTGTATTGTCTTCCGGTTCTGTTGTCAAGCCGCATTCACGAGTCCGCAGTGACGCTGGTGACGTAAGACGCTGCTGACGTGTATCTGGTGTGTCCGTGTATTCGGGTTCAAATAAATATGGCTGGGCTAAAAAATGCAAGTCTTACTCTGTGTCGAAATCCTTAGACATGTTTGCGAAGATTGCTTTGTTTACAGCGTGCGTCTCCCTCAGACTGTAAACGAAGCTCGGGCGCACTGATGTACACGTCAGCAACGTCTTACGTCACCAGCGTCACTGAACGTGGATTGACAACAGAACCGGAAGAGAATACAATGCTGAATAAAGTCGTAGTTTTTGTTATTTGTGGACCAATATGTGTTTTCGATGCTTCAAAACAATCTAACTAACCCACTGATGTCACATGGGCTACTTTGATGATGTCTTTATTTCCTTTCTGGACAAGGACAGTATACCGTACATACATTTTCAATGGAGGGACAGAAAGCTCTCGGACTAAATCTAAAATATCTTAAACCGTTCCGAAGATGAACGGAGGTCTTACGGGCTTGGAACGACATGAGGGTGAGTCATTAATGACATAATTTTCATTTTTGGGTGAACTAACCCTTTAATAAATCGGATGGCCATCTGTCTGAGAGAGATAAACGTTTCACTGTTAATGTTTTCAATTGTGTGAGGTCCTGCAGGTAAAGTACGGTTTGAATTAATTCCAGTTTCTCACTACTACAGTTAGACCTTTTGATATGAATAGCAGGAATGTCCATAAGGAAGCCGAGTTTAGCCACTGCGTTTAATCAGTATGGCCCTCTGTTAAAGCTTTGTGTCTGGAGGAAATCCTGTTTTCAAAGCACAATAAGGATGCAGGTCAGAATATATTTATCTGATGTGTGTCAACATGTAGCCTGTGTGCTTTGTTCTGGTCCTACATAATTTAGGAATGTGATATACTGTACAGTTCAGCTCATATGTTTAAATATTTCTTGCATAAATTTTTAATCTCCATCTCTCTCTCTCTCTCTCTCTCTCTCTCTCTCTCTCTCTCTCTCTTTGTCCACATCTCTGTCTACACTACAGTATATCTATTTTAAATTAATAATTTATTTTAATGTATAAGTGCACATTTAAGTGATCAAAAGTAACAGTAAAGGCATTTATAATGAGGGAAAAAACATGCTGCTCTTTTGAGCTTTCCATTCACCAAAGAATCCTGAAAAAATGTATCATGGTTTCCACAAAAATGTTAAGCAGCACAACCATCGTCAACATTGATAATAAGAAATGTCTCTTGAGCACCAAATCAGCATATCAGAATGATTTCTGAAGTATCATGTGACACTGAAGACGAGAGTTCTTTTAAACTGTAGTAATATTTCACAATATTACTGTTTTTACTGTATTTTTGCGCAAATCTTTCAAATCTTTTTCACTATTTGTTTCTTAATGTTTAATCTATTGTTAGTCCTATTTATATGTCTGATTTGGTAGAAAATTGGATTCTTTATATTATTAAAAGAACATACAGTATGGACTATCTTGCGACAGGAAAGCTGCTATACAAATCTGTTATCTTATTAGTAATCGTGAGTGTCAATCTGAACATACAGCACAAATTGATTTCTTTGTTACTATTCCTATTCCACATTTAAATCACTTCAGACTGATTACCATTTCCATATGAATACTTGAGTATTTCCATAATTGCTTAAACCGTCAGTTTTTCAATTCCAGATTTAATGCAGACTCTGCAATTCTTATACACACATTAATGTCCCCCTATTATGCTTTTTTAAAGTTCCCTAATTTTGTTTTGGAGGTCTCCTACAACAGGTATACATGCATCAAATGTAAAAAAATAAATAAAAAAAAACACTTTAATTTTCTCATAATATACATTGCACATCACCACATTTTTCAACAATTCTCAAACGACTCGTCAGATGAATCAGTCTCTCTAAATACCTCCTTTCCTTGAGCCTGCTCTATTCTGATATTCTGGCCCAGTCTGTTGTGATTGGTTATCAGTTATTATTACCATAACTGAATTTCAGCTCAGGAGGCTTCCTCAGTCCTCAGCGATTGTACACATTGTAAAGACCGTAACGATGACGTCGATTTTACCAAGCACTTACATGAATGACTGATGTAACACGTTTGTAAAACAAATCTTGCTCCATCCTTTATCTTTACTCAAAGTAATAAGAACGACAGACATTCTGCATTAATAGACACAGTTTTATGTAATAGTGGCCCACAGCTGCTTAGCAGAAGTATTTCAGTAAGACAGTAATAACGTAAGTTAGCCGGAAACTTACACAATCTAAAACACAAAACTACGTATTCTGAACACCCGGTTGAAAATATCTACATTAATAATTATTCATGCTTACAGGTTGTGATTCTGAGGAGCAAGCTGGTCCAAATAAACTGGGTATTGACCCATCTTTCAAGAGCAAGTGTTTTGCGAATCCCGCGATGAACTCTGAGATTTGAGAAGCAGTCGTCAGTAAAATTACGTGTTTGAGGGCTGGTCAAGTTGTTCGCGGGCAGACAACTATACAGCATAGTCGGCCATTATGCAAATGTCTTTTCTATTGACTTAATTCAAGTTACAGATGATTTGTTTAGGCGGTTCTGAGTTGATTCTTTCTTTTGGAATTACTTTATTTATCGTGCACTTTCGACTTTACAACTTTGTTGAACACACTTCATGAATGGGAATATTCGAAAAACCACAATAAGGGCACTTTAACATAAATGACTTCCAATGTGGTGGTGATCAATTTGTGTTTAGGCCAATTTCAACCAAGCACAGTATGTGACCATAGAGAAGTATTCAGAGACTATACCAACTAAAGATAATGAAAAATGAAATGAAACTCTCATTTCAAACTGTTAACACCCCAAACCGACAGTTACCGTGCGTTCACACCGCCGACAGCGAGAGCGTCAAAGTGGCTGGAAGTCATTCATTTTCAATGAGAGCCGGCGGCGAGCTCTGGCGAGGGCGGCGGAGAGCGGCGAGGGAGAAGTTAAAGTCAGATCAACTTTATGGGAATGAGCTATGATGCGGTTCGGCGTCAACCGGCAGCAACCAATCGAAATTTAGAAGTGCTCCATTTGAGAGGATTCCAGGGAATGCAGTCCTGTAAACTTTGGTTCCGACCACATTAGTTCCCACGCAAAATAGAGGAGAGGATAATTATTTGAATTTGATAAGAAGGTGTACAACACAATTTTTATGCAAGATTTTCGCGCTAGAACGCTTGTTTTTCAGCGGGAATCCAAATTAGATTAGCACTTAACCATGAACACAAAAGCCACACCACACAAATGGCTTTTAATTGGTTTATTTCATTAGCTAACATGTCACTATAATTGTTAAAGGCACAATATGTAAAATGTTTTCGCCACAAGAGGGTGCAGTTTCCAACTATAACAAATGCGTAGGTTGATGACACAGTGATGAGCTGAATGATAGGACTTGCTGTCAAGCTGATGGATCTAATAATGTTGATGGATGAGTGCAAACATTCATTTTTTTTAACATTACAGTGGTATGAAGCAGGTCGCGATTGCTAAAGAGACAGATATCACACGCGAGTCCCACGGATATAAAGTAATAAGGCCATTTAATTCTACCGAACTACCTGCAAGTGCTGGATTACTCACACAGGTCAGTGTATTAGACGAATTAAACTTGTGAGGTAACGCAGCGCTGCTTCACTTGGTCTAACGTTACACTATCACACTAAATGGCATTTAAATGTGTGTTGAAAGTTATAATGTTATATTACGTTTTAGTTTGTTTGCTAGATCAACATTAGAATGACATACTGATCATATTCTAACATTTCATCATGTTGAGCTAACGTTATATAACATTGATTTGTTTTATGTACATTTTCTCACCTGTCTAATAAAGCTGTCAAGTCGTGACTCGTGAAGCTCTGTCAAGTCCAAGTTAGTCGCGGACGTGGAGCTCTCAGCATCTCAAAAACGCCACGCTGATATTGATCCTCATTTTAGTTCTCCTTGTTTGTCCCAAAGTCTGCTTGCCATGGTCTATGTTTGAAAGAAACAAGAACTGCGTGCCGCTAAACGTTGCGCACTACGCAGTTGTCCACGTCTGTTGCCATGGTTACGTCATGGCTATGGCAGTATGAACGGAAATCGAAAATAGCGCGGATATTGCGCCATTGACAGGCGACATTTTTTCCCAGGACGGCCACTTATTTAAAATTGGAATTTCTCTGAAATAAAAAATCTTTGGAGACTTTTGGGATATTGTAAGTACACAACTGTAGGAAATATATCACACTGTGCAAGTGATTTTTGGATATTTTATTACAAAATTCTTACATATTGTACCTTTTAAGTTCTTTCCATCGATCAATTTATTACTTACACATTTAAAAGATTCTATGAGGTTAACTTATACCCTACTTGGTCAGTCTGCAAAAATAACGATCGACATGCTCGTTTGCGGCCCCTTTAAGTAAAGTTATAAAAAAGACCAAGCATTTGATCTACGTCAGAGCATTCACGAATCTTTCCACGGCGTCGTCGGCAGGGCGGCGAGAGCGAATTTTGCCGCTCTCGCCGGCGGCGGTGTGAACGCACAGTTAGACTCCCGGCATGCAGTGCAGTGTCTGGCTAATAAAACTGCACAGTAAGTGCATGGGACCCCGTCACATGTTTTATTTAGCAAGCTTACTGTGGCATCCATGCCAAAGCAGGGGTCAGCAGAGATCAGGAGGCTGTGTGTGAGTTCAGTGAGGTGTGAAGAGACTGACACTCCACTGACATACTGTTCTGGGGTGAAGCTTGAGCTCGAGCTCATTCAGAAGAGTGACTTCCTCCTGCCAGAGCTCTGTCTGTCTATGTTGTATGTATTAGTATGTATGTATCTGTCTGTATGTCTGTCTGTCGGTTCACTCTATCTGTCTGTTTGTCTCATTTGGTGCAAAAAAGTTAATTATCTGTATTTTTATTTAAAGCTGGATTGTAACTGATGTATCAATACTGTATAATAAGCCTATTTTTGTAACAATTTTAGACTTGAAATGATTTTAACACCATTAACAGCAGTATTTAATAGACTAGTATGGCCTGTGTTTTTCTGGGATTGCTTTGAGCAGGGTGGCACTGGTACAGCGGATGGGTTGAGAGAAGAACGCTTCCTGTGAAGAGTAGAGCCATTTCAGCTGGCCTCCATGTGTCTGCTCACTACTGGGCCGTCCCTATTGATCAGGCCCCACCCACCTCATGCATATTCATATAGTCTATGCTCAATAATACAGCAGGGTGTGGTCTTTCAAACACAAAGCCTCATGCAGGGCCCTTGTACAGAAGATGCCAGCAACTCTTTAATTACAAACCTTCAGTCACTAGACATTTAATCATTTAGATTATTTACTTTTAATAAGCTGATTCAGTATAGAACAAACTGAATTTTATTGCGTATACAAGGCAATGATGGTATTTTAATGACACAGATGGCAGACAGTGCCTTGATGTGATGTCTCGTAGTCATTACAAAATATATTTGCTAATATGTGTATAGCATAAAATGATCTTTGCTTGAATAAACAATCTTTTGTTTAAATAGTCCTAAAATGATATTGCGTAGTTTTATATTTAAACATGCTCTCAGATTTTTTTTCCCGACCTTGTTTTGGTGCATCAGTCAGCGGCCCTGCCCTGCCATCGGTGAAAACGTCACATTAGGAAAACATTGATTGTGCACTTTATAACTCTGGATCAATGGATTTAGCAGATGGTTTCACATGCACACGCACGTTTAGGGGAGTGTGTTGGTTCTCATGTAAGTGCATTGATGTTGTGTGTGTACTTACTGTTTGGAAGACCATGAAAGACTTGAGTTGTACAATGCTTACAGGAATAAATATGCCATTTCTCATGCAAGTCATGCAAACTTAAATGAAGATTACCAACAATTCCTAATGCTTAATCACTTTGTGCATGATGCGTATGAGGAAGTCTTGCTGCTGAGGAAGACAGATAAACCTACATGGACAATGGACAGTTCCGCTAAACAAGTGGACATGTGGTATCTTATAGTGATAGCATACTGGAACACAAATAATAACTCCTCCAAATTCCAGGAAATTCCATTTATTTATCCTACAATAGAGCATCATTTTTTTCAAACTGACTGCACTGGTTGTTTTTTCTCATTTTTTTATTGATAATCTCATCATCAGGATTGCCAGTTCTCCCAGGGATGGTCCATTGCTTAGCAACCAGAGGTGATGTTCCCGTTTTCTGGCACACTGTCAACACTGACATCTATTGTCCTGCTTGAACGCCTGTAATGTGCTAATGGCGCTATGACAAGCTGACTCCCTGCCATGTGTCAATTTGCTGAGCACAGCAGGACACTATAAACTGGGGCGCATAGATTATCATAGATGTTAAATACACTCTTATTTTCACAAAAATTATGACAATTTGTTTGCAGTCAGCATGAAGTGAGTACAAAATGACAGCAGTTATGATAGATTGCATCAGATTTTAAATGTTGCTGTAGAAAACCCTTGTTTAGTAGCCATCATGCTGGTCAGTCAGTTGTCATATCCCTATGTTACATTTTGTCTGACATAAGAGAGTTCACAGCCACACAACGGCAGAGGACAATCAGATGAGGCATATGAAATGTTGCTTTAAGAGTCAGATTATCAGACCAAAAATGGTCTTTTTATGAAACCAGCTCAAGTTATAATTATATTAGTTCAAAAGTTTGGGTTTGGTAAGGTTTTTAAAAATATTTTTGAAAGAAACCAAGGCTGCACTTATTTGATTAAAAATACAGTATAATCAGAGTAATATTGTAAAATATTAATACTTGAAATATTTTCTTAAAAGGCTTTCTATTTTGAATATGTGTTCAAAATGTAATTTTTTCCTTTGATAGCAAAGCTGAATTTTCAGCATCACTTACTCCAGTCGTCAGTGTCACATGATCCTTCAGAAATCATTCTGATATGTTGATTTGCTGTTCAAGAAGCATTTCTTATTATCAATGTTGAACACCATTGTGCTGCTTCATATTTCAAAGTTCAAAAGCACAGCATTTAGCCTATTTAATATATAAATATTTTGTATCATTAAAATGTCTTCTCTGTCACTTTTGATCAATTTAATGCATCCAATCAAAATAAAAATGTTCATTTATTTTAGAAAAAAAAAATAGTTTGCCCCAAACTTTTAAACGGTGGTGTATATATTACATTAATAATTTAAATTCAGGGTTATTATAGTTTTGCAATAAAAACATTTTATTTGTAGCTTTTCTTTATTTCAATTTGATTTTTGTTAGATTTCCCTGTATGACTGTTACCTTCAGTGTAGTTTTAGTTTTTTCACTGTTTTATAGTTTATTTATTTTATTTTAATTGTATTATTTTTGTGCTGCTCAGGTTCAAAATATAAATTAAGTAGTGGCTTTAAATTTATTAGGGTTTTATCGCCTCATCTAAAAATAAATAAGTAAAGATTCTATACATTATATTTATTTTTTCAGTTAGTTTTAGAGTCATAAAATCAGTTTTAGTTTTCTTTGATAGTTTTTAAGTGGTGACATTCATTCAAGTGGATTCATCTTTTAAGAGACCTCAGGGCCATTGCTTGAATTCACAGGGTACGAGACACCCTTATTGTGGATGTTTATGGACCCATACACTCGGACCAACCTAAGGGGCCATTTTCCTGGTCATTCCCACGTAATGATGGCCCTGCCTCTTACCACATCCTGTGAATGTTTGATTTAGACACATTTATTGTAATTTTAAACCTCCCACTTCGCATGTACCGAGTGTTGTTTCAACCTCCAGGCTGTTTGTTTGCCCTTAGCGGTGGGAGCCAGCATCTCATGGATAGGAATTTGGGGAATTTGTCTCAACAGGAATGTTTCAATTAAACATCCTTGACTTCTTTACTGGATGTTTGCGGATTAATCATATGGCTGGAGCTCAAGTATTTTGTGCACGAAGTTTGACCCAAAGTGCATCTGGTGTCCTTCTGTGTTGAGAAATGACCCAGAGAGCAGATTCCTGGTCTGGTCTTAAAGATGAGGCGTCACACAACGATAACGTAAACTATGAGACACATTAACACAGCTATGATGCAACAATGACCTCATTATACATGAATGAATCGTGAAAAAGTCATAGCGCCCCCTAGAATAAACTCACAATCCTTCACACCCGAAACTCTAATTTGATAAACAGAGCCTCAGGTTTTACTACACATGGGTTTTGTGTCTCGTATCTCCATATAGATCACATTAGCTCAGATGGGGACAGGGATTCTGCCAAAGTGCTGTTTCCTTTCTGTCATGTCTGATCAACGAATCTCATCTGTCTGGAGACAGGCCTGACGAGCCACAATGATAAGATCATTATTGTTTGACATCATTAAATTTTAGTGGCACGTTTTGCTAATGGATTTGTTATCGATCTCAGTTACAAGAATAACTATGACCTACACGCTTCGAAAGAAACATTCAACAAAATTTTAAAGAATTGAACTACAGTTCTTTGCCAGGGTGTTCCAAATGAGTTGCTAAAGTGTTCCGAGTGATTTTGTTTCCTTCGCTGGTTTTATCGTCTACTGGTTAAAGGTAGGTTAGGCAATTTTCGTGTTGGAGTTAAATACTACAGTTTTGTTCAAAGTCCTAACCTTAAATATGAACAACACCTTAGCAAGCACAACTAATTAAACATTGTCGGCCTATAAAGCAGACTTTGGCTGTCTAAAGCCTGTTCAAATGTGTTCTTTTATCCACATTCTTCCTACGCCCCGTGACGCTTTGAGCGCATTATGGGAGTAACTTCCGTTAAACTCTAAACAATCAGCGAACGGTTCACTCTATGAACACAACTCTATACTGGAGTACAAAAAAATAAATAATAAATAATCAGGAGGAAAAGAATGTGACTGAAAAGAGCTGTTGCCATAGATGATATTCTTATCCTCTTATCATATTCTTGTTATTAAAATACCAAGCATTTTCTTCTCTTGACATCTGAAAATAGAACATGAAGGAAATTTTACAGCGCATTCCGTCAAACTGAAGGATAAGGATTCTTTTTTTGTTCAAATTTTTTATTTGAAATGATTTGTTAGTCTTTTTGAGTGGAACTTCCCCAAAGTTCCTCCCAAAATTAAAAACGCTGTAGGCTCATTTGGAAAAAGGTGGATAAGAAGATAAGTAACATTGTCTCTAGTTTAACCCAACACTGTAAACAATTAAACAACATATGTTTTTACGTTGCATTGGAAGGCAAGCGTAGTATGACCAATAAGTTGCCGCCTGTTCTAGCAAAACATTACACGCAGAAGACAATATTCCTCCGCCCAGGCGAGCAACCACCAAGAAAAGGTGTCAACACCAATTCTCGCCCAGGACAACTGGAAGCTGCGAGGAACTGGAAGATGCTGGCTGATCTTGATCAACGGCTTATTTTTCCACCTGAGATTGCCACCACTAACCTACGACCAGATGTTAACAGTGCCATGGGAGGATGCGGTAGATGAGGCATATGAGAGGAAGAAACTGCGGTCGGCTCATCTGGCCACTGAAGCAGAACAGCGAGGATGGAGAGTCCAGGTTTATCCAGTGGAAGTGGGTTGTCGAGGTTTTGTGGCACACTCTACAACCCGGTTCCTCAGAGACGTCGGATTCAGTGGCCAAGAGTTGCGTCAAACAGTAAAGAATTTATCTGAAGCAGCAGAAAGGAGCAGCAACTGGCTGTGGTTGAGACAGAAAGATTGTGTACAGGCCGCCACGCTACGGTTTCGTAGAATTCTTGAAAACTTGAAGAGTCTGTTGGTTTATTTGTATAGGTTGTATAGTATTTACAGTCATTACGTTCCTGTGTATATTGCGTGAATGACGGGTGGTTGGGCAGATATTGTGTTTTTAGCGGTAGGTGGTATGCCATACGGAACCGTTGCCACTGAAACTGCATATTAACGCACCAGTGGGGCTCGACAGCCTTAGTCAAACGGGTTGGCGTGTATGGTTGGGTTGCGGAGAGATTGTGAGATTGTGGTTAGGTCTCAGCAGCAGGAGGGATGTAGAGGTCAGTAAGCTGGGCTGAGTTGAGTGGGGGACGGAGGGGGGTGACTCTGGGACGCCAGAGTCACTGTCGAGCCCTCTTGAGGTGTCGTGGGCTAGTCGACGAAACACTGAGGACGGAAGGTGCCCACTTGAAGACCCTAGAGATGTCCCCTACTTGGCTCAATCCAGACGGTTGTCGTGCTGGTCCACTAGGGAGACCACACTGTAGTTGCAGCCGTCGTGTGTGCTGATGCGCCAAGACTACACTGCAGTCGTTAACGCCATACAGAAGGGGAGTCACACCACCATATGGAAAGAAGTGTAAATGGGTGAAGCATAGTTTACTGTAAAGCTACGTCTTAGTGTTGCTTATCTTGGCGAAAGCCGAGTACAAATCAGTAGGGCTGGGTTTCGATTCAAATTTCAAGAATCGATTCGATTCCGATTCTCAAGATCTTGAATCGATTATCATTATTCGATTCGATTCGATCCGATTCGATTCGATCCGATCTGATCTTCGAGATTTAGATCAGTGTTTTTGACATATTGTTCAACATATTGATACTATTATTATAGACATTCAACTGAGTATTGATGGTTGTAAAGAACAATCCCCCTTCCAGAGTGTTGATACAACTGCTTTCACAAACTTGCACTGGTGTAGACGACAGAGGACGCAGAGGTATATCAGCAGCAGTAGTAGGGCTGACGCGATATCCGCAATCTTGTAGTACCACAACACTGACTAGTCAACCGCAGAGGATTGCAAGTAACCGCAGCAATATTCACGTTTTTTATAAGGCTATACCCTTCTTGTTTTGAACTTCATGCATGTGTATTAAATGTTAAACAAGTTCATAATGATAACAAGACTATTTATCATGGTCATTTGTAGCCTACAGAGGCTTCCCACAGACAGTGAATGAGAGAGATCGGCAGAGCGCGTGCGATTACCTACGTCTGTCTTTGAAGACATATTCGTGGAAAGGTTGCCGTGTCAAAGGAAAGCGAAATATTTGTCGTATAGTCCTTTTAACGTTCACGTCACGGAAATGCGCGTCAGGAGCAGCGCTGGTCAGCTTCCCACAGCGCGAGGAAGCCGCGGGGAAATAAAATCAACGAGTCGCGCATTGAATCAATGCCATATTGGTCTTTAATAAATGAAGCATCAGCTTCAGCGTTACCCATGCGACGCATTGCTGCTCAGCTGAGCCTTGAATAGTGGAACTCAAGGTGTTAATTATTTTTAACTTTGTTTCATTATCTCTTTTAATGAATCAGCTTTTCTGAACGTGTTCGTTGAATGAACGGTTTAATGACTCACTCAAAGTCCGTTGTTGTAACAATGTGTGCGCTGAGTGAAAGCCTTTCAATGCGCATATAGGGATCTCCCAGTCGCGGCAAGTTAAAGTTCACAGGGAAAATGTAAGCCTATTATTAAATCGATCCTCTGAGTTACGGATCGATCTTTAGAAATTAATATGAAAATCGATTTAGAATTGGTGAATCGATTTTTTCAACACAGCCCTACAAATCAGCATGAAGTTTTAACATCTACTCTCGTGTAATGGAAATCAAGTAGATTAAAGAGAACCGGTTCAAATGCAATGTGCAATGAAGACGTCAGCCTTGTGATTCAGCATAATGCAGAGTGTCCAAGGATTTCTGAGGACAAGTCGTGAAGGAAGTGCTCAGGACAGTGAAAGTGAGAGGATCACTGTGAAGATGTCATGGGGGGTATGGTTTCAGGAATGTGAAACAACTTGGCAGAAAGATCGAGCAGGCCCGGACAAATTAGTAAAACAAGCTTCAGGCCCACATGTATACTCCGGTAAATGAGCCCTGTCTTGTGCACTCTTGCTTCATAGCAGCATAAATCACAGATCATTTCTTTTTACTCTGGATTTCTAAAGTGTTGTTCAGGAATGCATATTTAGTTATGTCAGTAGTAGTTGGTGTACTCATACTTTCTGGTTAATCTGAGAGCACTAAAATTAATGTCCCAGTTGCCCCTCTGATTTGATTTGATTTTGATTTGATTTATTGGTTTATTTAAAAGGGGACAGTGCAATTTCATAAAACGCACGAACAAACATGGTTAAAAAAGCCAGAATTAGCCAAAGGCTATTTTTCATCTGTAGTCCCCTGGCCAAGATGTAAAAAAAAAAAGCATTACAATACAAACAAGAAAATACATTTACAAGTCTATGGCAAATTGACTACAATATAACTACAATATAAATAACACTGTAATATAACTTAGGGTACACTGTACCTGTTACAATACTAAGACACACAAAAACACATTTTCAAAAAGGCTATAGTATATTAAATATATAATATACAGCTCAATAGGTTCGGCTTTTAATGTTGGCAAACATAATTGTTAATGAGCCAAGTTTTCACTTTTTTTGTAAAAGCCTTGTAAGTGTTGAGCTTTCTAACCTCCGCAGGTACAGAATTCGATTCAGCAGCGCCCCTCACTGACCAGGCCGAGCGACTAAAAGCGCTTCTGCGCAGAGGGACAACACAGTCCCCTCTGTCAGAGCTTCGAGTGACGCGCTCAGAGCTGTTTCTTTGGCTGATGAACTCAGCCAGTGGAGCTGGGGCCAAATCATGTGTCACTTTGTACATAAGACTCAAATCTAAAAACTTATGAATACTGTCCCAGTTTAAAAGGCTGTGTCTTGGTTTTTTGTCTATGATTTTAATGACTTGTTTATATAATGTTTCCAAAGGTCTTTTTGCGCTCTGACTTGCTTGAGACCAACTTGTTAAACAGTAATTGAGGTGGCTGAAAATCATGGAATGTAAATAAAGTAGTGCAGCTTCAGTTGACATGTCATTTCGAATTGAGCGGAAATTTGCAAGATTAAACTTGATTATTTTACATAATTTTTCAATATGGGCTTTAAAGGAAAGATGTGAATCTATTACTAAGCCAAGATATTTGTATTGATTTACAATTTGTAATTTTTCTCCAGCAACTGTTATGTCCGGATTAAATGAAGCTCTATTGGTTTTACTGAAAAACATACCTACAGTTTTTGAAATATTTAGCTGCAGGCAGTTCTCCTGCAACCAAGATGTAACACGAGTCATGATGACAGCCCTTTATAGTTTCTGTTGATAATGACATGGTTGTGTGTTTTTATGTGTTGAAGGTGATATCTCTGGATCAGGGTGAGGTGAACAGGCTCAAGGTTTTCCCCATGCATCCTACCAGCATCAGTGGAGTGGACGACATGTCCACTCTGGCCGAGTTACATGAGGCCGCCATCATGCACAACCTCTTTCTTCGCTACCAGAAGGACCTTATTTATGTAAGCGTTATTTTTGCAAAACACCACACACACACACACACACGCACACACACACACACACACACACACACACACACACACACACACACACACACACACACACACACACACACACACACACACACACACACACACACACACACACTAATTATCTTCATTCAATTCAAATAGAAATTTGATTGCAGTGTTTTCATGTAAACAAGGGAACAATCTGTACTTTGAGAAGTCTTTTGCCTCAAAAGAACTTTGTTCTGTGAAGCTTTAATGGGGTTTAATCTGAGCTTAACTCTGTCCAAAAATGTCCATGTTTCCAATAAGCATGAAATAAATGTAGCAAAAATGTATCCCAAGAACTGGCTGATGATGACTGGTTTTACAAAAATGTCAAAACAAACAGTTTTTCTGTGGATATATTGTCTTCTAATTTGTATTACTTCTGATCCTAGTTTTATCAGTCTGAAACTACTTAGCATTCATGCTTTATGATTTTTTTCATTAACATATATGTTATCATTTTACTTTTATTTAACTGTCAAACTGAATTTCAACATATACCACAATATACAATGTTAAACTGACCTGAAAACATAACAGGTATATTGTAGATTATTAGATAAACCAACAATATTTAAAAAATAAACACACGATTGGAAATCTGTAGTGCAAAGATTTCATTTGAGTGACAATCTATGAGAAAACATACTATTACGATGTTTTGTAGATCGTAGATATTATTACATTCATCAGCACTCGGAAACTTTTAGAACCATAAATGATACAATACAAAATACTGTCATGGATTATTTTTCCCAGGTGAATGGTGTTAGAGTCAAGATTAGTTAAATTGTCTATTGGACTGGAAAAGTTCAAATTTCTCTGGAGCTTTAACAAAATCTCCATTTCGATACATACTTTGTTCAACATCAAAAATGTAAACAGTGTACGCTCAAACCTGTATGTTCTTATTGTTGTTCATTCTACCTTGCAGACTAACATTGGCTCCATCCTAGCGGCCGTGAACCCTTATAAGCAGATATCAGGGCTGTATGATGCCGAGGCAGTGGATGTGTACAGCAGACATCATCTGGGTGAACTACCTCCACACATCTTTGCTGTGGCCAACGAGTGTTACCGCTGCCTGTGGAAGAGACACGACAGCCAGTGTGTGCTCATCAGGTAACATGCTGCTAATTTCTTTTGTTTTTTAAAGAAATTAATACTTTTATTGAGCAAGGACGCATTCAATTAATAAAAAAATGACATTAAATACATTTATAATGTTTCAGAAGATTTCTGTTCAAAATAAATGCCGAACTTCATCAAAGACTGTGTCACGGTATCACGAAAATATTAATAAATGAACTGCTTTCAACATTTATGATAATAAGAAATGTTTCTTGAGCCGCAAATCAGCATATTAGAATGATTTCTGAAGGATCATGTGACACTGAAGACTGGAGTAATGATGCCGAAAATTCAGCTTTGACATCACAGGAATGAATTACATTTTTAAATAAAGTAAAACATAGAAAACAGTTATTTTATTTTTTTGTTTGACAATATTACCGTTTAGATTTGGTGAGTTTAAGAGGCTACTTTCAAAAACATTTACAAATCTTACCAACCTCAAACTTTAACGGTTGTGATATTTTTACTTCAGTAAGTATGTTACAACATGCAAACCTATAAATCTAGAGACAAATGTGTGCTTGTGTGTTTACCGTCTGCTTCATGTGTATGTGTTCTCAGTGGAGAGAGTGGTGCTGGGAAGACAGAAAGCACCAAACTCCTGTTGAAGTTTCTGTCTGTCATGAGTCAGAACTCCACAGGCTCTCCGCTGTCAGAGAGGACCACCAGGGTGGAGCAGGCCATTGTACAGAGCAGGTCATACACACACACACACACACACACACACACACACACACACACACACACACACACACACACACACACACACACACACACACACACACACACACACACACACACACACACACACACACACACACACACACACACACCACACACACACACACACACACACACACTTGCACAATGCTTAAACACCTGTTCCTTCTCTTCCTCTCCAGTCCAATAATGGAGGCGTTTGGGAATGCAAAAACCGTTTACAACAACAACTCCAGTCGCTTTGGCAAATTCATTCAGCTTCACTTCTCTCAGAGTGGAAATATTCAGGGTGGCTGTATTATTGATTATTTACTTGAAAAGGTATCTTTTATTTAGTCTTTTATTAGTATTTTTAGCCATTTATAGACCTGCAGATGAGCAGTTCTAGGCCTATTAAATGCTTTGTGCTTTAAAAATGTCATAACATTCCAGAATCGAGTTGTGCGGCAGAATCCGGGAGAGAGGAACTATCATATTTTCTATGCATTGTTGTCAGGTGCTAAGCATGAGCACAGAGGTGAGATTTTAGCTTTTTATACACTTCAACTTTAAATAAGCTGAATCTTTCTCACTGGCCATTGTTTTTATATTACTCCGTGTTCTCATCCTCAGAAATGTACATGCTGGCTGATTCTCCCGAGGCGTATCATTACCTCAACCAGTCTGGCTGTGTGAAAGACAGAAGCTTGAATGACAAACACCTCTATGATAGTGTGATGGTCAGTCAATATTTTGCATGGTCTGTGTTTGACAGTGTCCTTGACTCTTAGACAGTTACTTGTCTCATGAACAAACTGAGGTTAATGCCATGCAATTGGGCTTTATTAAATGTTCCACTAGAGGGCACCACATCATCTCTTTTCTGTAAACTGTTCAGCACGAAGTAGGTAGGGATAGTTCACCCGAAAATGAAAATTCTGTCATCATGTACTCACACTCATGTTGTTCAAATCCCGTAAGACTATGTTCGTCTTCGGAACACAAATGAAATGTAGTTAAAGAAATCTGAGAAATTTGACATCCAACAAAGTTCATAAACAGATTGTAAAACTAATCCATATGAATTGAGCGGTTTAGCCCTAATTTTCTGAAGAGACTTTATATAATGAACAGATTTAGGCTTTTATTATGTTTTTATTCTGTAATCTATATAAGACTTGTTCATGGTTTTATTTTATTTAATAACTGTAGGAAGCTTTGGAAGTGATGGAATTCACAGAGGAAGAGATTCGGGATGTCTTCAAGCTGCTGTCTGGGGTCTTACAGATCGGCAACATCGAGTTCATGACTGCAGGGGGTGCTCAGATCACCACTAAAGGAGGTTCGATACGGATCAGCTTGTCTTCAGTGTCACATGATCCTTCAGAAATCATTATAATATGCTGATTTGGCGCTCAAGAAACATTTCTTATTGGTTTTAATGTTGAAAACAGCTATACTGCTTTCTTTCTAAGGATTATTTGATGAATCTATTTGTAACATTATAAATGTTTTTACTGTTACTTTTGATACATGTATGCATTCTTTTTGAATAAAAGTATTCATTTTTTAAAAACAAAAACAAAAATCCTATTGACCCCAAACTTTTGAACTGGTTAAAACTTGAATCTTTACGGTCACAAATTGATCCAGTTCGTTTTTTTTGCAATTTGCTCTATGTATGAATATTGACAAAATAATAAATATTATCTCAGTATTTGAAATTTGGATAAGATATTAATGTACGTTTGATACTGACCTAATAATAATGGATAATCACACTTTCCACAGTTGTCAAGGCTTATGTAGTGTGTTTATTTGAATGACAGTGGTCAGTGTCGTCAGTGATCTGCTGGGACTCGACTCCTTTCAGCTGTCTGAGGTTCTGACACAGCGGTCCATGATCCTGAGAGGAGAAGAAATCTGCTCGCCCCTCACTGTGGAACAGGTAAGGAACCAGGGCATGCTTCCATTTTTATGATGTTGTATAGTATACTGGCATGTTTAGGAATAAGATATACGTCTTTGTTTATTAACATTTTGGAATAAGTTTGGGCAATGGTTTCAAAGTCTTAAATTTCTGCTACAGATTTTTTGTTTATTTTACCCTTCATGTTGTGTCATGTCGTAACATGTCTGTGCTGTGCCCTGTCCAGAGACACACTGTTCCTTTCCCTGCATCCCCACACTCACCCCAGATTTACTGACAGACTGTCATTAAAAAACATGCTCACACCCATACGCCTGTGTAAAAAGTGTCTTTGCGTGACTTGGTACCATTTCCTGTTTTTTTTGTCCCCTCGGATTCCTGCTATAATAACTCTGTGATAAAGATCTCATGAGAAAAAACACAATAGAGGCAGAGTGTGGAGACGGCGGTTAGCAGCCGCCTAATGGGGGCAGCCTACCACACAAATATGCACGGTAAACACAAGAGACAGTCAGTTTAGCACCAGAGCTCAAAACGTACTCTTAAGAATTATTCTTTCCCGCAATGCAAGTTCATGGTCAAGTGAATAAAAATCAAAGGCTTGTTTTTGGAAACTGCTTTGAAAAAGGGAGCTAGACCAATGGGGCTGGGTGAAAGTGTGTGCATGCGAAGAATAAAGAGACCCCAACCCACATTATCCCATAAATCTCATCCAGCATGTACTAAGGGCCCTGGCCTTTGTGGCCGACTCGGTAGAAACACACAAGCAATCTTTTCATGAACAAAGACAATAGCCACTAACTCCAGCCTGTGTTAGCGGTCATAAAGCAGGGCCACGTCTTAATGGAGGCCCTTATTCCTCCTCCTCTTTTTCTCATAACGCACTAACACAGTGGCCAGGACCTCAACAGCTGCCATTGGCTGTATCCTGCACAAACAGCCATTCTTTCAGGTCTTTCTGATGGAGCCAACACATAGTTCAGAATCAGGCAGAAGTGTCTCTGACTGATGAATTATAGTGTTGCTGAAACAATAGACGGGAGTTTAGTGTTCTTAGGAATAGCAGAGGCTAATTTGTGGTTATTAACTTTCTCTCCTTCTGTAATTGAACTGAAATTCCAGAAGCAGATATGTCTCAAAAGCTTCCTCACTTTTCCTCACTTTTATAAAATGAACTGGTCGGTCAGATTTAGTGGATGTACTGTATAAATCAGTTCTCACAGTGTGTATCTGTATCCTAGCACCGGTGTAGTTCATCACATTAACATGTTCCACTACTGTTTGACAACCAGAAATGATTTTTTTCTTCCTTTTGAGTATAATTTGAAAAACTTAGGGTGGTTTAAATATGGCTTAAGTGTCCACATACTTATTTGGGGCCACTGTATTTGATCCAATCTCAGCTATAAATCAGGAAAGACATGCATTGTTTTCAAACGTTTAAAGACACGCACAATTATTGAGAGTAACAACCCTGCAAATTCAGTGAAATAGACATTTTAGTGTTTTGTAATAATCTCTAGAGACATTGCTTGTTGATTTTATGGTTTTAAATTGCACTGTTGGAGGCTAACTAAAGGAAAAATATCTCTGGATTAATATTTGTCTCTGCCCTGCTTTCCAAAGGCAATTGATTCCCGGGACTCTGTGGCCATGGCATTGTATTCCCAGTGTTTTTCTTGGATCATCACCAGAATCAACCAGAAAATCAAAGGAAAGGACAACTTCAAGTCCATTGGCATTTTGGATATCTTTGGCTTTGAGAACTTTGAGGTGAGAGTTCGTTGAGTTGAGGTGAAATGTTCCAGACAGACAACCTGCCGATGGCATGTTGTCATGTTTTTATGACTTTTTTTCCCCCCTCCAGGTGAACCGGTTTGAGCAGTTCAACATTAACTATGCCAATGAGAAGCTCCAGGAGTACTTCAACAAGCACATCTTCTCTCTGGAGCAGCTTGAATATAACAGGTGGGTCCTGCCAGTGACACTGCATATTTTGACCTAATTATGCTCTTGAAAGCAGCTTAGATAGTTCTGCACTGTCTTCCATCCTCCATTTACCTAGATAGATGGAAAAATTAGGCCATAACGCCAAAACCATACCATACCATACCAGACGTGTACTGAAATCACACATTTGATGAAAACCTTACTAGAACATGCTTTTCCAATGGTCGCAAAGTATGTTATGTGTGTACTGTAAATGTAAACTGGACATACTATATAAATATGCATTGACGTGACCGATGGCGTCACTTGCATCGCTTTCCCCCCTTCCATAAATCCTCTCCTATGGCCTCATGGGATTGTAAAGTATCCATTGGATGCACACTTCAGAATCTCTGCTTAAGTATTATGTCATCTGGATACTTTTCGTCTACTGTTTTTCAAATACTATTCATTCTGACTGGTTTTTGCCTACTAGGCAAGTGTGCATATTCATATTCAGCACATGAGGTCGCATTACTGTGATGATAACAGACTTTTGTACTCAAGGGGGTGATATTTAAAGTCCCTGTAAAGTCAAAATTAAGTATGTGTTCTGATGTTGTCACACCACAGAAAAATGTGTTATTAGCGACCCAGCCAAATTTGAATGATAAAAAAGCTGGCAAGTGCAAAAAATAACCTATCAAAATCTTGAAAAAATGAGCATTATTCTCTGCTCTCAAACGCTGGGGGCGTGTCCGCTGGCTGCGCTGAAACCACGCCCACTCGCGGGAAAGCTGCCGACGCTGATATTAGGTGATACTGCTTTCGGGACAGGGAGATGAATGCCGAGGCGGGAGATAGTCGGTTCAGCCCTATTCACCAGTAATAGCGGATGATCAGTGAATCCCAGTTGTCTCTGACGAAAGTTTATAAAACTATCCCGTGTAAAATGATCACTACAGAGGCGGGTGTTGGCGGTGATCCTCAGCTCACCATCAAGGTTGGCTCTTCACAAAATTAATCCACCTTTTCTTGATGTGATCGTTTTTAGGAAATTTAAATAAAGACACCGATCTGTTTTGTACATGATCGCATCCAGGTAGTAGCCTACGCATTTCCGTGTCGAAGGCATAGCTAGCTAGCAAACTGTAGGCTGTAGTAACTAATAGTACTGACAGTTACTCGCGATTGAGCGGCGAACTGATGCGAATGTGCTCTATTGTTAGGGGAGGGGCCAGCCTCAGTGGCCTCCGTGCATCATCAAGTAGGGGCGTGTCCAGGAGCTCAGGGGCTCCAGTGCGTCATCGAGCCCCGTTTTAGCTCCGCCCAAAAAAATCTGGAAAATAGCAATGGTGAAAAACTGTTTAACGGTCTAACTCCACAATTAAGTACTGCACAGTTCACAGTCTTTGTAATATGTTTTAGCAATACATTTCTAACATTTATAATAGGTTTAGAATTTTTTTTTAGAATTGCCTTTACAGGGACTTTAAGTTAGTAACTAACATACTCAGATTGATCAAGATTGTTTTCAAACTGCTCATGCATAGTGACTTGAAAGAGAAAATTGACTGTAGAAAACAGCAGTGCTTACTGGATCGCCCTTTGTGGCCACTCTCAGAATGCAATGCGTGATTGTTTCACATTATGAATTGCACTCTGACACATTTCAACGTATTTTTCAGGCCTTGAGAATCTTAGAGAATCACACATGCTTATTGCTAGTATAGCAATTACTGAATATTGCCACATGCGGTTATCAAATATTTGTGCAGATAAACTGGATGTTCTATTATTCAGCTAGCCATCAAAATATACCTTTAACTAGCTTGTCGTTTCAAACTGTTGCTCTACCATGACAGTACTTCACCTGAAATGACTGTAGATATATGTATGACTAATGTTAATGTCTGCTATAGTGAGAAAATTAACCATGTGAGAAATGAGAGTCCATTATTGGGCTGTTTTGTGCTAATGTACGCAAGAAAACCGACTCTAGAAAATAGCACTTTTACCACGCTAATGTTTACGCTAAGACATTTCACTGCACCTCTGAGCTAGAGGTGTTTGCCTCACATACTTGTGAACAGTGTGCTTCAGGTATTAGTTTTAGCAAACAACAACACATACTCAGACGTGTGTACAAAATAAGCTCTATCATCCTCTTGACTTCTGAAGTATGTTCCTGACACACAATGTAAAAATAAATAAGTGTATACAACTGGACTGCACACCTGTAATGCATTGACTAAGCATTTACGTGCGTAGAATATGTCCTCAGAGTTACGTCATCATCAGGGCATGAACCTGCTGTGGAAAACCTAAGAGCCCGACACAGGCTGCTCTGTAGACACGTAGCTTCAAGCTATCAGGTGTCACAGAGAGCTCAGGTCACAACAGGGTGAAATCGTATAAGGAAGGAGGTGCGACGTGTCCCAGAGGTGTATGTGACATGATGTACATGACATGCACTGTCCTGCACTATCTTTTAGGGCAGAGTGATGGAGAGATAACAGATTAACTAAGGGAGAGGGTTTCTCTGTCTCTTATTGCTGTAGTGGCTATGGAGGCACTCTGCCAGATGTGTGAATGGGTCTCCTTTTTCCCACACAGTTGTGTTCTTGTGTTGAAATGTGATGGCTGAGGGGGGAGGGGGGGGGAGGGGGGGGAGGGGTCGGTCAGCAGAGCCCAGTCACAGCTCATTTCATCACGTGAACCCTGAGGATAATACCACCTTTGTGTACTTGTGGTGTTGTGATGTGTGTATCTGTTGCTCGAGAGGTTCTCTTTTGTCTCCACACAGGGAGGGGATACACTGGGAGGCCATCGATTGGATGGACAACGCTGAGTGTTTGGATCTGATCGAAAAGGTGGCCTTTTAACCTTTAATCAGCTCTCACTGGGACCCCACAGTGCTCATTATAAACTGTTTAATTGTCGATAAACAGTTATAATCTCTATAGTCATTTTCAGAAAGATTGGCTGATTAGACGGTCTACCAAAAGTAAATAGGGGCTCATACAGGTGATGTACCTGTCTCTTCTCTGCATCATTTCCTACCCTCTTCGTCTTTAACATTGCCCTCCTAAGTGCAGGGTCAATAAGATATTTATTTTTATTAATGCTTTTATTCAGCAAGGACACGTTAAATTGATCAATAGTGACAGTAAAGTAATTTATAATGTTAAAAAAGATTTCTATTTCAAATAAATGCTGTTCTTTTGAACTTTCTATTCATCAAAGAATCCTTTTTCCATAAAAATGTGACACTGAAGACTTGAGTAATGATGCTGAAAATTCAGCTCTGACATCACAGGAATAAATTACATTTTAAAATGTATTAAAATATAAACTACAAGCAATCTTATATATATCTAATATAAAAATAGTTTTGATCAAATAAATGCAGCCTTGGTGAGCATTAGAGACTTGCTTACCGCAAACTTTTGAACAGTAGTGTACGTCTCTAAGAGGTCTGGAACGTTCATAATGTAATTGTTTTGTGCATTATCTGCTAAACATACTAAAGTGAATTTGCATACATAATTGTTTTTCTAAAATTCAACAGGGAATGTTTTAGAGATTGCAAATTATTGCATGTTATTTTACAGTAAAAATGACATGTTCCAGTTCAAATTGAAAAGATGTCTCCGAGCCAAATATACTATCAGACCATCCAAATTAAGTGCCTAAAAATGGTAATATGAAAAAATAAATAATGGTTACACTTTCATGTACTTACTATAGGCTAAGGAATAGGGTTTGGTTTAGGGTTAGTTGCTTGTAATTAGGCATCATTTACTGTTATTACTAGAGTAAGTACATATAACATATGTAACAAGGACACTGTAAAATAAAGTGTTACTGAAATAATTTGCATCCTCAATCTTAGTCCTCTTCCTGCATTGTCACAGAAAAAGATCAACTTCTTAAAATAACTTAAAATCTCGCACAAATGCAAATGCATGACTGCGAACGAGACCCCTGTGGTTAATAATAATACATTTTGTGTGTGGAGAGCCAGAGACCGTGTGCTTAGATCAATGTGCTCTTTTCTCAGAAACTGGGCATGTTGGCTCTTATCAATGAAGAGAGCAGATTCCCTAAAGGCACGGACTACACCCTGCTGGAGAAACTACACAGCCGGCATGCCGTAAGTCCTCCTTTTCAAAACACTCACAGACATATGCGCTTTCTTCTCCTCGTCTCATTTCAGATCACAGAGAGTTAATACTTCTTTAAACTCACTGATAAAGACAAGCGCTGAGCCGATAGGCACCACCCAGTCACACCCCCGCAGCCTCTCACACGCACATACACAATACGGTAACGTGAGCAGGCTTTCCTCAGGCCCCGGGAACAATGAGTGTGTCCTCGGAGAACCCACATACAGTCTGCCTCGACCGAAGTATCTTTGAGTGTGCATGCTGCAAATTATAATCAATGTGAAATAATGTGTTATGTGTTTCTGCCTGTGCAGACAAACCCTTACTACGTGAAACCAAGAGTGGCAGATCACCAGTTTGGTATTAAACATTATGCAGGAGAGGTAATTACATCAACTCACAGTGTTATTTTAGTATTCCTTTTATACTATTATTTGTAAGGTTGGAAAGATTTTATAAGGTCTGCCAAAAGTTGAAATGCATTAGTTTGACATCACACTTCATTTGTTGCTATATGTTGCTACGTTTTGAAACCAACAGCAGGTGGAATGACCATTTCTGTTGAAACCTCAAATATTGACCGATATACCGGTCTATCACTATTGCACAGGTGTGATTACCAAGAGGAAGTGAGCTCAGGACTTCCCCAGTCTTCTCACTCTCTCTTATCATCTGCCAGTGTCACTTTCGGTCTACTGTTCAGGAGAGTAAGAGAAAGTAGTCAGTTCAGTGTGCTGAAAAAAGTACAGAGAGATGGAAAGTGAAGAGTTGGTTTGCCCTTTCACCATGGGCACTACACGAAGCCTTCACAGTTTAATGTGCTGGAAACCGCACGGCTAACATGCATTCCCATGAGAAGCATTTGGCAGCATGCTTCATGCTCCAGCTCCTTCTCTAGTTGCAATTTTTTTTTTTCCCTGACAGTTTTCTTTCACACTTCTACTTGCTTTTCACTTGCTTTTACTTTTTTACTTTAAAAAATAATCTGTATTTTAGTCTTGTTTACCAGCAAAAACATCTACACAGATACATTTTTTCATGAGAAGCAGCATTGCATAAGGTTGCATGCTTCTCAGGTAAATATACCTTGTTTTAAGGATTTGTATATATTTTTACTGGAGAACAAGCCAAAGATACTGATTTTTACCACTGTATGAGATATGCAAGTTGGATGCAAAATGTCTGACATGTTCCCACAATATCAATGCAGTCTTTCAAATGCTTTCAGATGCAGAATCTTTAGCATCTGCGCTCTTGGCCAACACAAATGAAAGACCGGACTATGAGCTTTGGATGAATTATCTGTTTAAATGAGAGATTGTAATTATCAAGTTGGTGATATAAATACCTCCAGCATGTGTTTTGGATGCTGCATACTCTACAGCTCAGGAGTTTATTTCATGGTGTTAAGACCTGTGGAGGAATCTGTCGCCACGGAGGTCACGACTGAGTAATACTCAACAGGTGACAGCATTAAACTTCGGCAGCACCAGCTCGATTAAACTCTCTCTTTGGTCTCTCATCAATTGGCTGAAAGTACAGTGCAGGAATCAGAGACTTTTTTCGACATTTTTTTCACATACACAATTCAATTCAGTTCAGTTAGAAATGTTGGGGCAGACACATGAAGTATGCTATATGCAATAGGTTTACATAAAGGAGTTATGTAAAAAAAAAATGCTATTAATAAATGAATCAATTAGCATTTTAGTCACTGTACATGTATTTTGTAACTTATCTTTGTGTGTGTGTGTGTGTCAGGTATTGTATGATGTGCGTGGCATTCTAGAGAAGAACAGAGACACATTCAGGGATGATATTCTCAACATGCTGAAGGACAGCAGGTGACAAATCATTCACTTCATTTCTGCTATTTTAAACAATGCTGTGGATCCTATGATCCAAAGATTTTCCAGACTTGTCATGAGATCAGTGATGCATATACTGTAAATCATACTTCTCATACTGAAAAAAAAAATGGTAACAGTGTACAATAAGGTCTCATTTGTTTACATTAATAAATACATTAGCAAACATGACAACTAAATATGAGCAATTTATTTTTTAAAGCATTTATTAATCTTTGTTAATGTTAGGTAGTAAAAATAGAATTATTGATTGTTTGTTAACAAATACAATGTGAACTATCCCTTTTGATTTAAAGGGATAGTTCGCCCAAAAATGAAAATGTCATCATTTACTCACCCTCATGTCTTTCCAATCCCGTAAGACCTTCATTCATCTTTGGAACACAAATGCAGATCTTTTTGAGGAAATCTGAGAACTTTATGTCCTTACATTGACAGTCTACTCAACTACCACTATGACGCTTTAAAAAGTTCATAAAAAGATCATAAAACGAATCCAAATGAATTGAGAGGTTTATTACAAATTTTCTGAAGAGACACGATTGCTTTATATGATGAACAGATTGAATTTAGGCTTTTATTCATAAACATTCATCAACTCACGCATCAGTTATAGTAAACAGAAGCTCAAGCATGTTTGCTTGATGTGCGAGAACCAATGAGGTTCATTCTCGTGTTACGCAGCACGTTTGAGCTTCAGCAAGAACCAATGAGGTTCATTCTCGTGTTACGCTGCACGTTTGAGCTTCTGCAAGAACCAATGAGGTTCATTCTCGTGTTACGCAGCACGTTTGAGCTTCAGCAAGAACCGATGAGGTTCATTTTCGTGTTACGCAGCACGTTTGAGCTTCTGCAAGAACCAATGAGGTTCATTCTCGTGTTACGCAGCACGTTTGAGCTTCAGCAAGAACCAATGAGGTTCATTCTCGTGTTACGCTGCACGTTTGAGCTTCTGCAAGAACCAATGAGGTTCATTCTCGTGTTACGCTGCACGTTTGAGCTTCTGCAAGAACCAATGAGGTTCATTCTCGTGTTACGCTGCACGTTTGAGCTTCAGCAAGAACCAATGAGGTTCATTCTCGTGTTACGCAGCACGTTTGAGCTTCAGCAAGAACCAATGAGGTTCATTCTCGTGTTACGCAGCACGTTTGAGCTTCAGCAAGAACCAATGAGGTTCATTCTCGTGTTACGCAGCACGTTTGAGCTTCTGCAAGAACCAATGAGGTTCATTCTCGTGTTACGCTGCACGTTTGAGCTTCTGCAAGAACCAATGAGGTTCATTCTCGTGTTACGCAGCACGTTTGAGCTTCTGCAAGAACCAATGAGGTTCATTCTCGTGTTACGCAGCACGTTTGAGCTTCAGCAAGAACCAATGAGGTTCATTCTCGTGTTACGCAGCACGTTTGAGCTTCTGCAAGAACCAATGAGGTTCATTCTCGTGTTACGCAGCACGTTTGAGCTTCTGCAAGAACCAATGAGGTTCATTCTCGTGTTACGCAGCACGTTTGAGCTTCTGCAAGAACCAATGAGGTTCATTCTCGTGTTACGCAGCACGTTTGAGCTTCAGCAAGAACCAATGAGGTTCATTCTCGTGTTACGCAGCACGTTTGAGCTTCAGCAAGAACCAATGAGGTTCATTCTCGTGTTACGCAGCACGTTTGAGCTTCTGCAAGAACCAATGAGGTTCATTCTCGTGTTACGCAGCACGTTTGAGCTTCAGCAAGAACCAATGAGGTTCATTCTCGTGTTACGCAGCACGTTTGAGCTTCTGCAAGAACCAATGAGGTTCATTCTCGTGTTACGCAGCACGTTTGAGCTTCAGCAAGAACCAATGAGGTTCATTCTCGTGTTACGCTGCACGTTTGAGCTTCAGCAAGAACCAATGAGGTTCATTCTCGTGTTACGCTGCACGTTTGAGCTTCTGCAAGAACCAATGAGGTTCATTCTCGTGTTACGCTGCACGTTTGAGCTTCTGCAAGAACCAATGAGGTTCATTCTCGTGTTACGCAGCACGTTTGAGCTTCTGCAAGAACCAATGAGGTTCATTCTCGTGTTACGCTGCACGTTTGAGCTTCTGCAAGAACCAATGAGGTTCATTCTCGTGTTACGCAGCACGTTTGAGCTTCAGCAAGAACCAATGAGGTTCATTCTTGTGTTACGCTGCACGTTTGAGCTTCTGCAAGAACCAATGAGGTTCATTCTCGTGATACGCAGCACGTTTGAGCTTCTGCAAGAACCAATGAGGTTCATTCTCGTGTTACGCAGCACGTTTGAGCTTCAGCAAGAACCAATGAGGTTCATTCTCGTGTTACGCTGCACGTTTGAGCTTCTGCAAGAACCAATGAGGTTCATTCTCGTGTTACGCTGCACGTTTGAGCTTCTGCAAGAACCAATGAGGTTCATTCTCGTGTTGCGCAGCACGTTTGAGCTTCTGCAAGAACCAATGAGGTTCATTCTCGTGATACGCAGCACGTTTGAGCTTCTGCAAGAACCAATGAGGTTCATTCTCGTGTTACGCAGCACGTTTGAGCTTCAGCAAGAACCAATGAGGTTCATTCTCGTGTTACGCTGCACGTTTGAGCTTCTGCAAGAACCAATGAGGTTCAGTCTCGTGTTACGCAGCACGTTTGAGCTTCTGCAAGAACCAATAAAGTTAATTCTCGTGTTACGCAGCACGTTTGAGCTTCAGCAAGAACCAATGAGGTTCATTCTCGTGTTACGCTGCACGTTTGAGCTTCTGCAAGAACCAATGAGGTTTATTCTCGTGTTACGCAGCACGTTTGAGCTTCTGCAAGAACCAATGAGGTTCATTCTCGTGTTACGCTGCACGTTTGAGCTTCTGCAAGAACCAATGAGGTTCATTCTCGTGTTACGCAGCACGTTTGAGCTTCAGCAAGAACCAATGAGGTTCATTCTCGTGTTACGCTGCACGTTTGAGCTTCTGCAAGAACCAATGAGGTTCATTCTCGTGATACGCAGCACGTTTGAGCTTCTGCAAGAACCAATGAGGTTCATTCTCGTGTTACGCAGCACGTTTGAGCTTCAGCAAGAACCAATGAGGTTCATTCTCGTGTTACGCTGCATGTTTGAGCTTCTGCAAGAACCAATGAGGTTTATTTTCGTGTTACGCAGCACGTTTGAGCTTCTGCAAGAACCAATGAGGTTCATTCTCGTGTTACGCTGCACGTTTGAGCTTCTGCAAGAACCAATGAGGTTCATTCTCGTGTTACGCAGCACGTTTGAGCTTCTGCAAGAACCAATGAGGTTCATTCTCGTGTTACGCTGCACGTTTGAGCTTCTGCAAGAACCAATGAGGTTCAGTCTCGTGTTACGCAGCACGTTTGAGCTTCTGCAAGAACCAATAAAGTTAATTCTCGTGTTGCGCAGCACGTTTGAGCTTCAGCAAGAACCAATGAGGTTCATTCTCGTGTTACGCTGCACGTTTGAGCTTCTGCAAGAACCAATGAGGTTTATTCTCGTGTTACGCAGCACGTTTGAGCTTCTGCAAGAACCAATGAGGTTCATTCTCGTGTTACGCTGCACGTTTGAGCTTCTGCAAGAACCAATGAGGTTCATTCTCGTGTTACGCAGCACGTTTGAGCTTCTGCAAGAACCAATGAGGTTCATTCTCGTGTTACGCTGCACGTTTTAGCTTCTGCAAGAACCAATGAGGTTCATTCTCGTGTTACGCAGCACGTTTGAGCTTCAGCAAGAACCAATGAGGTTCATTCTCGTGTTACGCAGCACGTTTGAGCTTCTGCAAGAACCAATAAAGTTAATTCTCGTGTTACGCAGCACGTTTGAGCTTCTGCAAGAACCAATGAGGTTCAGTCTCGTGTTACGCAGCACGCTTGAGCTTCTGCAAGAACCAATGAGGTTCATTCTCGTGTTACGCAGCACGCTTGAGCTTCTGCAAGAACCAATGAGGTTCATTCTCGTGTTACGCAGCACGTTTGAGCTTCAGCAAGAACCAATGAGGTTCAATCTCGTGTTAGGCAACACGTTTGAGCTTCAGCAAGAACCAATGAGGTTCAATCTCGTGTTACGCAGCACGTTTGAGCTTCTGCAAGAACCAATGAGGTTCATTCTCGTGTTACGCAGCACGTTTGAGCTTCTGCAAGAACCAATGAGGTTCAATCTCGTGTTACGCAGCACGTTTGAGCTTCAGCAAGAACCAATGAGGTTCATTCTCGTGTTACGCAGCACGTTTGAGCTTCTGTAAGAACCAATGAGGTTCATTCTCGTCTTACGCTGCACGTTTGAGCTTCTGCAAGAACCAATGAGGTTCAATCTCGTGATACGCAGCACGTTTGAGCTTCTGCAAGAACCAATGAGGTTCATTCTCGTGTTGCGCAGCACGTTTGAGCTTCTGCAAGAACCAATGAGGTTCATTCTCGTGTTGCGCAGCACGTTTGAGCTTCTGCAAGAACCAATGAGGTTCAATCTCGTGATACGCAGCACGTTTGAGCTTCTGCAAGAACCAATGAGGTTCATTCTCGTGTTACGCAGCACGTTTGAGCTTCTGCAAGAACCAATGAGGTTCAATCTCGTGATACGCAGCACGTTTGAGCTTCTGCAAGAACCAATGAGGTTCAATCTCGTGATACGCAGCACGTTTGAGCTTCTGCAAGAACCAATGAGGTTCAATCTCGTGATACGCAGCACGTTTGAGCTTCTGCAAGAACCAATGAGGTTCAATCTCGTGATACGCAGCACGTTTGAGCTTCTGCAAGAACCAATGAGGTTCAATCTCGTGATACGCAGCACGTTTGAGCTTCTGCAAGAACCAATGAGGTTCAATCTCGTGATACGCAGCACGTTTGAGCTTCTGCAAGAACCAATGAGGTTCATTCTCGTGTTACGCAGCACGTTTGAGCTTCTGCAAGAACCAATGAGGTTCATTCTTGTGTTACGCAGCACGTTTGAGCTTCTGCAAGAACCAGTGAGGTTCATTCTTGTGTTACGCAGCATGTTTGAGCTAACCCTTGAACTAACCCTTTAAATAATGTATTCGTAAATGTTAAAAATAACAGACTAAGAATAACTAAGAATAATAAATGCTGTAGAAGTGTTGTTCATTCTTATTTCATGTTAACTAATGTAGTTAACTATTGTTAACAAATGAAACCTTTTTTTAAAGTGTTACGCCAAAAAAATGTATAAGGGTAGCTGACACTAAAGTTGTCATGTCTTTTAATACTATCTAAAAACATTACTTTATTCCGCTTTTATGAGCTTATATTAACTAAGAGACTACTTGGAATATTTATACTTCTAATAATGAATTTGTCTTATTTTAGAACCATATCAAATGATCTATTGAAGGCAAAAGGCTGTTTAAAAAACTTTCCCTTACATTTTCCCATACACATTCTTAAACATCCAACTACTTTGAAGCAGTTGTTGCTGATCTACATTTCTGCTGAAATGAATGATGTCTGTGAATGATATTATCTCTATTGTGTGTTTCTCAGACTTGACTTCATCTACGACCTGTTTGAGCGTGTTGGTAGCAGGAGTGGAGACGAGACTTTGAAGATGGGCACTGCCCGCCGCAAACCCACCGTCAGCTCTCAGTTCAGGGTAAGACACAGATCAATGATCTTAATGTGCCATGTGATGTAACTATGTGAAACTACATTTTGAGAGAATCAGGATGATACGATCGTGAGACACGGGCCTTGTTCCAAAACCTGTAGGCAATTAAAGGGTTAGTTCACCCAAAAATGAAAATTAAGTCATTAATTACTCACCCCCATGCTGTACCAACCCCGTAAGACCTTCGTTCGTCTTCGGAACACAAATGAAGATATTTATGATTAAATCTGAGAGGTTTATGACTGCTACATAGGCTGCCTAAGGGACTGACACCGGACGGCCCAGAAAGTCATTAAAGAAAATGTTTAAATATTCCATGTCACAACAGTGGCTCAACTATAAGTTTATCAAGCGACGAGAATACTTTTTGTGCGAAAAAACAATAAAAAATAACGACTTTATTCGACTATTCCTTTTCTTCCTTGTAGGCCTGAAACGAGACTTCAAGAGATTTCCACGACGCATGCGCGAGAATTGCGATCTCCTTCAACTACTTCAGTTAAGTTCTCGCGCGTGCGTCGTGGAAATCTCTTGAAGTCTCGTTTCAGGCCTACAAGGAAGAAAAGGAATAGTCGAATAAAGTCGTTATTTTTGTTTGTTTTTTCGCACAAAAAGTATTCTCGTCGCTTGATAAACTTATAGTTGAGCCACTGTTGCGACATGGAATATTTAAACATTTTCTTTAATGACTTTCTGGGCCGTCCGGTGTCAGTCCCTTAGGCAGCCTATGTAGCAGTCATAAACCTCTCAGATTTAATCATAAATATCTTCATTTGTGTTCCGCAGACGAACGAAGGTCTTACGGGGTTGGTACAGCATGGGGGTGAGTAATTAATGACTTAATTTTCATTTTTGGGTGAACTAACCCTTTAAGGCATTGCAGATGTGCTAAAATACCTTGTTTTTACTAAACTCTAGGGCAGGTTCACATCCTTCACATAAAAAGAATTTATTGCGACAAACTCTTTATAAACAAAATCCAAGATGGCTGACGAAGCAAGAAGAATGTTCAAAAACGTATATTTTATACTGTAAGATATGTGAAATGATGGTATTTTCTTTTTGTTGAAGCCGTCATTTCAACGTATTTTCTTGTAAATAATTGTTTAACAGCCCAATTCCTGTTTGATTCTCCAAAGAAATGTCCACCAAATCTAAGAATCCTGACAATCAAATCGCCACAAAACTTCCGGCAACTCCCATAAAGCAACTTTTAATTTGATTATCTCATTCACAATGCCTCATGAGATTTTAGTTCTTTCACAGTCTTTCACTCACAGTCTTGTCTTTTTCAGATTTTCACATTCTTTTTTGCTTCAAATCAAAGTTTGTAATGTTTTGATTCACCTCATAGCGGGTTGGTTTGGTCCATGGCTTATAAGACTTTTTTTAAATAATCCTAATGAGAAAAACCAATGGAAAAATGCTGAATCCAAGGCCGCTGAAAAAGTGGGCAGATACTGTTGCACTCTTTTGAAATCAATCATCGAATCATCAAGTCCTTTTTGTGTGACACGCAGAATTTCTGCCTATGTAGAACAGTCCAAATCAGTCACTTAATGGGTTTCATGATAGTTAGGATGCTGCCTTAAAAGAAAGTCTGCCAGTAATCAGCAAAGCAGCTCAGTACGTTTTGAAACGGAGCTCCTGTGTTCTTGTCTATTCTGGGTGGACATTCAAGGTTATGAGTGCAAACCTAGCAGAAATTTTGTTTATTTTTCTGCACTTGTGTGACTGTGTGTGTACCTTGCATGTGTGTGTTTTGTCCCCTTTGTCTAAGTCCCTGTATATCTGCTGGTTTGCGGGGTTACGGGGCTTTGCATGTCATAACTGCCGTGCAGGGGATTTGGCAGCTGCCCTTGTACTGTGGCTCTTAAAGCCAGGGGATTACCCACAAACCGGGCACAAGGGTTTGACAGGGTCTGTGCATGTTCCCCTGTTCCCCTGTCATTAAAGCCAGCCTGGAGCCTCTCAGTCTGAGACTGTGGGACAGAGTGCCAGGTTGAAGGGTCCTTGGTGTGTCTAGGTAAATATGGGCCCTGTCACTGCCTGTGTTTGCCCTCTTCAACAGGAGATGTGGGACGGACAAGCAAATAGCAGCTCTGGTTGCTTACCTGCCCTTTTGGTGCTGTTACTTTCCTGTGCAGGGGTGTAATTTAGTGTTATTTTAACTGTGTTTCAGGACTCTCTTCATGCACTGATGGCCACTTTAAGTGCCTCCAACCCTTTCTTTGTGCGCTGCATCAAACCTAACATGGAGAAGGTAGGATCGACAAATTTTTTGTTCTGTCCATATCACAATCAAACCACATTTACTTTCCTTATTGAGTCAAACAGACAATAAAACCAATCTTCCAAAAGCTTCAATGTCACTTTCAAAGGAATGGTTCACTCCAATAAAAGTCTGTCATTATTAATTCATCCTCAAGTCATTGCAAAATGCATCACTTTCTTTCTCCTGTCAAACAATAGCAATTTTGAATGAATGTTCACTCTGCTCTTTTCCATATAATAAAAATGACCAAAAGCACCTTAAAGTAGTCCATACAAATTAAATATCGGCAATATTTTGCGGGTGAAATCCAGTCATTTCGCTCAGAATCTGCGATCGGGAGTTTCACTTGAGGACGAAAATGTGCCCCACACACATTTAGCTCACGTTAAAGTTGGCCGTGTGATTCTCACTGATCAGCAGAAAGCTACTTCGATTGAAAGTGTGTTTTGTGTGTGAGCTATACTTGATGCATCACTACACTATCGGCAATGGACCTTTTCGGCCTGCAAATTTTATAGTAGCTTTGTTTACGGAACCTACCCAAATTTGAGTTATTCACCAATAACTTTACCTTTCACTGTAGATCGTGAATCATATTCAAGCATGCCCATATTCAAGCACATCAAGATGTGTTGTGCAACGTATGAAGTCAATAACGTCAAGCAGCGCTGGTTCCTGCCTGTCTCGTAACCAAATATCGATGCACCAAATTTGAATATGCAGAAATGCAAATGAGTTTCAAGAGCAATGAGATAAAGACTTTTTGACCCTTGAACATCCACTGGTCACTGTTTTGAAACAAGATACATTTTTGAAGCAACACTGCAACACTCTTTCGTATCTTTAATATAAGAGTATTTTGTCTTGTACAATTTTTTTAAGTATGTAATGTTGCTTTTAAAGTTAAGTTTCAAGAGTTTTTTATTCACCACATAAACAGTTATATACAAATAAAACTTGCAGTGAAATGTTAACCTGGTCAGTTACTTAGCCTGTGCATTAAATGTCTAAAAGGAAAAAAAATAAGTTTAGACAAATATAAAAAATAAAATTCATTGATACATTTTTTAATAATACATTTTAATAATTAATTAATAAATTTATAAAAGGGTACCTTTTACATGATATTTTACAGGAAAACATGAAAAACTCATTAAGAAATCATGGTTACACTTTAGTTTAGGGTCCAATTCTCACTATTAACTAGTTGCTTATTAGTATGCATATTACTAAGATATTGGCTGTTTATTAGTACTTATAAAGCACACCATAATCCCTTATTCTGTATGACCATATTCTACATCCTTTAAAACTACCCAATATCTAAACTTCACAACTACCTTACTAACTATTAATAAGAAGTAATTAGGAGTTAATTGAGGCAAAAGTCATAATTAATAGTAAGTTAATAGTGAGAATTGGACCCTAATCTAAAGTGTGACTGAAATCCTTATTAGCAGACTAGTGGCCTCTGCTCATGTTAAAGTAAAAATTCCCTTGCATCACATTCTGGCATCATCTCCATGTGAGAAGCTGTACAGCCAGCAAGTGCTCTGAGTCTGTCCTGTTCTGCTCTGTACATAGAGTCTCTTTGTGCTGATTTGCTCAGAACAGAACGGCCCATCCCCACCGCCAGCACATTCCTACAGCCCAAACCCGCCTGTGCTGGGGTCAGAGGTCACGCCTGCCTGCTTCAGAGAGGAGAATCATACTCCTGACCTGCAGCAGAGGAATGTAGAGATAATGGCCAGCAAATCACACAGAGCCAGAGGCAGCCTCTACCCTTCATTATATGATACGGTCGAGCTGTAAAAGTGCTTATTTGAGCTCCTGTATTACTGGAATTATTATGATTGGATTGATTTATCAAGGACTCTCGTTTCAGCGGGCTGAGGATCGTATTGGCGGTTCTTTTGGGGTTGTTGTGTTGTGATAACTCCTCAGGGAGGGGATCTGTGGTCTCGTCTGGCAATCTGCCTGGCTCCCTCTGTCATTCCACACCTTTTCTTTTATCGTTTATGCCACACAACAGTGATCCCTCGCTCATATCACCCCACTTCAGGGCCCTTTATGGACAATTGTAATGCTGCATACTTCATGTCTAACCCAAGTTGAATGCCCAAATTACTCAGGGAGACCAGAAATACACCTCAGTGTCCTGTCACATTAGCCTGACATGTTCATTTTGGTTGAGATTCTGCTGATTGAAATGAAGGACAAGGCAAAAGTCAGGAGCACGCAGTTAAGCTGCACCAGATGTCCAGGCCACCAACAATGAGCCCGCTCCTTAACATAGTCATCAAACGGCCTGATGGGACTGGACTGTGTGGGAGCAGCTGAACACCAGGCACTGACGTTACTGATCCAGCTACAGATCGCCACTGAGCATGACGCAACACCTCACACAATAGACATAATCAATCCCAGTTGAAAGCCTCATGACTGGCGTTGGGGTTTCACCCCTTTTTCTGCCCACAGACGTCTTTTGTTTTTTATGTGACAGATCAAAACAAGCATCTTTATTATCTCCCCCTAGGTTACGGTTAAAGTCAAATCAAAACAGGCCGTATAAAGATTCCTAGTCTCATTGCACATGTTTCATCTGGTTTATGTTATTCATAAGATAAAATGTTTGTCTTTGCAATCCTTCATCAACAACTGAAACATCAACAACTGAAACATCAACAACTGAAACATCATGTCATACACAGCAAAAATCAGTTTCTTCAGTTTTTTATTTCAGTATTTTGGTCTGGTTTAAAAATATCAAACTTTCTTTAAAACAAGATATATATATAAAAAAATGTATACCAAATTAAGATTATTTATGAGAATTTATATTAAGTTTATATATCATACACCATTAGACAATTTTTTTCTTGTTTGTCTATTTTCTCTCACTTTTTTATTATTTAACAATGATATTGAGACACTACTACTTGATAGTGATGAATATATATATAACAGTAACAGTACAGACTTATTGTGTACATACATGTTTTTACATTGTACTTATATTTTATAAATACCAGCATGGTATTACAGCTGTAATTAATTTATGTAATTACATTTGTAATTACACAGTTGACCCTTCCCTTACACCTTAATCCACACTTACCTACCCATACCACCACACCTGTCCCTAACCATACCCCTATCACATCTCAATAGCAGCAAAAGTGATTTACAATACAACATGAACACAATAAGTACATTGTACTTATTTTTCAATGTAAGTAAAGCTTAAAGCCACTTAATATAAAGTGGGACCACTTAGGTCAAGATATTCTCTGATAATAAACCTGGTTAAACATTATTTTGATGGTGCCCTTTAGACATTCTGTTAAATACAAGTAACATTGCACCTACATGTCGACTAACTCTCATTAGAGTATTAGTTAAGTATTAGTAGACTGTTAGGGTTAGTAGAATAAGGAGTTGGGTTTAGTAGAATAAGTGGACATGGACAGTACTTATAGTCTGTATAATGTCTTTTGGGGGCCGTCAAAATAAAGTGTTATCAGATATTAAGCAGACAGTCTACTAATACATATACTCCAATGAGAGCTAGTTAGTTGACATGTAGGTGCAACGTTAATAGTCAGCAGAGTCTTTTATCTTGCTTTTAAGGATGTTTATATATTTTAACAGAGAACAAGACAAAAGTACTGATACTAAAAAATATTTATATATAATATACTTTATAATATTATAAAGTTAAAATACTCTATAATATGTGACCCTGGATCACAAAACCAGTCAGAAGTAGCACGGTTATATTTGTGGCAATAGCCAACAATACATTGTGTGGGTCAAAATTATCGCTTTTTCTTTTATGCCAAAAATCATTAGGATATTAAGTAAAGATCATGTTCCATGAAGATATTTTGTAAGTTTCCAACCATAAATATACAAAACATTTAATTTTTGTGAGTGAATGCAGCACAATCGCGAACATGAATGGACAACTTTAAAGGCGATTTTCTCCAGATTCCCGATTTTCAAATAGTATATCGGCCAAATATTAATCTAGGATTAATTTGCTAGGGTAGGAATCCTAGCAAACCATGCATCAATGGAAAGCTTATTCATTCAGCTTTCAGATGATGTATAAATCTAAATTTAAAAAAATAGTCCCATGTGTCCAGGGTCACATATTAGAGAGAGAGAGAGAGATTATGAATCCTGTTTCTTATTGACTTGTGATAGTGTAATGGGACCACAATTGGGCATAGCCAGTTGACATCCATGCTGAAGGACATCTCATTCTATCTTCTTCCAGAACGCAAATAAATTTGATGCAGATGTGGTTCTGAATCAGCTACGTTACTCTGGAATGCTGGAGACAGTGAAGATCCGTAGAGCAGGCTTTCCTGTACGGAGAACCTTCCAAGACTTCCTCAGCAGGTGAGACACGTGGCCAAGAAACCGTCACAAAACCACTGACAGTCCATCAAAATAAAGTTTGAAGCACAAAATCTGTTCCAGATGCCCGTTTTTTTGGAAAGTTAGTTAAAGTCCTTGAAACCATAATGAACAATGCCAGGGAAGTTGTTCTGAATCTGTTAACGTTTGATCAGGACATTGTTCCCTTACAGTAAAATGAGTGAGGTGGAATGTGTTTGTATGCGTTTAAGTTGTGCCCACTTCCTGTGCAGATACACAATGATCCTGAGGGACAAAAACCACACGGCGGACGAGAGGAGGAAGTGTGCAGATCTGCTTGCGAAGTATGACGTCACAAAGAAAGAGTGGCAGCTGGGAAAGACTAAGGTGTGGTTGCATGGCCAACACATGTTCACACACATAGTTTAAAGTAGCAATATAAATAATCTGTGCTAGAACTCAGTGCTGGAGTATAATGACTTTGTATAAGAACTCTTTCTTTCTCAGTTTGAACTGCTTAACCTTTTATGTAGTCTGTGGGTTGATCCCTGATGTCCATACCTTGTAGTGTTGAGAGAGTCGTATATTTGAATTTAAATCTAAAATGTGAAAAGGGGACATTTACAGTATTTACAGTCAGAAGAATAAGTTTGTGAACCCTTTAAAATTCTCGATCTCTGAAATCTTTCATTGAAGTCACAGTTATAGACAACAGTCCTGAATTTTCTACATTTGTAGACAGGATGTCTTATCTTGATGAACATCCAGGTCTTTTGAAGTGCTTTTGTAGCCTCTTCTAGTTTTGTGAACACAAAAGAAGATATTTAGAAGAAAATGAGATGGGTAACCAAACAGTTAATGGGTCCTGGAAGTCAGCTGTTTGGTTACTGACATTCTTCAAAATATCTTCTTTTGTGTTCAGCAGAATAAAGGAATTCATATAGATTTGGAACAACTTGAGGGTGAGTAAATGATGACAGAATTTACATTTTTGGGTGAACTATCCCTTTATCTTACTCCAATTAGATATTCACTTACTTTTTCTGCACTGTAAATGATCACTCATTATCTTCAATAAACTTGTGAAAAGTACAGCTGTTTGTGTGTTATTAATTTAGTCAGATTGGGTTTGTCTGCAATTGTGACTTAGATGAAGATCAGGCCACATTTAATGAGTAATTCAAGCAGAAATCCAGATATTTTCAAAGGCTTCACAAATGTACTCTGAGGGACTTTCTTGTAGTAAAAACACATATAATAACTCGATATTAACATCATGGAAGTGTCAAAAAATGCATGCTCCCATTTTCGTGCTAATGTTTTGCAACACTCATAGGGGATTTTTTTTCTTTGGTTTTCCCCCTCTCTTCTCTCTTCATTCTTTCCTCTTTCTTCCTCATACTTCCTCTGCTCTCACCCCCCTAAAAAAAAACCTCTCCACATCTTGGTAAGGAGTTTTGCGCTCCCTCACTTTACTGAAATGAGTCATCTCGATCTAGTCGGCCTGAAAGAAGAGCGCAGCACTTTAAGGGCGTTTGGCAACAGGAGCACAGCTCTGAAAAGAACACTTTCTGTTCTCTGTTCAACAGTGTCTATTCATTCTTATCTTGTAATCAGTCAATTATTCTCTCTCTCCTTGGTTATTCTCTGCCACACATTAAGTACAGCAGTTCAGTCAGGCTGTTTTTACAGTAAGAGGAGCTCTGAGGTTTCTGAGGAACAGGAAGGCACTGTAAAAAAAAGGCATTCTTGTGTCCTTTGATTCAGACCACTTTTCTTTAAATTAATTGAATCCAGCGTGCTCTCTGTTATTTCCTTTGGGGTCTTGTGGTTTCTGGCTTTCCTGAGAGCTAGTTTAGGTATCTCTTTATCTGGGGTCACATTGTTAGCTCGATGGTGCCTTAATGCGGTGTTGCTATGATTACTTGTGTTTGGGTTTGATTTGAAGCAGAGAAATTATCTCATAAATCAAATAACTTGATTTAATAAGACAGTGATGACTTGTCAGTGCTCCTTGCGGTCATGAGTGGGTAATTATGAAGGAAAGCCAATTGAAACTAAACGATTAGATGACTTCAATACACTACGTAATGATCATTATCACAAAATAAACCTGGAGATGGTCATCAAGATAACTACATAGTGCATGATTGTATATTATTGCGCTTATTAGGATACATATCAAATTAATTACTACAAAAGAAAAAAGAAAAGGACATGGAAGTACTGATTTGAGTTTATCAGTCAATCAGTCAATGGATGTGCAATATATTTTACACGCACACACACACACACACACACACACACACACACACACACACACACACACACACACTCCCATTCAAAATTTTGGGGTGAGCAGTAATTATTATTATTTTTTTAAATTATTAATAGTTTTATTCAGCAAGGACACATTAAATTGATTAAAAGTGACAGTAAAGACATTTATAATGTTACAAAATATTTATTTTTCAAATAAATGCTTTTGAACTTTCTATTCATCAAATAATCATGAGACTCGCCATTTCCACAAAAATGTTTATCAGCACAACGTTTCAACATTAATAATAATAAGAAATGTTTATTGAGCATCAAATCAGCATATTATAATGATTTCTGAAGGATCATGGAGTAATGATGCTGAAAATTCACCTTTGCCATCACAGGAATAAATAACATTTTAATGTACATAAAATAGTAAACAGTTTGTACCGTATTTTGATTAAATAAATGCAGCCTTGATGAGCATAAGAGACTTCTTTCAAAAACATTAAATGAATCTTAAAGGCCCCAACTTTTGAATGGTAGTGTATATTTAGATGAAATACGTTTTGCATTGCACGGAACATAACATCTGAGATTGTTTTTAAGGCATAAGTATCTATGATAATTCAGTTAAATAGCACATACAAATATGGTAGTGCAATTGATTATATATATATAATAGTCATAAAAATACTTAAACAAATGTGCCATATCTCAATTTCATAGAAATTTAAAACCATTTCAGATGGTATGTGCCATGCAATGCACAATACCTCTAAATTCATCAATGCCTCAATAGACGATTGAATGTAATGCAGTATTTCTCCTTTAGAATGTTGCTTTCTGTCTCCCACACACACATGCATAAAGACACTGAAACAAATGAATTCAGATACACACACTGGACACGCAGACTCGCTCCCTGCTGAATAGAGTCATGCTTTACAAATTGTTAAACTGTAAAATAGCCTCATTGTTCTGTGGTGGAGTCAGGCTGGACGGCTCCAATTTGTTCTCAGCACGTCAGAGATCCAATGCACTCAAGGTCAGCTACTCTAGCCTACAGCTTTCACTGCTCTACCAGACTCCACGATCATACTTGTTAAATAGCCTGTTGCCGTAATGCACCCACGGAAAGCTGACGTCCTCGTGACAGAAGCTGGGCTGATTGACCCCTCTATGCAAATTATGCAATTTATCCAGCACTGTGCTCCACAAAAGCAATACATCTATTTGTCCCCCACCATCACCAGTCGATTATGTTTAACCCTTTCTGAAACGACCAGTGCTGCATCCGAAATACTTCGCCAATACATATGTGGAAAAAAGAGTAGTATGTCCAAATTCACAGTATTGGAAAAACATTTGGCGAAAAGTTCCTGGATGACCTACTTCTTCCACCGAGATTCTGAAGTGTGCATCCGATGGACAGTTTACTATCCCATGAGGCCATGGAAGAAGATTTATGAATGACAGTGAATGACTGTTACTGTCACGCTGGTAGGTCACGTGACAGTAACAACGTCCGAATTTCATTCATACTACCCATATTCATACTACTCTCACCTAAAGGATTATCAGGAACACCTGTTCAATTTCTCATTAATGCAATTATCTAATCAACCAATCACATGGCAGTTGCTTCAATGCATTTAGGGGTGCGGTCCTGGTCAAGACAATCTCCTGAACTCCAAACTGAATGTCAGAATGGGAAAGAAAGGTGATTTAAGCAATTTTGAGCATGGCATGGTTGTTGGTGCCAGACGGTCCGGTCTGAGTACTTCACAATCTGCTCAGTTACTGGGATTTTCACGTACAACCATTTCTAGGGTTTACAAAGAATGGTGTGAAAAGGGAAAAACATCCAGTATCCGGCAGTCCTGTTGGCGAAAATGCCTTGTTGATGCTAGAGGTCAGAGGAGAATGGGCCGACTGATTCAAGCTGATAGAAGAGCAACTTTGACTGAAATAACCACTCGTTACAACCGTGGTATGCAGCAAAGCATTTGTGAAGCCACAACATGCACGACCTTGAGGCGGATGGGCTACAACAGCAGAAGACCCCACCGGGTACCACTCATCTCCACTACAAATAGGAAAAAGAGGCTACAATTTGCAAGAGCTCACCAAAATTGGACAGTTGAAGACTGGAAAAATGTTGCCTGGTCTGATGAGTCTCGATTTCTGTTGAGACATTCAGATGGTAGAGTCAGAATTTGGCGTAAACAGAATGAGAACATGGATCCATCATGCCTTGTTACCACTGTGCAGTCTGGTGGTGGTGGTGTAATGGTGTGGGGGATGTTTTCTTGGCACACTTTAGGTCCCTTAGTGCCAATTGGCATCGTTTAAATGCCACGGCCTACCTGAGCATTGTTTCTGACCATGTCCATCCCTTTATGTCCACCATGTACCCATCCTCTGATGGCTACTTCCAGCAGGATAATGCACCATGTCACAAAGCTCGAATCATTTCAAATTGTTTTCTTGAACATGACAATGAGTTCACTGTACTAAAATGGCCCCCACAGTCACCAGATCTCAACCCAATAGAGCATCTTTGGGATGTGGTGGAACGGGAGCTTCGTGCCCTGGATGTGCATCCCACAAATCTCCATCAACTGCAAGATGCTATCCTATCAATATGGGCCAACATTTCTAAAGAATGCTTTCAGCACCTTGTTAAATCAATGCCACATAGAATTAAGGCAGTTCTGAAGGCGAAAGGGGGTCAAACACAGTATTAGTATGGTGTTCCTAATAATCCTTTAGGTGGGTGTATATAGAACATACTTTTTTAACGGTTGCGAAGTATAGTCAAATTGAAATGTTATACCTACTCAGTATGCGATATCCGACGCGGCGCAGTGTAGTTGGCTACCAGCATTTGTTTTATTTTGGATGCTGGGTTTCTAGTGTCCACACAAGATATCATACCTTGTTTAATGTCAACATGAATTACCATTCACAACTCATTTTGCTTCCACAATTAAACATATTTTCAAGTGAAATAAGATATTCAACTAGAAAGGCAGGACCTGTTTCGTATCTACTGGGAATTAATGAAATGTTGAAAGCAGATATAGCAAAATAGCCTAATCTATGGGAGTTTGCCTTTGGCGATTGCTTTAAATTATCCAATTTGCCACATAAGTGACATAAGCAGAGAGGCAGAGCCTGAGAGTTATTACATTTTCAAATAAAGATTATGTAAACTAACAATTTAATCTTTGTAATAATGTGTGGCAATTAACTCCTCACAATAAGATCAGAAAGTTTATAGCAGTGGTTCTATATATATATATAATATATATATATATATATATATTTATATATTTATTATTATTATTATTATTTATTGTCATTGCAAGTACAACGAAATTACATCAGAGCAACAATCGACAGTGGTTTTCATAAAGTGCAAAAGATCACCAATCTTTTATAATATATATAAACATAAATGAGAGAGAACCATCTTGAAGATCCTGCTTGTTTTCTCCTTTAATGTTGGGAATAGGTTACTTTGTGTCCTGTTTGTCTTCATCAGTCAGGAATCTACAGAAAAACCACAGTCAGGACTCTGGACCAATGTTGTTGTAGTGGAACATGGAGTATTATTAGCAGCCGGGAGAGGAAGATCAGACATTAGGCAGTGCATATGGAGGTTGTTTGATCAGTGTTTACCCATATGTTCCACACATGCTTTTCATGTAGCTATATAAATACAGTCTCTATTAAAACAGCTTAATGTGTTCCATCAATTCTTGTTGATAGATCAAGTTGGCAGTCAAATCTCCAGACAATGACCTTTGACTGTGTCCGCCATTGCTGTACGTGTTTGGCTGTCCACTATGTTGTTATCATGGCTCAGGGTCTGTTTTGTTTTATGATTTCATTCAGGAAGGATTGTGATCAGTAGAGAATGCATGTTCAATACAGGTCCTCTCGAGCGCTGGAGCTGGCCTTTGTTTGTGGTGTTTTTGTGAGTGTCAGATTGGAGGTGGAGGTGAGGGGAGGGGTGCAAGATCAAGAAAGGGGTCTGGGATTGTGTTTCCTTGCTTGAAACAAAACAACTTGTGTGTAATTATATCCGTGCTGATTGTGTGTTGAGGAAGTGCGATCCCTAGAATCGGGGCTCAGGTTTTTTCTTTGCGTGGGATGGGGGAAGGATGTGGACGAGGAAACTTCCTCCTGTGTGTGCGTCTGCAGCTATGCGTCGTGATTACAGGAACATCTGGGTCGTCGGTTCCAGGAAATCTCACAATGGGCTTAAATCTGCGGGAGGCCAGACGTGACACCGTGTGTAAGTGTTGATGTTAATTGAAAGGACCTGATTCTGTTAATGGTAATACCACCATATACAGACTAGTATCAGCATATGATGTATATTGGATGCTGCTTTGCTGGTGTTCCCAATAGTCTTCTTCACTAACTTAACTAGTATGATGTCATTGGGCAGCCAGCTCCACCACCATGCTATGACCAGCTAAATCTCAGCTCAAGTTTTAAGCTTTATCAATACCGATAGTAGCATGGCAATTCATGTTGGTATAATCATAGTTTCCATAAAAATATTAAGCAGAACAACTGTTTTCAATATTGGATCATGTGACACTGAAGACTGGAGTAATGATGCTGAAAATTTAACTTTGCCATCACAGGAATAAATTACATTTTAAAATATATTCCAAAAGAAAACAGTTCATTTAAATTGCAATAATATTTCACAATATAAGTGTTTTTACTCTATTTTTGATCAAATATTTGCAACTTAAGAGACTTCTTTCAAAAACATTAAAGGGATACTCCACCCAAAAATGAAAATTCTGTCATCATTTACTCACCCTCAAGTTGTTGCAAACCTGTATGAGTTTCTATCTTCTGCTGAACACAAAGGAAGATATTTTGAAGAACGATTGGAACTTTGGCACCATCGACCTCCAAAGTAGAAAAAAAATACTATGTAAGTCGATGGTGCCAAAGTTCCAATCGTTCTTCAAAATATCTTCCTTTGTGTTCAGCAGAAGATAGAAACTCATACAGGTTTGCAACAACTTGAGGGTGAGTAAATGATGACAGAATTTTCATTTTAAAACAATCTTACTGACCCCATTCTTTTTAACTGGAGGTTAGACACTTTACTATACCAAGAGAGGAGTTGTCATATTCATAAATGGCAGAGAACAGTGACTGCCACTGTAGGTCATATGACAGTGCCAACGGGGAGGATAATGTACGTCCGGTTTGTTTTCATAATACATACATAAACACTATAGTCGATAAGTTACTCATCAAATACAGTATTTGACGGTACACCGATTTAGAAGCAGTTTTTGTTTAAGCAATATATCTATTTTGTAAAGTTATCTATCGGTCATATTTTTGTAGAATGTTTTGCTTAGTGTGTTTGTTTTATATTTATTTAAAGATGCAGTCAGTATTTGTTTAGCTAGCATTAGCATTGCTGTTCTTTTGTGTACTTTAAGTACTGATAGCACAATGGTGTTAGATGCTGCTCTGCCATCTGTTGACATGGATCAGCATGATTGAGTTTTGAGTTTTATGTAAATTACACTGATACTAGTGAGTTTTAGAGAGCGTCAATAATTAATCCCCTTACCTGTACAACAACAAAAAAGAAGCTACTTGGCCTCTAGAAGAATTTTCTCCGTGATCAAATATTTCCATCTTGTGGGCTGTATCAATGTTTACGCAAATTGTTTTTCTTTGTTCGTCTTTCGGTCTTCTGGTTTCAGCTCATTTCGGTTCTTATCCGTGCTCGTACTGATTCTTCTGTTGTCTCGGCTGGCAAAAAATTGTATCAAGTGTGTTTCAGTGTCTAATTTCCGCTCTTTACATCACCAAGCAACACAATGCTACATCTGCATCTGTAGTCTATACAGAGTTGGCAGACAATGAGAATGAGGTTGAGTTAAAACTAGGGCCACATCATTTGAACATGGTGAAATACATTGAGGAGGGCAACCCACACCATACAAAACACTTCACAGTCTTGTTGTGTGACTCTTTTCTAAAAAAACAATTTATTTCATAATGTGTAAAACTTTTAAATTAGCATCAAAGCATTGAATGCACCTTTTAGTGTCAGGTCAAGTCACCTTTATTTATACCAGGGGTGCCCAATCCGGTTCCTGGAGATCTACCTTCCTGCAAAGTTCAGCTCCAACCCTGATCAAACACAACCGAACCATGATAATTATAGACAGGCGTGTTGGATCTGAACTCTGGTGGATCTCCAGAAACAAGATTGGGCTCCCCTGATTTATACAGTTCAGATTGTTGTAAAACAGCTCCACAGTAATAAACAGGGAAATGACAGTCAATGATACAAACGTCATCAAATATGGCAAATATGGGACTAATTTATGTGGTGCTGTAAAGCAGCTCTAAAAACACAATTCAGTTCAGTGTTGATTCAGTTCAGTTCAATAACAGTGTCAATGCTGCAAAAATCATCAATTATGAAATGAATTTGATCATTCAGCTCAATTCTGTAAAATGTTTGTCCCTATCCAATAGTGTCAGTGTCACATAAATAATATTACAGAATACTAAGTGTCTTCTAAACCACAACTAAGCGAGACACAGGCGACAGTCGCAAGGAACTCAAACTCCATCAGATGACAGAAATCTTCGGAGGAACCAGGCTCAGTCAAGGGGCTATAGTCCATTACTCTTTGGTATAACACTGTAGTTTATTCTTTTGCATAATTTATAGATATATTGATACCATTTATTATGCAGAACTTCACTTTTTTTTCAACTGTGTTCCAGAGGTTTCTCTTCTATGAGTCAACATCTGTGAGTAAAGGGTTAAGCTTTCATGTCTCTTGTCTTTTAGAGAGAGAGTGAGGGTGTGGCCTGCTCTTTGGCCGAGAGCCACTCTTTCCCCCTCCTCTCTCTCTCTCTCTCTCTCTCTCTCTCTTTCTCTCTCTCTCTCTCTCTGTCCATGCACGTCAGTCTGTCTGGAACAGTCCGAGAAGCAGCAGTAACAGGAAATCAGAGCGCTGTGGTTTCAGCACAATGGCAGAGCTCCACAGCTCAGCTCCCTGTAGCCTGTAGCCTGCTGACAACACTTGGAGACGTGCTCACGCCGTCTGGAGAGAATTAACAGTCAGTTTACCTAAACCTCCCCTCTTCCCTCTCCCTCTCCTTGTCTTTCTTCTTTGGTGCCGTGCAGGTGTTCCTGAAGGAAGCTCTGGAGCAGAGGCTGGAGAAGGAAAGAGAGGAGGTGCGCACAGCGGCTGGTATGGTGATCCGGGCCCATATACTAAGTTATGTGGCAAGGTTAGTGCAGCTTTCTGTGTGTTTGTGCATAAACACGCTTTGTTAAATGGGGCCGTGTGAGTTGCCAAAGACTGTCGTTGTGACTTCTGTTACTTTTTATTGAGTTGAGTGGATGGATTGCCATAATCAAATTTATGAATGAGTTGAAAGTTGCATCACGGAATGATTTACCAGAGCGTTGTGAATCAGTGCATTGAGTGCAAAACCAAGTGGGTTAGATTCATTATGAAAAGTGCAGGGAAACTAATGAGGGTTACACCATGAAAAGTAATCAAGAGTGTCTTTTCACTGCAAATACTGAACAGTAAGCACTACACACACAGGTAAATAAATTTACATGCAGTTTATTCATAAATCAGTCTGGTTTTTGCCAGTTTTGAGAGCAGTTAGCATGATCAGGGATTTTATGTTGGTTTATTGTACATGCATACTCTGCATACTGTACATGGTTTATTGTAAGTTATCTGTACAAAAAAAAACCTGTTAAACATGAAAGTAATATGATATCATTTAAGACATTTCTCCTTATATAGAACCTCTTTGGCATAAAGGGTTCTATAAAATTGATTCAAGAACCCTAGGGTTCTATATAGAACCTTTTTTTAAGAGTGTACTCTGATTCCATAGTAAATCAAACATGACAGATGTCAAAATATCATTATCTGTTTTGTGTAAAGTGTCTGTTGAGACACTATGTTTGTTCCTGGGTGATTAGTGTCTATTCATATACACCTCTGCTCTGTACTGATGTTATTTATGGGTTTGATGAAGTCTCTGTTTCGCCTGAATTTTGCTTGAAGTTCGACACCCACAAATTCGCACATAAACACACATAGAGACTCTCAGTCCAGCATTGCAGGTCAGATATGAGATTTTTCTGATTTAGGTGGCCTGGTCTAAATGTATGAGAACTGTGGCACACCTACTCAAACAGATCAAACACATGACAGACAACTAAATAGCCAGAGTGTTTTATATTAATAACCGTCTTTCATATTTGTGATCGAAACTCTGAATATTTTGAATTGTGTGGCTAACTGCTTTTTAAATGAGTTACTGATGTATTAATGACAGAGTTATTATATAGAGTAATTGCTATAATATACTCATAATTATTATAATATCCCTGTAAACTAATCATTATTGAAAATCCTTGAGGGCTTGCTCTCTAATGTTGTAATCCTTCTTCTCACAGAAAACACTATAAAAAAGTCCGGACCAGCACCATCACAATCCAAAAGAACTACCGCGCTCACTTCTGGAGACAAGCTTTCCTGCGCTTCCGCTCTGCTGCCGTGGTCCTCCAGAAACACCACCGCGGACAGATCGCTCGGCAACTCTGTCGCCAGCTCTTGGAGGAAAAACAGAGGAGAGAAGAGGAGGAGAGAATCAGAAGAGAGGAAGAAGAGAGGAGACGTCTAGAGGAGCTGAGGAGACTTGAGGAAGAGACACGAAGACAAGAGGAGGAAAGGAAGAGAGAGGAGGAGGAGGAGAGACGGAGGCTTCAAGAAGAGGAGGAACGGGAGGCTTTACGGATACAGCAGGAAGAGGAAGAGTTGAACAGGAGGCAGGAAGAACTCAAGAGCAAACAGATACTGGAGGACAGAGAGGCAGGGCACAGCAGGTAAACACAATCTGGGCAAATGTTTGAATTTTAATTTAGGTCAACCAAAACCTGTGTTGGCTGATGGACTGTGCTCTTAATCTACTCTGTCTAAAAGGATTCTCTCCTGTTTTTTTCTCATATTAGGAGTTTAGTGGGGAAAAATCATCACAACCACAAGGTATTATTTCTATTGGATTTGATTTTATATTCCTATGGGAGAGATTTCAAATCTGGAAAGGATATATCTCTTGTATTTGGCCTAATTCTCTGTCTTTTACAGAGTCTTTGGCAATTACATGATACTGTTCTATATGGGTCAAAAGGCCTCTTGAAAACTTTAAGTAGGTTGTAACCATAGTTTAACTAACATGCTTCACTGCTTATTAATATTTATATGATTCAAACCATTTATTTTTTATAATACTTATATTATATATTTGTTTTGTTATAAATTATATTTAACACCATATATATATATATATATATATCACAAACAAAATATCAGATAATATGACATTTTTAGGACATTGCGAAGTTAGTTCAGGTTATGTGGTGCAACTCCCAAAAAATGTAATGATATTTATGGAACAAATTAATTATTTATAAAAAAAATAAAAGATTTTTAGAAAACTTTTTACCTTGAAAAATATATTTGAAAACTTTTTGAAAATAATAAAGATGTAAGGAAAATAGTAAAGACTACATGACATTAAATTGAAACAAGTTTTTCAAACTTGTTTTAAACTTGATTTTTTAAATATTTTTAAAGCTTATCATGAATACTCTTATATGTCATTGACCCATATACCAGAATGCTTACCATATTCATGTACCGTGATGTTTACCTAATACCAAAACGAGTTCCATGGAATAAAATGCTGAATTGACAGAATTAACTGTATATTACTGGTGTATATCATCACTATCCCTCCACCATATTCCAGAAGGACGTGTCCCACAGCCTGTGTCAGTACTCATCTGAAGAGGAGAGTCGTCAGATGGAGGAGATTCTGCGGTTGGAGCGAGAGATTGAGCGGCTGCAGAGACAGAGAGACGAAGGGGTGTCCTTGCTAAACGACGGCTCCAGAGACGATCTGCAGCAGAAGAGGGACGCCGAGATCTACCGCCTGGAGAAAGAGGCTTCACGTGTGGCTACGGAGTTCCTGGAGATGCTGGACTTCGGAGGCTTGGAGCAGTCGCTCTCCAGCGAGGAGAACCTTCACGACCCCTCTGAGACAACCGCACCTCTGGCCGAGGAGGAGGTGGACGAAGGCTTCCACGCGGACGACGAGTGTATTCCCCTCCGGGACTTCCCTCCCCCACCTGCCATGCCTCAGGACAAAGAGATTCTCTCCAGTCTTCCGCCTCCACCGCCCGCCTTTGCTGAAGGTCTTATGGCCACTACCTCACCTGCACGGATGGAGCGGCCGAAATCCAATTCCTCCATCAAACAAAACAGACTTTCAGACATTCCCCCGCCTCCATCTTCAGCTCCACCCCTACCTCCACCTTTAGGTCCACCCCCTCCCCCACCTGTACCGGTACCAACCAAAGAAGACTATGGATTGGTGTATAAAAACAGGAAGATGTTAACAGAGATTGTGCTGCCGGTGGAGGAGACCAGCTTCAGTATTGTGCCTGACACGGAGTCAGACTATGACCAAGAGGAGTTTGAGGAGGCATTGGGAAGCTGTGGGGATGCAGGAAGTACAAATGATGGACACCTCACTGATGAGGAAGTGCTACGCAAATCTTCCTGTACCTACAACAGCACAGACTCGTTTAGGGGAAGCTCAGACTCAGTGAGTGCAGTCTTTTCACACTTAAACAGAAAACTGGAAATCACACACAATTTTAAAGGGATAGCCCCCCAAAAAATCACCCTCATGTCATTCTAAAGCTGTATGAATTGCTTGCTTCTGTAGAACATAAAAGAAGATATTTTGAAGAATATGGTAACTAAACGTTTTGGTTCCCATTTATTTCCATTGTATGGACAAAAAAATACCATGGAAGTCCATAGAAACCAAAACTGTTTAGTTACCGACATTCTTCAAAATATCTTCTTTTATGTTCCACAGAAGAAAGTAAGTCATACAGGTTTGGAATTGGATAATGGTGATTAAATGATGGGGTGAACTAACTAGTCAATGGGTTGTCTCAAAAACGAATCAACTAGTTGATCTTGAGGTCTTGAATAATTAGGTTGATTGAGGATCATGACCAGATCAGATGAGTTTCAGATCATGGGAATTCGGTTGAAATTCGGCGTAATAAATGCGATGACAATGTTTTGGTATTGGGGAATGGTATATTGCTGTATGTATATTTTATAACTTATAACTATAAATTTGCCTTAAAATGTGCTGATGACCACCATAATAATACAAGTGATAAAACAAAAAACACAAGATGAATCAGAATTTATAGTAAGTGGCCTGTCCTTAAAACATGGCCAATGCTCATGTATATAGACGTTGCACAGGGTCATACACACAGACAAAACACCATGACACTAAAACAATGCAACAACTAATAACAAAAAATGTAACACTAAGGCATTTTGTGTTTCATTTCCTGTTATTTAGTTACCAAGAACAAAAATAAGAAGAAATTTATAAAAAATGTAATCATACGTGATGTCACACATGGACTTCTGAGAATGTCCTTTTACTTTTTCTCATTGTAATTCATATGGTAATTTAGACACTTTTTACTTGCCAAAACCATACATTTGACACCATTTTACTGTAAAATGACATAATGTATAATGTTAAACCATTTATTGCTTGTAGCCGTATATATTGTAAGGTCAGTTAACTAATTAAGTTCTCTTTGATGTTGAGTCTGTCTACTTTATTACTAAGTCACTGCTTGGGTTGCCATAGAGGCGGTGCTTTAAAGGGCATGACTTTAGAGACAACATCTCAGTATGTTTACAGTTCCATCACATTGTCAGCACCCTCTTGGAGAATTCACATCTATTAATTCATCCCACTTAAAGGACTGCTGCTAAAAAATATACATCTTAACCAACCAGTATGGACAACTAGTTGACCTACAGACCCATCCGTTGTTTGTTGTAGTGTTTCTACTCAGTTGCTGTTTCAGCTGGTCAACATGTGAGTTTCACTGTATACTTCCATTAACAGTCACTAAACATTTGCATAAAGTTTGCTAATCTTTGTGGCATCGCCAGCGGTCACTGTCACTCACGTCGCCTGTCATTTAAAATGAGCGACTTCCAGTTGAATTTTCACTGCAAAGTGTGAAGGTGTGCGTCTTGTAAGGAATTTGGCATGAAAGGAATATGCATTTCGTCATGTTTATACTGTGTCAGGGTAGTGAGATCCGGTATTGCTCAAAGCAAAACAGAAACACTCAGCACGTTGCCCTAATTCTTTTTATCGTTGCAATTCTTTTTCTCGGATCAGGTTATTCCTAGAATGTGCAACTATTAGCCAATGCCTGTCACAACTGCTCCAAACACAGTCCTGCAACAGCTTGATTGTTGACTCTCAGAGAATATTTGAACACAGAAACTTGATTCGGGTTATGTTTGGGTGTAATATGAAACTTGACATGACAGTTAACAATGGGAGCACATTTACTGATGTCATGCTCTTTTTGTTTGTATTAACTAGTAGGATTAGACAGTGAAATGCAGATGTCCTACCGCAGCAAACACAAAGTGCTCGGAGTTTACAGAGTAAAGAAGAGACAATTTAGTAAAAACATGCAAATGTTTTTAAAAGAAGTTATGCTCCACAAGGCTGCGTTTAGTTAAGCAAAACATAGTCATATCGTGAAATATTAATACCATTTAAAAGAACTGTTTTCTATTTTAGTATTTTTTAAAATGGCATTTATTCCTGATGGCAAGGCTGAATTTTCAGCATCATCACTCTAGTCTTCAGTGTCACATGATCCTTCAGAAATCGATGTTGATAATAATAATATTATAAATATTGTTATTAGTTGTGCTGCTTTATATATTTTGTGGAACCATTTCAAGATTTTTTAATGAAATAGCAAGCAATATTTTGTAACATTATAAATGACTTTTTTAAATTTAATCCATCCTTGCTGAATTAAAGTATTAATTACTTTCATAAAAAAAAAAACGGACCACAAACTTTTGAACTGTAGTACGGTACATTTGAAAGCCCTTTATTGACATTCACAC